>RJWH01000299.1:215511-957983 GCA_004363575.1 Solenodon paradoxus
CCTCTCCCTCCACTCCCCCTCCCCCTCCCTCATCCTCTCTCTCTCTCTGACCCTCTGCTCCCTCTCCTTTCCTCTCAACTCATTTCAGGCCTCTTTCTCTTTTTACATCCAACCCCCATTGTTCCTTCCCTTTCAATCCCACACCACTTTCTCTTACTTATCAGTGTTTCCATCCTTAAGGTTCTCTAACTTGTGGCTCTTATTTTTGAAACATGGCACATGATAGATCCTCACTATACTTTTATTAAAATAAAGAATTAAGAGTTCACTCTACAAACTCTTGACTTATAGTCATTTATGTGATGATTCCTAGACAGGGGTCCAAGAGTAAAGGGATGTGACTGAAAGGCAGAAAGAGTCAAGTATTGAAACTTAAAGTTGACAAGGAACACAAATCTAAGCTTTTATCCACATCAGAGGCTTAGACATCCAGGATAATGTCTCTCAGCAGATAGGAGGCAAGAAACAGATGATCTACAGGATGGGACAAACCCTTTGTTTCAAAATAGGTGGATATCAAGGAGTGAACATGACCCTCCCCCCAGTAAAGGAATGTAAGAATTTACTTAGATCAAATGACAAATAAAAGAGTGAACATCTGTTCAGGTTCATATCTATATTTACTGGAGGTGAGAATATCCTCCCACAGGCTAGGCAGCTAGAAATCAGCTGCAAAAGCCAAGCACAGAAAAGGCAAAAGGAAGAAAAACTTTAAAAACTCAGTCATCTGCTAATCAAATAATGTAGCCCAGCAAAAGACAATGACAAGAGTAAGAACCAATATGGACCACCAATAATGAATAACTTGGCAACTATGAAAAAAAGAGTGGGTCATTATGAATAAAAATATTGAAATGTTTAAGAATCTAAGAGGAAAAGATACATAAAAGTAAAATGAACTAAGATCATTACACTCTATACCTAAAATTTTGACACATGTAGTGAAAAATACAGTATTGAAGCTAGAAGGAACAGCATCTGACCTAATCTTCTCCCTTTGCAGAAGAGGAAACTGGGACCCAAGAAGGCACAGTGATTTGTCTTGTGATATAGAGGTCATTTGTGAAAGAGTTAGGACTTGAACCCAGGTGTGAGCGGTCCAGGCTGCTGTTCTGAAAAACCTGTACTCATAATGAACCAGTAATTCTAATGGGCTCATGTCTTCAAGAGACACTCACTCTTGAAGTGTTAAAGAAGATTTTATGAAGAAATCATGAAATTGAGCTTAATACTGGTGATATCCAGAGGACTCCAGTATGTTCTGATGGAATAACAAGGTGGCAGACCTTATAATAATATTAGGTCAAGTAAACCATTCCAAATATATATTTTGTATCTGTCTAGTGACTTTTTTCATGATTTTCTGTACATTTCTTCCCTTGAATTTCTTGAGATTGACAAAGTAGATACTATTAACCTAATTTAATGAACTCTATCTCACCATATACAAAAGAAAACTACAGCTTTAAAAAAATGAAAGTTGTGAAAAGCATTTCAAAACAGATTTTCTTTGCCTTGATGGTTCTCCCAAACAAAATCAAGGTGCATTTTAAAGACCCACATTAGGACATATTTGTCAGAAAGTGTGAACTTACTTCATTTTAGGGATGGATAAAGCTTTGGTGATCCAACTTAATAAGTGCACAACTGATTATATTTGTAAAATATATTTGTATTGTACTCCTGAAATAATTTACATCCTACTAAATCATTTAGGCAACTACACTAAATTTACAAAGTTACTGTTTTTCTTTTACTTTCATATTTTAACTCAAATGGATAGTATTGTAATTGAATGAATAAATATTCCTATCAGCAGAATAACTTTAGAATATATATCCTTGTATCTGTGTCTTTATTTTATAAAAATATACTTATTACTATACTATTACATTATATACAATCTATTATATATCATAAAATATACCCAAAATTAGAAATGGCCGAAGAACAGAGTAATCATAAGACAAACAATATACAAATAGATGTTCTAATATTTTCTTCTCATCATTCAATGAATCATTTTGTCTATCTCTGATGTATACAGAGCTTCCCCCATCCCTCGACATACACTTTAGAGACACAAAACTAAATGATGCTTTATTCATGAACTTACTAGAGACTCATTAGCTATATCTAATTACTACTTTAATAAGTCAATGTATTTCACCTGCTAAACAAAACCAGAAGATATATAAAGGCAGTTGTGCAGTTTAAAATCAAATCACAACCAAAAATGAGAACTGGTTAACACTAAAATTAGATTGCTTCAAACACATGACTACGATAACTCAACGGATGTTACTTAAGTCTTGCAACAGCTAAATAAGTGACAGTTAATATTTACTTGAAGCAATTTAACTAAACATTTCTGTGTGGATCTCACTACAAAATAAATATTATTTATGTTCGCTTATTGTTGCACACAGTACATTCAAACTCTGAGGCAGTATCTTCATTTAAAAGAGAAACTCGATAAAACAAACCATTTATATTTCCCAGTTTGATAACAGTACCCCAAAATGTCAACCTTAAGAGACAGATTAGTTCATTAGACTGCCTTTCTGAAAAAAAATACTCTCACACAGGTTCATTATATGTCCTTTGGGCATGAAAATATGAAGTCACAGAAGATTCTGTGCTACTTTTTGTTTTGGAATATATATTACAACCCACTTTATATGTCTGGATCAAAGTTGCTGAGCTTTCTATGAAACTATTAAATGGAAAAAATTTAACAGAGTATCTGAAAATATTTTCTAAAAGAAAAATCAGTTTACTTCAACTGAAATATCTAAGTTAATTTTGGCTCAGAATTCTTACCTTTGAATATGATATTAAAATATCTTTAGTGATGCTCCTGATTTGGCATAATTTCCTCTATGACATCCTGAAATTTAATCTTCTCTTGACTGCATGAGACTATCATGTTCAATAATTATACAAGTATATATACTGTTGATTTAATTTTACATAATAACAAAGGAGGAAAAGTCTACCAACTTTCTTTGTGTGATTAAGCAACGTGTACCAATCACAAACTACCTAATTCATATTCCAAACCAGAGTAGACCCCGGGCAACGATGTGAAGTCAGCCAAATGCATCCACTGTATCCTCCCACCTCCTTTTTCAATGCCTTTTTCCCTCCTGGCGCCAACTGCCCTCCTGCTCTGTCCAAGTGCCTGACAAAATTCAAAGCACTGTTTTAAGAAAAAATTTGGCCCTACCCAAAGGCACCCCTGAGGCCACCTCCATGCATAAGTGGGATGGTGCTCCATATGGACACAAATACAAAGAAAGCTCTGCATTTTCATAACGAAATGCCACCTGCATCTCTGTAAACTAAAACACAGGGATCTATTTTTAATCAGTAAAATAGTATGTCAGCAACCAATTGAAGATTCAGCTTGAAATTGACCAGGCTAAGTGCTTGGTCAAACCATCTGACATTGAAAAGAAGCTTCTAAAGACCATGCTTATATAGTTATGCTTCCTAACCTCTATTTCTGTATATAAATTAAAAGACAAAATAATGTTTTCTAAATATAATGCTACAGAGCAATCAATTAAATGTATGTATTATATTTTATTCTATAAAAAATGTAAAATTAGAAACTCCATTTGAAGATTGCTTCTACATCATTTCAGAACCTTAATATATATACTAAGAAAGTACCCTTAGTTTAAGTATCTATGCCATAAATCACACCCAGAATTTAGTGCTAGAGGAAAGTCTGTCCATCCAGATCATCCTCCACTAACAAGAGAGAACTAGATGATAATTATGTTTCCCTTTTTGCCTTATATACTATGGAAATGAAAGTTAAAAGTTAAAATCTTCCACTATAATTTTGGATTTGTCTACTCCCTAAGTTCTTTAAGCTTGCTTTGTAAAGTTTGAGACTCTGTTAAATAGTACATAATAGGTATTTAAGATCATTAATACGTCCTATTAAATTGTACCTTTTGTCATCATTAAATGTTATCTTGATATTTTGTCTCACATTTATAGTTATACCGATGTTTTATGTGTACTGTTATCAGTGTAAGTTTTTCCATCCTTTTGTTTTCCATCTGTTTATATTTTTCTATTTGAACTATATATCTTATGAAAGGATGTATGTGGATCTTAATTTTCATATCCAAACTGCCTTTTACCTAGCATGTTTAACTGATTTATAGTCTAAAAATATATATAGGTAGGGTTAGTCTTAAGCCTATCATTTTTCATCTGTCCCTTCTTTGAACAAATGTTCAGGGGCAAGTAATAATATTACAAATTTTGTGCAGTGTGTAATATGATATTTTAAAAATATGATATTTGAAGAATTTAGAAGTGTGAAAAATGATGCCTAAAATGTCAGGTGCAAATGAACACAATAAATAGACATTTTAACATTAGCGTTCTTTTGTCTTTCCTTTTAAAAAGATCAAAGAGAATTAAAAAAAACCCTGGCATATTTTTTGTTCATCCACTTTAGTACCATTTCTACTTCTCTTCTTTATACCTTATTTATATAGACCCAGGTTTCCACCTTCCATAATTTCTCCTTGTTGGATAATGTCTTTTAGGATCTCCTGTAGTGTAAATGTGGAGACAATGATTATTTCAGCAGTCATCTAAAAACATATTTTTTAAAACTTATTTTGAGTATATCTATGCTGGATATAGAGTTCTGGGCTGAAAGGTTTTTGAGTTTCCACACTTCAATGATGCTATTCAAGTATACTGTTTTCCACTGTTCCTAACAAGAAACAAGCAGTCATTCTTCAGTTTAATGAGCTCTTTTCACAGGTTGCTCTGAAAGTTTTCCTTTTACCTTTGTTTTTAATTGTTTGAGTATTGTGCCTAGGTATAAACTTCTTTGTATTCACACTACTTGAGATTTGCTGAACTTCTTGAATCGTAACTTAAAAGTTATCATCAAATTTGGGGAATTTTTGGTCATTACTCTTTCAGATATTTTTATGCCAACTCACTCTCTTATAGAAAATTATTTTAGAGAGGGGAAGAAGACAGGAAGAGAAAGATGAAGGAAGAGAAGGAGGGAGAGGCATTTTTATTTATTTATTTGTGTTTCATTTTGTCCCCACCCTCTGCAACCCAAACACCGAACTTGAGTCTCAAACTTATTACCTGGTCCACACCCAACTGTCTAAGCTGCCTGAGCATTAAGAGCATGCCCTCTAGAAATTTTACTTTATGCATACTTTAAACCACTGACCCACAAGTCCTCAAGCCTGTCTTCAAACTTTGTTCTACCTGATCTTCAGATTGAATAATTTCTACAAATTGGTCTATTAGTGTACACTCACTCTTTCTTCTACTTCATCTAATGTGCTGTAAAGTGCAAATAGCCTATTAGCTCAACTTTTCATTTCAGCTGTACTTTTCAGTCCTAGATTTTCCATTTTATTTTTTCTTTTATAGTTTCTATTTTTCTGTTTAGTTTCCTCTATATTAAACTAACTAATTGAAACCAGACAGAGGCTTGTACAGGGATAAGAACAGGATAGAGATAACAAAGGGTATGTACTGCTGGAGGACATGAAGATCTGGCTTAGCCAGAGTAAAGAGATCATATTTACACCTTGAAAACATGCTGGGCTTCCCAGAGAGACACAAAGAGGTCAGAAAGGACATTCCTTAGGAGTAAGGATGACCTAGTATTAGAGTAAGACATCCAGGAGAATAAAATCCTTAACAAAATCATCATGGACGACAGAGTCTAGACTTAGAATTCTGCCCAAATAGAGGAATTTTGGAAATTCACTGACTTTCTACAGGTCTATTCTAATAGAACTTTAGAGAAATGTCCCTAGATGCATTAAAAATAGTTTCCTCATATATTTTGTTTGGTTTTAAGATTGATAATAGAAGTTAGCTAGTCCAGCACACATACCTCATTATGGCAGAAGTGAAAATGTTTAAAAATCAAATTAAGTAATTAAGTCAAGAGTTAGCATGCATGTCTATATCTTATAAGTGGTCTATTTACATTCTGTACTCTGTGAACTCCTTTTTAAAACTTTTTAGTTGTATGTTGTCTTACATTGCTTTAAAAAAATGGGAGCTATAAATTAAAAATAAATAACCAGATGTATTTTTACTACTAATCATACCAATAATTTTTTAGAAATACATGACACATGTATCACACATTCACTAACTACAAGGAACTTATTTCCAAAGCAAAAGGCTATTTTCACTGCATTAATATAGAAAAGTAACAGACTTTTAAGTCCGTAGCTTCAGTACAAGAATGATCTTCTCAGTACAACTCCGTTGACTTACTACAGACTGTGGCGTGAAGGAGGGGAAGGACAGCAGTGAGTAAGTTGTTTCATCAAGCTGAAAACATAAAAAGGTCACAGAGAAATCCTGAATTTAGTTTTATTTTATGCAAATATATTTTATAAAGTAAGAATAGATAAGAATTGAGAAAGAAGGAGAAAGGGCAAAACAAGAGTTTAGCAATTACTTACTAAAATAGTATCAGTCCTTGCTTAAAAGGGAAGACAAGCCCTGTTTTATAGTTTGATTTACTCATTTATATATTTCAATATTTTATTTTACAAGCTAGTGGAGTAATCAGAGGCTTTAAATAGTAGAGTTCATATTAGAAATGCTGTACCTATTTTTACAATTATTAGAAATTAAACCAATGAATTATAATTCTAGTTATTCATATAAACATTTATTATTTGCATTCTGACCATGATATATAAACATATTTTAATAGAAAATTTCAAATGCTTAAAGACCACATTTTAAAATACTATCCAAATATTAAATACAGGTTTGTAGTATATTTAATGGAGATTCAATGTGCTATCACTCAAAATTGCTGATTTTAATCATTATAAAAACAAATTCACAGCGTCTTGTCAAATTACAAAGCAGATCGAAACCTGTGATTTACTTCTTAAATGATCACAGCAAAAGAAACTATACACAAGACTTAGGAATTTTTTCCAGGTACAGTCGGAAAATGTCAAAGATTGCAACCAGTTAAAACTCAAAACTAAATCTCTTTCATAATTGATGAATGTAAACCACCTAGGGACTTTCTAAATGAAATTTCCTTAAGAGTAAGATGAATCTAAAGAGATTTGAGAGACTTAGGGCATAATTTCATATATTACGTACATGTGAGAGGCAACTCTCAAGAGTCAATGCAACATCACACAAAAATCATGTTCTAGCAAGTATTCTTGAAGAAACGTCCTAAAGACAACATAACATGAATTTCCACTAATTTCCAAGATTGTCTTGTTGCAGGATAGTTATTTCTTTGATTATGTATTCCTAGGAGACTATTGATGCTAATTTCTGCCTCTCACTTTTCTAAACAATTGGCCATTACTGAAACTTTTTCAGAATTAACTTATATAGAAAAATGGAATGAAAGGCATTTCATTAAGTGATTCAATTAAGATTAAATGTCAGAATACATCTTTTTTCATCTCTCCCAAATATATGTTTGCTTCAACCTCAAATATATAAATCCACGAAATTTATATGCCAGGCAAAGCTCACACAAAATGGAGATGTGGAGCATAAACTTGATATGTACTATATTGCTGAAAACTCTGAACACAAAGAATGTAAATTACTACTTTCCTTAATAATAGTTTTCTCCTGCTCCTCCAAAAGTATTTATTGGATTATAAGCTTTTATTCATTCTTAAATGTATACAGAAGTACAAAACTACCAAATAAAAGTTATTATTAAGTGTTTTGCTTTGTACCTTTTGCTGGCACTATTAGTACTTACTTTATAATTACACTGAGTATTAACAAGATAATGACAGATGCATGGTCAATTTCATTTTCACTGTATAAACTAATCTCTATATAAAGTATAACAAAAAAACACTATCCTCAGAAACACATCATCTAACTCTTATGCTATCCAAAAGAAATTCTGACTCAAAACATGAAAAAATTATCAAAATATGCTAAATTTCTACCTATAAAAAGTCTGTTTGGTTAAAAAACAGTGCTTTAGGTCCCAAAATAGAAATTAAAAAACTCAATTACTTTTCGTTTTGTTTTGTTTTAGAAATTTCTAGACATAGAAAATGTAACTCAAGGTCCACCTCCACACTGATACACAGTACAGACACTTTTCAGTGTTATTTCTGATCTTCACATTTTCTGCCTACTGACTTCCTCACCCCTTCTGGAAATGCTCATTTACTTTAGCCTCTGGGACACACACCCACCAGTGCCTCCCCACTCTCATTTGTCTCTTACAGCTTTCTTACTATATATCGGTACAACTCAGAGTTTATTATACTAGATTCCATCCTTCTCCGTTTCCGCTTCTAAAATTATTTCATTCACTCATATGACTTTAAACACCGAAGGGAAAAAGCTAACTCCTAATTTATATTTCAAGACAAAAAATTTCCCTGACCTCCCTATTGTTGAATACTGGACACTTCCACTTTAATATCTTAATATGTATGATTCAATTCATTATCCTTGATGTGTTTTGTTTCCTGACAGACAAATACCATTACCTTCTACCCCGGTCAGGAACCTGAGTATTGTCTCTGACAGATGGTTCTCAACTCATCATCCAACTTCAATTTCCAAACCTGTAGATTTTTCTCTAAACCTATTAAATAGATGTACTTCTTTCCATTGTCTCTGCCATCTTTGCTTACTCTCCCTCATTTCCCTCCTGAATTACTACAAACATGTCCCTCCTCCCTTCTTGCCCTTCCCGGATTGATTCTTTATATCCTATGCCTGAGTGATCTTTCTAAAACACAATTTAGTTGTATGACTTCTCTGCTGAAATATCCTCAAGTTCAGACTCACTAATATGGCCTTAAGACCCTTCAGGGTCTGAATGAAGATTTCTTTTCAGGATCCCATTTTACATCTCCTCTGCAGTCATGCTAAACTTCCAGTTATTCAAAAATGTTGTCGCTACTGCCTCTACTTCCGGAACATTCACCTCCTTCCCCATGCTAAATTTCATGCATACAACTAAGTATCTTCAGGTACTTAGTTAAAAAGAAACTCTGCTCTTCATAGATATAAGCTCCCTTAGAGTTTTCCATACTTTGATCTTTCCAACAACTGAAGATAATTTATTTCCAGATTATGACTGTGACTTATTCAACACTGTACCTCTGGTGTCTACTTTGGTAAGTATTTATCAAATTGTTGAAAGTTTGTTAAGCTTTAGCATTTACCCCATTCTTCTCCCAACTTGCAGGTATACATATTCAGAATAGTTCCTGATAAATGATTCACCAGTAATGTGACAATGAGTTCTTGTCCACTCTGAAAACAAGAGTAGGTATTACTAAAACCTCCCACCTGAGGAGTTGCCTTAGAGGTGCGTGAATGAGCTTCAATGGCAAGTCAAACACACTAATGGGAAGACATATCCAAACTTCTTGCTTCAAAATTTTAGCTCTAATAGAAACATCAAAATTTCATAATCATGTGTGCCTTGGATAGAGGTGGGATGTTAAAACACCAGAATTCAGTAAAGAACTAAGAGTTAATTTATTAACCCAGATTAATTTTCTATTATTTGCCTCTTTCTCCACAGGTGGGCAAATTATTATAGTTTGACACTACTCTTAATTTTCAAACACTAAACTTGGAGTTAAGTCATACCTGAGACTCTTACTAACAAAGTAAACATCAGGTGGAGACCCTAGTGGTTAGCATGGCAAAGGATAATAACCATGTCTAATCTACTTTGAATTTCAAGCCATCTGTAAAATATCAACCACATCCTCTTTATATATGATAGAGAATCTAACTTTATAGTTAAGAGGCCAAGTTTTGCAGTTAGAGACCCAAAGGCTACTCTCAGCAATTTTGCTGCCTTTACAACTTTGGGCAAGTCACTCAAACTCTGCTAGCTTTAATTTCCACACAGATCATATCTTTTCCAATGCACTGCAACACAAATCATATCTTTTTAATGCATTACAAATAGAATAACGGAGGTAACACATGCAATCATTCCTTCCTCTTCCGTTTTACAAGTCAGACAATGATAGCCAGAGTTAGCAAGGAGCAGGAGAGTGCACCTCTTGGTTTTTCATGTTCTGATACTTGTATTAAGTGCTGTGAGGGAACCAAACTATACTTCCACATTCTAGTGGAAGGATGGTGCACCTTATGCTGGCTTCTAATGCCAAAAAATTTGTTTCATTTTGATTCAAAGGGAGGAGAATGACCTGCCAATACAGCAACAACTATGCTTCCTGCAACATGTGAATTTCTCTGACAGGTGTCTCCCTTCCAAACAATGACCAGGCCAACACAAGCTGTAACAGATGGCCCAGCTGGCAACGTATGCATTTTCATCATTTTGCAGTTTCTCACAGGTGCTAGAAGTGGGTGAGATAACTCAGTGTTTTCTAATGTTTTGATAACCTTGACTGCTCTCTTTGCCACTAGGCCAATTTGTTTTGGACATGTTTCTAATTTTTAATGTTTGACAACTGAAGACTCTGAAAGGAAAATTAAAATGCTTTTCAAAAACTGATCTTCTACATATATAATCACACAACTGACTCTTACCTAACCATCATTAATTTTCTTTCCCCTTGAGTTATGTTTCTCAAGTATGTATCATTGCAATGTTTATCCAAATATCACAAAAACTGCTTGTAAGTATTTTACACAAGTTGGAGTTTAATATCATAGTGTATTTAAATAAGACATCTGTCCTTTCCCGAAATGAAAAACTACAAAAATATAATTATTTCTTCCAAACAGTAGCCAAGGCCAAGCCCACTAATTCTTCATCTGTGTTGCTTTTGAACTAAAAACAGATCAGTGATTTAAAAAGTAGGCAATTTTAACATCTAACATCACAATTAGAAAGGTGGCATAGCACATCTAAGCTGAAAAATTTACACATTCCAGGTGTAATTTATAAGTAACTTTTATTTAGAACATGAAAAAAGATTTGTAACACAGAAGAGGTTTTATACTTACAAATACTTCACATCATTTTAACGTTATTTTACTTGTTCTTTTATTTTTAGCTCAGTTGTGATACTGATCATGAATCATTACCATTATAAAGCTACTATTTCATCTTACAAAACAATTAAAGTACCAATAATTACAGCCTTCATGTATATAATGTCCATTTCATTAGTCAAAACGCAGTGGAAAATTCCCTCCCTTACCATCATCATCACTGTCATCACCACCACCACCATCATTATTGGATATAGTGAATAAGAGGGCAATGATTAAGAAAGTATGAGTTCTGGAAAGTGAGACCTATGTTCAAATGCCTTTCTCCTTTCTTCCATAACTGCATGACCTACAAGTTTTTAATTTTTCTGAATTTCTATGTCTTTATCCAGGTACATAATAAACATTCAGTAAATGTATTTGCTTGTTATTTACCAGTTACTTTTCAGAGTTTGCTAAGGTGTCTTCCAACTTAAACAAACAAAGCAATTCTCTCCATCCTCAACTTCATCTAGCCATTGTTCTTTTTCTTCCCTTTCTTTTCCTTACTTCTTATTAAGTGCTAGGTTCATTGTAATTTGATTTCTACTTCTACTAAAACTGGTCTTACTAAGACCTCTAATCGCCATTGCTAAATATAATGAACTCTTGTCACTCCTCATCCTCCTTAATCTCTCTAGAGCATCTAACCCCGTTGACCATATTGTCCTCCTTTTCTGAAAACTCTTTCCTAGTTTTGTGTATACCTTCTTTTGGATTTGTTTTCTCAAGGTTTTGTTTCCTACCTGCTTCCACTCCTTATGATTTCCTGAAATGTCTTCTTCCTCAGTGGGCCATTAACTATTGGCATCATCAACATCCTCTGTTGTACACTCTTTGTGGTTCAACAAACATGATCCTTGTTATCCATCCCTGCTTATTTATGTGCCCTCAGGTCCGACAATTAACCACGTATTTCTATTTCTGTCCCTCTCCTGGTCACTGACCTACCTGAATATCCCTGAATGCATCATACTGCAAACAGTTTTTTCAGTCTTCTACATTAAATTTTCATTCCTTCTCCCCCTCCTCTTGCATTTCATATTTTTTTCTTCAAAACTCAACTCAAGCATCACCTCATTCTTTAAACATTCCCGTTGAGGTACCAGAGTTGTGAATGAGAAAAGTCATCTTGGAAGGTACATCCTCAATAAATGCCTCATGGAATAGAGACAAATTCCCTCATGAAGCTCTTCCCAAATTAGACAATCATGAACAAATAAACGATTGTTACAGTTTTAAGCCACTAAGTTTGGAGTGATGTGTTAGATAAAATTAATGTACAAAACAATCCCCAACCCACTTGATTATAAGCTCCTCAAAAGTAGAATCATGTCTCAATAAATATTGTATTTAAATTAATACATTCTCTGCTTCTTGGAGCTTCACTGATGAATGAATGAATGAATCAAGAAACCAATTAACCAATTAGTCCATCAGTCAAAAGTACCTAAATGTAGCACTTTTCCATTGTTTTATTAAATGTTTCTATGAACTAAAGCACAAGGAAGCCAACAAAATGGGGGAAAGGGAGAGATAAATGGAAAGAACTAATGCTGCTTAAAATCATGCCCATGGTAAGATCCACTAATCTAAACTGTTTCTATAATTATAGAATATCTTCTAGTTCCTACTAAATATTTTATACCCAGGTGTGTCCCATCTGTCACCTCAAACCGAATTTTTACAAATCCTCCAAACCAGTACCCATTTTATCATTCTGGCCATATTACTATTATTGATCATTCTCTAAATTTCAAAGTTATCTTTAACTCCTCCATTCATTTCCCCATTAATTTCCCCAATCTCTAGTTCTCACCAATTTTATTTGGCTACTTAACAAAAAATTCATCTGTTTCTTCTGTCTTTAGTCTAGTTCAGACTTTCATAACCCCATGCCTATATTACTATAGTAGATTTCTAAATGTTTTATAATTTTTAAATACCTTACATGTAAAGTGCATTGAGAGCCTTTTAGCTATATTTCCAAGTCACAGGTATGTCCAACTTGAAACTCTAATAAATTAAATATTTAGAGTGAGACTAAGTCTTTTTTTCCTAGAAATAAGGTGATTATTTCAGCAGCCATTATGCTCTTCCAAAATGAAATTATATTAGTTGTAAAAGTATATAGATATTAAAATAATTTCTGTGAAGTGATTATTATAGTATCTAGAGTTTTATTCATGACCAGTGTCTAACAATAGGCTATAGATTATATTTATAGTAGGAAGCAATTTAAACTTGCATTTTTAGTCCTAAAGCCAAAATACATTTAATAAGCCCAAAGAAAGGGGGAAAAGACAAATTGGATCCCCATCTCTTCATTATACATGAGTTCAGTCTCTGATAGGGAATTCATTATCCATATCAAGAGGAAATGGACAAACAGTTTATGCCTGATAAGATTTTTTCTGTATGCATCAAATTCTTTAAAGGACATCCAACAGAAAGATACTCTTCATCATGGGAAATTTGGAAAAGGGATTTATCCATATGCTAAAATATATCAAAGCTATTTCCTGAATCTTTACTAACAGAAGTTAACCCCAATTAGCCTTTTTCAATCAAAGGATTATCTTTCATGTACATACTAATGCACATGTCGATTTTAAGCTATGGTGAATTATTTGCTTTGTGAGAACATGAAAGCCATTTTGATATTCAGAACATAAAACGTAATTCTAATTAAGCAAATCTCATAACATTATAATCTTATCTAGGAAACAGCTATAAGATAGAATAGCTGTTTATGAACTAACAATTGTGATAACAATTAAGGTCACCTAAACTTATTACTCCCTAGTGAAATGCCATGTTTTTTTGTCATTGTAAGAATGTATCTCATCACCAATGATAGTTCTTTACCACAATGTATCTATCTTCATATTTGATGCTATGGAGTTTATACTAGGCAACTACCACCTTTGAATGTATTTGTTAGCTATCTGCTGGAGATATAATATAGACAAGGAGTAATTAAAATCAAAAGGAAATAAATATATATAGCAGGAAAACATACAGATAAAGACAAAACAATAAAAAGAACAATTTGAAGATAGGAACAAGATTAGTTTTCTACTTCCTGAAAACGTTGTTTATATCCAGATTACAACTGAAGATTCTTTACCAATTAACAGAACCACTCCCAAACTTCAGTGTGCTCCCATCACTGTGTCTTAGCATGCAAACAGCTAAAGAGAAAACATGTCAACTGGGATACAAGATAGCTGCTGAGGAGCTCAAAAGGAGGTTGAAGGAATTCAGAATTCATTTTCTTTTCCAGCTTCCACCTATGGTGCCCCAGAAAACCTCATAGTTGTTATATAACTAATAGTTACAAAGAAAGAAGAATTAGTTGGGTATCTTATGACTGGTCTTAGGTGGATCTAGATAAACAGAAGAAAGCTGTCTTGTCATTGCACCTGAAAGGGTACAGAATGGAGGAGCCTGCTCCTGATATAATGTACAAGATCAAACCAAAAAGTGAATGAAACAAGAGAGGGACACTTGTATGGATAGGAGAATATGAACTCAAATATTGGCAACTAAAAGGTAAATTACATAAGGGAGAGTGAAAGTGCTAAGACAAGATTGGGTCTTTTTACGCAACAGAAAGTCAAAAGAAAAATAAGACAGTGTGGCATATCATGCTTTGTGGTCTACTCTGGCTGT
This sequence comes from Solenodon paradoxus, assembly GCA_004363575.1. Lineage (NCBI taxonomy): Eukaryota > Metazoa > Chordata > Mammalia > Eulipotyphla > Solenodontidae > Solenodon > Solenodon paradoxus. The sequence continues at coordinate 230,200 of RJWH01000299.1, forward strand.
GACAGCAGGAATGGGAGTAACATGGAGAACTAAGAGTTGGATGCTGTATGAGTAAGAGCTTTTTGTGGTCAGACAAAAGATCAACATAGTCTAGACAAGAAAGAGTCACAAAATGTCATATGGAGAGGAGGTGCTTTATCTTTGCTCTAATTTAAATGTGTTGATGTGTATATGGGTGTCATGGTAGAGAGAAAAATTGATGACAAAGCACAGAATTGGAAAAGATCTTCTATTTCCTTATGCTGGCTCTGACATTCTTAGAGAGTAATTCTAGGAAAAAAAATGCTCATCTCTCATCTTACACACAGATATAAAAAAAAAAGTCAAAATACTAGGACTGAACTCACCTAAAGAGTTCTGGAGAAAACTCTCAGTGACAGGGACCAACCATGCTCCTTTTGTTCCATAAACTAGTGAAAAAACAGTTCCAGAAGCTAGTGGAAAAATTCATTGACTTATCCTGACTCATTGGGGTTTACCGTTGCTTTTAGACAACCCAGGACCCATGAGTTCACCTTTTGGTCTGTGCCAAAATCTTATGCTACTATCCTTTCCCTGAAATAAAGTCTCTTGGCATCTCAAATTAATATCTGGACCTGAACTATATCAGTTCACCTAAGAAAAAAATATAAACTGAGAACTGGAATCAAAGTTGTTTATGGAATGAAGGTACAGAGAATTGCTGGTGCTCTCTCCACAAGGTAGCTTTTATGGTCTCTTTTCTCACATGGGGCTTGGACCATGACGTCTGAGATTCATCAATGACAGCCAAAAACTGTTTGTGTTTTAATTTCCTTGATTCTAGCACACTGATAACAATTGTCATTGGCTAATCCCATCTAATGAAAGTTTTCTAAGGACCGCTTATTTAATATCATACTAAAGAGACGGCCTCATTTTCTTTATCCATTCATCCAAAGACGGAAATTTTGGTTGTTTCATATCCTGACTATTGTGAATAATGCTACAATCAACATGGTAGTGCATCTATCTCTTGGCGATTCAGATTTCAATTCCTTCACACATATGCTCAGAAGTGGGTCTGCTGGATCAAATAGTAATTCTTTTTTTTTTTTTTAAAGAAAACTCCATACTGTTTTCGATATTGACAACGCCAACTTACATTCCACCAACAGTGCATTAAGGGTTGCCTTTTTCCCACCTCCTTGCCAATATTTATGCTTTGTGGTCTGTTTGTATTTTTGTTAATAGTCATCCTAACATGTGAGGTGATAGCCCAATGTGATTTTGCTTTCCATTTCCCTGATGATTAATAATGTTAAGAAATCCTGTCATTTGTAACAACATGGATAAAATAGAAAAATATTATGTTAAGTGAAATAAGTCAGACACAGAAGACAAGCACTGCATGATTCATTCATATATAGTACCTAAAATAGTCAAACACATAGAATCAGAGAGCAGAATGGCAGTTTCCATGGACTATGGGAGGAGGAAAATGGTGAGGTAAAAGTGTACAGTTTCAGTTAAACAAATAAGTTCTGGAGAATAACTGTAAAAAAAAAGGGGGTCCTCAAAGTATAGTGTAGTTAGAGGATTCTCTGGCAAAGCCATTGTCTGCCTATTCTTCGCCTCTGAAAAAAGTAGAAAGGCACTCCTGGAAGGGTGAAGCCCATGGCCCCAGAGGTTGGTAATCCAAGGGTGCTTTCTCCTGAAAAACATAATCTTATACCAATACACAAGACTTGACAAGTACAACACAAGCCAGATTTCAGCCCCACTAGAGAGGAGGCTATGTGTACAATACAAACTGTGTGACCATTTGCTGAATTTCTGTTTCCAATTTCTGACCACTTGTCTTACATCTCTGGATGATTCTAATTGACCTTTTCTTATTCCATATTTTTGGAGTGTCCTAACATTGTCAATTGGCCTGCTGGCCACTGACCTGCAAGTCATGACCCAACATGCTGAAGACTCATGAGATGCAGCTTCTTGTTCTGATTCCTTGTCACCCAGTCCTGATTATGACAAGAGAGAACATGCAGAGGCCAAAATAGCCAATTAAACAAGCTTATATTATCAAGGTTGAAAATGGCAGGACAGGTTTAGATGGAGCCCATTCCACCTACGGCTACTCCATAAGGTACTACATCCATCCAGGGGTTATTTTATCTTTTCTACTGCCAGAAACAGATTAAGAAAGAGGCAGACACAGGGAGGCAGGAGGTAAAGACACTGAAATTACATATGAGGATGCCATTGTAAAGATTGGTAAAGGTTCTTTCAGATGGGTAAGTTTTCCTTATTTATCTACAAAGACTCAAATATGTCCTTGTTAGAAATGAGACTTCGTTACACTCAACAATCCCAAAGTCTTGTCTAAAGGTCTGGCACAAGAAGGATTTTTTTCCAGTCCTCTCCAGGTAGGCAGCACAACAAAAAGTTTGTGCCAGCTGAAAACGTGACCTTTCCAGCATGGATTTTGCTGGCACTTTTAAGCTGGATTTTACATCCTGGCCAATTAACTACCACCAATTAAATTCTTCTTCTTCTTCTTCTTCTTCTTCTTCTTCTTCTTCTTCTTCTTCTTTTTCAGTTCAATGACCTTTTTGTTAATGCATTCCTGTCTTCTCTTCTGTTTCCTTGACTTCAGTCCTTGCAGGGGCATCTCTGGAAATAATTCTTGCACTCTGCTGATCACGTTGTCTGGTTTCCATCTCCTTATTTCTTGGAGCACAGTAGATACAACTTAATACATTTTTAAAAAATGTTTTCATGTACAATAGCAAGGCTTTGTTATTTCATCTCATTTCACTGTTAGTGCAATGTATCTAATGGATTATAGAAGGCTGTCCTTGGAATTCACACTGGGAGACTTTACTGTGGGGAAGACGGAGGCCCCTTTGGTATTTGAACAATCAAGTCCCTTCCAGAAAGAATTAAACACTACACAAAATGGTATGATCCTGAGTCCTACTCTCTCTCTGTATCAAGCAGTGGGCAGCAGCAATTGAAAGTGGAATTCCATCAAAGCATTTTCTAAAGAAGAAATTAACAACTGATCTAACTAGGTCACCTTTCATATGTCTCTAAAATCTTCCTCAGCAATACTGCTTCAGCTAGAATAACAAACTCTCTTTCATCTAGAAACAACCCTGTGCTTAATTTAGACACTTTTGGGTTCATACTAGTAAGATTGTATACATGACACTGGTTTGTAAATTGTAGCATGTCATACAAATGTGCGATTAGGATGGTGATTTTCACATTATTGCTTTATCTAGGGTAATTAATGTCACTGATGAGACAGTTGGCTTAGCTCCAATGCGTTCCCAATGACTCCATCATGCTCAGTATATTCTCTTTAGCATAACCCTGCCATAATAATGTGCACAAGTGTTTTCATGGGCAGCTTTCCTTACAGCCTTTCCTCCCAGCTCTCTCACAAATTCAGTGTCATTTACTTTATCCTTGCTCCATTTAACCAACATTTCAAAGGGCACAATAAACCTTTTACTTACCTGGAATGGCTCCACTTGAGAAGTATAAGCTCCCATATTTCAACTCTGATTAAATGCTGCACCTATACTTTCAGCCTTTAATATCTTACCCTTTACCTCACCTGTTTATTATTACTCATTTATTCAACAAATATCCATTGCCTTTACAACCTTGTTGAGCTCTCTGGTTCTTTAACTTCTCTGTAAACCCCATTTCTAGGACCCTACAGGCTGGGTTCCTTTCCCAAACAACTCAGATGGATTATACATGTCATCTGTACCCTGGACACTCTTGCTAGCCTGATAGATTCATTTGTTACAAGCAGGGGAAAGTAAGAACAAGAGGAGGGAAGAAAGTAGTTCACTGGAGCAAAGGGTGAGCAGAAAGATGTATAAGATTCAGCTCAGTCCACTGAAAGTCATATTTCTCCTGACACAGAATTGTTGCTGGGAAGCAGATGCCTATCTAGAACTATATTTTCTGTACCCTTGCCTCATCAATGCATCCGGGCAACCAATAGGACCACTAGTTTTCACACGTGGAATGTGAGTGAAAGTGATATATCATTTTCTGAACTAAGATGTTTAAGTAGTTACATCTTCTTTACTTTCTTTAATAAGAAGAGTGATTGGAAATTGATGTCCAAGGTAACCCTGGAAGACTTGTGAAGACAGCAGAGTTGCTGTCGGTCCCTGAATGACTACATCAAACAGTCTCCATGCCAACTAGAAACACCCACAACAGACTAATATACAACCAAGGAAACCAATTCTATAGTTTTATGCCTCTGAAATTTTGCAGGTATATATAACATCACTGAGCAAATTGTTAGCAAATTTAAAGAGTGAAAGCAGAGATAGGAAAGCAATAATTGAGGATACATTATATACTAAGTAGTTTTTATCTATGATTACATCCAATTTCTCACCTTAGCCATATGAGGAAATATTCATTTTAAAGATGTGTACTAGTGAATTTGGAACTATAAGATCACAACCTACTTCTCTTCATATTTGTTAGAGTTTTTAAGAGTTAATATAAGACTAATATATTTGTGTCATTTTGTACTTTGGAATCTGTAACATATTCCATATGTAATCTGTAAATACTCACATATTTTAAAGACAAATTATGAACAAGGAGCATAAAATCTTATCCAATAATTTTTTTAAATGCTCTAAAATACATGTTTATAATATATTTATTACTTTAATTTATATATTTTTTAATTTTATGACCAATCACCTGATAAGGACTCACAATTTCAGTCTTTCACCTAGAACTGCCATTTCTCTATACACTTACTGAATTACCTTCATAAGTTTTCTCTGCTCTTGACCCGTTGTAACCTTGAATATGTAAACAAGAGCAGGAACCTAAATACTACCACTATGAACCACGCAAGTGAGTAAATGCTGCTTACACAATGAGGGAAGGCAAGAGGTGATAAGAGTTGAAAGTGAGCTTAGGTTAATAGGAAAATACAGGAGGATGTGTGGGGGCAGGGATAATGAAAAGGGGGAATATAAGATTAAAGGGACAATAAGTAGGAATAGAGAATTGAAAAAAATGAGCAAATACCTAGAAGCAAAGGAGGGAAAGTAAGTAAAAGTAATGAGGAGGGACTAATAAGAGAAGTAAAAAAAAGAAAAGAAAAGATGATTGTGTAAAAAGAAGTGGGACAGGGCAGAAATTTGAAATGAAAGAAAATAAATAAATACTATAAATAAAAGTCATCATGCCTCCTTGCAAGCCTGATGTGATATAGCTACAGAGCTTCCTCTCCTTTCACTGTCCATCCTCAGTGCTCAAGGGATGGGTCTCATGTGGAAACTCTGTAAGAATACCAACATATCCATCTGTGAGATAGTCCTTTTCCTACATAAAACAGTGCATTAGGGTTACAGTTATTCATAAGGTAACAAGATTTTTATTTTTCAATTTATGGAACGAAACTATTTTTCAGAAATTTAGGTTTCATTATATGAAACCTTTTTTTAAAAAATTACTTCATTCAATAAATTAGTAAATTCCTTTAAGACTGTAATTCATTTTATTTATTTTTTTCATGCCCTGGCATATAAATTACGTAATGACTAGTTTAAAATTAAAATTACTAGGTCTAGTAGTATAACACAGCCCTTTCTAATATAGACTCAACCTACTATTTTAAAACTATGATTACTTTAGGAAATTCCTATACAGCTATAGGAAATAAAATACAGAATACACCTGTGGCCAATCATTAATCTATGTGTATGTATATACGTATACATGTATATATGTATATACATACACATACATACTACACACACACACACACACACACACACACACACATATGGAAAGCTAATGAACTGGTCAAAAAGGTTTTTAGTTCTCAGCCAGAGGACTTTCCAAAGAAAAAAGAGAGACTCTGGGGCAGGTGGTTTCCATGACTGACAATACAGAAAAGGTCTTGAAAGATGGCCAGAAAGAATTCACTGCAAAGCTCAAATACAGGGGCAGGAGAATGACATTGCAGAGGGGAAAAAAAAAGGAAATTAAGTTTCACCTTTCTGCTTCCAAAACTGTGTTCATAGGTGACTCCACATGAATATGGATTACAGAGATTCCAATACTCAGCTAGAGAGCAGACTCTCCCCACTCCCAAAATTTCTACAGGAGTTAGACCCATATGGCCACATCAGGAATGTGAACATCAAGGCTAAGACTCTTCTCCTTCCCCTCATGCTCATCTCTAGACTTAAATGTTGACCTCCTTTGTAGAGCAATTTTTACAAAAAATAAAAGTTTTATCACTTCCATTCCATATGAGAAAAATTAGAGAACTATAAAACTGCATTGAATAACGGATCTTCAGTGTTTACTCCTCATTCAAATTAGTGCCTTAGTTGAATAATAAGTTATTACACGGAAGGCTTACTGGTCACTGGAACTATAAATATTAAATCTTATATGCTTAAGATCTAATTTATATAATATTTGATCAAAAATGCATATGCACACATGCACAACCACCCAGTGTTGGATAGATCTTATGTAGTGAGCACTTTCCAAACTTTTCTAATACCAGAACCCAGCAAACAATATCCTTTTTACTTTGCAACCAAAGATACACAAATATACACTTACACAACCAAAAAGGTCATGAAATAATACCTCTTTGTCATGACCAGTTGAAACATTAGCTAAAGAACATTACACATCTCCCAAAGGCTGAGAATTATTAAGATATAGAAAAGTGTATGAATAATATGTAAGTTGTGATTCCTAATCATCAGAAGTGCAATCTAGTAAAAATGAAGCAAAACAAACACAGTGCATTGTTCTTGCTTTCTTTATTTTTTGAATACCGACTACTCTCATGTGGGACTGAGATATGAACATAAGGAAATAATTATAACTTATTAAAATTCCTACTTTGATAACATTTCCAGACCTTTCAGTGGGTGAAACAGAAGTTTACTGTTAATAAGAATTAAAATGCTTTTGCCACAAAGTGTTCTTTACTGGCTTTTGTTTATTTCAAAAGAAATCAACAGAAATATTCCTTATTTCTATCATAATCTATGAAACCGTACTTTTGCCAAAGTCTATCATCATACTATATTTTCAACATTTCAACATGTTAATAGTTACAGAACTTCTAAATCTTACAAGATTTCTTTACCAATAGTATATATCCTTCATTGAAGTAAAGATTTTACAAGAGATATTTTCCTGAAAGTATGAATTCATAAATAAATAAGTGAATTTTTAGTCTTTTCCCACAAATTAACCCCTGCAAACAAATGAAATTTTAAAACACTTAAATCTTCAGTGTATATTAAATGTCTGACACTACCCACTTTTCTAAATGAAAAATATTTTTAAAAGATTTTAAAGCATTCTAGTCTTGAATTTAAAATATTAACTTTTTTAAATGGTATAATGTGCTTATTCTCAATAATTCCTTCATTAACAAAATAAAATTGGTGATCATGCTTAATTTTTTTTTCTTTATGAATCTCCAGTTCCCTATCTCATGCATTCAGTTACTAACTCTAATAAGCAGAAAACCACGAAGGAGGCTGTGGTCCAATTTCATGAGGAAATTTTAAGGCAAGAAAGCCCAGGCAATTATTAGGATCAAGAGAAAATAAAATTAATGAAGCCTAAAATCTTATGTGTAAGTAGCAGAGTAACAAACAGCAGTGGGTATTTTTAATATTTAGAGCCAAAGAAACACTAATTAGTTAATGCAGTGACCATCTGCCTTAAGCACTGCAAAGCTTAAACTGGTCTCAGTCTTTACTCCACCCATGCTCTCTGCTACCTTAATGAGATAATCTTTACATAGTATATACTTATTTATTTTATAAAAGAACTTTATATGTAAACTTTCTTGACCAACATTAACTTGGAACTAACTTATCAGTTAATTAACTGTTAACAGATTCTTCTAGATATGACTGCTACACTGATATTTTATCTTCCTGTTAATTAGTAATTATGTGCTGGCAAGGAAAAACAGTGTTTCTTTCCAATTATCCCAGAACTCAGTGATTATTTAAACTTGGCTAATTAGCAATAGAGTGCTGTACATCTTCTGGGCAAATTTTGTTTGATAATCCCTATTAAAAGATACATGGTGGTTGTTGACTTGTAACAAGAAAAAAAAGTGGCAGTTCAAAGGGTATTAGATACAGCACAAGGCAAATGGGGGCCCATTAAAATTTCCTAACTGCTCTAATGAGAATGCCGAGGGTCATTTCTGCCTAGTTTACCATCTGTTTGGTTTCTGGCATATCTCTGGTGTGAAGCGGGCGGTGGGTGGGGGGGAGGTCCTGAAACCCATTTGGCTCATCACAGTGTAATACAAGAGTCTGAAGCAATTTCGGTCAGTTATAAAGTGGTCTATTAATATCAGAAGCTTATATATGTAGAATGAAAAACTTGTAAGTGTAAAAATGCTCCATAATGGAAGGTATCCTGATTTCTTTAAACAAGCAGGCAATGTTTAAAGAGACTTTTAGAAATATTTTGTATGAATCCTTGCATCTGCTTTTCTGTGCACCAAAAAGTTATGATAATTGAAAAACAGCTATGTTTTAGCCTTTTAGGCTCTAGTATCTGTAGCATACATTTTTAAAAAGTATATTCATATTAGGAGAGGCAATGGTTTCCTAAGCAGGACACCAAGAGCAAAAACCCTAACATTTTTTTAAATGATAGCATTCATCAAGCTTTAAAACATCTATGCATCATAAAATATCATTGAGACAACCTATAGGTAAACTATGAATGGGAATATATTCACAAAATATACATGTGACAAAGCACTGATACTCCGAACATATTAAAACTCATATAATTCAATGATAAGAAGATAACTCAATTTTTTTAACGGGGATATAATTTCATCAACAGTAGCCAATCAGCATATGAAACATACTCACCATCATTAACTGGGAAGTACAAAATAAAATCACAATGAGATACTACTGAACACCAACAAAAATGACTAAAATTAAAAACACTGACAAAACCAAATGTAGATGAAGATACAGAGAAGGTGCAACTGTAATAGTATGTTGATTAGAGTGTAAAAAAGGAACAACCATGTTGGGAAAAGCTCTGGTAGCCTCTCTCAGTAATCCACCACTCAAAATTTACCCAATATAAATTAAAACATATATTCATCAAAAAGACTTATAAAAGTGTGTTCACAGAAACACACCAAGTTTCCAATAATAGGAGAGTGGAAAAGAATGGAATACTACTCAGCAATAAATAAAAAAGAAACACTGGGAAAAAGATCCCTGCTATAAGAAGATGGGCAACTGGTCTCATTCCCTAAATACCATCTGGGGAAGGCACAGGGTTATTCCATAGATGATACTCATGGAGAGATCCCTGAGCACTTCTTCAGCACAAGAAGATCCATGGAGGATGCAGAGACTGAAGACAGAAAGGAGGGTGTGTGGGGAGAACACATTGCAGCACCCTGGGTGTGTGTAGGAGGAGCACCTGTGCACAAAAGCAAATTCAGTGCAGTTTGCAGTGCCCACACACCTGAGCCACCAAAGAACTATAGGTTGTCTCAATGATATTTTATGATGCATAGAAGTTTTATACCTTGATGAACGCTATCACTTTAAAGAAAATTTTACAGTTTTTACTCTTGATGTTCTACCCAGGAAACCGCTGCCTCTCCCAATATGAATATACTGGTAGAGTGGTAAGAGGGAGGAGCTAGGGGTGTTTTGGACAATGGTTGAAGAAATTAAAAAAAAAAAGAGAGAGAGAGAGAAAGGCTGTGGAGTAAAACAGCTAAGAGCAGATGGGAGAGGAAATCACTGCTCCCTCCCTGCCTCTTGGGACTCAGGCCCCAGTGGAGAGCCTCTTCAGAAACAGTTTGAGAGCTACTAGACACCATTCCAGTGACTCAGAGAGGAGAGCCCACTGGGGTACTCAAGTACCCTACCCTAGCTAGCCAGCAGGGGCTGCTCTGCATCCCACTTCACCCATCCCTCCCCTACCCAGCAGCTATCCTCCCTTCCCTGACACAGCAAAAATTACACTACAGAAGCCTACACATGACAAAAATATAGGATAAAACTAGACAACCTCCTAGCAAAAAGACAACAAACTAGCATCCCTTCAACAAGTACCCATACCATAGGAAAGAAAAAAGAACTCGACATGTTTTAACACTTCAAGATACACACTCTCAGAACTATCTGACACCATTAGGAAAGTCACCATAAGAATAATGGGTATTCCAGAAGGTGAGGAGAAAAAGAAAAGAGCAGAGAACATATTCAAAGAAATAATTGCTGAGAACATCCCAAGCCTAGAGAAGGAAATGAACATACAAATCAGTAATGCTAAAGAACACTCAGATAAATAGAAAAAAAACCAAAACCTTTACTAAGACATATAATTGTGAAACTATCAAAGGTCCAATACAAAGAAGGAATTCTAAAGGAGGCCAAGGGAAAAAAGCATGTAACAGGCACACCCTGGTGGAAGAGAGGTTGCTTCACTCACCTTCAAAGGAGCAAGCCACATGTCCCTGGATTCAAGTGCCAGGCTCAGTGTGAAAAGCTACATTAAAAAATGAAGATGTTTCTTCTTCTCTCACTGCAGCTGTGCTTGAAACACTTTCTGGAGCCTGAGTTTCTGGTGGCTCAGGTGGGTAGGCACTGGGAAATGAATTTGCTGTTGCTACTTGCCTGCCAGCCTGCTTACCTTTACTCCTGCCTGCATCTTTCCTTTAAAAAAGAAAAAAAGAGTAAAATAAAAATATATGTAATATGTAATGATACTCCTATGAGGCTATCCTCAGACTTCTCAGCAGAAACTGTACACTCTAGGCGAGAACAAAATGATGTCTTCAAAATACTGCAAAATAAAAAGTGCCAACAAAACTATATCCTGCAAAACTCTCAAATTTGACAGAGAAATTAAGATTTTTCCCAACAAAAGCTGATTTTACTGCCATGAGACTTTCTCTACAAGAGATGTCAAAATAGGCTCTCCTATCTAAACCATAGAGAAAAAATTTTACAAAAATCTAAACAAGGTAACAGATAAACAAAACCAGGAAACAAAAATCAAAATGGCAGTAGCAAGTCCTCAATATCAGTATCACTACAAATGTAAATGGGCTGAACTCATCAATTAAAAGGCAGAGAGTGGTTAAATGGATTAAAAACAAAACCCAACTATATGTTGTTTGAAAGAAACTCATGTAAGATCTAGAGACAAACACAAATTTAAATTGAAGAATGGAGAATGGTACTCCAAACAATGGTGAATCGAAAAAAGCAGGAACTGCTATACTCATCTCAGATAAAGTAAAATTCCAACTAAAGAAGGAAACAAAAGATAAAGGTCACTATATAATGATAAAGGAATCAATATAACAGAAAGATGTAACACTTATTAAAATATATCAAATGACTATCAACAGATCTAAACAGAGACACTAACAACAAAACAACAGGGAACTTAAACACTCCACTTTCAATAAAAGACCACCCAGATAGAAGTCAATAAACAAGATCATAAACAACAAAACAGAAGAGAAGAACTTAATGTACAGAGATAGTATGTCACCCTAAAATGATACACTATGCATTCTTTTCAAATGCTCATAGAACATTTTCAAGGATAGACCATATGTTGGGACACAAAACAAGTTTCAAAATTTTTTCAAAGACTGAAATCATATCTAGTATCTTTTCAGATCACAAAGGCATCAAAAAGAGATCAACCAAAGAAGCAGAGGTAAATTACGAAAGAGTGAAGAATAAACAACATGTTACCAAACATGGAGAAAATCAAGGATGAAGTTTAAAAATACCTGGAGTCAAATGAAAATGAAGACATGACATACCAAATCAGTGGGATGCAGCAAAAGCAGTAATAAAAGGGAAAATATTGTGATACAATCCTAACTCAGGAAACAGGAAGAATCACAAATAAAAACCTAAACTTTCACTTGGAGGAATTAGAAAAAGAAGAAGAAAATAAACCAAAATCCAGTAGAAAGAAGGAAATAATAAAAAAAAAACTTAGGGCAGAAATCAGTGAAATAAATATCCAAAAGACTATCCAAATATCAATTAATTTTTTTTTAAAGAATAAGCAAAATGCACAGGCCACTAGCCAGACTCACAAAAAAGAGGAGAGAGAAAACACAAATAAATAGAATCAGAAATGAAAGAGGAATAACCACAAGAGATAAAACAGAAATACAAAGGGTTATAAGAAGATTATATACAATTATATGGCAACAAACTGGATAACTTAGAAGAACATACATTATTCTAAGATTAAACCAAGAAGAACTAGAAATCATGAAAAGATCAATCACAGGCAAGGAAATTGAAACAATAACTAAAAATCTCCCTGAAAGCAAAAGCCCTGGACCAGATGGCTTCACCAGTAAATTCTACAAAACATTCAAAGAAGAATTAATACCAATCCTTAAACGGTTCAAAAAAATTGGAAATGGCAAACTTCCAAGTACTTTCTAAGATGCCAATATCATGCTTATTCCAAAGCCAGATAAAGACAGTACCAAAAAGAAAATTACTGCTTATATCTTTGATGAATATTGATGAAAAAAATCCTCAACAAAATTCTAGCAAGCCAAATTCAACAACATATTAAATGAATCATACACCATGAGAAAGTGGGATTTATTCCAAGTATACAAGGATGGTTCAACATACACACATAAATAAATGTGATACACTATATCAATAAAAAAAGACAAAACCACATGATCCTCTCACAGATGCAGAAAAAGCATTGACAAAATTCAACACCATTTTATATTTAAAACTCTCCCAAATTAGGTATAGAGGAAATGTACTTTAACATAATAAAAGCCAACACTGCACTCAATGGAGAAAAACTGAAAGCTTTTCCTCTAAGATCAGGAACAAAACAAAGATATCCACTGTCATCACTACTATTTAATATAGTGTTAAAGGTCCAGGTCAAAGCAATCAGACAAAAAAAGATAAAAAAGGTATCCAAATCAGAAAGTAAGAAGTGAAACTATCACTATTTACAGATGAAATGATAGTATATAGAGAACCACAAAGATGCAAGTAAGAAGCTACAAGATGTAAGAAATACAGTAAAGTGGCAGGCTGCAAAATTACTATTAAAAAAATCTGTTGCTTTTCTGCATGCTAACAATGAAAATGCAGAAAGAGAACTCCATAAAATAATACCATTCACAAATGCATCAAAAAGAATGAAACACCTTGGAATAAATTTAAGCAAAGAAGTAAAGGACCTATACCTTAAAAAATAGGACATTGCTAAAATAAACAGGAGACAATAAAAAGAAATGGAAAGATATTCCATGCTCATGGGCTAGAAGAATTAACATAGTCAAAATGGTCATACTGCCTCAGGCAATATACAGACTTAATCCTATCCCCATTAAAATTCCAAAGACATTTTTCAAAGATACAGAACAAACAAACAAACAAACAAATCAAGAAATTTATTTGGAACTACAAGTGACCCAGGATAGCAAAAACAATCCTGAGGGGAATAAAACCAAAGTGGAGTCATGCTCCCTGACTTCAAACTCTACCACAAAGCAATAATAATCAAAACAGCATGGTATTGGGATAAAAACAGAAATATGTATCAATGGAACAGAACTGAAAGCCCAGAAATAAAACCACACACATATGGACATTTAACTTTGACAATGGAGCTAAAAACTTATAATGGGGCAAGGATAGTCTCTTCAATAAATGCTGCTGGGACAACTGGATAATCACATTCAGAAGGTTGAAACTAGACTACTACTCAATACCAGATAAAAAATTAACTCAAAATGGATTAAAGAACTGAGATGTAAGGCTGGAAACCATAAAATGCATAGATAAAGATCTGGGCCAAACACTACTGAATTGACTGAAGAGAAGTCTTTGGGAACTTGACTCCAAAAGTAAGGGAAATAAAATCCAAAATAAACAAATGGGATTATATCAAACTAAAAAGCTTCTCCACAGGGAAAGAAACTCTCATCAAAATAAAAAGACACCCTACTGAATGGGAGAAGATATTTTCCCAACAGACTTCTGACAAGGTATTAATATCCAAAATATATAAAGAAGTCTTAAAATTCAACAACAAAAAACAATCCAAGTTAAAAATGGATAGATGAACTTAATAGACACTTCTCAAAAATGACATAAATATGTCCAACAAGTACATGAAAAGATGTTACAGTTGTCTAGTCATTAGGGAAATGCAAATCAAAACAATAATGAGATATCACCTCATACCTGTGAGACAGAGATATATGTACCTCATGTTCATTGAAATAATGTTCACTATTACCAAGCACTGAAAACCTAAATTCCCATCAAGATATGAGTGGACAGAAAAGTATATATACATAATGGACTACTATGCAGCCATCAAAAGGAAAAACTTCTGCCATTCATGAAAACATTGATGGACTTGGAGAGAATTATGTTTGGCAAGATAGGCCAGAAGGACAAAGACAAACATTGCATAATATTACTCATATGAGTTGCACAGATATAGAAAGCAAACAAATCAACTAAAGTAAACAATAACTGACTTAAAAAAAGAAAACTAATTCAAACAGCAATAACTTTTAGTGAGGAGAAAAAGCAAATCAGAGGGTGCAGGAAGAGGTGAGGGAGGGCTTGGAGTCAAATGGGGTAAAGGGGATTAATTGAAAAGTGAACGGGTAAAAAAGGAAAGAGTAGTAAACCTGTATTATATACAGACTTAAATTTGCTATCATGTATACCTCAAACTTAACTACCATAAAAATACAGTATCCTTCAATAAAACCAATTTTTAAAAAAGAAAAACTACTTATATGCACAACACTGATAATTATCAAAGATAATACAAGAAATAAAAGAAGGCTTATAAAAGACTATAAGAATGACTGCCTCTATGCAACATTCTAGAACAGGCAAAACTAAGCTTTGGCTAAACAGAATCAAAAAAGCACTTTCCCCTGGCAAGTGAAAATGGGAAATGATGGAGGGAAAACATGAGCAAACTTTGAGAAGTTAAGGTTATGGTCTATATTTTGATAAAGGTTAGGGTTACACAGATGTGTAAATTTATCATTCTTACCTACTGTATCCTTAAGATTTGTATATTTCATTGTATACAGACATTGCCTAGGTGGTGGGTATTCATAGTAAAATTCTTTAAATTTTTAATTATGTTTAAAATTGTTCTTAATAAAATGCTAAAAATAGATTGTGATTACTGTAATGAAATCTACATTAAATTAATTTAATATCATCAATCAATTAGTTTAATGCCTATACATAATAAAAAAATAATAACATCTCTTTCACCAATTCATTTGGTCACATTAGCTGTGACATGGGGGAGTAGGTGCCACTGTTTTTGTGTTTGTTTTGGAAATTCCTCCAGTCTGTTTATCTGATGTGTTCTTATAGGTGAACTTATGTACCGTCTGCTCCCACATCTGTTTATTTTGCTTAAGGCTGTAATTTTCCTATTCTAGCTTAATTAAATACTACATAAATTGGTGAAAAATGAATACTCCAAAGAAAGAAATACATTATTAATATACAAACTAACCTAAATGTTTTGACAGACTTGATACAAGAAGCTAAAGAAATGTTGTTTTCAACACAGTAGAAAAAGTACCTATAAAAGATTGTAAAACAAAAATCATAACTATATAAAATTCTGCATTCAGACTTCTTCACAAATTTATGTTCTTGTTTCATTTTAAGGAAAACGGGAATGTGGTTTATGTAAAAGCAAGCGTCATCAACAATAAAAACTCATGAGACTTCAATAAGTGGTACCACATTTAAAGAACAGTTCTTAGTTAACATATGAAAACTGACAAATACATCACCAGATTATTGTATTCAATAGCAAAATCCACACAAGTACTCTCACTCACCCTTACCCCTACCCTCTCCCTCCCCAAAGGATTAACTTTCTTTTAAGAAACTATTTAGCTTAGTCATTCATAAAAAATAAATAATAAATATCTAACCAATTTGTTTTAATTTAATGTACTGACTGGTCATGACAAATAACAGGATTACAACAGTTTCATCAGTAGGTAAGTATGGGTAAGCAAGCAGTTAGGAAGGCAAAGTAAATTTCCAAACTGTGCGTTGTGTTTATACAAATAGTTATTTCAATCACACTGTAACCATTTTCTCATATTGTTTAATATTATTTGAAAATATAATTTTAATGACAGCATACATAACTCAATAAATATACTTTAAAAACAGAGAATTTTACACCCGAAAGCAGTGAATTGTATCACATATGTGCAATACACATGTGTAACAGGTAATGCACATCAGGTATCACACATCATGTGCAATAGATGAATTATATATTCTTACATTTATTATATTTCTTTTGGTTACTTTGCTATATATTTTTAGGGATACTGGATTCAAACTTCAGTCTATGTGCATTTCACACTATACCCATCACCAGATTTCTGGAGTCCTTTACCACCATTATATTAATTCCTTCATTCACTTGTTCCCTCCCTCCCTCCCTGCTCCCCCTGTAACCACAGCCTTGTGTCCTGTGAATTTTGTTGAGATTTGTCGGATTTGTTTCTTCATATTCCATATATGAGTGAAACCATTATGCACATCTCTTTTTCTTTCTTTCTATTTTACTTAGCATAATCGCTTCCAGTTCCATCTAGGCTGGTGCAAAAGGTACAACTTCATCTTTTTAAATAGCTGAACAGAATTCTCTCTCTCTATGAGAGATCACAGCTTTATCTAGTCAACTATTGATGGGCATTTGGATGGTTTCCATTTCTTGGCTATTGTGAATTGTGCTGCAATGAGTATAAGGGTACAAATTTTTTTTTCTGATTAGATATTTTGTATATGGCTATATACCTAGGGATGGGATTGCTGGATTAAATGGTAGATTCATCTTTATTTTTTTTATGAATCTTCATACTGTTTTCCAAAGAACTTGGCTAATTTATATTAGTGTAATTTACCAACAGTGTAAAAGAGTTCCTTTTTTCCACACCCTTTCCAACACTGTTATTTCTAGTTTTTTTGATATAGGCCACTCTCACTGATGTGAGGTGATGCCTCATTGTGGATTTTATCTACATGTGTCTGATGGTGATTGATGTAGAATATTTTTTCATGTGTCTGTAGACCATCTGTGTGCCTTCTCTAGAAAGGTGTCTATTTAGCTTTTCTGCCCATTTTTTTGAGTGGGTTTTTCTCTTTTTTTTATTGTTGAGGTATATGAGCTCTTCATATATTTTAAAGATTAAACTCTTATCTGATGTATGTTGTGCAAATATCTTCTGTCATAGATAAATTATATTTTAATAAACTGTTAGGAAAAATGTTCAAACAAAAATTAATGGAAAAATAAAATCAACTTAATCATGATGGACTATTCTTTAAAACAGTACTTCCCAAATTATCCCATGCAAAATTAGATCTGAAAAGTTGTAAACAGATGTTATTTGGGGAAAAAAGAACTTCATACTAACAAAAAATTTTGGAAGTACATTCATTCTATACTATCTTTAAATATTCATGATGTAAGAAAGTATATTCCTATTTAGATGTACAAATCAACAATAAATCTAATTCAAAATTACATAAAGGCCTTGAATAGACATTTCCCCAGAGAGTATAAATGGCCAGTAAGCACATGAAAATATGTAACATCATAGTCATTAAGGAAATTAAAATCATAAAGAAATATCAATTAATATCTACTATCAAGTATTGTGAATGATGTGGAGAAATTGGAACCTCACATATTGCTAGTGGTATTATAAAATATCACACCTGCTATGGAAAACATTTTAACATTCCTCAAAAATTTAAATAGAGAATTACCTAACATATGACCAAGTAATTCCACTACTAGGTTCATATCCAAGAAAAATTTAAATGTATCTGCACATTATTAAAAAGATGAAATTGTGTCTTTTGCCACAATCTGGATGGAACTAGAGGGAGTCATGCAAGCAAAATAAGTCAGAAAGAAAAAGAGAAATATATGATTGCTTTACTAATATGTGGAATATAAGAAAATGAAACAAATTAGCATATAAATCCCAACAAAAATAACAGAATACAGGGTTGTGATTACCAAGGGAGTAGAGAGAGGGAGATGGAAGGAAAGAGGGGAAAAAGTGATGGTAAAAGACACTGGAACTCTGGTGATGGATGTGATGTGAAATACAGAAGTCAATAATAAAAATCCATATATTATATAATTTCATTTACATGAAGTACATAATAGGCAAATCTATAGAGACAGAAAGTAGATTAGTGGTTTCCAGGGAATGAGAGGAGGGAGAACTTGGATACAGAGCTTCTTTCTGGGGTAATGGAAATATTTTGAAATTAGCGATGATGGTTACAGAATATAGTAAATATACTAAGACTCACTGGATCATACATTTTAAAGTGGCAAATTTCACAGTATGTGAATTATATCTACAAAAGAAAAAAATCATATTCAAGACTCTAAGAAGTAATGTTTTACTTGGCTTAACCAGCACATTTTAAGTTTTATCATATTACAATACTCTTATTTCCATGCAAAACATATTAACATATCATGAGACACTAATGTTTACAAGACACAGTGTATGAAAAGCTGCTATTAACATAACATTTTGAAATTCATTCTAAGATGTGGTTGATATCAGCTCCTTGAAAGGGACCAAGAAGAATGAAGGAGTAAACACAGGGAAGCCAGCAGCTTGAAGGACAAACTTCATCAACATCATAATTATTCTAGCACTAGTCATTATTCCCATTTTTTAGAAACAGAAAACCAAACTCCAACTGAGTTCGTCTTTTACAAGCAACAGATTTCTCTTCATTTTTGTTATTATTGTTAGAAATGCTATCAAATCATTTAGGTTAAAAGTCAGGTTAAAAATATTTTCTCATAATGTAAATAACTCATTATTTTCAAAAGAGAATAATTAAGGCTAAACTAAGCATCTTCCCAGAACATGATCTTTGATAGCTCCATTTATTTTACTTTTAACTTGCTATTTATTAGAGCTCATGTGGAGAAGAACTTTTCTGAAAGAGAACCAGAAATAACATAATTAACTAGAAATAATAACAACAACATGGCTCTAATGTATGAAAACATGCAGGAAGAAAAGCAGGAGGAGGGGAGCTTAGTCTGAACTTTTACCAAAATATTAACAATTTTTGCTATTCTGCTTTCTAAAATGGCAACTCCCACACTAACAAGTATCTTTCCTTTCAGACATTCAGAGTCCTAAAAACAATAATTTAGTTGTGTGCTTGCCTCAGAGAGCAGCCTACACGTCTATTAAGGCGGCATGCAAAATTCAGCATCAGAAGGTTGAATAGGAATTACAGAACAAGTAGAAACAAAACTGGCATTTGGTGAAGTACCTTTATTGAACTCCTACAACTATTTCCAAATTCATATATTGCATCCAGAACTATTTTCTAGGCAATGACAAGAATTTACTTTCCATGCTTTGTTTTAATGTTTCCAAGCTAATTATTAGAATTATTTCTAGGAAGTAATAACATTAAAAAGTATTATGTTATTCTTAGATTTATTTAACTTCCAGAAGAAGTCAACTTTATCCAGGAATATTGATAAATCAATTACTGTGAACATGGAACATAAACTCATTTATCATTATCCGGAAACCTAAAACGAGACTGGGAAACCTCCAGAGTAAACCACATTTACGTAAAACCACTGCTAAATCAGTCAACCTTTGAAGTTCATTCCCTTAAACATACTCTTTGCTTCTGTTAAAATGGACAGTGTGGCACTAAAAAGTACCACTTGTTTAGCAAACATTGTCTCTTAGGAGAAAAGACCCACTATTCTTAAGTATTTTTTAATAATTATTATTTAAGAAAGGGAGAAAAGTATTCCTCACTCTGTTGTTATCCAGTGAGGAATAAGACCTCATACACAGAAACTTATTTTCAGAATTCTCCTTAAAAACTTAGACCCATGAGAAAGTATCCCACACACTGACTATTCTAGCCTTGTTTGTTCACTGACTAATTGTTGCGGTAAATATCTTCTTTAATACAGTAATAAGATTATATTTTGTCAAGACAGGAGAATCTTCCCACAAATAATTTTCAACACTAACAAGCAAAATTATTTTAAAAATCTTAACTTCCAT
Source organism: Solenodon paradoxus (assembly GCA_004363575.1). Lineage (NCBI taxonomy): Eukaryota > Metazoa > Chordata > Mammalia > Eulipotyphla > Solenodontidae > Solenodon > Solenodon paradoxus. The sequence continues at coordinate 250,391 of RJWH01000299.1, forward strand.
AGCATAGTGGCAAACTCCTATTAGAAACTGCTCTAAAAATGAGCATTTCCTGATGTTTTTATTCATGAGCAACCATTTTTAAAGCAGTTACAGTAGTTTCTGAGCATGTCTTATCAGAGCTAAATTCCTCATGAAGTGTTCAGAGAAAACTGACTGTAAGTAAATTATTAAGAAGCTAGGAAATGATGAATTTTATACAGACTGTGTTTTTGCCTAAAGGAACATGATTACTTTATAACAAATATTTATCATCTTCAATAATACAAGAAATTAAATAAGGAGGGTACTAAATCTGAAGCAGATTTATAAGGAAATCTTTTATCAGTCAACTTGATACAATCTTAGAATATGTTTCCAACAAATTATAGAGTTGTCATTTTGGAAAAATCTAAGAACTTATTATCATGCATTGTTAAGACATTAATGTGTGGTGCACTTTAGAAAACTATTTGGAAGTTCCTCAAAAGAATTAAAAATAGAACTACTGCATAGCCAAGCAATTCCACTATCTGAAGAATATGAAAACACTAGTTAAAAGATATATGCACCCCATCTGTTCATTGTAACGTTATTTATAATAGCCAAGAAATGGAAACAACCTAAATGCCCGTTTGTCCGTTGAGGGATGAATAGATAAAGATGATACACACACACACACACACACACACACACACACACTGGGATACTACTCAGCTAGAATAAAGGATGAAATCTTGTCATTAGCAACAACATGGACGGAACTAAAGGGGATTATGCTCAGTGAAATAAATCAGGAGTAAGACAAAAACCAGATGATCTCTCTCACATGTGGAAAAAAAAAGTTTCTTCAATAAAGTTATTTTTATTTCGGTAGTTTCAATTCTCAAACATTCTGTAAAAATATTGTTTAAAATGTATATTTGAAATGTATATGAAAATATATGTTACATGAATATAATATTTGCAAGAGAAATATGAGTTCATACAGGAAAAATAAACATAGTAAAATGCCCTATTGATTTTCCTAAAAAAAGACTCAAAGAAAACCAAACAGAAAAGAAAACAAAACAAAAACTAACCCTTGGACTCTGACATCAGAACTGAAATTACCAGAGGGGCAGGGGATGAGGGGCTGGAGCAAAGGATAGTGAGGGTCCAATGGACAGTGGTGGAGGACTATAGAAATCTGATGGTGAGCATGGTGTGCTATCATATATTTGATGATGAGCAAACCGGCACATCTAAAAATACACTGTGTTGTAAGTCAATGTTACCTTCATTTAAAAAAAAGGCATTAAACTGCCCTAAGATATAATGCTGGATTAAATAATCTCTTGAAGTTCTCTTCATCCTCTTGATTCTACAGAACCCATTTAAAAAATAACTCTCATAATCTGAAGGCATTGGTGCCTGCCACTCCCAGAGGAGAAAGTAACAAAGTAATAAGGAGGATAAAAATTGTCCTCAAGGATCTCTGATGATAAAATTTACATATATTTATATAGTTTTAAATGTATTTTTAGATGGGAAAATACAGCTATAAATAAGTTTGGAAATAAACTCGAAGCAATGCTCTCTCTTTCCTCCTGACCTTTTTACCCCCTTCTCCCCCAACTCCTCCCTCTTGCTCCCCTCTCATCCATACCCAAATTTATTAATGGCAGCTCTATTAGTAAAACATTGCTTTCTCAATGACTGAATTGCTCTATTCATTTAATACACATTTACTGAGCACTTGTTATCTGCCATGGATGTGAAGATGACTAGATCATGTCTTGCCTTCAAAAAGATATAAAGGCTTTTAAACAAGTAAATACAGTAGATTGTTAGATATGGCTGGTCAAGGTCAGAGAAAAGGTTGCAGAACAAAGGAGGGAGAAGGGAGTTCCAGGAGGCAGGACCAAGAGAGAGGAGAGAGGAAGGGCCATAAAGACTCAATAAAGAACCTGAGCCAGGACCTAAAAGATGGCAGGAGGTTATCTCAGCTCAGAGAGTCAAAAGGAATTCCAAGAACCAGAAACAAGGGCATGTAGGTTTTAAAGCATCTGGGATTTGTGGGTAACTATGGTTGGTGTATGGGTAGATAGGTGTGTATGCAGTAGGGATAGGTGACTGGAAAGGAAGGGAAGGAAGACGGGAAGATATGGGTGTCAGAGACAGGCAGGGCTACAGCAGAGAAGGCCTTTTATCAATCAAGGAGGTTGGGTTGTAATGGAAACTAACTCTAGCTGACTTGGGCTGTAAGAGCTTAATGAGAAGTTATAGGTCAGGGTTTGAACTATGGCTGCTTTGCAACTCCCTAGACATGACCTTGGCAAGTTATTTACCCTCTCTGTGCTTCCTGTTCTTGATCTACAAAATCCTATAGTAGGATTCTTGTTAGGACCAAAAGAGTTAATATCTGGCATACACACCTGACACATAGCAAGTGCCTGATAAATGTCAGCCATTTTTATTATTATTTCCTAGAACCCAAGTATATGACCCTAGCAGGAAGAAGCCTAAAATAAAAACCTAAAAACTCTTGCACCTCAGGCAGAGTTCTGTCTCTTTCTCTTTTTCTGCCTGCATGACACTCTTCTGAGTCAATGTGGAAGATGGGCACCAAAGCTCCCAAATGTTGACATGAGTCTTGGGTCTACCTTATAAATAACTGGACTGGGACTAATGAGTCTCCATTTCAAATTCCTATACAGTATTTGTCACATAATGAAATTTCAGTTAATGATAGACCACATATACAATGATGATCTTTACATATAGCCTACGGGTACAGTAGGCTATACCATCTAGATTTGTGTAATGATACTCAATGATGTTATACAATGAAAAAAAACAATCACCTAATGGCATATCTTTCAGAACATACTCCTGTTGTTAAGCCATATTTGATTGTACCAGTAAATTTGACTAACTGAGCTTGGCTTGTATATCTCAAGATTTAAACTGAGACCAAAGGGTGAGGGTAAAAACAGTCTGGTGGTCTATCTCTCTAGAACAGTAAGAAGGCAGGCAGAGGAGTAATTCATCTTAATTTCTACATTTAGCCATTTTCAGTTCTAAGCCTTAGATTTGGCTAAGCAATTTGTATCTTCAGAGGCTTTAAACCTACTGATGAATATTAGTAATCTTATTGCTTTGTATCCCCTCTAAACTGATTTTTTTGCTGTTCTTGTTGATGTTTGCTTGTCTGTCTGCATAGCTCTAACTCCTTTTAAGAATCTGGGAACTAAAAAAAAAGAGAAAAGAAGAAAAAAGTACTCCCTGGTGGTCTAGGGGATAAGAACACCATATGCAGTCCACGTACATCAAAAGGACTCAGGTTTGAGTCCTGAGGTCAGTGGAAACAACAAAGATGGACACCTAAATCAAATAAATAAATGTTTCTTCCTCTTCTCTCCTCCTGTCGACTTGCCTTCACTCCTGACTGCACCTTTCCTTTAAAAATAAATTAAAAATTCAGGTAATAGCAAACGTCCATCTACTAAACAAAATGTGTATATTCATATAATGAAATATTTAGCCATAAAATGAAGTACTGACACGTGCTACAACATGGATGAACCTTGAAAACATTATGTTAAATAAAAAAGCTGCACACAAAGGCCGCATAGTCTATGAGTCCACTTACATGAAATGTTTAAAACAGGCAAATCCATAGAGCTAGAAAGGAAATTAGTGGTTGTCAGGGGCTGAGGGGAGGAGAGAACTGGGAGTGGGTACTAACCGGTATGGAGTTTCTCTTGGAGGTGATGAAATGTACTGGAAATAGTGGTGTTCATGGCACAACCTTGCAAATATTTAGAAAATCACTGAAATGTATAAGTGGTACATTTTATGGTATACAAATTATATTTTAAAAGAAAAAAATACCTCAGAACTGGATGTTGTCAGAACACCTAGTTTTATTCAATACTCTTATATACTATCTCATGTAATAGTCAACCACTTGTGCTTCCTAAGTCTTGTTTCCTTATCCAAACATTACCACAGGGCAGAGCCAATCTCTGTTGAAAGTCTATTTCAACTCAATTCTATGGATAAGAAATGAGGTGCATACCCACCTCCAAATTAGTCAACCTCCCTCTTTCAAATTCTGTGCCACTTAAACTATCTTCTCATTCTGTTTCCATTTCAAAGAAATAATTCTGACCTCTTTCTGAGTCTTTAAATAACATTTATTTTGAATATACAATATATACTAGGCACTTGAATCGACAATCTCATTTAATGTGCCCAATAATGTTGTGAATTAGGCTCCATTGTTATCCTCAATTTATAAATGCAGACACTGAAACTCACGGAAAGACAAAGTATGTGGCTCAAATCAGAAAGCAGGATCAGGCACAGAACCTGAGCTGACTAACTCCAGAGGACATGTAAGGAACATTACATGCACGGAGCTGCCATTCTCCACTGATTCTTCCCCTTGGCCTAATCTCATGCCCCTGAATGTTTTGTTAACTGATTAACTCAAGAGATTTACTTGTCAGTTATTTAGGATTGGGCAAGATTCCTGAATACTTTGTCATATATAACATACACTAGGTAATACTATTTCTTAATGAAAGTTATGCTGACCTACCTAAATGGAAGGAATAAAAACCAAACTTAGGTCAATACCTTGAAAGTAAGGAAAATTAATGGCAGTTTCATCTCTTGTCAGCTATTTTCTTTGTGCCATTCACTAATTTGTTTAATTAACCTGGAGCCTTCTTGTTAATTATAAATCACTTACCATACCCAATAAAAAGTCCTACCTTTGAATTCCTCAATATATTAGCAATTCTCAAGTACATTACAAAACATTTCTTTGTAAAGAAACAAAGTAAATTGAACTCAATCTTTGAGTAATATACCTCAATACAAACTAGTAAATAAATATCACTACTATACAGGATCCCATTCAATGAAATTGCTAGCAGCTGTTCCATTTTTACAGATACTGAACCATAAACATATGCATGTATTCATTTCATATGTATATGTCTCATAGTCACATGGACAAGACAACCTAAGATGGAACTACAATTAGCGCTCAGGAATGTGGGAGTCCTGTTGATAATTAGCAAAGTAGTGAAAGGTTCTGCTTAGCTTTAATGGGAGAGATAATCAAATTTTAGCTTCAGCAGACTGAATTTTTATTTTTTAGTAACAAAACAAGGTAGCATCAAAAGCCTATGCCCTGACAATAAAACAATAACATATATTAGATCTACTGGTAAAAGAGCCACCCATGTTATTAAGCAGTAATTAACATAAGATTTACTAAAATTTGAAGTCTTTCTTAAAATATTTAAACAATGTTTTATAAATATATTCTTATTTATCTAAATTTGATGTCAAATCACATTGACAAAGTTCAGATCATTAAGTTTAAAAACTCTAAAACTATATTTTAAAGATAAACTGATAATACTAAATTTTTATTTTAATTATTAATTTCTATTAAAATATGACACGACTGAAGTTTTAAAAGAAAAAATTAAGAGAATAAGACTCAGAATATATTATATACAGATGCTGATTTATGATGGTGCACAACTGAAATTTATAAAATGTTGTAATGCAATGCTACTTCAATTTTAAAAAATCTTGAATCTGTTTACCACCTATCCCTCTCCCCCAAATTTGAATTTCATCAATCATGTCATTTTTTAAAGTTTTGTAGTTTAACAAATAATTGGGCCTACAATATTTAATTATTAAAGAAAAATAAATATAACAGAAAATTATACAAATAAAAGTGAATGCAAAATGGCTGATGTATAAGCTAAGTAAAATTATACAGGAATTATAAAGTAAAAAAGCTTAATTTATGCAAGGTCTAACAATTTGAAGTTCAGCTGTTACTCATTAGACCTGCACACACAATTCTCAGGTTTTAGAGCCAAAATACTAAAACTCAAGTAAAATCAGAATACTAAAATTTGAGTAAAATACTTTTAAAACCAGAATACTAAATATTGAGTATAACGCATTTCAGCCTCTGGAAAGGGAATGATTTTGTATGAAAGGATATTCAAATAGTCCTTCACTGAGCAACCACAATGAGCCTTGAAGATTTACATGATTGAGCTGGAATTCAATGCCAAAGACCAGAGGGATGCATTCTTTTTTTCTGGGATGCACAAAGAGATATCCATAATTAAACATCACACTTCCCTAGGGCAGCATGTTTTCATATACTGACAAGCAAAATGAGGTATTTCAAATCATGCATTGCTGGCATACTGTCATCTTTTGCATAGCTATTGTTTTCATATATTTCTGGCTATTAGGCATTTGTCTATTTTTGGTCACTGAGGCATGCATTTTAAAGAATTTTGGTTTTGCATAAAAGGCTGTAGTTATGTTAGTAGAGTTACATTTATACCAAACAGTGTCTTAAGAATAATTATTCCCTTATTTTGGCTAGTCATACATATATTTTATATTCATAGGAGAGTAGCTATAACTTTAGTGCAATTAATTCAATTCAAATTAACTCTAAGTGGAAAAAAACTTTCAGAAGTACCTTTCTAGACTCAATCATATGCTTTACTTTGCCTTGTAACAGTTAGTTATATAAATCACACTAATCCTATATTATTTTGGAAAATTGCCAAACAAATCATGTTTGCTTGCCATTCCACCAAAAATGTGAGAGCCTAATGATAGATTATATATTCAATAACTCTTTTGTTCTAGATCAGAGAATGTCACATTATTTCAGCCTGATCTTTGTTACTATAACTATTAAACTACCAAAGAGCAACAATCATTTTATATTTTTATCTCCTATGAGTTTTCTTTTAAAGTTTACTTTTGACCTGCACCCTAGCCAAATTATTTTTCTATTGGTTGTTAAATTGTAAAGACTGTGTTAAATTTAAATCACAAAGAATGTGCTTTTGTTTCCAAAATTTATTGTTTAAAAAGATATTTTACCTCCTTTATATTAAAAACATTATTTATGAAAATTAATTCTGTTTAACAATTTTCAGGCATATTATTTGTTTTTAAGGTTATTTACCCCTAGCACACAAAAAAAACATAAAATTGTTTGGATATTCTGAAACTTTAAAAAAGAACTCACTGATGCATCCATTCATAAACTCATGACCTATAACAATTCCAAACGTCTAGTGAGAGACCTGAGCATTTAGTTATGAAAATCAAATTGCCATCAATGGGTTCAGTCCATGTTCAGAAGCCCTTGAACCACCAATGATACAGGGTTGGTAATGATTAGAAGACTAAGCGCAACTTAAGCTAATCAAAATATATTCTAATTCAAGCAAAACTGTCTTTTCATATCTTTTAAAGTCACCATAGAAGATTTCCTAAAGTATAGGGATCTCAGATAAATTTTTTTTATAACTATTTCATTCTTAGTTGTTTGACTTTCTGGCTGAAATCTGAAACAATGTGATACATATCCCTACATGTTCTTTCAAAGTGTGTTTATAAATACTTAGGAATGGTATTTAATGATTTTTCTTATTTAAACTTAAACCGCCATCTTGACAAACCATTGATACTTCCTTCAGTAGAGTCCTTTCAAATCATCTCAACCTACAAACCCCAGGTTAATCCAACCTAAGGTTTGTTTTTTATCATGCAAAGGAAGTATCTATAAGCCCTAAATTTAGGAATACTTCTGCTCTGGTAATCAAGATTTTAATTTTGGATTGTCTATCTCTATTGAGTGCTTTCTAGGTGCTAAGGGCTTTACATAAATCACCTTCTTTAATCCCCCTGACTACTCAACATTTTAAGAAACAGGTGCCATTATCATCACCATTTCATAGAACAGGAAATTAAGCTTAGAGACATTTAACAACTTACTGACACATATAACTAATAAAGACTGGGGGATGGATCTGCAAGCTGGTCTGCATGATGCCATGGCCCAAACTCTTACTCCTCTACACACTTATTTTTATTGCTGATGCCAGCCTGCACCTAGACTCCGACATGCCTTGTTATATAGGACCTTTAACCATTGAACAATCTTTCCAGATCCAGCCCAAAACTCTACAGCCTGTTTTCATGCTGACCCTTGATGTCATCCCTTTAAAATGAAAAGGCGCTGAAAACCTTCAATGGCTTCCCTTTCTCAAGATTCTAAATTGTCTGGTTCTTCTCTCCTATCCAACCTTATGGTTTTCCCACTTGATTCCAGATCCAGTCACTACAAGGTTTTCTTTCAGTTCCTAGAATATAGTCAGCCTGTTCTTACCCTGAGGCTTTGCATATACCGTTTCCACCTTCAGATATGCTGTGCCCCAACCTACATAGATCTTTCACTAAATAATTCCTACTCAGACTTCACATCTGAGTTCAATAACATTTTCTCAGAAAAGCCTTTTTAACTACACCCCACTTAACTCCAGACTAGATCCAGCTTCTCTGTCACAAGCTTTTCCAGCACTCAGAACTTTGTTAGGCCCTAGCAAGATTTGCTATTACATATTTAAATGATCATTCAAATAATGTCTGTCTATTATTTTATTTATGTAGATGAGAGACTCTCAAACTTTACTGTGTATCAAAGTCACTTGGACTGTTAATTAAAAACTGAGCACTGGATTCAATTCTCAGAGTTTCTGATTTACTAAGTCTAGACTAACAACTGAAACTCTGTAGTTTCATGTTCCTAAATAATGTTGATGCCTCTGAACTTTGGATTGATTCAGTACATTGGTTCTCAACCCTCAATAAATGTTAGAATCCCCAGAGGAACTTTAAAAATTACCAGTGTCCAAATCTGCTTCCAAAGGTTTTTATTTAATTAGACTGACAGTTTATTTGAACTAAGATGTCCTAAAACTCAGGATATCTTATTCTAAATAGTGCGTACTTGATAGTTTCTCATTCTAAAATTATTTAAATTAAATTTAACCAGATATCTTACATTTATTTGCAAATATGATTACCCTATTTGTGGGTCCTATTGTAACATAATAGGTTGTATGTCTTACTTACATGTGTATACATACATGTATATATATGACTGCAACCTAATCTTTAATATTGGCAGAGCACAGAAGGGTGGGGCTGAAAATAAAATTTTTCAACCCATGAGTATTTTTTTTCTTGAACATTAGACATAGAAGTATTTATAACAATTTGTCAAAGTTTATTTGGGATCTTCTTAAATACAGCAAATTCTCAAAATAAAATAACTTAACATGATGATTAGATTAATTTCAGGACTCTTTAAGCCCTGAAAGCTGTGACTTTCATCTTGGACAATCAAGGTGACATTTGACATCAAACAGTGAGGCATCTGGACATAAGTACTACTGGAATTTGACATAGAAATACTCTTCCATATATCAAAAGTAGGCAAAAATCATTTATTTAAAATAAATATTGAGAAAAAAAGTTAAAAAATGATTGCCTTTGATAACAAAATTTTATCTTTCTCACCTCAGTGGAAGTGAGTGATACTGTACAATTCCAAATTTTTGAGTAAGATTAGTGATTTCATATGCTATATAAATTGATACATTAAATTTTATTTTTGATGCTATAAAAGGGTCTACTTAGTTCCAACTTGGCATGCTAACAGCATTATGGGCAAGCTAAAGATTTCCAAACTGAGAATCCTATGACCATCATATAGCATTATACTTCTCCATATAAGTAACCTACCAAGTCTCTGATTTCAGAGTAAATAAAGATTCCATGTAAATGTTTTTTAAATATTAAATGGTATTCTTTTTATAAATACTCACAGAATTCAATCTCATGAAAATGAGTATTTCGACAAATATTATCATCTTTCACTTTATACAATACTTACTTCCCAAAGTTAACATGATACTTTTTACCTATACTAGGATTGTAAGAACTGTTAGTGAAAACAGGTTACTGAATGACTATATGTTACTCAAAGTGAGTTCTAGCAGCCTAAAAGACACAACACATACATTTACTCAAAATCCACAGGACTAAGTGTAATACTGGCAGCAGATAGAGGGATACAAATGTCATAGACCAAGCTCAAGGTTGGCAGCACATTTACATGACATAGCTTATTTCAATTCACCCAACTTCAAGCAAAAACACAATAATCATCTCAAATTATTTCTCTGAAACAGTGTCTAATGCTTATAAAACAGTTATTTCAAAAAAGACCTATAACTGTATAAACTATGCACAATGAATGGTTTAGTGCAACCGAGTAACTTACCAAATCCAAAAGCACTGGCACCTCCGATGCTCTGTGAAGCCTGAACACTCGTGGATGTGTACAATCCTGTCACCAGCAAGCCATCAAAGAAGGTGCTTGTTGAAATTGTCACTGAAATACAGGGTGAGGGATAGAAGAAAAGAAACCTCCATTAATACAGTCAGAATTCTAAAAAATACAGTTAGAATAATGACATAGATTTCTTAAGTGTTAGACCATGTCAAAACAGTCTTTACTCATTATTAACAAATTATTTTTATACCATTGCTATTTAGTATTTTCTTTATATTTGAAATACAAAGGAGCAATAAAAAGGTCAGAACTTCAATGTGTGTAATTGCCCATCCTAAATTTAGTACATCAGTCCTACCTTTTTGCATTCATTTACACTTTTCCAGCTTGGTGGAAAGTCATCTGCAAATAATGCAGTACTGAATAGCTAGTTTCCCAGCCCCAGCAGAACCCCTGAAGGCAGTCAAAGGCATTGCTGGAGTTTTGCCATTATGATGAAAACTTCGTTTTTTTATTTTAAAGTATTCCATACTGTGGGAAACAATCTTACATCAGTTGAAAGAAGAGTACAATGCACAGTATTTCTTACTGGGAGTTTATATTTCATAGATGAGTCCCCTGAAGTTTTTCAACAAAAGTAGACTAATTTGCATGAAGACAGTCCTTTTCTTTTTAGAACAAGAAAGAGAGACCACTAAACGCTTTAAGTTTTAGATCAAAGCCAATGAGAGGAGTCCAAATGGTTTCATGATAAAAAAATCAGAAAGTTCTTTGGAAGAAAGAGGTCAGAAATGTATTTGCATACCACTCAGGTTTGGCTTCTTAAATTTTTATCATGCTTACAATGGATTCTTGACATAATATTTTCTCCTGCACTGGTTTTATTAGATCAAGATATGTCAGTTGTAGGGAGCATCTGGGAGAAGGTAGTATTGTTTGGTAATATACTGTTCAAACTCTGTGCTGTAAGGAAATGGTCAGAATTACATATACCTCTGTAAGAATATTTAAATTAAGCTCCAGAAAATCCTGCGAGTATAAATAACTTGTCTGAAACATCTAGATTATAAAGCATAAAAACAAAACACATGTATGAATAGAATAGGCTGATTTCATGCTACCCTCCAAATGGCACTGGAATTTGAGATAAATCAACTTCACATCCTTTAATAATAATAGTTAATATTATGAGTCCTGGCATACAAACCACTCAGTTGGGCACTGAGCTAAGTCATTTATAAGCACTATCTCATTTAATGATGAAAAATCTCTATAAAAGGGGTACTATTATTATTCCCAGAATACAAATGAGAAATTTGTGGCACAGAGCAATTAAGAATCTTGTCTCAGACTATCTGATATCATCTAAACATTCTTGATGTAGTCTACAAGATTTATCTCCTATTTTCTCTCTGCTCCTCTGAGATCTCAAAGTGACAAAGTAACCATGGCCAAGCCATATTTAATAATCTCTGTGTCAGATTACACACACACGAGGAGTATTTTAAGAAAAGCAAAAGCTGTGCAGTCAATATCACTGTTGTTGAAGAGGAAGAAGGCCATGAGTGGCCAAGATAATCCTAATAACACGGTAGACAGAGTCCTAGGCTAGGTAAGCAATGTGATATGGGCACTAGACCTTCATATCTTGTTACCTGTCATTGGGCAAACCTCTTCATTTCTCAAAGTTCAAATTTCCTTATTTATAGAATCACACCATAATTATCAACCCTGTTTTTCTTACCCCAGACTCACACATCCATCCATCCATCCTTCCATCCATACATCCAAAGTCCAAACATTTATCCTTCTATCCACGCATTTATCCTTCCATTCATTCATCTATCCTTCCATTCAGTGAGTTTTGACAAACGTAAAAAATACTTAAGCTGCCTCTCTGTCCCCATCCAGTGTGGTTTAGAGTTAAGTTATTTCCTATTAAATTGACTCTACTGACCATTGAGTTCTAATGCTTGGTCTCAGGCTGTCTTTCACATCAAAGTAGACTCAACCAACAGTGTCTCACAATGGACCCATGGCACATTGCTTTTACTCACCTCCTCTGACCGTTCTGTCCAGTAAGATGGCAGCACTTGTGGACCCCTCTTATACCTTTATGTTTCTTCTCTGCTTCCTATTTCCAAGATTTTGAAAAATGTATGGCTTTATCTACTCAGGAGTGAGGCAAATCTGAATTTGAATCTCACCTCTCTCTATTCAGGATCACTGTGTGACTATCATGACTCTCAGGTTCTTTTGTTTAACAACAACAAAAAAGAAAGATAATATCTGGTTTATTGTAAAAAGTGAAAGAAATATATCTATTATCTTTGTATCTTCTTAACACACTGTCATGTACATAGTAAGAAATCAATGAAAGTCAGCTCCCTTTTCTACCCTCTCTCAGTCTGTGAAGTCCTGTCTTGTTCTTCCTTTCCTGAGAACTAGAGTCTGGTATACACCTTCTCAGAGTCTTCCCCAACTCAGTTCATGACAGCATCAACTATCCTGCTGCTAAGGCTAAAATCTCTGAGTCAACTTTGAACTCATCTTCTCTCGTACCCCAAATCCAGTACATCAGTAAATCCCGTTGGCTCTGCCTTCAGATCATATCCAGAATCTTACCGTTACCTTCATGTTCTGAGTTACTATCATCTCTCTCACAGATCATTGCATTAAACATCAATATGGTCTTCCTAACCCTACTGTGTTTACAGTCTAGTTCAACATAAGAGTCAGAGGATCTCTTTTAAACACACAATCATGTCATTTCTTTGCTTACAACTTTCCAATATTATTATTCAGTCAGTCTTTACAATGGCCTATAAAGCTCTATATAATCTGTCTCTATTCCCTCTGTTCTCATCTCCTCCTGCTCTCTTAGTTTACTTCAGTCCAGGCACATTAGCGTCCTTGTTCTTCCTTGTTCTTTCCAGAGTGCAAAACTAAGTCTTTGCATTAGCCCTTTTCTCACCCTTGAACTCTCTTCCTCCAGATATCTGAAAAGGCTTATTTCCTTATCTCGTTCTTAAAAATAGTAATATTCATTATTTCTTTTGTTCGCAATGCTATATTCATTTTAGGATATCGCGATTTCACCTCTGTGTATATTTTACCCTCACCTCTTTTAAGTCTTAGCTCAAATGTCACTTTCAATGAGGAATGACCATAACCACACTACAGTAGGTCTTCCAATAACATTGTTTTGTTCAACATTGTTTCATTATACATTGAAAGAAAAAAAAATTCCTTGTCTGGTCACTATCTCTGTGAAGTTTACATGCTCTCCTTGCATCTGCATGGATTTTCTCTGGGTACTATGATTTCTTCCTACATCTCAAAGAAGTGCACATTACATTAACTGGTATGTCTAAATCATCCCAGTCTGAGTGTGTGTCTATGAATGAGTCCTGCAACAGAAGAGTGTCCTGCCCAGGGATGGTTGCTACCCTGGATCCTGAGCTACTGGCATAGGCTCTAGATGTGACGAATCTGAACTGGAATAACTGATTTGGAGAATGAGTGAATGAATGAATGAATGAATGAATACAAAAAATGAGTGAATACAAAGTGTTGTTTAATATTATATGTGTTTTGGGTCTTTAGAAATTTGGTGATGCTTCGTGACCAGAAATATGCCGTAAGAACTTCACTCTTATTTATATTAATTAGCCTATAGTAAATTTGTTTGTTTTATATTATTTGGCTTAAAATTACATTTCCCAAGGATTTATCAACATCATCAAACATCATCAAAATTGCAAAATGCTGTATGTTTTATGACCTACATAATCCCCACACTCCCAATGCCTAACACTTGGATCTGTTTTCCCCTATAAATAATTACGATCTTCTACAATATTATACTGATATATTTACTTAGAATTTTTTTAAATTATTCCAGAGGATAAACATGTTGTGAATCTTAAATAGTATATGTTAATGAATTCCACTTAGAAAAGCCACATGGAAAGAGAGAAAAAAGTTAGTAATTTATATATTTAAATTGTTTTCCATAGTGCAAAACAAATCAATGCAGACAGAAACAAGAGCCTTCCAAAGACATTTGTGAAAATATCGGACTGACCTAACTATACATACATTCTCATATACTATCACAAATTCATCTAAAGAAAAGATTCTTGTTAGAAACTAATTATTTCTCTTCTTAATAGAATTGCAACATTAAAGTATCTTTTAGGGAAAATAATATTTATATTTGGAAAAATGCTACTCTCTTAAAACTGTGGAGCAAGCATTTCTTTTCTTTTTTTAAACAGATGTGATGCATAATCCATATGTGAACTGGTAATTAGTCTCTGCTTGTAAGAAAGAAAAAATGTTGCCCAGATTCTCATGGGACTTACACACATCTTTCTGATCACCAGGTTCCCTTTTACTCAGAAAGTAGTACTTACTCTGTATTTAAAAACCATCTGATAGTTTGAATTCCCTGCTAGCTTGTAGGAAATTTCAGGATGTCTGCAGCCCACATGTCTTATTGACTAGAGCACATGTGCAATTTGAATGATATGCTGGAAACTTTACACCAAAGCACTTCAACTTTAAAACTATGTCAGGAATAACCCTTCTCTCTGCCCCCTTTTTTCCCCTTTTTATAAAACGCTTTCACTTATCTCAATTTCAGCCTCTAGTTAGTCTGTGAGGGTTTCCTAAACACACGCACACACACACACACACCTAATTCTTTCAGGAATTGGGGTTGCTCTGACTACAGTGCTCTGGTGTTCTGTAGCTGTGCTTACCTGTGGAATGTGTCCTGGCCCTTGCAGGTTTCAGTTTTCATTTGGAGCCTCTCCCGTCACCTTGCCTCTAGTGTTATCCTGATTCCTTTCTATCAAGCTACATATGATCCCCTAACATGTACTGATTTTTACCTCCCTATGTGCCAAAATTTGACTTTCTTTCCTCTAATTTCACTGTTACTCATCTTCAAACACAAAGTTTACTTCTCTAGACTTAGCCCCTCACTTACATCTACAAACTGCTGCCATCCAGGCAATTGGAATAAACTGGAAAGCAGAAGAGTGAACTGTGATAACTTAAAGGAAAAGCTTACTATGCACAGTACTAATAGTTGAAAAATGTTGAAATTCACATATCTGAATGTAAAATTATTTTAAGATACATATGAACTAGAAGGAAAACATAACTTTCATAGTTATGATATTTGGCTCACTGAAGAAAATGATAAAAGACAAAGATACCTGTTCTTCTATTTTAAATAAACTAATCATGGATCATAAGATTATGTGTATGTGTGTGAATATGTCTACATATATGTCTATACATATGTGTGTATATATATGTTCATTTGCAGAATACAAAATACACAGTACTAATTGTCACTACAAATATTTTCTAAGTTTCTAATAACTCTGACTCAGAATGTTAGAATTCCAAACTGATATTAAATGTTTCAAAGCCAATGTCATTTAAAATTTTTCCTTTAAAAATTATATATAAAACAAACTTTGTATAAATAGAAGTCAGAAGATAAGAAATTTGGATACATTGGGGGAAATGCATGCAAGTTTACATTTGAATTACCTTTAAGATAAACAAATGATAGGACTATCTGAGACTAACTGATTTCTAAGCCCAGTTAATAAACCTCCAAGATAATTAGCCAAATGCTGTCATAATTTTAAGAGGGGTAATAATCATTAGCAAGTGTCAGTTCACTTCAAACTAAATCTATTATAAAATATAAATAATTGCTGAATCTAGATGCTGGTAATGCATATGTTGTTCAGCTAGTTTTTCAACTCTTATTTTATAATAATCTCATTGTTAGAAAATTGAAGGTGGCATGCCCTGGTGTAGTGGTTAGGTCAATTGCCTCCAAAAGAGCGCAAGGCCACATACTGCTGGATCAGTCACCGAGTCGGGGAGTGGGGTCGTGGGGTACGACAGCCAGTGTGAATAACTAAATAAAAATAAAGCAAAATGTTTCTTCCTCTTTTCTCTTCCTGCCTGCCTGTCTATTGCCTTCATTTCTGTCTGTACCTTTCCTTTAAAAAAAAAAGAAAGAAAGAAAGGAAAATTGAAGGAAAGTGCACTTAGAATGAGAAAAATGAATAAATAAAATGTACTAGAAAGTATTTAAAACATTCTTACTAAAAACCAAATGAATGCATACTCTCTCTCCATATATATATATATATATATATATATATATATACACAATTATACATATGTATGTGTATATGTATATAATACATATTACTCAAATAATAATATATATTGTTCTTGGCTCATTGTATATTATATGTATCATTCTTGGTTCACAGGTTTTATATATAATAATTTATATTCACATATATTAACAGAATATAACATACAAATACTTCTATGACTCAAGAACACATACAATATATAAACATCTATAAGTATATATGACCGTGTATAAACTTCTATGAGTCAAGAACTATGTTAGCACTATAATTTATGATCTATAGCACTATAATCTAGTCAATTTATTAACTAGAAAGGCAAAAAAATATTTACAAGTAGTTCCCTATTGAAAGAACATTTATAAGCTCTCTCTGAATCCTATCAGTTCTAGGTATCTTGTACAATTTGTATATCACCACCATGAAGTAGGATCAACTAGCTAATCATTCCAAACACCAAAGGTTTACATAAAATCATCCGGTAATAATTTAATGATTTTAAATAAGCAAACACCCACTTAAATAATTCAGTCATACAATCTACCTGTTTTCATGGTTTTTAACAAACCTTTATCCTTAAATCTATAAAAAACTTTCCTAGGTTCGCATTAAAATTTTATAAAGAGAACTAGATACTTCAATTACAGATTTAAGTGATATTAATATTATGAATTGCAAGTAGATTCTTGAAGCTACCAATACATTTAAGGAGAAAAAATTAAGCATGAAAATTATTATCTACAATCCAAAAGCATGTGTGTCTTATTGGATTACACCATTCCCTAGTTCAGCAAGTATCTCTAGCTTCCTATCATCCACAGTTCAAAATCCTAAACCTTTGATGTGGTTTCAAAGACATTCAAGTAGTGTTCGTAAGAAATCTCCCCAGCCGAGTTTCTGCATTTCGGCTGAAAACACTGACCCATTCAACAAGAACATGTTCTTTATTTCCCAGTCTTTGCCTTTTTGTAAAGGGCGCCCTGACCTAAATTGACTTCCCCTGTTTTCTTTTGTTAAAATACTGCCCAATCTGCACGCACAGGCACATATGCCATCTCTCTCACAGAAAGGAAGCCCTTTATGACCTCCTGGAGAAAGCCACCTCACCCTTCAATGACTCAAACTGTGTTCATCTCACTCCATTTTCCCGTCTGCTCAGAGGAGGCGCTCGATCGACATGTGTTTTATTTAACTATGCACAATATTTGTTAGAACATAACACAAAAATAAAATAAAATGCATCTGAGAATACAGCATAGCCAATGTAACTACAATTGTGAAATTTAGTTTTCCCTCTATATCTAAAAAAAGTTTTATTCATAGAGATACATGAAAACAGAGGGTTTTTCCTAAAAGGAAAAATACAAAAGTGAAGAATTTTACAGTAGCACCTCAAAATCAGAACTGAGAAAAATGTAGTTGAATTTTACATTTATCTGTAACAGTGTTTCTTTTGCATACCAAATAAATCTTCCAAAAATTGTTACTTAACACCTTATCCCCTCTGTAATGCTGAAGTTACTCTGCCATTTGCTCAAATTAAAATAGATGAATTAAAGAATTGATCAAAACGCATAGGAGGTTGTACATATCTCTCTCACATCTGTGTTAAATTGGTAATGAGTTGTGTACTGTGATTCTATGAATGTGGATTGCCAGGTTGTGACAGCAGAATGAAAACATGATGTAGCGACACAATTCAATTCTTATCAGTGGCTCAAAGAGTACCATGATCTTGAAATGACTACAGAGTCAGTTATTATCTGTCATGGCTTCTATTAACTTCCCAACAAGACTTTAATATCATTCTTGCAAAAAATCACTATACTATGAAAGTGTGGAAGAAAATACATGTAGACATGTAATGCTGTTTGCATTTCATCCTAAAGCTTCTGGCTTACTAATGCTTATGGTCCATTAAATTTTGATCACTTCAAGCATATTTCATTACTACTTTATACAAAGACGTTTAATATGTGCATAAAAGAAACATATTATATAATATCTGAACTATTCCCATATTTTTCATAACATGAAAGAGCAAATTGCAAAAACATTACAAGTAAATATTAGTAATGATGTACTTCCTACAAAGAGTTTCTATTTCCTATTTTTATATATTTGAAGATAAAAAAACAGCAGAACCAATATTGTCAATGGTTTATTAAATGTTTCTGCATTTTGCTTTATGAAGAGAAACTCATGTGCCTTTTGAATACAGAACAGATTAAATAGCCTGAGGAACAAACAAATGACTCTGAAAATGAACTCAACTGAGTTTATTTGCTGCAAAATTTCATCCACATGGGGTGTTCCACTACTGATTATTCTTTAAAGTGTCATCAGTTCTGAGTTCCCAATATGAACCATCTGAAAAGTCATTAAAATTTATATTCAAAACCTCTACAGAATATGATCCCTGAATTACTTCTTGCTACTTACATTGATTTCTTTATGATATGGTATTATGTGGTTTTCAAATATTAAGCCAGGCGTTTCCATAATAACCTTGTCAAACCAACAAGAGCCAAAAAAAAAAAAAAAATCTCAGTAAATATGTAAAAGAAATGACTGGAAGTCAAGCTCCACTGAAGAAAAGCATGAATTTAAAATAGTGAACGAACACAGAGAGCTTAAATAATTAGACCAGGACCAAATGGATGCCAGTCAGCCTTCTGTGACCATAGAGATAGATCATCCAAGCCACAGCTACTTTCGTAGCAATCATCCAAAAGGAGCACAAGGAAGGAGCTGGCCGCTCACTTAGCATAGCCTCCTGTTGGCCTCTAAACACTTCTAAATGAACAGTATTCACCCTTTCCTGCTTCTCTAAGTCTTTCATGGCTGACCTAGATCATTTCTAAGAGTTCTTGATCCTCAGAATTGACAACTCGACAATAATAGTAATAATTGTTAAACAATATGTGAGTACTATATGCTAGGTACTGTTGCAAGTTTTATTGGACTTAATTTATTTAATCCTTTCAATATACCTATAAAATAACTAGTGTTATGACGCTTTCTGCCCATGAGAAAGCTCAGACAAAGTGGGTTGGGGTTCACTACTGTACCTTAAGCAGCATGTAAAAAGTAGCTCGAAGAAATAGAAGCTGTTTCTCATCCTAGACAGACTGTATTATATAGCCTACCTCCATCTTCTGGAAGTCCTGAGAGGTTGGCAGTCTTGACCTTCTCTTGGAAAGTAGTGATACAGTGTTACTCCCAAGCGCCAGGTACGTGAGTGTGGTCTCCTGGGAGTGTGCCCAGAGGCTGCTCTGTAGAATACATTTAAACCTGGTGTCTGCTGCACCAATCGTTGTCACAGTCCTTTATTATTGTTATTATTACTCCTCTTTTTTATTTTATATGGATTTAAACTGTTCCTTTGGGGGAAAGAAGGCAGAAAGGATAGCCTCTAGGGAGGACTAAATTCAGTGTGATGAAGGACTATGCTGAACATCAAAATAATAAGGTCAAAGAGTACTGGATCAGCCCACATCTGAAAGCAGGGGGAGAACACCCTGGCAACAGACTTCCCACTTTTGTCTCTACCTGAAAGGAGAGGAAAGGCTGAGCAAGTGCAGGAGACCCATTACATGTAAAATTTAATGATGTATGAAAACATTTTCTAGGGTCTGTAAAAATGCTCTTTGTTGGCTGGAAGAGGGATTCAGCATCTCTATGGAAGTTTATTACAATATATTTATTACAGATTCAGAAATTCAGATGAACCACACACAGTCTCTAAGTCTTATCTTCTGGCATGACTAATAATAAAAGGAGAACCACTGAGATTTTTTAATTCTTCTTTAAATTCTTCTTAGGAGATAAAAGTACAGTCAAATGGGTTTGACTTTATTATTTAAAAATGAAACCCTCTGGAAGTAAGTTTAAATAATAGCATTTGCTGAATGTAAAGTAAACCCTCCTGTTTCTCTATTCCTCCATATGCTTTCTTCTTTATGCCTCATCTTACACACACAAACACACACACCTCTGAAAACACTACCCTATGACATAATATCTTACATATTTTATCCAGATGAAAACCTTCCCAACACTTGGTGACTTATGTTAGAATAAGCACCTGAGATGAGGTTCCAAACAGTATTTTTTAAACCTCCTTAAGATGGTCCAATGTAGGGTAAAAACATAACTACTGAAAATAAAGAAAAAAATACAATTTGGCAATATTCTATACTATTTCTAGTCCAAGTTTCAGTTAAAACAGTAATTATCTTTTATCACATCATTTTGGCTTTTATAATATAATTCTGAATTTTTTAAAAATCCTAAAAATAATAAAATATTTAATTTCTAGAAGCACAAATATTTATTTTTTCTTTATAAGTGACACTTCCATTATTATCATTTAAAGAACTGGAGGCAAAAGTTACTGGTGTTTGTGACATCTCTGACCTTATTTTTCATGTGTTACTTTTATATGAAGCTGATGACACTCATACATGAAAATTTCATATTGTTGGCCCTGCACTCAATAAATTATTAAACTAATATGAATAGGAATGTGGTGCTCGGGTTTTCCACAAATTTTATCCTTTTGTTCCTTTGTAAAGGAGAGACTACCTTGCCTCTATTCATGATAAGTTTTTAAAATTTAAGGCTTAAAAGAAAGAATTTTGGACAATTTATTATGTCCAAGTTCCTAAAAGAAGTTCTAAGAATATTTTTCCTTTTACATGTAGATGTTAATTAAGATTTTCTAGGTTGAGAAAAATAAGCTAAGTAATCCTCATAAGCACATAAACAAGTAAATATGTTACAACAAAATGCACAGATGCTCAGAGAATAAATGCATGTATAATTTTTTAAATATATTCAAGTGTTTAAACTTTTACATAACCAAAAAGGCCTGTAACCACTTTGTTATTACTCTTTCTTGCATTTTTTCTTTTTAACATGAAATGCCCCCAATTCCTCCAAAATGTAGTTCAAAATTACTGAAGTAAAGAATACGAGCAAAGAATTCATGTAACAAATCACAGGATGACTCCTTATGGTGCCCCACAGTTGTTGAAAGCATAAATACATGCTTTTTCTGTAGTTCAACATATTACCAACATATCATTACACATTTTCAAAATATTTCCATATTTGCAATAACTGTATACTTGTTCAAGAACATGTCAAGATGACATTGCTGGCACTCATGTATATGTCATATTTTCTACAAATTATGGGATAAAGGTCATAGCCATAATGTTTGTAAACTGGCTACATCAGTATTAGAAATTAATAGTTGATAGTCATAATCAAACTGAATGTATCTATAAAATAATTACAACTTTTTAAAAGAATGGTTTTCCATAGCATTCTCATTCAATACCTTAATGTGCTCATTTCAACACATAACTAATTATAAACAACAATGTTAGAATAAAAAATTTCATTTACTTAGAGTATATTACACACATGGCTATATGTAATTTAATTATAAAACTCTACAACTTATATAGAATAAATACAAATCTCTCATTTATTTCATGGTCAGACTTAATAATTGTATGTGTATCATGCTTAAATCATTCATTCATCAAAACAATATTTATAAAGTGCCACTCACTACTTGACACTGGTCATATAATGATAAATCATCTCTATGTTTACAAAAAGAACATTTGAATAACTGTACCTGTCCTTTTTCAGAAAAACTTATTTCCATAATTCCAATTCATAAAACCCCAAATTACTAAAAGTGAAAATCACAAAATAATGTTAAGTAAATGATGTGACAGAGAAATGTTCAGGTACAGGCATAGCTAAATTGCTCTTCTAATAAGCCACAACTAAATTATTTTCTAAAACTTCAGATGATAATAATCACTAAATAATAATATAACAAATGACATTTACATTGATAGATGGCATCTGACAAGTATTTGACAAATTATAAAAGAAATAAATACATAGCTTATTTGCATAACATCAAACTGTAATTACATGTAATATCGTGCCTAAGTGTAAAATGAAAAATGTCAGTTTTCACAACATGACATTTACTACAAAGAATCTTAAAATCCTTAAAATGATAAAATCTCTGTAGTTTGATATAAATTTTCATTTTTAATATAAACATAAGAATTTTTTTCTAAGGATAAAGATTAAAAATAACCCAGGAATGAATTATCAGAAAACTCTTAAGATGTAAGAATGTAGCAATGGTTAAGTGATTATTTATATAAAAATTCTTTAAATGAAATGAGTTTATAAGGAATTACATGTGCTTTGCTCCTATGGTATTCCTTACTTTTCTGGTACAGGATTTCTAAGTAAATCTTACTCTAGCCTTAGAACATATTTCTTTTTTATTTTGGGATTTTTTTCTTAAAAGTAATTTAAAATTTAAGTTAGGCTGAAGACCTGCCATAAAAAACTAGAATGAGATAAAAAGGAAATATATAGATAGATAGATAGATAGATGTATTTTTATAAACTTGTACATTTGCTACAAACAAAATTTAAAATATCATTTACAATATCTTGTATTTATTTTTAAAGGAAAGATGCAGGCAGGAATGAAAGTGAGTAGGCAGGAGGCAAGCAGAAAAAGAGAGGAAGAAGCAGCATTTTATTTTATTTTCATTTAGTTGTTCACATGGATTGTTTACCTCAGACCCAGTATTCAAACTCAGGGCTATATGGCCTGTGCTCCTTCAGAGATGATTGATGCAACTATTACTCCACAAGGGCACACATACAATATCTTTTAAACACAGATGGATTCATAGTCTACAAAAGCTAATCTGATAAATAAAATTATTACTTATAGTTGAATATGAGTATTTGATAGGACCATTATCCAAAATAAATTCTAGATTCTGACTGTAGGATTGGGATAAATCTTAGGAATAAACATGTTTAAGTGTTCATCCCAGGTAAATTTTGTGTAGGTAATCCTGGGAAAGATCAATTACAGAGATATGAAAAGTTTCAGACTAATAACTCAAGGGAAATAAAATTTCCAATGAAGGCTAACCAGAGGAAAAATTATAATTGAATTGAATTGAAAATACATTAAGAATTCCACAACAGTAAAAAGACACTTTGCCTTTTATTATACCACAGTTTCCTCCTAGTGAAAATGGTGTTTAACAAGATGAGAATGTAAAGGGACACCTGCTCTTTGGAAACATGCATGCCAGCAATTTTTTCTGACTAATGGAGACAGAAACAAATTCAGAATGAGAATGAGCAACTAAGGTTGCAGTGTATTTGGGGTAAGCCTAAAGACCAATACTGGAGGCTGTGGTAGTGTTTTGGGCAAAGAAAATACTGTATTACTGACAGTGAGTTAATAATGAATTTTTTTTCTGAATTTGGCAGATATACCTAAAAAGAACATTTATCATCTGAAGATCCCTTTCTGGAATTTTTAGAACACTTCTCTTTCTGTCTGTTCATAGGTCACCAGAATTTCTAAAATTTACTAGTAAATCAAAACCAAGTTAACTGGTCTGTGGTTGCTGAATCTTTATCATTAGTATCATAGTACTGCTCTCCCTGAAAGAGAAACAGGTGATCAACAACCACGTTATTGAAGAACTGAGTTCACATCTAGTGTCCAGGTAATCTCACTACTTCTTCATCCACTTTGAGGTTCAACTCTTCTGTAAAAGTACTTGTGATCAATTTTTTTCATTTGGAGAACCTCATTGGTGGAGAAAGTGAAAACAGATTTGAATGATTAGACATTGTTACAGCCCTCCTACATCAAACAGTTGGTTCCCATTATTTGTGCCAGTTATAAAGCCACCACAGACACTAAATAAGTGAATAATAAACCACTGCTCTTGTGGGACATACAGGTGTTAGGTTCCTTCAAGCCTCTGATCACATTGTCACCAACTCACCATTATACAAACTTTGTTTTATGTGTGCTTGTTTATTTAATATATATGAATTCATTACCATAAAACATACATGAACAAAGTTTATCTAAGACTTATATTTTCTCTATAAAGCACACCCCAGCTTTCAACACTTCAAGCACTAACATTTGGAAACCATCTCAAATGGGAAAATCACCAGCAAAAATGCAAGAATGCAAAAAAAAAAAATGGCACTAAATAGACTGTGGAAAGGACATTATTTATAGTGTGAGAGTTAAAACAAGATGGCAAAATCAACCTCAGCTGAGAAAATGCATGTCTGGCAACTCGAAGTTTTTGCCACTCTGTAATATCTGCAAATGACTGCAAAAGCATGGTTAAGTATTGACTCGGGAGGTTACAAGTAAATTTCAGCAAGTAAGTGAAGTCACAAATCAGGAACCTGGGGAAAATTAGGATAGATTATGCCATCTAGCCATTCATTGTTTACCTCCTGCCAAGTGTATTAGTTTTCTAGACATGCCATACAAAGGACCATGATTGAAACAACAAATTTATTTTCTCACAGATCTCGAGGCTAAAAATCTAAGACCAAGGTATTGGCAGGTTTGATTTTTTCTGAGGCCACTCTCATCATGTATGTCCAAATTTTCTCCTCTTATAATGACATTAGTCATATCGGATTAGAATTCACCTAAAAGAACTCATTTTAACTTGATTATCTCTTTGAGGATATGATCTCAAAAGTACAGCCCCATTCTGAAGTACTGGTAATTAGACTACAACATACAAATTGGGGAGGGGGACATAATTCTGCCCATCACACCATTAAGACCTTTCTAGCACACATGGATTTTCTCCAAGCTTCAGCTGATTGTGGGCTTAGACTCCCCAAAAGAATTCTTTAGGTTATGCCTCTTAATGTAGTCTTTCTGCATTTTTAATTTTTCGGTTTTTTTTTTCTCATTTAATACATTAAGCTTATGACATAGGTTCTAATAATGACTTTAATTTATAGTTTAAGAAAATGGAGATTGATGCTTCCTGACATTATGCTTAGAGAAGTCTCTGGTGACTCAACTTCAGCTGCAAGGGAAACAAATGAAGCTACATCAAACTAAAAGGCTTCTTCAGCAGTAAAAGAAACTATCATCAAAATGAAGACATCTTACTGAATAGGAGAAGATATGTACACATCAAATATATGATGAGGGCTTAATATCTAAAATATAAACTCAACAAGAGAAAAAGAAACAATCCAATCAAAAAAAAGGGGCAGAAGAACTGAATAGACATGTCTCTAAAGAAGACATACAGATGGTCAGCAGACACATAAAAAGATGCTCATCTTCTCTTGTTATTAGAAAAGTGCAAATCGAAACAAGATTATACCTCACACCTGTGAGAATGGTTACTGTCCAAAAGACTAGAAATAACAAATGTTGAGCATGTAAAAAGGGAAATCTTTTACATTATTGGTGGGTGTGAAAATTGGTACCATTATGGAAAGCATATGGAGATTCCTCAAAAAACTGAGAATAAAAATTCCATGTGATCCTGTCATCCCAGTTATGGTTATTTATCCCCAAAACACAAAACACTAATTCATAGTGATATATGCACTACTGTGGTTATCAGAACATTAATTACAACTTAAGTACCCATCATCAGATGAATGAATAAAGAAGATGTGGTATATTTACATAATGGACTACACAGCCCTAAAAGGATTAAATTCTATCATGTGTGACAACCTGGATGGAACTCAAGGGGGTTATGCAAAGTGAAATAAGTCAGAAGGAAAAAAAACAAATACCAGATGAATTCTCTTAAACATAGTATATAAAGAAACTAAGCTAATGGATAGACAAAACAAAAAAAAACATCCCTTGGACATTGATAATAGAACTGAGTTTACCATCAGGGAAGTGGGGGTAGAGAAAGTGGTGGTGGGGTCCAGTGAATAGTAGTTGAAGACTATTGGTAATCTGGTGGTAGCAGTGGTGTGCTATCATGTATTTAATGAAGTAAACCTGCACATTTAAACATATACTGTTTTGAAAAATCAAAATTGCATCAATAAAAAATGGAGACTGAAACATGTTAAGTAAGCAAACCAAAGTTCTAACCTAAAACTTTCCAATTCTAAAGGTTTTGTGATTTTTGAAAAAGTATTTTTATACTTTTATATATTTTTATACTTTTATATATATAATGTTTCATTTGTTTATTATACTATATAAGTTTCAGGAGAACAGATTCAATAATGATCAGAGGAGAAGGAAGGAGAAAAACAGGGATAAAAAGGGTAAAAAAATAGACGTGACTCATAATTGAACTCTGATAGTGAGTTTGGAATCTTTCTTTTTCAATGCCCTTTGAAATCTGAGTTGATTAGACTGATCAACTGATTAGTTGATTAGATTTCTCCCCTTTATTTCTCATTATAACAAGTTACAACTTATCTTTAGAATCGAATGTTTAGAGAGCCCTGTACCATTTGGGTCTTATAAAAGTCTCTTGTAGAGTATAACTAGAGAGTAAGACCCTTTATATTATTTCTCTGTATCCTGAACATATTGTATATCAGTAAGTATACCAAGGATCCCCTAGAATTCCATCCAAACACCCCAGGACAGTCCTCTAATCTGCCTTTCCAGGATTTCCTATGATTTTATGCCCCTCTACACCTCCATATTTCCAAGAATATGGATACAAGAATTGTTTTCCAAATTTCAGGTCCATTCCCACCATTTTCTTCACCTAGAGTTCTTTTCCTCTCTCTGCTGAAATTCCTCAAGGCCTCACCTAATTTCTTTCAGGATGTCCCCTTCATCACACTCTCAGTTAAAGCTACTATTACTCTCAGCTATACAAAGCTTCCCACCCTCTATGTAGAAATATTTGTGTGTGTACATAGGATATCCATCCATAGGCTATTAGTACTTGGAACTAGCAGTAATGTCTTATATGTCTCATCCCCACACCACTGAGCACAGTACACAGAAGATTAATAACAAAAGTGTCAAGGGGATAACTCTGCTTTTAAAATATGTTGAATGAGAAATAAATGAATATAACTGAATTCCCCCATCTTCTGCCAGAGGGTACAACAGCACAGAAGCGAAGACACAGGGGAAGGGAAGGCAACCAATAGGAATTACAAGATGATTCACATAAGCTGTCATCTTGGGTAAAAAACTCAATCTTGTGGGGAAACTTGGAGAAACAGTGTAAAACTATTTTATAATTTTTATAACATAAATTTTTATAAATGTATAGTTAAATTTTTAATAAGTTTAAAAATTATCCCCCTCAAAGGTGAAGGAAGCTGGAGTATTTATACACTGATATCATCATCCATCAGTGATGGCTACTCCTAGGTAGTTAGTTCCTGTCTTTAGTGCACATAGACAGGAGCAGAGGGCCCTTCTAGAAAAAGTCCTTTTGCTCAGAGATCAAACCACTGTTCCACCAAGGTGTGGCCTACATACATTTTTTAATACTGACATTGCATCTCAATCTACATTTCACACCACAACTTCCACCAGAGTGTCCTTTACCACTACCTTTATCCCGCTTTCCATCCATCCTCCTTCCCACCCGCTGGCGGCCATCATCTTGTGTCTGGAGAGCTTTTGCTTGGGTTTGTCTACTTATGTTTCATTTCATTACATTCTACATGAGTGAAACCATCCTATATTTCTCTTTTTCTTTCTGATTTATTTCAATTAATATGATCCCTTCCAATTCCATCTACATTATTTCAAAGGACACGATTTCATCTTTTTTAGTAGCTGCAGAGAATTCCATTGAGTTTATATACCACAGCTTCTTTAACCATCATCTGTTGTTGGGCATTTAGGTTGTTTCCATGTCTTGGTTTCCATACTGCTATGAACATCAGGGTGCACATATTTTTTCTAATTAGAGTTCGTGTATCCTCTGGGTGTATGTCCAAGAGTGGGATTGTTGGATCAAATGGCAGATCCATCTTTATTTGAGGGATCTCCTCAAGGAGATTGCACCAACAGTGTAAGAGGATTCCTTTTTCTCCACACTCCCTCTGCCTGCCATTTCCTTTTTTTCTTAATATAGGCCATTCTAACTGGGAAGAGGTGGTATTTTGTTATAGTTTTTATTTACATTTCTCTGATGATGAGTGATTTAGAACACTTTTGGAGGTGTCTATAGGTCATCTGAAAACACATCTTTCTGTGCAGTTTTCCAACCATACATTTTACTTACCTGTGGGGCAAAAAATAGAATTATCTAAAATTCAGGGGTTCTAGGAGCTATCTGAAGATGAGTCCTTCTTTCAGTAGGAGAGGGTACATCCAAGTTCAGCTTTCCAGAGAATGGGGAGGTTTCCTTCTCTACTGGGGCTACCCATGGGCCCCAAGGTTTTCAGAATTTAGAGATGACTTTCCAGACAACTCTGATTTCTGACTCAGTCTGATTATTCCCCCACTAATAAGACTGGTCTTTCTCACCTGCTCTATAAAAAGGTATACCACGGGGGAGGGAGCCTCCACTGAAGCGGATGTATCCAAGGTTCTGAAGCACCTTTGACCTGCCCACCTCTCATTGGGATGATGGAAACACAAATCTATTTGTGACTCCTTGCCTTTACCAACAATGCCTATTTATGAATTCATATTATGACATGGTAAAATTTGTCTCAAGTTTATTCAAAATAGTTGGCAACCACAAAGGGGCTCACCTTGCACTGAACTTTCAAATCTTAATAAAATCAAAGAAATAAATTATCTATCTTATATTAAAAATTCATATTCACTCTGTATATTTATTCCACAGTGGTTCTTTCTACTTCATATTTGGTATCCCCCATAAAATCTATCTTTTGTAGGATTTTTGTTTTATTTTACAGATTTATGTTGCCATTTGTCTTTCACAACTTCATATTCAGTGAGAAACAAATGCCTGCTAGACATATTACTTGTCTTCATAAAATAATTTTATCCTTTGCCAGGATCCCATTATTCTGTAATCCATAGGCAGAAACTTAAATCCTGTTTTTCAATACTTATCCATATAACCAGATAGACATCCTATATTCCTCCTTCTCATCCAAAAGCAACTTCCAAAGACAGTCCAAATTCCTAGACTCAGAACCACAACTTCCAAAGGTGATCTGGACGGTCCATGTAATCAATGTGTTCATCAAGCACCTGGAGCTATAATATATTGTGCTCACATAGGTTGAGGGACATCAGCATCTCTTTCTGTTGCTAGGAAACCATGACTACTGACAGCACATGTGTGCTGCTGATATTCTACCTTGTGGTGGTCACAGCATTTATTCCCTGACTCTGCAGCTGGAGTGGCAAACAGCAGCAAGAGAACACTCTTCACTAATGCAGGACTCCTATTAATCTATGGACATAATGGGATTACTTTCATGGTTATCTGTCAACGAGTGAAAGCCATCACAAGTTAGTAAAGGCTACTTTTAAACCATCTTTTTTCTTTTTTTTTTTTTCCCTTCCCTGGCCCTGGGTCTTGAACCTGGGTCCTTGGGCTTTCCATTCCTCCATGTTAGCTGCTGAGGCACAGGGGTGCACCACTTCTGAAAACTTATATTCCACTTGTTTCTCTTTTTTAAAGTTTAGTCACCATAACCATCTCAGGGTTTTTCCAAAATTATACTTTTATTAAGATAATTTTTCTTTCACTGTGATTTTCAACATCCTTTTTATCTTCATTTTATTCAACTTACAGGTATGTTAATATGTACATTTATTTTCTTTAACCTCAAATTAGCTATTGTAAATAGATTGTATGTACACGTGTGTGTGTAAATATACAAAAATGTCTGATGAAAGCGAGCTCTGAAAAATTAATTAGAAGTCACAAATCTGATCTCTATTCATTGTTCATACTAACTTTATACTAGGAAAATCAATATATTTCTAAAATAATATTAAGAGATTATAAATTAGTTGCCTGTAAGTCAAATATGGCCCATAGACATGTTTTGTTAGAACAGCGCAGTATTTGAATAAATTTTTGACTGGATCGCTTTAAGTAGGGCCTATGCTATTTCATTTGTATAGTAATCATCACTTCCTTACCCTGACAACTTTACATAGGTACTGCTGGCCTTAGAAGGCATTTGGGTTTGAGAATCTGAAGGACTAGATGATCTCTAAGCTACTTTCCCACTGTAAAAATAATCTATGTCCTTATTATATAGCAATTATTTATGAAATAAATAGGAATGAAATAATGGGAAAAAAGATTTTGTTGAGATTAAAATGTAGAACAAAGAATAAACAAGGGGTAAAACAAAATTAAAATCCAGATACTCAGAGATACATACTATATTGCAGCAAATTTATTTCCAACAGAGGAAAAATAACTTAATGCTTATAACATCTGAAGATCAGAATTCTAACATAAGGATTAAAACACACATGTTAAAATGGCCTCAATCTAGTAGGCTCAGAACTGCAAGCTATTTCTTAGTATTACGTAAAACACACCACAATCTGCCAGTCCTGGCAGCCTCTGCTTACTAATCAGACTCAGGAGAAAACCAGAGGCAAATAAAGATATATTTAACAAAGATAGACCTCCCATCTCATTCCCATTGACCTTCACTTTTGTGAACGAATTTTATTTTATTAAAATTCTACTGTCTTTATATAAAAGTTACTTTATAAAAACACTAGTTTCCGAAAATATTAAAACTTCCTATATTGTATGTCTACCAGATAACAAAAATTCAAATATCTCCTTAAAGCTTAAAACAACCTTCATATCATAACCTTTCCATGTACCGTACAGCATGGAATGGTCACTGTGCTATAAAGCCTTTAGCATGTATAAGTTGTTGTTTTTTTACCCTCAGCCCCAGGCTTCAAACCCATGTCCATGGGTTTTACATGATGTGCACTTCAGTCATCTGAGCCACAAGGGTGCACCAGATTGCATAATTGTAATTCAAATTTTATCTATATCATCCTTGAATTTCAGAAATGAAATCATATTTTCACTAAGACACTTATACAAATGCTTTCAAAATTGATCACAAAGGGAAAACTTATTGTATCACTTCCCTAAATTTTATGAACTAAGACATTTCTTAAGTTTTATAAGCTTTTATCTCTCAAAGAAACAAAAAAAATAAATAAATTTGTAGTTGTATTTTAATTTCTATATAAGAGAAACAGAGAAATAAATTAACATATCCAATAAGCATATGAAAACATATCAAACTCACCAATAATCAAAGAAAACCATTTATCAGATATCAATTTATGTCTGTCAAAGGATAAAGATAGACATAAACACAGAGAGAACACCCCACACTGGAATATAGGTGTTGATGAACTCTAGCACTGGTATAACTCGCCTATGGGATAATTGTCAATATGTATCAAGAAAGTTCAAATGTCCATGTTTTTAATGTGGTGATTACACTTCTAGAAATGTATTCTAAGGAAATAATTAAAGGTGCACCCAGAGCTTTATATCAATACCGTAAGTTACCACACCATTTATAGTAATGAAAACTTAAAGAACCTAAATATTTAATATTCAAAGAATGGTTATAAAAATTATTGTATACCCACTGAATATCTATCATGTAGCCATGAAAAAACTTGATTTTAAGGAATATGTAGTAACATGGGAAATATGTGACAGTAAATACTAAGTGGAAAATACAGCATACCAACTCCAGGTAACAGGAAGAGCCAATTCTGTTTTAAAAATTGTTTATGGCTTAAAAAATTAGAGCTTGGATTGTTGATCTGGCTGAGTGTTATACTGTTTGGTTCATAAAACCTCAATAAACTGTACAACTATATTATTTTTCTTTATGTACCAATAAAACATTGTGAAGGGTTGATTTATTATGTTACACAAATTCGCAGTTCAAAAAACCAAAACATTTAAAAACTAAAAATTTTAATCTTCCCAGTTTTTATCTTTGGTATTTTATTGATATCCTATCTAGATAGGGGTTATAAAAATTACAGGAGATAATGTATATTTATTTTTTAGAATACTGTTTGGCACATGTTGTATGTTGAAAGCTGCGAAGATTCGTTATTTAATCTTTAAAACTATCATTGAGTAGGACTTTAATTCCTACTAAGAATGGGACCACTGAAAGTAACCACTAAAGATACAGATGTGCTGTGGTTATCAACTCTGCCCCACAATTATCACTGCTTAACATCAGTTGCTCTCATTTCCACACTCATCTCATGGTGCAGACACTTACCCCAACCTCTTGCTCCCTGCAGCACCACGGAAAGTGCCAAGGCTACTCTGGGAGAAACCTAAGACAAACTCTCATCTGGTCCCTAATAAAACAACCAAGTCTTAAACCAAATTGCTTTACTTTGTCACCAGTTTCAATTAAATCAATTTGTTGGTGAGTAGGGGAAAGATAGATTAGAAAAAGAATTTAGAGATGAGATATGATACCATTGCTTTCCACAGCTGTCCTTCTTATAAAGTAATTTTACAGGGTATCACCTGTGGGTAACATTTCCTTCCTTTATTAGGTTTTTACCTATCATCAACACTTTGATGGACACTTTGGACATAATCCTAGCCACGAAACATTGCTAAATTAGTAATAATAACAACCTTTTTCAACCCAAAGGTTAGGGATGAATTGAGATTATTGTCTACTTAATAAATATTCAAGACTCAAATCTTCCTCTTCAGATGAGGTCCCTTGGCACCTCCCCTTCCCTTCCTGCAGCATAGCATCAGGTCAAAACTAAACCCTTCAAAAGAGATCAGACTTCCATAACTCTCACCTTGGGAGGATTTTCATACAGCTTAAAAAGAGAATGGCCTGCTGAAATATATTCTATACTTACTTTGGTCATAAATTCCAGACCCTCCTGGAACTGGTAGCTAAAGCACTTTCAGTAAACTGGAACTTATTAAGACAAACACATGTTGTCAAGATTACCCAAAGGGCATGGAAGAATTCAAGATGTATCTTTCCTTTTAAAAGAGACTGGCTTTTTCCTCCTTAAATCAAACACAAGTAAAATCTCCATCTAGAGCTAACGTCTTTGTTCTCTTATCTGGAATAACTTTCTATTTTATTTTACTCCATTGATTATTTTTAGTATCTCTCTCCAATCATGCCTAACTAGAGGAAAATTTTTCCACTTATTAAAACTGAATTATAATTTTTTGTATTTATTCATATAATTTCTAAATTATAAAAGTACATAAATGCATACATATATGTGTATATTTGACTTACATACCATAATTGAGGCTTAAAATACAATTTAATTTCTTATATTTACATATTTAAACTATACATATATTTTAAAAAGCAAAAACTAGATTCGTATCTATAAGTCTTATTAGGACACATTTCTTTGCCCTGTAATATTCCAAGTGCAGCCTACAGAAAACAACCTATGTAAGAATCTATGTGACATAGTACTAATGTAGATTTCCAACCCTTGTCAAATGTCTAAGAAAATAAGAATACCTGAATGCTAAGTGGGAGTGACAGGGAAGAAGACCCGAGGAATCTGAATTGTTTATAAGTATTCCAAATAATTCTTAAAACTGCTTAAAGTTTAAGAGTTACTGTGCTTTATCTCTTAATAATGGAAAGAGCAACTGCAGTTTTCTTGAGAATCAAAACTCAAAGGAGAAGATTTAGAAGTTGGCAGATCACTCTACAGATTTGGTCAGTAATTGCACACTTAATATGATTTATGTGTGATAATGCCTTTCTCTGAAAATGAGTACAATCAATAATGGGATGAAATAAAGTTGTATCATTGTAATCCTAATTTTCCTGTTTGAAAAGATTCTCTCTTGCTAGAGAGAAGCCAGGCTTAACCTTGGTAATGAGAGATGTTAAAGGGATAGGTACCAAGTCAGAATAAGTGGGGCACTGAGTATAACTTAAATTGTGCAATGTGTCCTGAGTCAGAAACATATTTCCATCTTGACCACCAACCATTTAGAATAACTGTGTAAACTTTGCCCATGAACGTTAATGAAGTGAAATGTCCATGACATTTAGTGACATAACAATGGAAATTTAAGGAGATACTAACTTTGAGAGAATGCATTCCTGAAATCTACACCAATCAGAAAACTAAGCACCCCGTGCGTTCACAAAATTGAAGATGTTTTACTTGATTTTTTTTTAAGTTCCTTTCAGAAGCAATAAATTGGAAATTACTAGTTTCTTTGCCACTTCTATAGACAACAGTTTTCTTAAAAGTGAGATTTCTTTCTAAGTGACAAGATAGTGTTGGATCAGTTCAGACAGGTTTCAGACCACACGCTTCTCAAGACCAGACCCTGGGGATTTGATGACTGCTGTGGGTCTTGGGATCAAGCAGGCCATTGAACTCTTGAATAACTGACTCCAGAAACTTGAAAAACTCTACAAGTGCAGATTTCCAAGTTTCAGGTAATAGACTGAGTCGGCTTCCAATGTGGCAACATGGATCATAAGTGGGGAATTTTAGTCACTCATCTCTGGTATTGTAATCTCCAGTATAAGCAAATAATACCTGAAGATCCCAACACTGGTTGAGCTTTGGATACTGGAAACAGTCCCTTACTTGTTTCAATGTGGAATGACTGTAACTGCTTTACTAAAGCCATTGGAGAGTCCTCCATAGTCATTCTCTACGGAAATCAAAATTCCCAACCCCTAGAAAAATTTCTTTAAAACCCCTTGTAATGCTACTTGGCAGTGCCTCCAGTTTATACCCAAAACAAAATTACAAGAACCATGATAAGGTACACACAATCACAGAAAGGAAAGGCAGGTGCAAAAATCAAGAATTTCTGAATTACACTATGTAATATTAGGAACTTCCAGTGGTGAGGGAACTCTCAAAAGTATGATATGATTTGATAGGTCTCTTAGATGCCTTACAACAGATAATCCTAAACATAGAGAACAGCAGTTCTCATTTGCAATATTACTTTGGATCTCAAACCTCATTATTTAGCCCCTCCCAAAGGGTGTTAAGGCTTCATGTATGGTTCCCTCTGCCCAGAATGATATCCTCTCTAGTCTAGTGCTGGCCAAAGGTTACTCTGCCAAGTTATATCATAATTGCTTTTCCTCAGAGAAGCTTACTCTAAACCCCTGGCTAGGTTGCAAGCTCCATTAAATATCCTCACAAAATCTTACACTCTTCTGCTTAGCACTTAACCATATTATAATAATTACCTGATTAATCATTTGTTCAATCTCTAAATCCCTCAAAAGAATAGAACCTTTATGAAGAGGTGACAGTATCTTATTCATTGCTGTTACCCTAATGCTAAGCACAACATAGATGCTGAATAATATCTGCTAAATGAATAATGGAAAACCTAAAGATTAAAATCAAAGTAAAGTTATCACTAAGGTACCTTCACTTTATTAAGACAATGAAAATTTATCTTCAGTTATTACTTTTAAAGATTATAATGGCTTTGAATGTTTAAAAGATACTGTTAAACTTTAATTTTTCATTGCTCTAGCTTGTGAAATAGTGAAACGAGGGAGTTCAAAATCATATTTACCCAAAATAAAATAAGTCATTTGTAAACTGGGTTTGCAAATAAATATGACAACTAAGTAGTCTATGGTGACCATTGTTTCAGTTAAGTAATATCCAATCAAGGCAAGATATGAGTATTAAACATTCATGAGCTGCTCTGAATATTATGAATTAATCAGTTCTTCCTCATTTAAATGTTTAATATTTAATGCTAGTGCTTCTACACTCTTAAAATTATTACACATTACTATTTCTCTTGCAACTGAGTAACAACAGAGTTGGTATGTAATATCTGAGAATTCTGGTTGTGGAATTCATAGTGATCTTTACATTCGAGGAAAATGTGATTGTAGTGTATTAAGCTTTTGATAAAATTCTCAACATATTTATCTCAGAGGCAAAGAGATAATAATAAAAACAAAAATGCTCAGGATAAGCAAAAGGAAGTGCTTTAGGATGTGATTGCCTTTCATCCATGATGAATTATTTGTAGAAGCTTACTATAATTCTGGCTTTCATGAACTCCCCTAGACAAATGTAAATGGTATGCTAAAGGCATTTTAGATAACACAAAGTATTCTTGCTTGTCTGTTAGTCTAGTAAATCTTCTAAACACTAGCTATGGAAATAGAATAACATCCTCCCAAATGAATTCAGTCATTCCAAGTATTCTCAGGCATCTTAATAGCAATGTTGGCATTTGAAAATTAAATAATAGCCATAATGTCTTATTCTTACATATACTCCATCACTCAGAAATCTCAAGGAAATTAACTGTGACTCGTATTTAACAACATATTCAGTTTCTTTAACCCTATCAGGGAAGCATTTTTACACAGCAAATAAAAACAACTGTGACTGTTATCGGTTGAATTGTGCTTTGGCACCATCACCTCTGGTTCAAAATTCATTTACTGGAGTCCTAACAACCAGTATCTCAGAATGAGCCCTGTTAGGTAATAGGATATATACAGAGATACTCAATTTAAAATAAGGTTATTAGTGTGGGCACTAATCTGATCTTACCGATGTCCTTAAAAAGAGGGAAATTTGGACTCAGAGAGAGACATCTGAGGAGGGAAGACAGTGGGAAGAAAACATGGAGGTGACAGCCAATCACAAGTCAAGGAGAGTGGGCTAGAACAGATCATTCCCTCACAGTCTGCAGAAAGAACTAAATCTCATTGGGGTTTCAGACTTCTAAACTCTAGAACTGTTGAGATAACACATTTTTGTTGTTTTAAGCCATATAATTTATGTTATTTTGTTAGGAAAGCCCTAGAAAACAAAGAGTATATTAAGTAAGATATTACACATAACAACAGAAATATCTATTCATAAAATATAAAAATTAAATTTCCCAAAGAAGCTGCAATGTAACACGAGTGCATAGGATGCATTAACATGAAAATTAACATATACCATTTAAAATTACTTCCTCCAATTTCAATGTTACTTAGGAGAGTGATAGTTGCTACGGCATGTGTCCTTCTGAAATTTTAACTTCTTCCACATTGATGTAGGTTTTTGGCATGACAATACTTTTTTCTTTTACCCAACAAATTCATTCCTGTCTACATATCTTTATCTACCTCTATAGTAAAACTATGGCAGAAATATATATAAAACGTGGCCAGTTTCATCAGACAACTAACACTACTTTTCATTAAGCAAAGCAAATTCAGAACAAAAAATGCATAAGCATGTATATCTACAAGTATATTCATGCCTAGCATTTTGATGCCCGTGATAATTACAATCATTAATGCACAAGAATATTTAATAAAACATGCTATTTTAAGTACTTAATATCTACATGTAGTTCCTGAATACCTTATACTAGAACTATATTCTTGTGACTAGAATCACATTCTAGGTTCTCTAAGGAATCTTCGATGTTAAGAAATATTTGGTGAATATGAATATATGAATATATACACATAAGTGCAAACACACTACTTTATATAATCAGTGAATATGTGTACATATTTCTTTTTAAAATTTCCCTCATCCTACCTCAATTGACTTTTTAAAAATGTGGGCATTTCACATCATGTTAACCTAAATCAGAGTATATATTAATTTTTAATCTCTATCCTCAAAACATTATTTGTGAAATATGCTAAAAAGTGGCTTATGTGTGAAAAATATATACTAGAAATTATTCTTTATAATGAGAAATTTCCATAGAGTGAAAATTAATTTCCTCAAGATGATAGTTCAAAAGCCAAATGTGGGAGCAGCCTATTCACATGTGAGAAAGACAGATAATGTTATTATAGATTGCAACCCTTCATTTCATCAGTAGTGGACAAATTAACTACTATGTCATTTTATGAATATAAATTTGAAAACAACATTTTCTCTTCTACTCTGTATCTCTCACATATTCTATATCCAATATTTGACTACAAGATGTATAGTTAATGGCCAGAAGTTTGTGGGCTGCCTTCATACTTCCATATTAAAATGCTAAGAAGCTTTTAACACATGTTTTAAAGGAATCATGTTTTTAAGAAATGGTCAAGTTCATAACAATTAACATGATAGGTTAGTAATATTCAATAAAACATGTCATTCTAAAATAAAATTTGAAGAAATATATGGAAAAGCAAAACTAATAAATTAATGATAAATGATTCAAGATGCACTAAGATATGAAAAATAGCATTATGAATCCAGTTACACAAAAGAAGGCACATAGAATGCTAAAACTGGATTTTTTTTTAAGTGACTCCTGAGAGCTTGGCCCAGATTTACACAAACATTTAAAATAAACTTCATCTCAGGAATCACTCAAATATTACTAGATGAATTTAACATCTTCTCTAATCAGGTATTTAAAAGTATTTCCTAGAGTCTTCTGTGACCAAAGAAAATTCTGACTCTTTTTTCCATTTTAAAGACTCTTCATAAACACTTATGACTCTTAAAGGATACTTATCATGAAAATATTACCTATACTACATTTTATAAAGCCATGAAAAGCTATTCTCCTTTCTGTATTAAAAACACTGTTGAAATATTGAATATGTAATCTGAGTAAATAATACTGAAATTCTATTCATCAAAAAAGAATCTCCAATGTTATCTACCACAAAAATTGATGTATTTTTTTAACCATCGGGTTCCCCAGTCCTCTCGTCTGCCAGCAATCAAATCTATTAGAAATTTGACACCATTTACAATGACTCATTCATCAGCTTACTGTTAACAGTCAAGTACCTTTAACTGTAAATAAATAACATATATTTCAATACACTGTCATTGAATTATATCTAAATAAAATAGAAAAATACTCTAGAGAGTAAACATGGCAATTCAAGGGAAACAAAATACTATGTTCTTAACTTCAGTATTGTAAAGGTGTTATCAGCATCATGGTAACTGCTGTATATAATTACTACTCTGAATATTACCCATATCACCAAAATATGACTGTTTTTTTATAAAGCA
The DNA here is from genome assembly GCA_004363575.1 of Solenodon paradoxus. Classification (NCBI taxonomy): domain Eukaryota; kingdom Metazoa; phylum Chordata; class Mammalia; order Eulipotyphla; family Solenodontidae; genus Solenodon; species Solenodon paradoxus. Next base: position 289,599 of record RJWH01000299.1, read on the forward strand.
ACATGCCTTAAAGAGACATTTTCATGCTAATATTCCACTATTCACTGTCATTGCATTAGCCTAAACTTTTCTCATCAAACTTCTAATACTCCTCACTATGAAAAAATTTTCATTATGTCCTTTGTGTTTATATGATTTAGCTCTTAAAAGCATGTATGTTCTAGGCTTTCCTTGATTTTGAATCCCTAAATTAAAAATCTGGTGGTCTGATGTTCACATATTCAGACATCAGCTCATCATCTAGTCATTTCATTGCAACAATTGGCAAATATATCTTCAAGGAAATAATTTTGATTGGATACCATTGTTCTTTATTGCTTTGAAGACTATTCTTCCATTTCATTTTGATTCTGTGTATTTCTTATTTAATGAACTTTAAGAAGTAAAGTGCAAAGTATAAAAATCAGTGAGAACCTTATGTCTTGAGTCTTCATATCAATTTATTAATCTATTTGAAAAATCAGAAAACAAAAGAAACTGATTCTAAGTGACTAAGCTATACACAACTCCCTATAATTCTTGACTTTGCAAACATATTATATAATACTCATTTTTAAATAAATTTATTTAAACTTTACTACTTTGGTACTTAAGGAATCGTGAACTAGCAACTTGCTCTCGGCCTATTCCAATTCTCACTAAAATAATATTTCTCCTGATAATAGTCTCTCTGTTTCTCTCAGTCTGTTTCTCTGAGTTTCCGTCTTTCTTTTTCTCTCTCTTCTCACGTAAACAACACCATAAAAAAAGTCTCTAAAGTTCTGAAATATATTATTGGAAATGACCCCAACTGCATAAATCCATATGAAGCAAATGAGACTTGAAGAGCTACTATCTTTCCCATACAAAGCACTAAAGAGATGTGTACTAAAAAGCATACAAAGTGAATGTTTACATTAAAAGGTCCAGGAATGTTTTTAGTCACTATATTGATTAAATAGTAAAAATGCTAAGCAATTTCCATAGCATCTCTGACACTTTCACAAAGGAAGAAATACTCAGATGCTTTTGCTTTTTAAACAAAATTAATCTTCAACAACTGGAGAAATGGCATTTTAACATAGAAACACTCTGGCCTCCTTAAAAGGTATTTCCTTCCTAATAACCCCTATTAGGTGAAGTCATACTCCTCTGTGGTGTTGCAACTACCAACACACACAAGTCCCAATGAGCCTTCTAGGGGAGCAAAGGGGTTCCTCCTGTCCGCTTAGCAACAAGGGGAAAATCAGGGCAAAAAAAATGCTTCCAAAAAGCTCTTGAGAGTATCCTCAACACATATTTAATCAGCTTATTAAAGTTAGAATATTGACCTATTTAAAACTCACAAAATAATGACTTGAAGATTTGTTGGTTTTTGTTTAGTCTTGAATCCACATGCATAGCTTATTGTACTTTTCCATAAAGCATCAGTCAGACTCAAGCCAGCTTATTAGACAAGGTGATTCAGTCACTAGTATCTTTCAGTTTCTCCACAACTTCACTAAAAGCAGTCTGAATGAGCTCTTGAGATTTCGGCAGTGCGGATATTTTTGTGTCACTGGTTTGGGTGAAATACACATACACAGAGAGACTTTTATATAAAGAACATTAAATATTCTAATATAAATATCAAATGGGAATGTAGTCTGAACTAGCAGCTGTAATGAATTTGTGTTGGTGAAAATAAATGACCAAATCCTACCATTCTTACTACTTCCTACTTTTAACTCTTTTACTAAGAGTTTCCAGGTATGTCATGATGATAAGCATCTGACCAAACACTTTGGAAGATAATGGTGTAAGTGGATGCCTGTGTGTATGTGTGAGTGTGTGTGTGTGTGCAATCAAGTATGTGTGTATATGTGTGTATGAGTTATTTACTCCTATGTGCCTTTATTGGAGCAAAAAGGTTCTAAATACATCCTTCCTGGTAATCTACTGACAAACACTTTCCAATGCCAGGCTATCTTAAGGTTTGAACTCATATAGGACAAAATATATACAATAATACAAGAATTCCCCAAAATTCCTATGACCAAGTTCTGGCCTGGAATATATAAAATTAACAATTAGACATAAATTAATGCTCCAAAAATATATTCTATAATTAGATGATCAAAGTACTTAAATCTGGATAGGCAAGAAATAATTTTCTCTATTCTGATAAACAAAAGAAGGAATAAGGAGTTTTTTTGAATGTATGCTAAATCTTCAATATTTCAAAAGCACATGGATAGAAGTTAATGCTCCCACATACATTTTATGCTGATTCTTTTTAAAATTCCAGAGCTCTGGGTCCTGAGTCCAGGTCCCTGGGCTTTTCATGGGCTGCACCTTAGCCGCCTCAGGTGCCTGAGCCACTAGTGTATGCCGATACTGACCTTCTAAAATGCAGTAATTTCAAGAGGCTCAGAAGACACAACTAAGAAGGGGGAAAATAAAGCTTTTTCATCTGAAGATAAAGTCAAGAGGTGTCCTTTACAAAAATGGTTTTAGGTAATGTCAGATCATTCTATTCCTCAAACACAGAAAAGGATGCCAGTGAGCAGTTAGTGTGCAGACCTTAAAGTACCCAGTGCTTAAATTGGTTGAAGAGCTATCATTTAATTTAGTCTTGATTGTTGTCTAGTACCGATTACTAGACATTACTTTTGCACAGCAATAAGATCTTAGTAATTTTTACCAATTTTTATGGACCTCAATTTAATAAACTCTAAAACAGTGGTAGAGTCAATGATATAAAAAATGTTTTCCAGCTCAAAATCTCTTATGACACGAAATTCTGACATGTATTAATATATTTCCCTGAGCAGTTATTGAATTCTTTTCCCTATAAATTGAAAATTAGTAAATATAAATATATGCCTCTGCTAGAACTTAAGATGATTTTCTCGATTAGCAAAAATGTGGATATAATTAGTTAAGTCCTTGTGATTCAGTGCCATCCAAATTAAAACTACTTGGTGATAGTCTGTTTCAACCCTCAGACTCAAAATTTTCTCTAGTTCTAGAAATTTCTCTGCTGTTATCCCTTTAAATATTGTATGTTTCATTGGCTGCATCCTCTCCTGGAACTTGTCCTTCATGTAGGACAGTGCTATTGCTCTATTCTTGGCTCATGTTTCTAAATGTGACTGAGGCAGACTCAGGTCCCTGCCTACAGGAATAGTGATCTTTAGCTTCTTTTTCTTTCGTGATCTTTTTTTTCCTCACCACAAGACCAGGACAATAAACCCACTTCCATGTCACATGTTAACTGGTAGGTAAAGATTTTCTGGTACACATTCAAAAATAGGAAAAAAATCCATTCTGTATAGACAATAAAGTGCTATATCCCTGGTGGCCTGCCAGGTACATTTAAAAATTCAGTTGTAGGTGCACTCTAGTAGAGTAGCAGTTGGGTACAGTCTATATACAACTCAAAGACCTGGATTTGTGTCCCTGGGTTGGACAGAACAATGAATATGAACAACTAAATAAAATTAAAATGACTCTTCCTACTCTCTCTTCCTGCCTCCTTGCCTACTTGTCGTCATTCCTGCATGCATTTCTCTTTAAAAAAAAATTTAGTTGTAATGTCAGTTTTACCTACTATGTTAGTTATCAGAATCACCCTTATATTTAGAAAAGTCACTGAGAAATAAATAATTTCCTGAAAGATATGAGACCACAGTAACACTGATTTTAATATTAGAAGTGTTCAATAAGAAACACAGGTAATAACACTGCTGAATGAATCTCTAATGGAAAAAGTCAAGTTAAAGTCAAAAAGAATTGAGAAAACATAACAAAAATATGAGTTATAATCAGCATCACATAAAAGCATATCTTTACAGAAACATTTAGGGTATAATAAAAAATAATCTTATGAAAAAAATCTCTCCATTGGGCTGGTTTTCAAAACTTTTTAATTAGGAGTAATACAGATACACTATAATCGCTGCATATAAGTTTGGTTAACAAGGAGAAGATCTGAAAGCCTATTAGTCTAAAAAACTGTGTTTGCATCTTCTCCCAAAAGGGGTTATTAACAAGGACTTAAAAAACCTTAGAAGTGCTAAAATTTCAGTGTAGACTTGAAAAAGAGGTTGAGGCTAAAGATGAAGCTGTAGATGGTAAGCCCTGCTGTCCTGGACTAACATAAAGAATGGAGTCACAGGAGTGTTAAAGATAACTGTCCTGGCATCTTTACAACTTGTGCTTAGAAATGACAGACAAAGAGGAACATGAAAAGAAAAAATGGAGGGAAATGTATGTATGAATGTCTTTGGTGTCTTGGGATTCTCTAAGTCAAAGAGAAAATTAACGCTTCATATTTGGAACTGCAAGCATATACAGAGGTAACAAGAGACTAAGAATTCTGCCAGAAAGCAGGAAAGAAAACTGGCAGTCTCAAGAAAGGATATTACTCATGTTGCAGAGGTATAACTGGAGGGGCACTGGGGTGTTTGCCTTGGCTCCATCAAGTCATTCTCATTGGAAATATCTCTGGAATTCAGTTCCCTTGAGTTTTGTTTAAAAAAAACACAGTACTACACTGAACTCTGTCTCAAGTGAAAAAAATTTTTTCAAACTTTTCTCAGCATTCCAGAATAAATTAATATATGAAGGAAAATAAATTGTTTGATGCACAAAAATGAATTGAGTTGCAATAATTATCTAAGGGATTGAAACTAAAAGAACGATTCCCCTTATTTTTAACTAATAAAGAAGCATTTAATTCTAAGAGGGTTCACGACTATCACAGCAATCCTTTACATTTGTAAAGTGTTAACACTTCATAAAACACTATGTGTCTAATTAACCTTCTTAGTAATCTTGTAATATAGAGAAAGTTGAGATTACATGATCTCTTTTGCCTTTTTGTGAATCAAGGCAGTTCACAAAATTCTTCCCTAATTCACAGAGAAGTGAAATTTTGTCCTGATCCCATGCACACATCACATGTTCGCATCATGTTCTCGTTCTCTCTCTCTCTCTCTCTCTCTCTCTCTCTCTCTCTCTCTCTCTCTCTCTCTCTCTCTCTCTCAGTAAACAACAGGGTCTTGGTGTGAAACTTGCTCATCCCAGGTTTTTTTAAGAGGCAGAGAAGCAATTTTTAATGAAGAAAGAAAAGGGAGGAGTAAAAACTTTATTTATTTTTAGTGGACCCACACACACACGCCTGGCCCCTGGTCACAAGCCTGGATTCTTGGTCTTTACATGGTCCATACTCCAGCTGCCAGCTTAGTACCTGAGCTATCAGGGTAACCACTCATCCCATTTTTATCCCAGTCCCTCTACAATCTACTGCAGGGGTTCCCTCTCCTGAATGACTCCTCATTAGTTTTATACGTATTTGAATGTTTTCAGATAGGGACTTTTAAATTTCACAGTCATTTCTGGACTGCTGGTTAAGTAATGTTCACGTTTGTGTGACTGAGAGCAAATATCTTAAATCTGCAGAAAATAAGCATGAAGGCAAACTATGTACTGTAATGTGAATTTGAAAAAGCTTTAGTAATAACAGCGTGAGCAATAACACACAGCCCAGTTGTCCTGGAGCATTTGTAAACACTAAACCAGCACATACTGGTCGAGTTCCACCTTGCAGACTACCCTAGGAGACTCTACCTGTCCTAAATTTGGGTCTCCTGACCAGCACACCCTAAGAATAAAATGTGTCATGGGACAAACATGAGCTCTGAGCCCCCAGAGCACCATTTGAAGCCAAGCTCCTAAATTTACCAGCCCTACTGTGTGACCTAAGGCAAAGAATTCCAGGTACTTATGCCTCGAATTCTCATCTACACAAAGAGCAGAATGCTCATATAAGGATTACCTACAAAGATAATGCATATTAAGCACCTCGCAGTGCCCACATGGATTAAGTACTCAATGAATATTTCCCTCCCCTAAGAATGAGTCAATTTCAATTTAAGAAGTACAGTAAGCCTTCTGTCACAAACAGGAGTCACTGTTATTGTCCCTAAACCCTTTTAAAAATCTTGTGCCATTTTGGTAAAGGGTTCCCACAATTTCAAGGAAAGACAGTAGGGTCTTAGACTCCAGGATAAGAGTTAAGGTCTGATTTGTGACTGATATCCTAAGAGTTTAAAGAAAACCCACGTGTATAGGAGGAAGCCTCTGGTTCAACATGAAGGAAGCAGCCCCAAAGGTAGTTTTCTAATATTCACTGTTCTCAGTCACTCAACTATCTCCCTTCCTATCAAAAAAGGACAAATTGGGAAACTCTCCAATGTTGTGAGGGTCTTAGTATGTTTTTAACTGGAGCTAATGTATATATGTGGGGTGTGTGTGTGTGTGTGTGTGTGTGTGTGTGTGTGAGTTGGAAGGTATGAAAGATCAAACTGACATGAAAGGATTATCAGAATATGTGTGTCTGTGCATGAACATGTATATATACTTTTGGTCAGAACTTATATTTGAACAAAGGAAAGAGTAGGGTCAGAAACAGTATCTGTGATTAGCCATATGTGAATGACTCACAATACAATGGCTGTCACTGGACAATGGGTCTCCAAACTGAGATGAACAAAAATGAAAACTTAAAAAAACTCAGAAACATTAAACTTTATATTTTAGAAATAACCAGAGCCCTAGAGTTCATCTAGTTTAAGAAAAGATGTCTAAGGCTATTTATTTCCCCATTCTACAGACAAAATCTTGAGTCCAAAAATAGAGATTTGTTCAAATTCACATAAACTCTCAGGCATGCAGTCCAGTAATTTTTCATAATCGCATGCTGCTCCTTTCCATCCTGCATTACTGAGTGAATTCCCATGGACTTCTAACCACTCACTCCTTATGATACCACTTACATGCAGATGGCACTGGTACCTCAACCATACCCCAGTCCAGACCTTTCCCTGAATTCCAGATTTTTAATATAACCACCTACTAGAAATTGTCATCTGTGTCCAACAGTTCCCTCAGACTCTCTCTCTCTCTCTCTCTCTCTCTCTCTCTCTCTCTCTCTCTCTCTCTCTCTCTCTCTCTCTCTCTCTCCTCCTTCTTTCTCTTTCTCTGTCTTCCATATGTATGGAAGACAAATTAAAACTTTATACTATTCTGCTTATTTGCCAAACACACCATTACAATGGCCTCCACACTAGTTTCTCCCTCCATTTCTGCCCTTAAGCAGTTCATTTTAATTCGGCATCCCAGAAAGATAGTTCTTAAGGGGAGAAATTAGACTCGGTCACTCTTTGGCTCACAACTCTTCAGAAGGTTCCCTTTCACTCAAATTCTTACAAAAGCCCATGAAATTCTTATTATTGACTCTGACCTTCCCCTATATCCTCCACCTCCCATTGCTATCCCCCAAAAGACACACTATCAACACTTGCTGTGACTAAATTACAGCAGTGGACTCCTATGTGCTTATTTATTGTTGCTTCTTTTGGAAAGCTCTTCCTTGAGGATAGTTTCAGAGATTACTCCCTTATTCTCCTTTAAGTCTTTACTCAAAGTCACCTTGTCAGAGGCAAGGTCTTCCTCCCCAGTCCCTCCCTCTGATAATTCCCATCCCTATTCCATGCTTTATTTTCTCCTTAGTCCTATTTTTCTAATCAAACATATTCTATATTTTCCAAAATTTATCTTATTATTTTCTGACTCCATCTTGGCAATAACCTCCACAAGGTTAAAAAGGCGCTGGCATATTTAATGAGTGAATGACTATAAATTAATAAATTAACAGTAGGGCCCCTTTAAATGAAACTGGTTTGAAAGTATGATTAGAGTGACCAGCCATTAAGAAAAAAAAATAATACTTACATTAAATATGCCTTTTTATCTTTAGATGTATGCATATTCATGTGCATGCTTGTGTATGCACATATACCTGTTTGCTATGCAAAATTAAACTCTGGTCTCATCTCTAAAATCCTATTTTACATGTAGAAAAATGTACTATAACATTACTTCTAAGGATTAGGAATGGCAGAGCCAATGTAGCCAATACAGAATACTGCTTGATGACGTGCCCTGCTATAGTAGAGGTCAACCACCTCTGAAGAAGCAAGCCACATAACCCTGGGTTCAAGTCCTGGGCCTGGGGGGAAGTAACCAGTGTGAACAACAAAATAAAAATAAATAAATAAAGAAGCTTCTTCCTCCTCTCTCTTCTTGCCTATCTACCCACTTGCCTTCATTCCTTTCCATAACTTTCCTTAAAAAAAAAAAAAAAAAAAGAATACTGCTTCAAGGTGGTTTCCTCCTTACAAAATACAAGCTAATTTTACTCTTCAGAAATCACTAACAAACGGGCAAATTTTTATGGATAGCTGGTGTTTCTGGAGGTGAGTATGCACAAGAGGGACATGTAAATTGTTAGGGCAGATGAATCCCTTTAAATACAAATGTGGACTACGTGTTTGGTCAGCAAAGTGCTAATGAACAGGGGAATTTAAAATGTTGCTTGTGCAAGAAATACAAGAATAGAAGACATGCCTCTTACAGACTCCTGTGTTTTTAACTAAGTTAACCAGATGATGATTTTGAGTGAAGACAGAATTAGGAAGCAACTGTACAACTATTCCAGGTCCTCCTGAAGATACAATCTATTTTTTTAATATACATCAAATATTAAGGAATTGAAAACTCATCTTTAAAAGTTAAGGTTGGCAATAACAATCTGAGAAGTATTTTTACTTATTTTTGCTTTACCTATGAAACAACCTATACTGAGGCTTATAAATAACAAACTCTTAATTATTTTCAATAGTCTATATTCTTGTGAGTTAATAATAAAGAAACAAAATGAGTACGATAAGACAGAAAAGAAACTTAAAGAAGTTAGCTAATTGGGTAATGTACTCACCAGGTACAAAGTAATTCACTCATGCCTAATGGCAAATGGTGTATTTTTTTAAATAAGCACAAGAGCAAAGTAAATACAGACACAATGTGCTGTAGAACTAGTTTCCTTACATGGTATATTCTCTCTCCCTTTTCCCCATCTCCCATTATTGCATTCCACCATGTTTCCTTACATTCTTTTCTCTCTGCTTCTTGTCTTTCTTCTGTGTTTGCTTTACCCTCTCTTCTGACTCGTCTTTCTCCATCACCAGTTGCAATCACAAAACAGACCTTGAAACTGGATAACAAGATTGCCTTACATTTCTACATCACTTTATAGATTATAAAACAATTTCATATAATAATCTGTCAGCTTCTGAAGTAAAACTAGTATTTTAACCCCCAACATATAAACAAATTAACAAAAGCTTAATTGAGTTCACTTCACAGATTCTCAAGGCATCTTTAGAGATATACCTCTTTGTTATCAAAATAACCTTGTAGATATGAGCTGAGTTCAGTATACTTGCTATCCCTAGGTGTGTGTTAATATTTCTTTTTCAGATGATGACACTAAAAAGTACAAACAGGTTAAGAATTGCTGCTCAGATTTAGGCTAATATTATAAGTTGTGGATACAGGATTTATACTCTTCAACTATTAATAATCAAGATAAATCTAGATACTCATTTCTTAGTCTTAGATATTATAACAGATTTCTTTACTATGCCACTCAGAAGAAAAGCAAATGAGATTGGAGTAAATCTTTCACTCTGTGACGAATATCAGTCTAAAAAGTCTAAGTAATTAATCTCTCAAACTGTGATATGAAAATGACTGGAAAAGATGAATTACCCCTAATTTGAGGACATGGTCATGTCTTCTTCATAACCAGAGCCTGTATGTAAGGAGAGCATCTTAATAAGGTCTCCCAGTTAGCACCAGCTACTACCACGCAATGTTACCAACAGTGATAACATCTCATAGACCCAGATGACTTAGGGCACAACCTACACTATCACAATAGTCACTTTGGTGAACCCACTAAATAAATCATTTAAATTATTGGTACCTACATTTTGACCTGTGTAAAAAATAAGACACTTTTAATTTGCTCTTCTCTTTTGATTAAAAGTAGAAAGCAAAAGAATTAAAATCACAGACATGGGCATTAATTTCTGCCCTTTCATTCATCTTTATACAAACATATCATTTTACAGTTTCCAAGGTACTCTGATATACTCTAATTTCTTTAACCCTCTGTAACATGTGTCTACTAAAAAAGGAATGCTGAGCATGGTCACTGAAAGAGGGTATGGAGAAGGGATCGAGTTTAGAAACTTGGAAGCATATGCCAAATACAGACATGAGACTTTGGACAAGTCACCCACTATTTCTGAAGTTGTTTCGTGATGTCTAAAAAATGCTACAACACAAGTGTATAATGAGGAACAAATAAAATAATATATATGAGCCACATTGATAACAGCAAAGCACTATAAAAAGTATTACTATGTATAAATACTAAAATCACATTTTCATACAAGCACATAATGTTTTTTAAATTCATGTCCAGAGAACCTTTATTTATTTTTTGACCATGAGGACAAGATTTTTCAAACATGGTATCTTAGGATATATCTAGTTTTCAATCTATATGATAGAGATTATAGGTATTTTCATAGGCTACTGAACACAAAGCACATTAGATAAATGTAAAAAATTAATACATCACAAGAAATGTTGTAAAGAACCTAGACTTTAAAATTCAAGTACCTTTGTTCACATGAATAAAATTATTGCCCTGAGCATTTTGTCAACATACTTGGTAGAAAATACATTATAAATAGTCCATTAAGATAAATAAATAAATAAAACTGAATATTATAGCTGTTTACTCATAAATTCATGTCTTTAAATAGAAACAATATAATGAAATGATATTTTTGTATATTCTCAAGGACTTTGTTCCATACTTGGGTTTTTTTTTTCCTCTTACAATCTTAGAAGCTAGGACTCTATCGAAATAATCCACTTGGCACAGAAAATTAATCTTGACATTCATGGCAATGATAACACATTTTATTCACAATTTCCCTACTCACCTGGCAGGATCAATCCAATTCCCAGACCTTGTCTCTTTTTTGCCAGCACAGCAGAGTCCTTTGTTTCCTATATAGCTAGAGTATTTACAGGGCTAGGGGAACAGTATTTATATTTGGAGATTTTATTTAACATCAAAATTTAACATTTAAAACTATAAACAATCACTTAATTAAATGAACCAAAGTAAGAACATCTCCAATCAAAACAAGAATTCTTTCCTCTTTTCCTACTCCTGATATTTGATTATTCCTAACTAGGTTTCCACATCAAAATCTTGGCTTTAGAATTTATTTTTAAAATTAGATCACTTGTTTTTTCACACAGCATATGAAAATAAAGAAATAAAGTATTTTTAAAAAATCAATATTAACAATGCATATAGATGAATGTTTCAAATTAACGATATAATGTGCCAGACACCAGGATATAGAAATTTCTTTATTTCTAATTATGAGTACTGAATGAACAGACTAAACAAGTTTAGATTTTAGAATATCTGACAATATAAGAACAACTCACACATCTCCCTCACCCCAAAGGAAATTAATATACAGATAGAATTCACAACCTTACATGAGAACCTGTGCATCTTTTCAAAATGCTTCCTCCTCCCAAATGCCACTGTTTCCAACATTTCTTCAACAACTCTAATGCTTGGGTCACCAATGATTCTATCTTCATCTGTTTTGCCTCTACACCCAGTAAGTCCAGCTCTGTTTATTCTTCCTTTGTAATTCCAATGGCTTTTCCTGGTCTCCTCATTGCCAACACTCCGACAATAACTAACATTTATGAAACATTTACTATACGCCAGATAACAGGTGAGATCCTTTACATGCACTTATAAAAACAATGAGTGCTATTATTTTACATATAAGGAAAATGAGGCTTAGGGGAGGCAGAATTCTAACACACCAAACCTAAAACAGAGCCCATACTTTGACCCATACTGTCATGCTTCCCCTCTTAAAAATGCTGGCAACCTAGTATCTGGTTTCCCTTTCCATTTTACACAGCTCCACAAGAAACTGAAACACTTCCCATGAATATAAGGGACCTCTGTCACCACCCGTATCCCTGATTCCCAACTATTTAGGCAGCTGTGTGAGAACCTTAAAGATACACACATAAAAGCTGACTTCAGATGGCACAGTCCAGGACTAGGGGAATTCCCAGCTAGTAACTCCAAACACACTTTCAAGGTACAGCTCCCTAGCTGAGAAACACTCAGCGGCTCCCTGCCACTCCCAGAGGCAAGAAAATGCCCCAGTCTGTTGTGCAGTATCTCATCAATCATCCAAACCTGATAAATCAGTTTTCTCTTCTTGCTTTTCTTTTAAGTAACTATTGACCATCAGCAAGTCTGCTCTCCACTAAATCTTCCCTACAAGTCTCTATAGCCACTACTAGCTACTCAGGCTAAAGTACCATTTTCAACTCCTCCCTTTGTCTTTGAACCCTATGTTTCAGGGGCTATTCTTGAACCATTCTTGAAGATTCTGGATCACAAAGACTTATCTCTAAAGTTGAGATCATCATGTGACCTGTGTTACTTTCTTGTCACATCATTTGTTTTGGTATTTGCACTCACCATTTACTTTTCTTTTTAAGTATATATTTCTTGCACATGTTCACAAATTCCTTGATGATAGGAAAAATCTAACACTTTTATTTCATTGACTAATCAGAATAATTTGTACCAAGCAGGCCCTCAAATAATGTTATCAGCTGTAAAGGAAAATAAAATGTCTTCCCTCAAAAAATAAAGAAATTGAAATAAAGAAATATCACTTTATAATGTATGATAGGTATTCTTCAAGCAACTGATATACTAAACAAAACTGAAGACAAAGTGAATGTCCAAAAATTCTCTTTACTATGAACTCAGAAATGAAAGAAGAGTGTACTGGATTATTCTGGAATGGTGCTTGGAAAAATGAGTGCCCTTTTATCAATGAGTTTGACCTCCAGGTCTGGAGGCACCAGCAGTCACTACTCAGGACTAGTTGGTAGTCTGTGAGAAATAACTGAGGAGCAAAAGAATTCATTGTGTAAGAGCAATGGCTGGCTGACCCCACTCTCAAATGTTATAAAAAAAAAACCCTATTATACAAAGATCCAAAAAAAATCTTTTTTTCTGAAGAATTCATACAATCTCTCCCAAGATTAAGTGACACCATTGACCTAAGATGGTTTGGATAAAGCCTCTGAAGCTACAGTGTTTTCAAAATGCCTAATGTGATCAATTCCAAATGACATGTTTTATCATATTGACAAAACAAAACAAAAAAAGTTGGGGATTTAAAAAAAAATCAAATATGTAGGGAAAAGACGAGAAAGGAAATAAAATTAGAAAAGGTAATTAAATGTAAAGAAGAAATTATATCTCTTCAATGAAAGATCCAACAAGGCAAAGGATATTGCTTCTTTGCTCAAACCTAATCTAATCATCTAGTAATTCTTTAGACTAAACTATTTTCCACAACTGATTTACAAATAGTTAAGAGGCACTCTTTCAAGAGCCAGTTAGAAAAGATGAAAATGGAACCCATGAGATGACCTCCTATTAAATGATCACCCAAAAGTGCTAACTCACAATTTTTACATACTACCTAAAAACAAGATAACAATCAGGTGTAAAAGCTAATAGCATCTAAAATTTGACATGATTATCATGGTTTTATTGAAATCAGAAAGGCAATAAGTACAAAGTTCAATAAAAAATTCAGAATATGGGAAGGAATTTCAGACTGATTTAGTTTGACATTTTATAGGTTTCAATACCTCTCTGTATCTCCATTATTCCATTATTCCAACTGTAAAATGGGAATAATACTCATCCCTATCTCATAATGTTCTCCTAAGAATAAGTGAGTAGGTTCTTCAAAGACTTTAGAGAAGGGAACAGCACTTAGTGATGAGAGCACAGCTAATGCTGCTTTTGCTGTCTCATGTTTTATGAGTATTCCATCCACTCTTGCTTTCCCAGTCATAAAATGGGGGCATTTGCACTCACAAAAGAGATACTTTTAAGATTAATAAGCTGAGGTTTTAAAGCCCCTCTAATTAAAGTATTCTGAAACCTATTTTTATTGCCCTAATGACCTTTTACAAATATTCAGCAAAATATATAATCAAATTGTTGTGAACCCATCCTGCGAGAGTTAATGCCTTAGAAATGTATCTTAAAAATGAAAGAAGAGCAGAGGGATTTCCAGCCAAGATGGCCACACAGTAGGATTCAGACTCACGTCCTCCCAGCAGAGCAACTAGGAATTCACCTATTTTCCAGAAACAAACACTGAGGAAAAGCAGGCAGAGATGCTGTAGAGACACAGCAGCAATCGTGACACCAAGGCATAGACGAAAACATCCATGTTCAGAACTACAGGCAAAATTCAGAATCGGGATTCCTGCTGCAGCAGAGGGGGTGGAACTGTGGGAAGAACTGGCCCTCCCAGAAATTGCAAAAGCACCAGAGAGCCTGCACATCTGGACCTGCACATGGACTTGGAGGAAGGGGGTCTCAGCGGAAGGCAGAAGGAGCACCAGTGCCCGGGTAGTTTGAACAAGAGGCCTAGTGATAAAATAAACATTAGGTAGTGAAGGGAAATTGCCCACCCCCGCCCACCTCCTCCCACCATATTGTCCCCAACTGCAGGACCCTCCCTCAGGCTTAAAGGGAGAAGAGAGTCTCCAAAGGGAAAAACTGTCACCACTACCCACTAACACCTTGTGGGTGTAGGAGAAACTGCAGCCTGATTGCCAACTGTGGGTCAACAGAAGGGTGATTATTGGGGTTAGGTGCTGGGATGCTGAGGGAATCCAATCCAAAATCCAGGAAAATATCTGAATGCAACAGACATCTGAAAACTACTCGAGGATGAATTTAGGGAAACACTGATAAACATACTCATGGAAATTAAGAAAACAATAGAGGGAAAAAAAGAGAACAACAAAAAAGAGAGAGAAGAAATGAAGCAGCTCAAAACAATGTTGAAAAAATAAAACACACAATAGCTTACCTAAAGAATTCAATAGAGACTCAAGAAGAGCATGGATGAAGCCTCCAATAGAATCAGTGAGCTAAAAGATGGGGCAGAGGAATGCACTCAGGCAAATCAACAAAGAGATAAAAGAACACAAAGAAATGAAAACAGCATGGGATATGAAATTATAGGAAATGAAAACAACATGGGATAACATGAAAAAAAAAACAAACAAACAAGAACAACAACAACATTTGCATTATAGAGGTCCCTGAAGGAGAAGAGAGAAAATGGAGCAGAAACTGTATTTGAAGAAATAATAGATGAAAACTTCCCTTGACTGAAGAATGAAGCAAGCCTCCAGACCCAGGAAGCTCAGAGTTCTTAATAAAATACACCCAAGCAAATCTACACCTAGACACATTATCATTAAAATGTCAAAAATACAAGATAAAGAAAAAATCTTAAAAGCATTCGGAGAAAAACAAGTCACATACAAAGAAGACCCCATAAGATTGTCAGTGGATTTCTCAACGAAACTCTACAGGCCAAGAAAGAAAGGCATGATATAGTCAAAAGACTGAAAGAAAAGGGTTATCAACTTAGGATACTATACCCTGCAATATTATCATTCAGGACTGAAGGAATGATAAAAAGCTTTTCCAATGAGCAAAATTTAAAGGAATTTATCACCACAAACCAGTTCTACAAAAATTACTAAAAGATGCTATATAAAGTGTAAAGAAACCCCACTTAAAAACATTAAGAGTCAAATATAAAAAGTGGGGAGGAGAGGAGAATTAAAATGTGGACTGTAAGACTACTCTGCTTTCAAATAAAAACAGGAAACAAACATAGAATTCTTAATGCTAATTTTAGGGTAACCTCAAAATATATCTCTAGGAGAAACGCAAAGAAGAAAACAAAAAGGCAAATCAATCAAATCACAACTACACCCAACCCACCTAAGAAGAGAAAGAGAAGAAAAAAAGATACTCTCTGGAACAACACACAAAGACAAGCTACAAAATGACACTAAACAGGTACATATCAATAATAAGCCTAAATGTTAATGGCCTGAACTACATCAGTACATATAGATTTACTCCTTTTTTAAAACCACTGTTTAGAACTCTGCCTAGAATGTGTATCATAATATATAATTGATATTTAAGTAATTTTCAGACTTTTATTATTAACAGTTACAATTAATATCATACATATGTGTGTGTATATATAAATATATCTTTGCATACTATAAATGTTTTTCTGATAATTGATTCTTTGAACACATAAGTAACTCATGCTGTTTTTTCAAATATAAATGTCATTAATATGCAAAAAAGTAACTATGAGAGAAGTTAATTAGCTTCCATGTAGCCATCATGTTACTATGTATATGTGTATAAACCATCATGTTGTATATCTTAAATATATACAATTTCTATTTTAAAAATCAAATAAATAAATAGCCTCAGATACCCCACGTATAACATGAGAGAATACTACAGATCTTCTCAGAAGATAGTGCTGAGAATTTAATTAGAAAATAAATTTTAAATGGTTTGCAAATGCCAGCACATGAAAGTATTCAGTAAGTAATTGCTACAGTTATTAGTCTGTTGTTGCTATTGTTATTTTTCCAACTTTTTTTGTTATTATGAATATTGCTGTTTTGATGATGATGGTGGTGGTGGTAGTGATGGTAGTTGCTGTCCTCAAGGACTTAAAAATCAGTTAAAGAAAGAAGACATGATCCAGTTATTCCTCTACTGGGCATTTACCCTAAAAACACAACACTAATTTGCAGAGATATATGCATCACCATGTTCAATGCAACATTATTTACAAAAGCCAAGAGCTGGAAACTACCTAAACACCCATCAACAGATGACTGGATAAAGAGGATGTGATATATATACACAATGGAATACTACGTGGCCATCAAAAGGGAGAAATCCTGCCATTTGCAGCAACATGGATGGACGTGGAGTATATTATGCTTAACGAAATAATCCAGAAGGAGAAAGACAGACATTGTATGGTATCACTCAAATGATGTGTATAGAAATAGAGAACAATGATATAAATTAAACAATAACAGACTTAAGAAAAGAGAATGAATCAAAACAACAATAGACTCAGTGGTGGGGGAAAAAAAGGCAAATCAATGAGTACTAAAGAGATGGGGAGTGGTGGGGAAAACGGGGTAAAGGGGATTCATTATAAAGTCAAGGAAAAAAAAGAAAATTGTGGTCAACCTACTGTGCTACATACTGATACAAATTTGCTCTTACGTATATCTCAAACCAAGCTGATATTAAAATGCAATATTCCTTCAATAAAATCATTTTTTAAAAAAGCACAAAGTTAGTAAAAATTATTTTTTAAAAATGGAAGAAAATCAGTTTCCTCAAATGTTTGTTAAAACATTCAAAGAGGTCCATGTCTGCATGTAAAATATATTAAAATTCTTGCAATGTATATATTATCCTAAACTTGAAAACAAGACAGAATTAAGTATATTTTACATATCCACATAATATGCAACCACTATACAAAGATTAAGCTCTGTGTTTATTGAAAAAAGATACTGAAGACAGAAAAACTGAATGTGTTAGGTATAACTTGACCCTATTTGTTTCTGCATGTATAAGCAGATTAAAATACATATTACCTACAAGTGAGAGATTAGAGATTAATATCCTCTCTCACATTGAAAGGATTCAGTTCTAAGAACAATATCAAAAATGAACTTCATCAGCTTTCATAACTAAATTTTCTAAATGTTTGCACTGAGTATTTCTTAAAATTACAGGGCATAGAGGTGCAATACTATCCCATTAAGCTGCACGGAAAGGGCTGAAATGCAGGTGATGAATGGGCAGATACACGTTACACTTACTGCTATCAGTCATCTGGTTTCTGTTTGGAATAGAGGGAGAAGCCATTCATTGAAGATTCCTGAAATTTGATATGACAAACTTAGGAAATGAGAAAGCCATGATGACATACATTATGACAGAAAGAGAAAGGATTCAATGAGGGTTGAGAGGAACAAAAGTAGCTTGAGAGCTAAATTAGAAAGAACGAGAAACGGACGCAGCTTGCACCTCTTATGTATTCACTTTCTGGTTTACTGCTATTTTTTTTTTGATGTAAAGGTAGATGCTTCCCACAGTTAATGTATAAAGCCATAAAATAACGTGTGTGTGTGTGTGTATGTGTGTGTGTGTGTGTGTGTGCATGCTATGAGATTAGATAGAAATGTTTTTATGACTGTCACCCCAAAAAGGTACCATTGGTAAAAGAGTACATTCTGATGTCAGCAGTTTCTTGGATCCAGTGGTGTTTTGCAATTGAGGATATTAAAATCCCAAAAAGAAGAATGAACTAGACCTGCTGAAAAAAGAAAAGGTTTCCTGAATTTAAACTAAAGGCATCTGGCATTTGTACTCAACCACTACAGTGTGTAACAATAATTCACTCCACATGGTACACAGGACATCTTTTTCAAGAGCATTTCCCATAGTGGCTAAGACAAAGCAGGTAATGGCAGAAGACAACTGTAACAACAAAGAGTGTTCGTGCAGTTGCAGGGCAGCCACCTGCTCCTCAGAAAAGAAACAAAAAAATGGGACTGATGCTCTAACAATGAATGCAAGTTACTATCATCCATAATTTAAAATATAGTAAGATAGGGAAAATAATTATGTGAATATTTACCTAGTCTGCAAGTAGAAAAAGACTCAGCACAAAAACAATGTGAGAGAACAAAAGAAAGAAAGATTTATCTGTTTTCATAAATTTATTTAAATAATCTGCATATAAAATTCATGGCAAAAAATACATGAAATCACAACTTGGGGTGGGGGGTGAATTTCTGCCAACATCTGAAAGATGTACATATTCATCATAGTGTTTAGAACACTGAAAACAAAAAGAAAATGCTAAAAGTGTCAAACATTCATAAATTTATAAATTGTGCTACAGTCATACAATAGAATACTATGGGGCTAAAAAATTATATTTTTGGAAAATTTCAATGGAATGCATAAAAACGTTAAGAAAAAATTACAAAGTCTGTTATTGTAAATATAGTTCTATTTACTCATGGGAGAATTCAGAAAGTATGTCACAATAGTAATATTCAACATTATTTTCCCTCCAAATTTTGTGCTTTGGCTCTTTAGAGGCACTATCTCATTGAAGTTTTATAACAAACATGAGACAGGTACTATTATCATTGCTAATTTTCAGAAGAAAACTGAGACACAGAGAGGTGGCTCACTTGCTCAAGGCTGTGTATCTGGAAAGTGCAAATGCCAGAAATGAGCCCACTCAGTCCCCTGAGCTTGTATGATATCCATTACCAGGAGTTAAATTTCTTCTGATTTCAAAAGCTCATAAATAAAGTATCCAAATATGTTACAAATAGAGCATGGAATTGCTTTTAAAATATTATCTTTAAGATGAGCAATTTTCACAAACAACTCCCAAAAACATTCATGTTGATATCCACAAGTTTGGAATCTCTGATCCTTGCAATTCATAGGGTATTGGTTAGTGAAGTTTAATAAAAATACAGAATTTTCAGCTGTCGGTCCCTATCTAAACATATTTCTCTTAGAAGACAGAATCTTTCAAGTAACTTTTTTTCGTTTCCTTTTTTGTATGTTTTCTAAAAGGTTATTATCTATTGAGAATGGAGCCAAGATATTTTGGTCTCTGTTCTCCCCATTATTAAGTCTCATTCAGATGAAAATTTAAATGCAAACTAGCTACCCATTCATCAAAATTGCTTCAATTTATTTATGGTACAGCAGAGAGGAGCTTCTGGGAATAAAAATTTTAAGCCTATTATAGATTCTATTAATAATTGCTGTCACTAATTGCTATGAGAACTTTTTCTGGATATGCTAACATATAGTTAAAGCTACTCTAACAGACTACTATAAATAGCATTGCATAGTCTCACAAAAGTCATGAGAATTTTATAAGTTTGGAGGGTGGGAAAGAAGAAACATGGTTTTCATTTTTTTTCAAACATTATCATATATTCATAAAAAGCCAAAACTTAGAAATTGAATTCACAAATTATCCTCTTGATTATTTTGGACCATAATTTTTGCACCATAATTTTAATTATAACTGAGATTATACAGGGCTCCCAAATGCTATTTTTGCTAACTGATTTATTCAATCAAAATATTGAAAGTGCCTGCTATGTGCCAGGCCCGCCCAATTCTAGACACTGACAACAGAGCAGCAAGCAAAACAGACAGAAAGCCATGTCTTGATGGGCCTTCCAGGTATTATACTGATGATATAAAAAAGCAAACATGTGAAGAGCTAAATCTAAAGTAGAAGATAACAACTCTGAAGAAAAAGGAATCAGTCCAGGGAGATACATAGTACTAGGAAAAAGGGTCATCATTTTAAATAGTGTGCTCTGGTAAGGCCCCACCAAGAAGGTAACTTTTGAATATAGACCTGACTCAGGAAGGGAGCACAAGGCTGTCTGGGGAAAAGCAGGCTAGAAAGAAGAGCAAGAACAAATGCCCTGAGATGGAACTGAGTCCCTTATACATTGGGGGAGGGGTGGCGGGTGGGAGGGGGAGAGGCCCTAATGATTTCAGTGGTAGACCAAAGGGAAAGTAATATAAAAAAGGAACAGAGGAGTCAGTGCTGGAGGGTCTCACAGGTCATGTCAAGGACTTTCTTTTTCTCAGAGAGATGGGGAACAACAAACGGGACAAACAGAATTATAGCAGAAATCATCATTCACATTTAGACACATTTATTGATAAAAATGCTAAACTAGATGGACAATGGGATAAAAAGAGTCAGACTAGAGCTGTTCCAGGCAAATTGGTGGAATGTAGGGTTGCTCAGGGATGTGACAGAGGACTGACATGTTTGTTCTAAGCAGGTCACTCTGGCAGCTGTTTGAAGAGCAGAATGAAAGTTGAGAAAGCACTAAAAGAGAGAAAATGATGAGGAGTCAGCCACAATCCCAGTGAGAAGTAGCAGTGGCAGTAACAGATTCTGGTGTGTTTTAACGCGAAGCCAGTAGGACTGAGGAATGGTTGGATATGGGTAGAAAAGAAAAAAGCTTTGGAAATTGAACAACTCTAAGGACTCAGTTTGCATTAATGGAGTTGGAGAGACTCCAGAGGGAGCTAGTTTGGGGATGGCAGGGTGAGGACAGTCAAGAAGTTCATTTGGGGGTGTTATATTTGACATGCCAGTAGACATCCAAGTGAAGATGTTCTGCCCCTTTACCCAGCCCCCAAAAAATCACTAAAATTGCCACATCTAACAAAAGACGCTATAGCACTCAGTGAACAATGCTTCTTTCTGCCCATAGCCCATGTTGTAAACAGCACCTTGCTATCCCAGAGGTCACTGCACACTTTTTTTCCTTAAACATATGTACTGACTACTGTGGCAATCATCTGTGATCTTTGCCTGCCTTTCCCCTTCTTCTGTGTAGTAGCACCACCTTGATTTTCTTTGAAGAGCTATCCCTCCCACCCATCTCAGTCGATGACTATATCTCAGCCAGGCCAATTAGACTTGCGGTCCCAGGAATGTGAATCTAGTATTCAGTGATACATGAAAGGAAAAGAACTGGAGAGGACTCATCCCTACTGTGGGGTCAGAAAATCCTCTATATTGGCTTTTACCACCACAATCCCTTTAGCAGTTGGCCACTTCCTCCTCCTTCATGAACTAACACCACCTCCAAAGTTTAATGTTTGCATTTTCCTTCCATTCTGTAAGTTAAATCTGCTTCCCATTAATATTTATTCCAAGTTAGCCAGAGCTATTTTCTGTGCCTGGCAACCACGGAAACCTAGGATACCTGCCTCTCTTCAGACTATACCCCTGTGAGAGCTAAAAAAGCTTATAAATCTTCAAGTTGGTCAACTTTACAACTTAAAGAAAAATAAAGATTTAGAAGTCATTACCATATCCACAAAGAAGTTAAGAAATTATTTTAATTAAACAAAATAAATAGGACTATATCAAAATAAAAGGCCTCTGCACAGTGAAAAACCTCATCAAAACAAAAAGATACTCTACTGAATGAAAGATATTTGCACATCACACATCTGACCAAATGGCTTAATACCTAAAGTATATAAAGAACTCACAACACTCAACAACAGAAAAACAAAAAATATAATTAAGAAATGGGCAGAAGATCTGAATAGACATTTCTCCAAAGAAGAATGGCCGATGGCCAACAGGCACTTGAAATGATGTACTTCATCTCTTATTATTCAGGGAAATGCAAATCAAAACAATGAAATACCATCTCACATATGTGAGAATAGCTATGACCCAAAAGACTGGAAACAAGCGCTGGTAAGGATTCATTCACACTGTTAGTGGAATACCACATACCCTAAAAAAAGATGTACTCCTGCCATTTGTGACAACATGGGTAAAACTAGAGTAGATATGCTAAGTGAAACATGTCAGAAGAAAGACAAATACCAGATGATGTCACTTATATCAAGACTACAAAGAATCAAATCAAATGAACAGCCAAAACAACACTGGACACTGACACTAGAATTGAGATTACAAGAGGGGACAGGATTAGGGGATAAGAGCAAGTGCCTGAGTCACATGGGTATGCCTCTACATTTTTTTGATAATGTCATTATAAAGTCTACTGTCCTTTTGGTTGTTAAAGTCCAATAAAGCAAATTTTATTTTCTTATGAAAACAAGAGCCTCCCTCAGGCCCTCTGAGACCTCCAAGGTTCCAAACAGGAAGCTCTCACCCTCACCGTGAATCCATCCTCTACCCTCTGATTTAGCTTCTACCAGAGGTCACTAGATTTCAGTTCAGATCTGAAGGCAAATTTCTGGATAAACTATAATGGTGACAAATTAGGTAATATTCATATTACTAACGAGTACAAAACAAGAGAACACCCTGCTTCTCAGCACTAGACACTGATAGCATTACAATCCTTCCTGTGTCACCCTCACCTGGTTGCCAGAAAGCCCAGGGTTCACTTCTGCCCTCCATGGTGGGAGGTGAATCATTTAGGGGCAAGGGCTGAAGAGGATGCTTAACAGTTGCTCTTTTTTTCCTCATTTAAATGAGCTCAACAGAAAATTATTTTTAAAGATATGACCTATGTATGAAAAACAACCCTACAAAGGCAAGTACAAAATAAATGCTATGCCGTTGGTTTCAGTATCACTTGTGAGAGAAGACCTCTGACTAGTGAGCAGGTCAGCATGGCAGAAAGCTCTGGGTTGTCACCCAGGACTTCCACTGTATACCACATCACTCAATTTCACAGGCTGTACCTGGACATTTCCTAAAGAAAGAAGTATATCAAAGATGAAATTCAATAAAATCTTTTAAAATGAACTTCCTGTATGCAGGTCCTACTTAAATTTCCTTTCTACTTTAAAATCTTAATAAAAACTTCATTTATCAAAATGCTAAAAATAAATTTTAACAAAATGTTCAGGTCACTTTTTGATATTTTAGTCATCATCCTATGAAGGCATAGTGACTCAATTCAACAGTAAACTAAATGGTATCTTTAATGTGTGCTTTTTCTGGAAGATAATGTCTAAGTCAAAGAACATTTAGTACTATAAAATTCTGCCTTGTTAGGAATAGATATCACCTTCTGATTTGATTTTGCAATCTTTATTTTAAATAATAAAATTAGCTTTGAGTTTCATTATCTCCTTACTATACCTTTCATGAAATTACTACAATTTCTAAAAGTAAATGCATTATCAGTTAAAAGTATAGATTCTAGAGCAAGAGAGAGTACTTCTGCATACAGCTTTGTTGTCTTGGGCAAAACACTTCTCTATGACTCAGTTTCTATATCCCTAAATGAAGATAATAGTGCCTACCTCATAAGGCTATGAGAATTATAAGAATTAACATATATAAAGCATAAGTGCTACTTTGCGATTTACAGATGTTAACATTGTTCTTATTAATTTATTTTTAAGTACTTCAGGTGCCTTTTTTGGAGTACAGTATCAGTCCTAAATGGGAATATAAATCCACTTTTTCTGAAAGATCCTAAAACCAACTAATTTCCTTATAGTCCTCTACCACAAACACTGGACATAAAACATTTTTTTTACAGAATGAGAAGGCAGGAAGTGTTTACTCAAGAAAGGGAAGTAAGAAAAGGACAGGAATTATTATTATAGGATATTTCAACATGCATAACAAAAGTATCCTAAACAAAAAGATTACATATTCTTAAAATGCCTGTTTCCTAGGTCAATATGCAGCAAGCAAGAGAAATGACAATGATGGGTTTGGTCCTAGAGGCTGAGCCAATCATAGCAAACAAGGTTAAGGTTGGGGCAGAGCTCACACTCACAAGCCAGTCACAAATCTAAGTATTTTAAATGTCAACAGGATTTATACACGGTGACACTGCACTTTATAGAGATAGGACTGTCATGAATAAAGTTTGGTAAAGGAAACTAAGTTAGCATAAATTGTCAGTTACAAGAAATGCCAGAAATTGGAAGTCAAGCACAGGTTATCTTCTCAAAGCATTATTTTTAAAAATTAATATAAAATTTGTTACTTTTGTCATCTACAGAAGTAGCACACCAAGAGTAATATTTAAAAACTATATTGTCAAAAGTATCTTTGGAAGCACCTAGTTCCATCAAAGTGATCAGGAGTAATTCTTTAGGAAAACCAGAGTGCAATTCAGAGCTTGATACAAGAATTATAACTGACATAAAAAATATATAAACTGGGTCATTTGTGTGTTAGAAGAAATACATATTAATTATAATTATATTCAACTGCACATAATAGGAAACTAACTGAACAGAAGTAAATTTTCTTATGAAAGAATAAGTCCAGAACAGGTATTCCAAAGCAAGTAACAGTTGCTCAAAGGTATAAATAAGAATACAGGATTCTTCTAAATACAAGATCTACCATCATTAGCAAGTGATTCTTATCCTCAAGAACACAAGATGGTTATCTCATATCCTGGATAGAAGAAACGGGTGAGGGCAGAGCAAAAAAGCAAGCATTTGCTGAGTTTTAAAAATATAATCTTTATCAATTTTATCAATAATCTTTCCAAAGATCCTACCCAGTAGACTTCTACTTCATCTCACTAAATTACAAGGCCACTCATAGCTGCAAGGGAGTCTTGGAAATATTTTTAACTAGACATGTAATTGTTCTGAATAAACTAAATTAGTAAAAAAAGAAGTTCAGCAAAGACTGGGTAGACGATAAGCGACATATGCCATATATTGAGGCATTATGGTCTAGAAACAGTACAATCTTCTTCCTAATACTTAGAAAGAAAATGCCAACCAGCCCAGTTGACATGAGTTGGATGGAAAAGCTTTCATAGATGCTAGAATATGCCACTGAATTCATCTAACTCCATGCTCCCAAACAACCTAATTATAGCCATTTATCTACCCATAAGTTTTTTACAATGAACAGACTGAATGCATTGGCTAGTGAATGATTTATCCTGGCAAGCATATTTTCTACTATAAAGAACTAACCTTTCACTTCTCTTAACCATTTGTGTATATCAAGTTCCTCATTCAGTGGCTGAGGACTTGGTAAATTCTGGGTCCATTCTCAAACTCAGTATCCTCAAACTAGAACTGATTTTGTATTTTGTATTTTTAATTACTTTATACATGATAGTAGATATACATACTATAGGATTTGAAAAAATATATTAAACTGATGCTGATACTTACTTATCTTGGCATTCTCCTAGCCTTCCACCTAAACACACAAAATTTTAGTTATCATAACCAGTAACTATAGAAAAACACTCAATTTAAGGATAGAAAGGTTTATTTAGAAATTGGCTGCATCAATGAAAGTTTGGACTAAAACTATATTAAACATTTTCATTCTAGGCAGATCATATATTTACTTTGACTGAAGAGCACTTTGTTATCATACACATTTTGTGATGAATAGATTTTTTTCCCAAACTTTGTGACCATAAATATACTCAACATGGAATTTCCCTTGAAATGCACCACATATTGACAAAACACAAAATGAATAGGCAGGGGTTGATAGATCTTTCATGAGTAAAACTAATATCTAGTAAGCACTACTGGGTGCCAAGTGCTTTGTATGTATTACCTTTTTAAAATAATTGCAAAAGTGAAATACAGATATTATTATTTATACATTAGAAATGAGAAAACCAAGACTCAGAAAGGATAGGTAACTTGTTGAAGGCACGCAAGTGACAGAGAAAAGGTATGCACATAGGTCTCTCTTCTGCCAAGGCTTGAACTCTTTCTTTTATACCACAATAATCTGAGCTCTCAGCTATGCAATATTTGAATTTTTTAGCTGTAATACACTCACATGGAATAAAATAATAAAACAGATCTGAATTAAGAAAGACTATGGGATTTACCCGAAGCAACACATCTCCATTCTTGACTTCCAATCTAGTGTTTATCTTATACCAACCACTGCCCACCTTTTATTTGACCTTTTAAGCTCCAGTTATCTAAAAAGGTGGCATCACTACACCATAGCTTTACAACTTCAATGATAAACCCTGGCAATGAGGCCAGTAAGTAAATGAGATGATTTGAGGTGAATGAGGTAATGATGGAAACAGTCTTTATCAATTTATTAAAAGAGTGAGTATCTGTGTACTCAATCATTCAAGACACCTCCAAATTGAGTTGCCTTTTAGATTCAAGTATATTCAAAGTGCAGTTTTTAACTTCTAGAACTTTCCCACACAGAATGAATGTGTTGTGTGTGTGTGTGTGTGTATACCTCTGTAAACAAACTTCAGATTCTCCAGTTTGACCACATACTGACAATAAGAAAAGTAGTTAACTGATAACTAAACAGCTATTGTCTTGAAAGTTCTGAGAGAGTTTATAGCACAGGAAGAAGAGTCTGTTTTTATATTAGGAGTACCTAACCCATAATTTTTTTAAATGCAAATACATGCCACAGAAAGAACATTAATTTTTAAAAGATCAAAATAAAAGCCTTCTCACTCACATCTATTATTTCAAATATCCAATGAATATAATTGCATAAATTTTTTGTGCTATAGTCAGAGAAAAGGAATACAAATGGTGACAAGGTAAACTGGAAAAAGGGAAATAGAAAGAGAAAACGAATAACATTAGAAAGAAGAAAAGAAGAAGGAAGGGGAGAGAAACAGTAAGGAACTGTGGCATGGTAGAAAGAAGCAAAGACAATGAGAAAATGGAGGAGGAAGACAGAAACCAAGAGAGAAAGCAGGGGTAAAATGGAAGGAGAAAGGGGCAGATCAATAAAGGCAGAGAGAGAAGGTAAGTGTAGCACTTATTGGTAAACAAGTATCACTCTTCCAAGTCACTTATAAGTGGACACCAGCATACAACAATAATCAGGACTTTTTGAAACACTTATGAGTTCTCTTCTAGTTAAAAGGAATACTTTAATCAATAAAATTTCATCTTTTATTTTTAAAAGAAAGTTTCAGTTTTCTAAGCTAATTCAGCATTAAACGATAACCTGTCTATTTTGCCTCAGAATTTCTATAACTATCTTTGTGACATTCAAAAGCTACCTAATCTCCTTAGCTTTTGTGGGTGGGGTGGAGAGTGGGAATTAGAATTGCATTAAAACATAAATCAACATCTATCCATTTGTACTGATCCTTCCACACATCCCCAAATCTAGTTGCTATTGCAGTTTGCTATAGAAGATGGAATAAAGAACAAAAAGTATGTATAGTTTTAGAGAGCCACACATTTTAGAAATAATTGGTTAACCTGGAGGCACAGCATTCAACCCTTCAGAAGCTCTGCTTTCAATGACGTGGGCATGGCAGGTGACCATGGTGAAAATTACTCTCTGAGCTACACAACTGACACCAAAGTGAAATCTCCTCATGGGGAATTTCCTGAGATCCAAGAATATTTTTTAATATGCCATTTTTCTGTTTGAGTAGTCATTATGGAATCTTCATATTGAAAATTCAATCCCAATCTCTGAAAATATGCTTCTGATACTTCCTTAATGTTGGTGAGACTGAAATTATACTGTTTGGTTATTTTATGACTCTAAAGTGGGGTAGGGGAGTGGTGAATTAATAACCCAAATGTAACTTGAAATCAAAATACTTAAATTAATGGATTTCCTCTATTACATATGTGTTGTCATTATACCAACATAGACTAAAAACCACTTCTCTCTGTTCATAGTGAACCTGCCCATTCCAAACAAATGCACTCTACTATTCCTCTTCTTCTGATGGAGTGAAAAGCCATTCATTTTTTTCTATTTCTATATGACACAAAAAGCTTTCTAAAAAGAACTTCATATTTTTGTGTGAGAATATGTACAGACTTTGATTTTCAAAAAGTATTAGTCAATATATTTATATTTTTCTACCATCAAGGCTATTTGAAATAAAGAGCTCATTGCATCAGCAACTGACATAATAAGTATTAAAGTAGCATTTAAAATCATCAGAACAATTATAACTTAACATGCAACATATCTTATATAATTGAGAATGTACTGTTTCCAGATCATTCTATAAAATTGACCAATCCTAAAGAGGAAAAAAAAAAATCAAATATAGATTTTAGATATTTTGTTTTGAATGGAATGAAATTATGAAGAAATTTAGAAGTCGGTTTTTAATTATGATTCTAAAGACCTGATTCTTTGGTTTACAGCTGAAATTGAAATTCACACTGGGAATGTAAATTAAAGCAAAATCTACATGATTTAAGAAACACTCTGTATCACATCAATAAAATATGTTAGAAATAAATTGCAGTGAGATGAAATATTTGACAAGTAAAGCAAAATGCTCTAAAATGCTCAATTTTCAGTTATATACAAGCAAGACACAGCTGCAGTTTACTTACAAACTGCACTTGATAAATAACTTTTAAAATTTAAATATGCTGATTCAAGAATCTGTGACATATGAAGGATAAACAGCCATAAACCTGATCAACAATAGCTATTTTAACCACAGCAGATTGCTTTAATTCAAATAATAAAATTATGCCCTTGAAAGGTATTTAACCTGGAGTATGCTACGAAAAATTATGTATGACATATATATAATTCCTATATCTGAAAGATCATTACATTGCACTGCCTGTGAACAATGATTGTTAAAAAGCAACCAGTTGACTCCAGAACAGACGTATGTATAATATCAAAACTAGCAACTGTTACAACAAAATTCCCTAAATACTTTATCCTGATTATATAATTTTTTAGCAATTGTTCAGGTTCAACATTAGGAATTACTGACAATGATAAGGAATAATGATATGGAAATGTAGCATGAAATAACTACCAATA
The DNA here is from genome assembly GCA_004363575.1 of Solenodon paradoxus. NCBI lineage: Eukaryota > Metazoa > Chordata > Mammalia > Eulipotyphla > Solenodontidae > Solenodon > Solenodon paradoxus. The sequence continues at coordinate 318,842 of RJWH01000299.1, forward strand.
GTAATACTAGATATATAATTTTTAAAAATCCTCTTTTTAAATCGTCATGCCATATCACCATTTCAGCTTTGTGTAAGGCAGGGTTTTATTCCCCTAAATAAATATTTTAGAGCATATTGTTTCCTGTAGGAAAACACACTTCCCCTACCTTATGCTACCCACTAACAGGGATGCTAGAATACTTCAAAACTCAGATAAATTGTCTCACCAAATTTCAGCGACTTTGGGCAAATGCACTACCTATGCTTGGTGTTCATAAATAATGTTTCTTCTAATGCCTGACCTTTCCTTCATGATGGTGACTGAATAAAACTAACCCTGTGAGTAGGCATGTCATTAGTGAATGATTTCACGGGTATCTAAGTCTTTCAATATGAAAATATATTATCCACTTGCTCACTAATGGCAAAATTCTTTCAAACAAAAAGGGAAAACATCTTTGCACTGTTGTAACTAAGACTGTGGGATAGCATAAATAAATTCACTATAAATTATTTGGGGGAGAAGAATTATAAACAACAAGGAGTTAGAAATATTTGAAAGGTGTGAGTGAGGAAGAGGGATTACCATGTGAAAAAAAAAGGTGCAGAACTCAACCTTTGTATTTCTCAGGATACTGCCCTGGCCCTAGGAGAAGGAGCTGTGAATAACTAAGCATGGCTAGGAAAGAGAAATGTCTATCTGACTGGACCATCTATGTTCCCAAGTTGTACTTTCCCATCATTTGCAAATTTCTACCCAAAGATGCCAGTTTGTACCTGCAAATCATGCTGAAAAATTGACCATCCCTTGGAATTTGTGTAAAAAAGAGAAATTCTGGGAAAAAGTGTTCTGACCCTGAGACCTGTCTAATTCAACATGATGTGTATAAGATTTCTTTTTGCTGATCTTCTACACTGTGTTGTACGCATGTAAAAACATCATAGTTCATTGTGACCTACAACAGCATTGCAAGGAAATCATAGAAGATAGTTTTAAAGGAATAGGAAGGTGACGACAGAGGTACTAAATGACATTCTTTAAGAGATAAAAACTATTAAATTAAACATGCTGTTTACAGAGTTGCTAAAACTGTAATTAGATGGATATACTACTTAATGTTGGCAATATGTGACAATTCTATCAGACACATAAGCTTCAAGTCCCTTAGAATTACACTTTTGTTTTTCAAAAGATTTGCCACAGACATCTTTAAATAAATATGACACAATTAGAGATCCAAATTTTGGAACTACCTTTATACTAGATTTGACATTTGCCTCTCTATTTCACATTCTAAGCTCTGTCACACAACACAAGTCTCAAAGGGCAACTGACACAGCCTAATCTACAGTAATGTTCTGTGTTAGGTGCCATTATACATTCCACCTCTAACTCAGTACATTCTTTTGGGCAAAAAAAAAAGAAGAAAAAAATGACAATCATCAGCTGCACCTAAGCTCCATTCCTCCAAATGTTGAGTTTAATATGAATGCAGATAAGATTGATTTTGTTCTGACATAACTGCTACATTTTAAAGATTTAGAAAGTTAGAAATAAAGTCAAAAGCTAATACTTTACAGACTTCTTGGCTTAAGAAATTTCTGACTGAAAGCTCTTCTATTTTGGCCTCATACATAATGAGTCAACCACAAAAAGTATATTAGGTTAAGTTCTCCTGTCAGCAGGTTATTCTTACAGATTCTATACAATCAAAATTTTAACATGAATTTTTGAAGTCTAAAAAAAGAGACATATGTAAGCATAATATGATTTTTAAACATTTCTTCTATCTGTTGAACATTTTCATGGGGGTAAATTCTTACTGAAGGCCTATAGCTACAGCCAGTTTAAAAATCTAAATATTTGATAAAGCAGGTAATAGGAATTTTAAATCTGACATTAAATAATTTTGAAGCTTGCAATAATTTGATCTTTTTAAATTTACATAATAAAAATTCTCTATTTTCCCCCAATATCCAATTTGAAGTATTATACTTTATTCTTCCTCTATATCATCCATTCCTTTTCAGACTTAGGGACGTGTGTCAACTTAGGTTAACTTTAATTTGCTAGCTTTATAGCAAAAGCAAAGGCTATGTCATATTTTGATTTTTTTAAGTTTTCTACACTGACACCTTACAAAAGATATGAAAAGCAGGAGGGAAAAATAAGGCTTTGTATTGTCACATGATCTCCTATTACAACCTGACAATCATTTATTTTAGCCCAACCTTGGCTCACTTACCTACCACAGTCACAGCTAATAATGGGCAAACACCTTTGCTAAGGGTCACAACTTGGAACAGATTATCAATCAGTCTTTGGGCTGGATTTGAGTTGCATTCACATTAGCTGGTCCTTCCACTTAAAGGACCTAGGAAAACACACCAGATTGTTCTTGGGAAGAGAATGTGGTAGGCATTTTTATTAAAGAAGGAGATAGTTAAAGAAGATTAATCTACTAAAGTCTAAAATTTTACCAAATTAGACTACTTTCTCAAAAACAAGGCAGCCACAAGAAAAGTTATAAAGGCACTATTTTAAGCCTCTAGGAAGCATTCATTCAGGCTAAACAATTTCAAGCAGATATGGAGGATTTTTTTAAATAGAAAACTCTTAATGACTCTTACAATTTTATATGTATGTTTACCTGAAATGCCAGCTGCTCCATGGATTATCTCCTGCTATGTCAATAACTGCTAGTCTACAAGAGACTGAAACTATACCATGAGATTACTAGACAATAGTTTCTATTTAGTTGGGCATAAGTAATTTTGCCTATTCTAATTCTAATCAAATAGTGCCTGTCCAGACTTAAAAGCTCAATTGATGTGAAACATTCAAAAGTTCCAGCAGAAACATAGAAAATAATATCTTTTTCCACATATTCAATTTACTAGCTTAAACTGTATTCCAAAAAGGCATAAAATCGTATTTCTTGGAGCTAAATATTACTTCTTCAATCACCTTTAATTGTGACGAAGGACTCCATGCGCATCCCCCTTTTTTTTTTTTTTTTTTTTTTTAAGGTACCTTTAAATCATACCTGGAAATTAAGAACTCTGCGGATAAGAGACTTAGGCATTAAGAAACATCACAGGTCAGTCGAAAAACAATCAGCATGTTAAAAGTAAGAGAGGAGTCAGAAAAGGATCAATCACTGACATTTTAAAGGACACTTTTAAAAGAATGGAGCTGGAAGCAGTAGCCCGGGAGGGCTGTGGGACACTGAATGAACCGAGAGGGACCCCTGGCTGGAGAGCAGCGGGAACTTTGCAGCGGGCGGGCGGACCGCTCCCGGCAGCCGCGGACCCGGCCGCGTCAATCTGTCACGAGCCTGTCCGCAAAGCCTAGAGCCAGTCCCAGCGCCACCCGGAGACCCTTGAAGGGGGAGCCAGCAGCAGCACAAAGGTTGGGAACCAAGGTTTGGGGTTCGGTTTCTTGGTTGCAAGAAAGAGGAGTGAGAAGGCAAGAGAGTGGCCCCCAAGTATTCTCAGGCGTTTCTCACAAGAACTAGCTCATTATGAGGAGAGGCGTGTGGGAAGTGTGGTGTGTGGTGAATAAATCCCGACTCGCGAATCTCCACTAACTTTGTTCCCTCTCCCTCCACAGAGCGTTACGTGGAGGAAAGGGTTGTCATGGATCTTGTTTAAACGGCCCCTTGAAGAAAGAAAGGGATAAAAGCTGCGCTCGCGGGCGCAAGGGCGAGCGCGGAGATGCTGTGGTACCTACCATGGTATTCTTGTCCCGGTACGTAGTAGGTGGGGCTGCCCGCAATGTGCAGGGAAATGAGCACCTCGCCCTGCTCCCCATCCCCTTCCAGCTCCCCGTGGTGGGTGCACAGGAAAAAGAAGGGCGAAAAACGGGGGTAGTAGCCCACCGCCGCGCGCGCCCTCAGCGTCGCCGCCAGCAACAGCGCCAGGAGGAAAGTCCGCGGGGCCCAGCGACTGCGCCTCATGCCGCCGCTGCCGCTGCCGCTGCCGCGCGCCCGGCGAGCCGCTGGCACATTCAGCTTTGGAGACGCCGGGACTGAGGAGCCACGCGGAGGGAAAGCGGGAAGGGACGAACAGGAGCAGAACGGGTTCCGGAGCGGAGCCCCGCTGGGAAGTTCTGCGGGAGTCGCCGGCTCTCAAAGTTTCTTAGGGCCGGGGCTGTGGGCGCCGAGAGCGCGTCGTCAGCCGCCTCCTCGCGCCGCCGCCGCCGCCTCTGCGCGACGCCCCTCGGCCAGGCCTGGGAAAGCGCCCGCCCCCCTCCACACCTTCTTAAAGCCCCGGGCGCCGAGTCCCCCGCCCCCCCACGCTGCTGCCACACGTGTCCTGGCCGCTCCCCCGCCCCCGCGCGCCTCCCGCTCGCGCCCGTCCGGACGCTCCCCGCCCTCTCCGGCTCGCAAGCCCGCACCTCGCGCGGCGCGGGGCGCACGCCTGCCCGGGGCGCCAACGTCTGAGCCCCGTCGGCACCCGAAAGGGCCGCTGGGGTGCTGGTGTGGGGTGTAGAGCTGGCGGGGTTCGGGGGATGCGCGAATCTAGAGTGAGGGACGTAAAAACCTCTGAGAGAGAACCTCACGCCCAGCTGTCTGGAGGCGCAAAAGGAGAAGACCTTCCCTTTTGGTCCTCAGGTTTCCCTCTTTTCCTAGAGCGAGGGCGCGGGGGAAGGAGAGGGGCGATGAGGACAGGCGTCGGCGCCAGCTTCTTTGTCTGCGCCGACTGCGCCCCGCGCCCCTCGGGGCTCGCCCCCCTCGGAGCTGAGGGGGACCGCACTTGTCTCGGGGTCCAGCCGCGGCCGAGTACCGCGGGGGGCCCCAGCGCTCCCTGCCCACTCAGGCGTAGTGTCCCTCTCCCTACCCCACCCCCTGGCCCACTCCCGCTCTCCGAGCAGCAACAGAGCCTCATCTGTAGCCGTATTTAAAATGAGATTAAGCGAAAGTGGAATTGGCAGCCTCGAGTGGTGCCTGGAAATGGTGATTTGTGCTGCTCGGGTGTGGGGAATCGCGTGTAGGAAGGGCTGGCGGAGCTGAGACCCGACAGTCGCTCTTCGCTGGACTGTGCTGTTATTCACTGCCACCGGGTTCTTCAGGCAGAGATGGCTGTGATTTCTTTAAATCAGTGTTTATTTCCCTTAAATGTCAGTTAAGACCAATGTCCCTGAAATAGGGGGAGGAGAAACGTTCTCGCGAGGTGCTGGCAGCAGTGATTGAAGCGGGTGGTAATGAGCTGCAGCACATGAGACTGCGGGAAGAGAAATAAAAAGCACGTTTTTAACTGAGGACGGCTGGCAGGAGCCCTGCGGCATCCGAAGATGGGGGAGAGGGGCTGCCAGGTTTTAATGCCTCTCCCCAACCACCCTTGGCTTGCCACCGCGCCTGGAAAACGACGCACGTACAGCACATACACAGGTTTTAAACTGGAAGGCAGGGTGTCTTTGCCGGCATTGGGGGGGGGGGGGGGGGTTCATGGGGGCTAGTGTGAAAGGCAAGGTCCAAGGGGAGACCTCTGTAGTCACTCCGTTGCTAAAGGAAGAGATTATTTTTCCTTCGTTTTACCCAGGCTGAGTTCTGACAGGTAGAAAAAGCCCACTCACAGCTTCCTTCTGGTTTCCCTTCCTTCAAAATCTCCGAGGGTTCAACTGTTACATTACCTATATCTGTATCGCTATCTATATTGATAGCCATATATATTTGATGTAATAATCGTTACCACTGCAGCTCTGTGCTGGGTGCAGACTATGGGATGTACATAAATTACCTCATTTAATCCTTACACCGTCTGGAGTCAAAAATTATCCCCATTCCACAAGGGAGAGTCAGAAATGGTAATTTTCCCATTGTTGGTAACAAAAGCTCTCGCCTGGAACTACCCTGCAACCGTCTACAGCCCTAGCTAGAGGGGAAGCTACCACCACCACCACCTGTTCAAGGCAGGCAGTATTGCCCCAAACTGATTAGGAGACACTTGCTCACAGCTGGCAAAGCTGTTACCACGTTTTTCTGTCCAGTTGTATGACTATAAACTAAGACAAAATGAATCACTTCTAGAAAGAATCAACATTTTAGCTAACGTTTTAAACGTTTACTGTGTGACAAGCATTGTCCTCAATTCTTTATATATATATATATATATATATATATATATATATATATACTCTTTTAATCCCCATAGCAATCTTATAAGAAAGGACTGTTAATCATTTCATTTTACTTAAGATTAAACTGAATCACAGACATGACTAATAAGTAAGAGATATGATTTAAACAGTCTGATTCCAGAGTCTCAGTGTTTAACCACTGAAAGCTGCTTCTAAGAATTGCATGTTGATTTTTACAGGTATAGAAAGAAAACTATTATTTATACAACGTCAATTACTTCGCTGAGTCCTTACATTAGCCTGTGAAGTGTAATTATCTGCATTTTTAAAAGATAAAATTGAGATTCACAACAATTAAGTGATTCTTCAAGAACACTCAATAAGAAGAGGGTCCTGGAATCAAATTAAACCTTGCTTGATCCAAGATCACTCCTTTAAGTAAAACATCTTTAGCACTGATAGTTGGTCCAGGGTATAGATGGTACTTAATTCCAAGAAGGTCCTCAATTCCGAGCAGGTCTTCCTCTTTCCAATCTACAAAACGTACTTGTGAACCTTTTACCATGGCTTTCTCAACATTCAATTTATGTGACAAGTTTATTTTACAGTCTTCATTTTCTGTGTGTGCTTTCTTTGTAGGTATTATTGCTATCTGCTTTTTAGTGACTTTTATAATCTTAACCTCGAAAGCTGGAATCTCTGGCTACAGCTTTATAGTTGTCCATTAACAGGGCAGAGACTGTTTAAATAATGCCTTGCGTGATGCTGAGCTGGTAAAAGCTAATCACACTCCTCTCAGCAGTTCTTTAGACTGGCATGAGGACCCGAGCCTTTATATTACTAGCCCAAGTTCTATACATCTTTGAGACTTAGTTGAATCCAGTTCAACTGGTTATAATTTAAAAATTTAATAATCTTAAAAAACAAATTAGGAAAAAGACACAGATGGATATAGGATCAACTCAACATTAGGAATAGCATCTTCCTTGTGAGCAGTTTACTTTAAATCACACAGTAAGGAGGAAAACCAGGTTATGATTCACAACTTACAGTTTCCCAACCCATAAGCTAACCTTTAGATCTTGCTTATATTTAGTGAGTCATAATAAACATCTTTAAGAATATCTGTCAGGTCCACAAAATTTACAAGCCTTCAAATTAATGGGAAAATAGGGAAGTACTTTTAAAGAGAAACTGGCTTAAGTTATTTAAATCTTAAAAAAATGAAAGATGATGTCGGAGTGAAAAATGAGTCAACCTGTTGGGAAAAAATTTTTTAAATGGGATAAGTTTCATTTTTAATTAAAAGAGAATTACAGTAGCAATTAGTCTACAAAAAATTATACTAAGCATTCTTAGACTATATAGTTCCATTACTTGCTGATAAGTAGAAATTATTTCCCAGTATTTGAATAATCAGAAAACAAAGGGAGTTAAATGTATATATACATAACATTTAAATATAAATATTTCATATTTATAGATTAATTATATACATAAATATATATTTAATATCTGACTAACAACATTCAATCTTTGGGAGATGGTGAACCAACTGAAATTCAAAAAAAGACATTGAGTTACATTTAAAAGCTGCAAGAGTTTACTCACTAACTTCATTGATTTTTTTGAGCCAAAATAACAAAGTATCATAAAAAAGGACAAAATATATAAAATAAAAAGATCTCTAAAGGTGGAGAGGGTAGACAAATTGAAATCAATCCATTCTTTAGACTCCAAAATGGTAATAATGGGTCAAATAAGAGAAAACCCTTCCTTACATAGCAGTTAATACACTTATAAATCCTATTACCCATAAGATGTGGTACAATCTGAAGATATCGAAGCTATTAAGAAAAAAAACAAACGCTGAGCTAGTTTTCAGGGAGTGAAACTTCACTGGGAAAAGTAGAATATTTAAGGATTGACTCTGATATGCATATTCTTCCTGAACATATTATCACATGCACCACAAATTAAGACTAGGAATAAATAAACCATTGGTCAATAAAAAGTCATTATATTATAAAGTTTCTGAAACAACTTAATTCCACAACCCTAAGAGTCCCTGTTGTTAAGCTTCTCCAATTCCAGGGGTTTTCACATGCTGTCTCCCCTCTTGGAATGTTCTTTCCATTTCTTGTGCCCTAATGGCCTTCTCCCCACCTCACTCCTCACTAGATGCTTTAAGCTCACCCTCCAAGTCTCCATTTACACGTTTTTACCACAGAGACCATTCCTGACACCAACTCCATGCTAAATTAGACTCTCTAGAGCTGCACTTTCTGTTATGGTAAACCTAAGTACATATGACTAAATTCAAATAAAATTAAAAATTAAGTTCCTCAGTCACACTAGGCACATTTAAAGTATGCAGTAGTCACATGTGGCTGTCTTCTGTAAAACTGCCGATTTATAGGCTGTGATGATGGTTCATTTTATGTGTCAACTTGACTGGTTTGAGGGATTCCCAGGTAGCTGGTAAAATTTTTTTCTAGGTGTATCTGTGGTGGATGTTTCTGGAAGAGATTAGCATTTGAATTGGTGAACTGAGTAAAGCAGACGTACACCTACCCAATGGGTGACATTATCCAATCCACTGAAGGACTGAATAGAACAAAATAGCAGAGGAATGGTGAATTTACTCTTTCTGTTTGAGCTAAGACACCTCTCTTCTGCCCTCATGTTTGTATTCTTTGTTAAAGTTTGGAACTCAGAGCAGACTTACACTATCAAACCTTGAGAAAGACTGAAAATTGTTGTTAATTTTACTTGATTAAGTCATAGATACTTAGGCCTACCATAATGGGCACTGATTTTCCTGAGCTCTCCAGTTTGCAGATGGGAAATGATGGAACATTTTGTCCTCCACAAGAGAACCAATCCCTATAATTAATCTCATCTCTATTGATCCATCCATCTATCTATCTATCTATCTATCTATCTATCCTGTTGGTTCTGTTTTTCCTAATACATAGATTATTTACATCATTGCAGAAAGTACTATTAGAACTATTTTTTATTGAAAGGACTAATGAATGAGTTTTCAGCCACCAGCATATTAATTCAATTAATATTTATCAAAGTGATAGATACAGTAGACAGAGAAGTATATAAAGTTAATACAGTACCTGCCCTCATGGAGTCCATAATTTAGTATTGGGGATAGATAGTAAATAAGTATAATAAAGTATTTCTGATTCTGGTAAATGCAATGAAAAAAACAAGATGATGTGGTAGGGAGTGTTTAGAGCAGGTAGGGTTCTTTAGATTGGAGTCAGAGAAAGTTTCACTGAAAGGGTAAATCTGGAGATGAAACCATGAATGTAGATGAGCCCACCATATAAACATACAGGGGAAGAGTGGTTCAGCCAGAGCATACATCTGGTCTAAAAGCCCTTGTATAGGACAACATTTGGAATGTTCAAGGCTCTGGAAGGGCAGTACAAGAACAGAGGAGTGAGATGAAATGAGAACAGAAAAAGCAAGGAAGGATCAGATTGCATCAATGTGATAGGGAGATTTGGGTCATGGAGTGACATGAACTGAAGGAATTAAGGAATATATCTAAGAATGTCCAGGAGTTTTGAGGAAAACAATTCTAATAAGCTTCACCAGGGTTAAAATAAATGTCCAGCATAATATTTTAATGTAATTGCTCACAGCATCATATAGCAAATTACATTCATTCATTTACCCAGCAAATAACAACTGAGCAACTATTACATGCAAAGCACTATGTTAGGCACTGGGAAAACTGGTAAACAAAATAAATACAGTTCTTCCTCCATTGAGATTACATTTCAGTGGGAGAGACTAATATCAACATAAATTACTATCATCAGTAATGGAGTTACAAAAATGATACATGCTCTAATGGAAAATAAAAATAAAAAATGGTAAGAAAAAAAGAGAAGAGCAGATATTTTACCAAGGAAGAATGCAAAGGTAAAGAAAAATATTTCAGGCCAAAGCACTTATACATAAGAGTCTATGTAGAAAGAGAAGCTGTCAGTGCACATGGACTAAATTAGCATCAAGAGATGAACCTGATGAGTTCCTTGCATGGGCAGAGACCAGACTAGGTAGGCTCTTGTCAGTCACAGGGAGAATTTTGGTCATTTTCCTGGAAACAGTGGTGAGGTAATCAGGGTCATAATGGTATATTTGAAGGTCATCTTGGTTACAGAGCGGAGAATGGATTGGAGAGCAGGGAGAAGATTAGGATGTGGTACAAGTAGCTCATATGAGAGATGGATGGTTTGGAGAACAGATGAAGAGTGTAGCACTGAAAAGTATTTAGGAAGCTAAGCATGAGTGGATGATAGATTGAATCACTAGATATAGGGCTAGTGGGAAAGAGAAGTGTTGAAGATGAATGATGCCCAACTTTTAGTCTTTTGCATCTTGGTGACTTCTGCCATTAGATAAACTATTTTAAATACTTTTTATTAAGTAAACTTTTTAATGAAGTATAACATGCACACACAAAAAATATAAACAAATCACAAGGCTAGAGCTCGATGCATTTTCACAGATTGAATACCCTATATGAGAAACATCCAGAAAACATACAGCAGAAGTGCTTGTGACCCCTTTGAGCCCTAATGTTTCCACAAAGCCTGGAAAGGATTTTCAATAGGATGTAATGTGTCTCGAGGATGGTTCATTTTGCTTGTTTTAAACTTTATCTAAATAGAATTATATAGCATGTATGAACTCATATCTGACTTCTTTGACTCAATATCACATTTGTAAGAATCATTCATACTGTTGCATGCAGCAATAGTTTGTTCATTCCCATTACTATGTAGTTCATAGAGACAGAGGATAAATCATTTCTTATCTGTATCTCAAAAGTTTGTTTTGTTTGACAGGAAAAATATTAAGCCCAGAATTAATTTTAAGTTGGTTCTGACTGAAAGTATCACTTGGCAAAAACAAATTCAAATCATCTCTAAGAAGGAAAAATAAAATCCTTCAAAGTAGGTTTCAAAGAATTACAGCAGTAAAGACTTGTCACTTGTTCACAATTAAAAGTCTCTAATACTATGAGAAAACAGAACATAGTAAGTAAACAGTAGAACACTGGAATCAGACCCACAAATACTTTCAATATTGAAATTATCAGTTACAGAATACAAATGTATATATTCAATAACTTTAGAAAAAATAAAGTAATATTTCAAATATATAAAATTAATAAGGGCTCAAGTATGACTAAGCATTCTCAAAGTAAAAAATATGATAACCAATATTTAGAACTCCAAGGAAAAAGACATTTGCTGTTAACAATATTAAATATTAGACATTTTAGAAGGCCTTCTTCCTGTAAAACTATATCCATTATAAATCATAATTTTCTTATGTCATTGAGTTCATAGAAAGGAAAGGAAATCTCTAAGAGATTAGGGTGCTTTAAAAAGTAACCTACAATGAGGAGAAGCCAAAATCAGGTGCAGTTAGCACATATAATGTAGATTCCCAATTATACAGAAACTCGATATATGGCAGCTGGCATCAAAAGAGAGAAAAATATACTTTTAAATCAATGATCTGAAATTTCATGATGGCTTTGGTCAATAGGAAGAAGGAGGAGGAGGAAGAATATAAGGTCAGGGTCTTTATAGAGCTAGGATTAGGGTAAGATGAGTGAGGCATCACTTTTTGAAATTTACCTCTCTACATTTTACCTAATTTTACCTTCTGGATCTGTTCAGATCTATTCAGATTGCCTTTAGTCACAGAAAGGGAAACACCGGTATTTCATACCAGATGAGAAAATGTTACACAGAAAATTAAAATAAGATCTCATTTCATACTTACTAAGTTGTCAAAAGTTAAAAGTCTAACAAGAGCAAGTATTGGCGAGGTTATGAATTGATAGGAATTCTTACACTGTTGGTGGAATTTAAGCTATTGCAATCATCTGTAAAGCAGTATTTTAATATTTAGTAAAGTTGAAACAATATAGCATTTTTTTACTCTAGATATACACCATTCAGACATGGCAGTGGATGCAGAGATATGTACAAGAATTCTCGTAGCAATGCTAGTGTTAATAGCAAATCACCTAAATAGTCATTACTAGAAGAATAAATAAATAATCTGGTCATACACTGGAATGAAGTTTCTTGCAACAATTTCATGGAAACTTAATTTTTAATACTACAAGTCTGTGTACAATTCAATGCTTTTTAATAAATCTATAATTGTACAATATAACCACAATCCAATGTTAGAAAATTTCATTACCCTCAGAAAGATCCCTTATGCCCATCTGTACCTAATCTCATCTACTACTTCCAGTACCAACAACCACTACTTTACTTTGTATCTATGTATTTTTCTTTCCTGGATATTATATATAAATTAAATAATAAAATTTTGGTCTTTTGTATCTGACTTCTTTTATTTAAACAGATTGATAAGTACACAGGTGTAAGTTATATTATGTATCTTTATATTTTATGTTTCCAATGTATTTCCATATACATATGAAATATTTAATATAAACTTTAAAAAATGAATTAACCCTTTTAAAAATGTAAGGAAAATTTTAACCTCTATTTAAATATTAATTATAATTTTCAAAATATTAATGCTCTAAATATGAGTAAAATAGTATGATATACTCAAAATTGTAAAGTTAAAAAGTGAAAATATAATTTCATTTTCTCACTAATTGCTCTCAATTGAGAATTTGTCTAATTTTTGAAACTAACTTCAAAATGCTTTTAAAGATGTTTAATATTCATTCACTTTATGTGTTCTTTGACTTTTCTATTATTTGTGCACTCTGAACTTTTCCCAGACATCTTTTCTGAATGACATTTTAATTAGTAAAAATATTATTTGTAGATTGAATTTTACAAAACCCTGTAGTTATAAGCAAAAGAAATCCCAACTTAATTTAATCCAAAAAAAAAAAAAAAAGAACTATTGATTGAGATAACGAAAAGGTCCAAAGGACATTCTAGCTTTAGGCACAACTTAAATAATGCTGTCAGGACTTCACTCTGTCTCCAACTCTATGCTCTGTTCTTTCCTGCAGTGGTATCACTCTTGGACTAGTCCTTTCAACACGGTATCCCTTGGCAAGTTCAGGCATACTTTACCATTTCAGAATTGAGTCTGATGGGATTGACGTGTGTTAATCCCTGAACCAGTCATGGTGATGTATCAAAGGAGGGAAAATGAATGCTAAACAGAACAAACAACAAATGTCCACAGAGTCAGCTGAAGAGTGAAATGTCCTTCCATTGTCTAATCAGTGGAGGTTTGTTCTGGTATCATATAGTTTGCTAGTAAATACAGGATGTCTGACAATATCTGAATGGAATCTTTTGCCTAAGGTGAGTCCTGATTAGGGCTGGTTTTCAGGAGAAGCAGATTTTTAACTTGATCAAGTAAAGTCTGGACCATTGAGAAATAGAGATCAGGATACCCATGTTCTATAAAACTTAATATTAATGGTGCTTCCTATTTGAGTTCTCAGTTTTCTACAACCATGATAAAGTCCTACATGAATAATATATAATTCTGTAAATCTTTCCATTAAAGTTAAATAAAAAAGAAGGATTTGTATAAAACTGCTGGATTCAATCAATGTACTGATATAACAGGAGAATTATTCAGGAACATTTCATTCTTGAGAAAATATTGCCCACATTATCAATGCATTGACATACCTATGTTTATAAAAAGAACTATAATCTATACTTTCTGAATACATGGCTTTGTTGGCAACATTTAACCACAAAAAAAATTTATCTTGGAATTCAACAGATATTAGCAGTACTTAAAAAGTCAGTTTTCTGTAACAAATAGGGATGCAACTGTAAATCATACCTAATCACTTTCTTTTCACAATATTCAAAGAAATTTTCTGAGGAATCTCTCTATTTATAACATTTCTCCCTTGACATAAACAGCCAGAATTTGCTTATGAGGAATTAAACTGAGGGAGATTAATAAATATTAATTCATTAAATACCATTCACCTACCACTTGGCATACCAAGCACCATGCTAATAAGCCCTGGGGATATGAGAGAGTTTTAATGCTCAAGGAGTTTATAGGTCAATGGAGAGAATATGCAGATAAGTAATTAAAATATGATGTGATATATATACTTTAATAAAATAACTGACCTATATAGTGGTACTTGGAATTGAAATTCATCAAGAAAAATGATGGAATGGGATAGTAGAACTGTTGGATCTTTGATGAAAACTAAATAGCTTAGGGGAAAGTTGGGCCAATTCTTAAGAACAAAAGAAATTATCTCGGTACAAGAGGTGCCATGAAGATGGAAAGGACAATTCAAGCATAGTGAACAGAGAAACTAATAAATATAGTGGGTTCAGTTAAATATTTTTGAGCCATACAGTTTCTGTTGCAATCACTCAATTTTATGGTTGTATCATGAAAGCTACAATATGCAATGTGTGAGCAGATGAATGCAGCTATGTTCCAATAGAATTTGATTTACAAAAACAAGTGACTTCTCCAAGATCTCTATGAAGTAATTGAACTGTAAATTAAACCAAGGGTTTTGGATTCCAAAAGGAGTGACTTTTCTTAACCAAGCTGATTCCGACAACAAACCTTACAGTTTTGAATGTCTGTCTGCCTTGACATACAGTCCTCATTTTTCTCTTAAATGCCATCACCTCCAAAGGTCTCATAAAAAATCTTTCTCTCTGGAATATGGTACCAAAGAAAGAAAAGAAACCTGCCCATCCCTCTTTGATTCATCCTCTGCACTAGAGAGGCGGAACATAGGAAATGTATGTGGCTTCTCTTGTTCTAAGGAAAGGTCCTCCTCTCAAGTTTGGATTGCAAAGTATCAGACTTACTTCCTTTCCCATCATCTTGGCCTGTGCATGGCACACAGGTGTGCATGGAATAGTTTTGGCTGTGTGCAGATTAAAGGGAACATTGCATTTCAATTCTGAGTTTATTTCCTTCCCCTTCCACCCGTCCTCCAAATTTGGTAAATCATAGTTAGGGCTTAAACCTAGACAGAAAAACCCTATTTAATACATTGCATAGCTAAAATATAGCACTATTCCATTACAAAAAGTTGTCATGTTTAGTAAATGTGTGGGTCTTGGACCATGAAACTCACTCTGAAAGGCGTACAAAAATATTTAAGAACTAGGAATTCCAAGGCTTTCAGGGGGCGGGGCGGCAGGGGGGCAGTAATAAAACTGGCTACCTTTGATAATTTATATTTCTCACTCTTTATCCCTATTTGAATTTGAAAAAGTCTTTAGGAATTTGAGAGGACTTGTTCATACCAAACAATTTATCTCTATGAATTCCTTTTTTGTGCACTTCACATGTCAGAGACACACAATAATGCCACCATTTCTTGCCAGTTTCATGAACTTTGATCTCAAACAAGTCATGGGTCAGTTTCAAACAAAGCACTAAATGTGAAATAATAAGCAACTTCCATGCCTATGATATTACGAGATTTTATTTTTCACATAGTGGACACAATGGCATATTTTTGTCTTCATTTTACAATTAATGACTCTAATGTGGATACTGCTCTAACAATTCTGTTGAAGGCATAAACTTCTCAGCATTACACAACCAGCATATCTTATCTTCTAATAGTTTAATGGACATTTCATTGTCCATTAACATTAAAGGATTTAATAAGAAAAGGGACATTAACAAAATGTGCCTTATAATTAAAATCTAACACTTAAGAGTTATAAAACTAGTCACAATTAAGATGTGGTTTCACAAAGTTGCTGCTGAAGCTGCAGGTCCTAATGTCAGGATAATACTAATTTTCAAAGTTTCAACTTAGCCAAATTCTCTATCATTCATATAATTCATTCAAGAAGTGTTAAATATCACAGGTTTTACATTAAAATGTGAGCTATTTATAGTAAGACCAATGCTATAGCTTCAGTATTAAGATAAGCAAATACATTTGGATTGCAGACTAAACTCAAATTCAGCTAGTTCTATAAATAATGTGGTCCTACAAATGGTAAATGGTTACAGCATTAAATTTGGGGATTATAACCAACTATCTCTAACAAAATTTCAGTCCTTTTGCCTATGCCCCCTATGGTTCTGATTATTCTAAAGAACTTATGAGTTTTGTTTTAGGAGAAAGCACGAACTTAGGAAACAAATAATATAGTTCTGAGTCAACTAAATAATTCTATTAACTGAAATTTACATGCTCATTTTAAAGAAATAGTAGCTATCAATTTTTTTAAATGTAATTTCAAAGTCTTATAAATTATATACACGATAGTTTGGCTAAATTTAAACCTTTAAAACTATTACCATTATTTTGGCACTATTACGTGAAGAATGAGCAGCTAATGTGTGCTAATGTCTTAACAGGGACCAGTTTCCTAACAGATTTCTCAATTAAAAAAAAACAGATTTTTTAACAGCTTTTCTCTTGTTAAATATTTTTAATGAGTCACACTTATTTATGACGCTACTTCTCCTCTCTGGGTCAAACTCGCATTTAATTTACCAAAATACAAGGTGATCTTCAATGTGAGTCTGTAACTTGCAAACTTTACTTGTAAATGGTTATACTAAATACACTTTATGTGAAGTACTTCTGAAATCCTGCTGACCACAAAAAAATTCCTTCTATTTTATAATAGTTTATAACTTGTTACACACAGAGATATAAACCCCTACCTGTTTGCCTTTTCAGTAAAGGTAGAAGTCAAGTGAAAGGTAAGTGCTTTCTCTGTTCAGTATGATTAATTTTATGTCTTTGGAATATCACAGGCTGATAAAACCAGCAAAAGGACAATAGTTCATGCTCTTAAATGCGTAGTTTTCAAATGTTGGTCTGAAATAATTGCAGAGTTAAAATATCCAGACAATTGAGAGTACCCATCAAATGTGATGTGTGTAATATATGTTTTCCAGACTCTACTTTCATGAAAATATATTCCAGATACCCTGCTTAATTTGTAGAAGTCTCTCCAATGGGTGAGCCATGGTTCTTCCAAGAATCATTTAAAGTGCCTGAGAGAGGATTTTCTCCAAGAATGAGCAGTTCAGAGGCTCCATGTGAGAAGATCAGAAGTGTTTCTCATTCAGGACACATGGCCCAGGGGCCAGAGCATCCCACAGTGAGGACAACACACCCTTCTGTCTAAGTGATCCACACTCTCTGACCTGGGTAGACTAGCTGAGCCATACACAGGCTGACAGAGGCTGGTGAGTTCTTAGGATAAAGAGTTTGGCTTACTGATACTAAAACCTAAACTTTGTATGTCAACAAGCAGCACTTCCTGGGAACTCTGTAATGGGCTTCCACCACAGCCCTTCTCCCTGACTCTGTTAATCACTGAGCTCTTTTTCTGCATTTGAGAATGAGTCATGGCTTTAACTTTAGGGTGGCCTGATAAAGGTCCAGCATCAATGGCCTGCCCTGGGATTTCCAGGTCAAAGGAAAAGAAAAAAAGAGGGGAAAATGACAACAACTGTCAACTTGAGAGGTCTGTCACATGTGTTACTGTTGAAAAATAGTGTTTACCTCAAAATGACCTTCAACACAACAATGCTCCCTGCTCATGGATAAGTTAGCCTCGCCTATGATCTAACATCTAAAAGGAGGATGCAGCCTTTTATCCACATGTGGAGTTTTGCTAATACTTGGTATAAGTAGCTGATCTTGATGAAGACAATTATCCTGATTTATATATAAGACAACTGGTTCTCTGAGGTTTAAGGAACATATTGTTGATTCTCTGGGAAAATCATACTTAAATTCTCAAAGATTTTGAAGATCCTGGCTTAGTGACTGCATCACTGACTACTTATTGATAAAATTGGGCATGAGTTTGTTGTCTTAGAAGTATTTATTTTGTTACAGTGATTTTAGGCATCTAATTGCTAGTATTCTTTGGATAGCTTAAAGTCAAAATGATGGTGGGGGAGGGTATTTGGCCAAATTAGATACAAACAAGAAAATATGAAATTAGTGAAGAAGAAAATCACATTCCAAAAATTCAATAATCAGAATACTTTTTCTATTTATCCTGGCAGATATGTTAAGAGCTCAAAAGAGCAGAATATGTTGAATTGGGTCAAAATGTGGTTTTATGGTCAAATATATTGTTTGACCTTTTAGTAAGGTTTAAAGTTGAAGTTTTGGATCTGCAGAAGTTCTAAGTGCACATTTTACCAGGTACCAGGCAAACTCTATATATGTCTCCAAAATCCAATGTGCAGTCCATCATTGTTGAAATTTATTTCTCAAATTGCTTATTATTGAATGAGAACTATTAAACAAGTGTTAGGGAAATAAAAACACAGTAAACGTTCAGTAGATGATTTATCAATCCAACAGTCTAATTTTACTACAGTTTCAGGCCATAAAGTTGGCATTTTCTGTAACTGAGAAAACACATGCACAAGCATTTATTTTATTTAACCCTGAAAATAAACCCATGAGGTCAGTAATACCATTCCATTCTAAAGACACAGATGGTGAGATTCAATGATTTTAAAGTACTCAATAGAGATCCATTCACTCAATTATTGTTTTTCTGCATATAATGCACCAAGCACAGATTAAACTTGGACCCAAACCTAATAACTAAGTCTAATTATTATAAACATGATTTGATATCTTCTTTAGCACAGAGAAACAGGCAGCAGCTTCTAATCTATTCAAGTTACCCCATGAGCTGAAATCTATTTGCCTTTCCAGCATTGTGCTGACAATCTGATAGCTAAAAAGCAAAGAAAGCCTTTACCTAATTCCTAAAGTGCGAATTACAGGCAAAATTGTAAGACAGAGCTGAGAATCAGCTATCACCTTCCCACCACAAAGCTCTTTTCTGGATTTGCTCTCTTCTCTGCCCGTGTCCCACTTTTTAAAAACTTCAAACAACTCTTATTTGAAAAGCAACATGGAAAAGAAGTTTCTTTAAGAAGGTAAAAGATAAGACTGATTAAGAAAGAAAACAAAATATAAATATTTTTAAAGTTTTTATTGTTTTATCATTTCATATTGCTGTTTTTTAAGATGCTACATTTGTAACTCAGTCTGTGTGTATTTCACAACACACCCACCATCAGAGTTCTAGTGTACTCTACCACTAACTTGTTAACTCCTTCCTTCTCTGTTCCGCTCCCCCATCCCAAACCACTCACTCCCACAGCAATAGTCTTGCATCCCATAAATTTTGCATGTATTTGTCTATTCATTTATTTTGTTTCTTTATATTCTAGATATAAGTGAAACCACTCTATATTTCTCTTTTTTTTTTTTTTTTTTTTTTTTTGGTTTATTTAGCTTAACCTAATCAACTCCAGTTCCATCCAGGTTGTTGCAAAGGGCATAATTTAATCTTTTCTAATAGGCATAGAATTCCATTTAGTACAGCTTCTTTATCCAGTAATCTGTTGACAGGCATTTACATTGTTTGCATGTCATGGCTATCGTACTGCTATAAACATAGGGGTGCAAATGTCTTTTTGCATTCTTCAAATATCTACCTAGAAACAGAATAGTGGATCAAATGGTAGTCCCATTTTTATTTGAAGAATCTGCCATAATCTTGCAGAATTTTCACTAACTTACATCCCTACCTACAATTAAGAGTTCCTTTCTTTCTACACCCATGAAAACATTTTTTTTTTTACAGTTTTTTTGATATATCATTTCACAGATGTGAGGTAATAGTTCATTGTGGTTTTAATTTGCATTCTCTTGATGACAAATATTATAGAGCCTATTTTCATATGACCATAGGCCATTTGTATGTCTTCTCTGGAGAAGTGTTTGTTTAGATCTTCTGCCAGATTTTTAACTGGGCTGTTTGTTTTTTTGTTGCTGAGATGAGCTTTTATATATTTTGAAAAAGTACAATTTATATCTATTACTTTTTTAGGGATATATTGTTAAGTAAGAAAGTAATTGACAACCAATGTGTAACATATACTCCTATTTGGAAAATCAGATGCAGATATTATTTACTTTTATATGGGCATTGAGTAAGGTTGTTAATACCTAAGAGTGAACTTAAGGGGGTAGGTCTAAAGCAAAGATTAATATATTTTAAGTATATGGATGGTCCCCCCCTTAAAAAAAAAAGTTTAATCTGAAACTAAATACTTACATGTGCAAAGAAAATGCTTGGAAGAACCCAAGAGTAGAATAGAATTTGAGTATAGGTAAGGAAAAATTTTTTTATTTCTTTTTAAATCCTTTTGTACTTTTGAAATTTTTTTTTAACAAAAACATAAATTCTTTAAAATCTAATAAGCCAATTCCAGTGATTGAAAGTAATTTAAAGTTACCCTTTAAAGAATATTTACATTTTAATGCATGACTCAGAACTTTTTATGGGGAAGAACAGGTCTATTTTAAATACATAATAAGAGTCAATAGAAGAGGAAATATTGAAATCATACCACAGAGACCCATTAACCTATTCTGTCTACTTACAACTCTTTTCAAGTAGCTCCTGTCGTTTCTTAAACTTAAAGACTATGTCACTGGGATTCTAAGATGGGAGAGGTACATTTTGTATTGGGATAATAATCCATGTAATGTGGAGGGAAAATGTTGGTAAACGTACCTCATAATTTATTAACACTATTCATATCACTCCACCACATGTCATTTTTGCATTAAGCTGATTCACAGATCAGAAGTAACCAGAAACCTCTGTCTTCAACATTATTTGTTATATACGTGACTCGAGAAAATCTAAAGTTAGTGATTGCATTGCACAAGGACACTGAAGAGACATTTGTAACTGTCTAACTTTGTTACCAGCATAAAGTAGATGTTGATGACACAAAGAACATATGGTGATACTAAGAGAATAGTCTGTTCCTATTCCTATAGTCAAGTCCAGCAGGCAGAAATTACAACAATTAATAAAAGGAGAAATCATATACCTATATGATATTACATTATCTAAACTGGTTGTGTATAAGGAAAAACAAAGAAACATTTAAAATTTATTTATTACTTGGAAGTACTAAAGTTTTTTTTCTTTACATTGTCTTAATAAATCATACATCAAATAAATACCACTGAAGGAAAAAAATTAAATGAAATGAGAATTGAATGTCAGGATGAGTAGGGAATTTCAACTGAAGAATATTCATCCTTATGGATACTGATAATCCTTTTAAATAAAATTCTCAATTCCCTTCTCTCTCTCATCTCAGTCCACAAAACAAAGTGATAATTGCTTTAAAAGCAAAACAGTTCTGGGATACACCATAGGTCCTTTTTATTCCAGAACTATAAGTAGCAAATTTCAACACCTAATGAGTCATGCTATTTCTCTTCTCACTTAACAAATTCTAGTAGGCAGTTAAAAATCTCTTACAGGGTATTCATTTATCTCAGTACAAAATGTTGGAGGTTGAAATCTGGCCTAAAAATGGAGAAAAAAGATCAGGAAAGGGAAATTATATAACTGTCAGCACAAACAAGATTTGATTCTTCTGGACCTGACTCATAGCACTTCATCATATATTCTTATATTTCCTTCTCACAAAAAACAAACAAACCATCAAAAAATTAGAAATATAAATAAAATATAGACAAATATTGAACCTACTAAATGAACACATTGTGAGAGTTTTAAAAAATACAGCATATAGGATTTTTACAGACATGGGGTAAATGCAACATTCATACAACTGACAGAAGGTAATTGTTGTCAATTATATTATACTCCTACTCCTGAGAAAATGTCTCATAGTCCAGGAAATGAGTTCTGATATCCTTCCTGTATTTGGTAATATGTCCCATTGAGCATTATTGTCTATTAAATGACCTATTTTCACACAGTCTGAGTGGATATGCACTTTGTCGGTTTTTATGTACCACACCTTCTGTCCCAAAACGGATTTAAGATAGCTTATAAAGAAACATGCAGTTGAACAAGACCTCATAAATTAAAAGTATGAGCAAAAAAAGAAAGGAAAATATGGATCAAGAATAAATTGAGTGAAAAATAAGGTAAAAAAAAAGACATAATTGCCTCACTTTTGCTATTCATGGATTGAATACTTGGTGCTAAGGGTTCTAGTAGCGACTGAAAAAGGAAGTCCTTAATCTCTAGTATATTCTCATAAAAGGTGGAAAATCCTGTTGAATACTTCAGTGTTAGCTTACACTATTTTACTAGTAATAGTAGTAGGTAGAGTAGATCTAATCCATAGAATACTGACTATAATTTCAGGAACAAGTAGATTACATATATTAAATCACTTAACCTCACATCAAATGAAGCTGATAATACCAGAATCAAACCATTTTATAGATGAGGAAACTGAGGGAAAGTAGGCTATGTAACTTGCCCAAGATCATGCATCTAATCTAAGGGATAAACTGAGATGTTACTAAATTACGTAGGTATAATAATGCATAATCTCTATGTGGTTATAAATTTTTATCTATATAAAATAAACTTGATAAATATAAACAAAACTATATGAGCAAGCCAGCTACCACTTTAATTTTATATGATAAACTATGTTATTTGAAACTAAACTCTACTTGCAACATAAATATGGACTTGAATGCCAAGAGGAAAGTTTATTTAAGTTTGGCATGCTATACTTTAATGACTCAATTCTCCCTTCATTTTTCTCTAATTAGACTATCAAGAAACCTAGTTTATATGGTTGTGATATGTGATATGGTTATGTGGTATAATATTGTGATCTTCCTTTAATGAGAAAACATCATCAACGTATCAGGCACACCACTGTTCAAAAAGTAACACTTGGCACCAACTCTACAGGAAGTACAAATGGAAACTCGGGTGAAACTGTGAAGTAGTTTTAAATAATAAAATAAAAATGATCCAATTTAGCTTATATCAATTTAGAATATTATTTAAATAAAAGCATAAAATTTAAATATTCTTGTAAATACTCTCAAGTTCTTTCTTTATGGAAACATACTTAAAAAAAAAAAAGAAACATACCTGACAATTCTCTTAATTTTAAAAATAAATAAATTGCTCAAGTATTACTAATCTTCATACTAAAAAACATTTATTTCTCATGGAAATGGAGAAATATAAAAAGAATATGAATTGGATAATGGTTTTGGCACATCTGTCTACAAAAAAAACAAGGATGTTAGCAATACAGCAATGGCATCACACCAATGCACAACTCATTAAAAATGATTGTGATTATGAGGGTATATTTTTAATTAGAGGAAAGAATTATGTGGCAATGAACTCATAGTCGTCAAAAATACCTGAATTCCACAAGCATGTTACAGATTGAATATAGACCCCTGGGCTTCAACATCAAGAAGCTATTGTATAGAAAGCTAAAGAGCCTAATAAGAAATTAAACCTGAATTAAACATTTCATTTCTAGTCACAATATTCCTAGGAAGTATGCCAGTCAAGATTATGTATTTACAGAATATCCTTAAGCTTAAAAATCAATAGGAACTTAAAGATTCATTATTTTTCATTTTTACCATATCTAGTAGTCTTATTATTTAAAATGCTTTCAGACTGACTTAAAAATAATAAAAAGTATTATCTAACATAGCAAAACATTCAATGCAGATAGGGTTTAAGAGTTGGCTGATTTAGCAGCTCAAATAAATCCAGGCCCCCAGTTCTTTCTATCTCACTGTTTTTCCTTCCACAGTAAAGACTTCCCCCTACAACAGTTTTCCTCATTGATCAGAGCATGATTGCCAGTAGTAATAAGACTCCTCATTTAGATCCAGTTGAGAGCAAATAAGATATTCTCCCCAGTTATGTAACAATTCTTTCTTTATAATCTGATTGGCCCAACATAGGTCCAAGAGAATTCCATGAGCTGATCCCTTAAGCCAGGTTACTTGGCCAATCAAGGTAAGACATATGAGATCACATTTCTTTAAATTAATTAAAGCCCATAAGGGGCTGGGGTTTGGGGTCACCTTTTCTAAAGTCACATGAGCTGCATAAAATCAGAATTCTAATGTGAAGAGGGAAGTGACATAGGATGCTGGGCTGACAATCAACAGATCTAGCAGTAAAAACTTTTCCTAAGAATGTTAAAGTGAAACATTTTATACATTGTCTAGATATCTCTTGGATAGGCTCTATTGGAGCAGGAATGACTGAGTATTCCATGAATTTCTATCACGTTGTAATAAGAGACACTTCTCTGGAAAGCATTTTTCTTTAAGTGTCAAATATCATTTGCTATTAATTTTTATCAATTAAAATCATAGCTACTTAGAGTTCAACACATAGAAATGACTGGTTCTTTTTATCAGTATCTCATTATATGACCTATGTGTACCTTTGACTTCACTCCCAGAATGATTTGAGAATAACAAAAACAGTTTATGCACTCAATTAACATAACATTTGCCTGCTACGTGCTATATTATGGGTGAACAAGTAAAAGATACTTCTATGTATTTATTTCATGTTCTATGTACTTATTCCTACAAAGCATCATGGTAAATACTAAACTCTATAGAAAGGTAAGCTAATAAACATGCCAACTTCTTATTTAATCAAGAGGACCTCTGGGATGAGTCAGACTTTACATTGGAGATGAGTGAAAGGGCAAGATAGAGAGGAAAGTCATTCCAGATAAGAAGACTCCAATGGCGGGGTGGGGGACGCAAATAAAGAGGAGGGGTGGGGTGGGGAGAAGGCTAAGCAGGCTAGTGACTATCTGGGGAGATAGTAGTGAGTGGAAAGATCCAGAAAGGACCAAGGGACTAATTCACTGATAACTCAGGTTTGATTCTGAGTTACATGAAATAGATAGGAATAAAAACAGCATTGTTACTTTTTGAATGTTCCAGACACTGTGTTGGGTATTTCTTTTTATATTATTATCACAAGAACCTAGAAAAGTAAGCTTTACTATTATCATCCTCTTTCTATGAATGAGAAAACCGAGGACCGTTTTTTTAAGTAAATAGTCCAAAATTACATAGCTAGTAATTGGCATAAGGATTTTAATCCAAATCTGTTTACTCAAAATCCTGAGCTTTTCCCACTGTCTAGTGCAGAATTAGCATTTAGAATTGACCACAGGCTATGGAAGGACTACATGAGAGTGCTCCAATAAAAATTGGGGTGAGAGTTTGCTCGCAGCCAAGGCTTCCATGAAATGCTTGATTTATGGAGATTTAGATGGAATAACATACAGGTTACAACCAATTAAATATATGAAACAAGAAACTAAAGTAATCCAGGTTCTATACTTGGTTAATTGGTCAAATGATCACTTCAAACCTAAATATAGAAGACATAATGCTATGAGTTAGTGATCATGGCTATCGAAGAGTGACTGGGCTAAGTAATATTCGAAAGATATTTTTACATGTATACCTGTGGGTATACTTGTTACTCATCTAGGAACAGCTAAATTTCAAGTTTTCTTAAAATGTACTTAGTGCTCAACCAGCTTGGAATTTGTTCTAATTTAGAAAAGAATTGAGCTAAATTTCTCATATTTATTATAAATGATATAAGAAAGATACAAATCTAAATTATCTTAATCTAAATTTTAGAGTACAAACAAAATGAGTATTGTTAATGGTCAACTGACAAAAAAATAGAGGGTGAATATTCACATTACAATACGATTAAATTATAATGTCCTCTGAAATGTTGTTATCCTTATCAATTTTAAATACATATTCAATTCACATACTAAAGTCATACCTTCTGATTGCATATGTTATAAATGAGGTTGATTTAAGGTCTCTTTGTCTCAGTAGGGACTTTCAGGGCCAAGATCCTATTATTGACAACTTTGAAAACTTCCTTTAGCGATTTAATTCAAAAGGTGCAGGGTAAATGCTTGTTGAATGACAGCAAGTTTGTTAAATGCAAATTTAATATTTTATTTTAGTGCTATTGGAAAGGCAAGAGCTTCTGCCTCCTCTGATTTTGTGCTGTCTGATTTCTTTAACATTTTCTGAGTTCTTTGACATTTGCATGTTATCAGTGATGCCTGTAGAACAGCATTGCTCTGAAGACAATCACAACAATGCATGCAAAAACTCCATATAAACATTATTTATTTAATTAAATAAATTAAGTTAAAAATATGCAAATATTTTAGAATGCTACTGAGCACTGTAGCCATGCCAACAAAGCAAATCTTCCTAATTTACTCTGAGGATTTGGTTGTAAGTAAAAGATCTTCTCACTTAACATATCCTATAACCCAACTGTCTTATATTTCAAACTGGAAACTCTCAAAAGATTTCTTCTTCCCACTGAAATGAAGTTTAATAGTAATAAAAAATGAAAAGAAAGACCTGAGAAACTAATACATGCTTTCTAGAATATCAGAGGTTTTCTTTTTTTCTTCCTTCCCCTTATCAGTTGACATTCCCTTGAGTAAAAAAACTGATTATTTCTTTAGATTTTTCAGCACATTTACTCCTACAACTCAAGTCAATGATCATATAACTCCCAAATGATTTAAGCAAGCTTGGGACTAAAAACTAATGTCAATGTTAAGAGCATAAGATATAAAAAACATTCTCCATTGGGTGAAGAGCTTGAGGACATATAAAAATGAATGATGGAAGTAGCTAATAATAATGGCATCAGTCTTAGTTTGGAGGTTTGGAGGGTAAGATGGAATAGAAAAAATCAAGAAGTCCATAATTCAGCAATGGCCTCTATAACAAATTCTAAAAAATGTGATTCTCTCAGACACAAATGCTTACTTAAATTTCCTTTCAGGTGCAATGCAACAACGTATTTTTTAGACAGTCTACAAGAGCTCCAACGGTGCTGGGGAACAAAGAACAAATACAGAATTAGCTCATAGGTCAATGCTGTTTGCATACGGGTTGAGGCCACACTACAAAATTCCTACCTGTGATGACCTTGCCTGAATTCCAACAAATGAACACAACAAAAAGAGAGGGGGAGAGAAGGTGGAGAGATCAGAAACCTTTGTCCCCTGTGGTCCCGAAAATGGCAGTTTTCTTCCATTTACAGATAAAGAAGCAACAAATTCAACTAGACATTAAAACAATCAAGTTTAATATAAGATATTTTATTAAATATTAGAATGGCTCTCTGAAGACTATTTCTAGGCTTTAAAGGCTTTCCTGAGGGGCTCTTTCATCTCTTTCCCCCACCCCAAGAGTGATTATTCTACCTCTCAGTTCTTTGGGAAAGGAAATAGAAAAGGTTGCTGTTCTGAGCCCAAGTCCTGGAGTCAAACAGTCATAGCATTGAACCTCATGCACTATTTCCAGCTGGGTGGTGTTCAGAAAGCTACTCAGTCTATGCCTCAGTTTTCTCTTATGTAAACAGACATAGTATCTGCCTTATAGAATTGTTGGGAATGTTGTTGAGCTCAGCACTAGATATGCAAAGATTTAATAAATGTGACTTATTCCCTGTGAACAAGTAGAAAATCAAGGGATTTCTACTTGGGGACAGTTGGGAGCTGGGGGATGCCTTGTACCAATACATAGAGCACAAAGGAAAGATGTATGGTGAGCCCCCATCAAGAGTTACTGAATAGCTTAGATTTGTTCTTGGACAGGAACATAGGAAAGTAACAGCACCACAATTATCCAAAAGTAGGCTGACCATAGTTACCATTTTAAACAGGACTGTACCATTTTTTATATTTCTCCGACTGTACCATCATTTTAATATAAAGGTCAATTTTGTCCCATTTTTAATAAACCAGGGCTCTCTTTAATGCAGGGCATAAGGGGCAGATGAGTTGCCTCAAGCCCAGTCTGTTGAAGGGGGCCCAAGAAGATGGGCAAGGGCTGCCCATCACTGACTGCTGTGGCGACTGCTATTCTCCCATGCTGTCAGGAAACAAGGGCTGTGGGCCAGGAAGAACAGCCTTATGTGCCTGTTTCTTTAAAGGGAGTAGAACACTGCAGCATGGTGAAGTCACAGGTATGTACTATGGAGGCTATTTCTGGCAGGTACTGTGGGTGTTATTTGTCATTTCTGGCACTGCACTGATTATTGGGCATTTCTGACACTGGGATGGTTGGTTAAAGTAGCAAGTGTTTTAGGCAGAACATTTAGAGTAGGCATATAGGAAAGCCAAATTTGCCCTTTGTCTAAGGTGCCCAAATTCCTTGCACCAGCCCTGGCCATTTGTATAGTAACCACATGTCATTACTGTGCAGTCATTGATGGGCATCCCACAGTACATACTTGTTGCTGGCTGGCTGCTCTGTCCCTACTCAAATTGCTCCACCTCCTCCCCTCCTTTTACTTATCAGGGCACAATTGTATCCCATTTTTTTGTCACCTCAATGTTCCATTTTTGTCTCAAGGAAATATGGTCAGCTTACCCAAAAGGGGAGAGGTAACTAGTCTCCTTTCAGCTGTTCCTTGAGTGGATATTTGTGGGAGCAAGAGATTAAGTTTTTGCTTTAACTTTTAAAGCTCTTTAAGGACTGCTTCCAAGTGAGCTTTATGAACTCTGGGCCTTCAGGGGATTTGAGGGACTGGAGCTTTAGAGTTTGGGGTTTAGCAAAACATCAAAAAGACTGTATATCTCTTTCCTCATGCAGTCCCCATGCAGGGAGGATCATCTCTCATTTTAAAAAGCTTCCATTTTTCAGGGCCTCTTGGCACCTCAAATTCATTTTATATTTGAGCTTCATAGTTGTAGGTTTTTTGTGTAGTCTTCATTTATCTCTTTTATGATTTTCTTTTGCTCTCTCTTTTTAGGTATTGTTTTTGGAGAATGCTTTTGGGTTAGAACCCAGCTAATACGTACTAATGACAGAATGTCCACTGTGAGTTTCTGAAATTGATGGATCAGCAGACTACTTTTAAAAGACTAGTCTTTAAACTATTTTTTAACATGAAGGATATTGCTTGACAACAGGTATTTTTGTCATTTATCTTTAACACATGTCATTTAAGAAACAGTGCTAACATAGGATATTATTAAAGTCTTTTATCTGAGGCTCTTTGAATAAACTTATTTTGCTAAATTCAGGAGTTTAACTTAGTGTCAAAAACTGAGGTGCTAAGGTGCTAAGAGAATGACACAGGCTACTCAATAAGTCATTGCCAATCTGGACACTTTGTCCAGGACTCTTTACCTGTATAGAATGCTGAACGTGCATCACAGTGATGAAAGTTTCTCAGACATGGAGGTTTTCCCTGTGCTACAAGAGTTCGTTTCAAGAATGTGGGAAGGGGTACAGGTATATCCTTTTTGTTTTTTTAATTGAGCTAACTTTGATATACAAAATAATGCATATTTGATGTGCAGCTTCACTGTTTATCAAATGTATGGTAACACACCACAAACAGCACCAAATTACCAAGAGTCTCCCATCACTGTCCATTGGACCTGCACTACCACTGCTCTCTACCCTAAACCACTTCCTTGTTGGTAACCTTAGTACCGATGTCCAATGGTTGGTTTTGTGAATTGTCTGTTAACTTTGCTTCTTTATTTCAAAAGTATTCATCTTTAATAATATTTATACATATTCTTTTTAATAATCCTAAGGCTGGTGGTCCATGGACCATACATCAGAAACTATGTCTTGAAATCCAATTCAGGGCTCTAAGATAGTGAGTCTCAAACTTTTGGCTTCGGGAATTATTTAAACTTTAAAGAAACATACTGAGGATTCCTAAAAGCTTTTGTTTTTCTTGTATCTATCAATATGTATGATACTAGAAATTTAAATGGAAATGTTTTCAAGATTTTTGCTTATAATTCAATTTAAAAAAAAAAACAAGTTCAATACACACTAATGTAAATAACACATTGGTTATGAAAAATAACTATATATTCCAAAACCGCAAAAAAATTATCAGGAAGAATGGCACAGTTTTACATTTTTGAAAATCTCTTTAAGGAATGGTTTAATAGAAGACTGTCATATCGGCTTCTATATTCAATCTGTTGCAATATGCTGCTTTGGTTGAAGCATATGAGGAAATTTTAGCCTCACATAAATATTTGGTTAGAAAAGAAGAGATTACTTTAATAACTCCTAAATATAATTCTGGATATTCTTTGATATTACAGCAAAATTCAATAAGTAGAAGTGTCTTAAAGGTTGGTTTCAATGTGGAATCTGAAACTATATCAATGACCCTTTCATACTCTGTCACATTAAAATTCACTGGTTTTGCCTGCATTTTTAATGTTATTTTTTCCCTTCTTGATTTTGTAGCATCATATATTACACTTGGAAAATATTGTTTCACTGAGTTATGCAGTTATTTCTGTGAATTTCGCTATACATATATATAGATAGATAGATCACTTATTAACAGTACCACCAATATTGTCAGAAAAATACTGAAAAGCTGTCAAACTTAGGGTGACAAACATGAACTTTCCAAACCCTAATTTTTACTTGGAAGTTCAAAGTTTTATAATTCATAACAAATATCTACAGTTAGAGTAAGGCTTACTTGGATCATCTTTTCAAAATATAAAAGTCACATTTAATATCAGTTTTTCTTTCAAGTTAAAATTACTGTCCCAGGAAACAACTCATTTGGCTCATGACTCAAATAATTGCATCATGACTTTATCTCGAGTCAACTACTGGATTTGAAGTTCTAAGAGCACTTCCCCTTTTGTTCCACAGATTAAAAAGACTTTTCTCAAAGATAGAGATTTTACAAAATAAATTTTACAGCTTTGTCAGAGACATCCTTAATCAAAACTGGAATGTGTTTTGTTTGTTTAGTTGCAAGTGCAAAATAGTGAAGAATACCATGACCACTAGTGTCATTTGATGCCACTGCCTTGATTTGGTGCCAGCAGCTAGCTTTTGCACTCTTCAACAGATAGATCAGCACTACAAAAGGACAAAGCATATCAAAGATCTTATGAAACTAATCTTGACCTTTAGGCCTTCTGAAAATGTCTCCAGGAGTCTATGGACTACAGTTTGAGGACTACTGATCTAAAAAAATCCAGCTTGTTATTGTGTTAATGTAATCCAGCTGGGAAAATAAAAACAAATTTAAAATTTCATTTTTATTGACTCTTCTTTCCCCTAAGAAGTGTTCAGATGAGTAAAATTAATATGGCTGCCATTCCCTTAAACCATCTGAAAAAAGGCCTGTATTCTTATAGAACTGGCAGGCTGGGAAGTAAGCAACATGAAATAAAATTTATTACCATCTTTAGAGTGGATGATAATCCAAATGTCAAATGATAGTTACAATGTATGAAGGCTACATATCCTTTTATTTTACTCTTGGCCCAACACAAAATGAGTTAGGGGGAAGTTTAGGTCACAATGGCAGTTGAGGCTATTTCATCACAAAGGAAAACATATTCCTTAGCTACAGATGCATTGTATACTATGAGCAATACAGGAAAATCCTTCACCCATGGGTATAAGTGTTCTGAATGTTGAGGACTGAGGGAACTGCTATTGAAAAGATAACAATGTGACCAGAGAGATAAAATAAATTTCTCTTTGCCCCATAGGCTTCCATCTGCCAATGAGTGTATATTATTACCCTTACATGCCTTTCTCCCTTCAGGCACAGAGAGGGAAAGGTGCTTAGAACTCAGAGTAAACCGTGAATAGGCTAGACATCTGCCTCCTGGCTATGAATTTCTATGCAGCCAAAACTGTTAAGAGCCTTAGAGTCCTTCCATCTGACACAATTTACCATAACTTGGAAACTTTAGTATGTTATTTTTAAAATCGAGAGATGCTTAATGACTTTGCAATTAGTTTTCAGTTATTGTTTTCAGTCTGTGAGTCACTGGTTTGGGGAGAATATAAGAGGCCTGGCTGTCAGTGCTTTTGTCTCTCCTCATTAACTACTTATACGACCTTGAGCATTTTTTAAGTCTCTCATCCTATATGTCTAATGAGGGGCCTACACTTGACAATGCACAAAATCCTGGAGTTGGGAGGTCTTTGGAGAATATTACTGACCTAAATCTCCTTTGTTAGAACAAAAATAGCCATTGCTAATTTCCACTTACTCTAGCCAAAGGTTATCCAAAGTGTTTCATGTATAAACTCATTTAAACATTAACCTTGTAAAAAAGACATTTATTGATATCATTGTCAGTTCTTCTATAATGAGATGAGTTCCTAAAAATCACTACTCTATGAAAAATCATCCAAAAGTAAAAATTAAAAAAACCACAGGTCTATGGGGGAATGGAGTTGGATAGACTCCTAAAAAAATGTTTCAGTGGCATGCTTCTAAAAAGAGACACAAACCTAATAAAATGGCAGCACAGTTTGGTAGATGTGCAATAGTTAAGAATACGTACTTACTACAACAAATACAGCACTTTACCTTGATAAATACCTAAAGCTTACTTTCTGCAGCTGGGTGACTACACTCCATCAGGTCTACTCACCCACTCCCAACATGTCACCCTGTGTAGATAATAAAAAATACATTAAAAGGGTGTGAGATCAGGTGAAGAGAGAAAAAGAAAAAAATAATGGAGAGGCAAAATACAAAACTAGCTGAGAAGGAGGGGAAATTAAAGATGGGAGGTTGTCTGACTGCCTGGTCAAAAACAGGTAGATGTGGGTTATTAGGAAGAGATATATATGACTGGGCACAGCAAATTGTCACCACAGGCTGAGTGCTGCACATGTGTGTGTGTGTGTGTGTGTGTGTGTGTGTGAGAGAGAGAGAGAGAGAGAGAGAGAGAGAGAGAGAGAGAGAGAGAGAGAGAGAGAGAGAGATTGGGTGGTTTTCTTCACTTATCTAGTGTTCTTGCCTACCAAACAAGACATTACTTTCGACTTCTTTAAACAAATTCTCCTCCTTTTTTACAGAACTAATTGTGTTTCCATCTTACATATGAGGAATCAAAGGAGTAGAAAGATAATGTAAATTATTCAAGATTATGCAGCTAAGAAAGGATAAAACCAATGCTTGAACTTAGGCTATTAGCAGCACCAAAGACCACGTTTTCTCTCACTGTGCTACAGTGTTCTCCTAAAATCAGGAAGAAAATGACTGGACCCACAGCCTAAATAATTTAGTTCCAAATCTCAAAGTAGGAAAGGAAACAAAAAAAGAAAAATTATCTAAGCTGATAAATGAGAGAGGGAGGGAAGAAGGGAGGTAGAGGGAGAGTGCTGAGGCAAGTAATCACAAAACTATAAATATTAAACACTATTCATCCCCCATAGTGAATATATTTATTCCCTATATTCTACTGAGACCAAGCCTGGGAAGCTGAAGTTTCCGTGTTTCATACTCCCAAAGGCATTTTCTAAAACATTCTTATACTTCATTAGCTCACAACTGAGAACTTGTTCTGTGTCCCTTAAATTTTTGGAAAACCACAGAAAGGACAAGCATTTTCTATGTAAACATGGAGTATTTTCTTAATGTGGGTGAGGGAGAGGGCCTGTGTTGCTCACTGCACTGGGGCAGTGATATACCAGAAGGGATTTGGGAGACACCTGATATGTAGCTTCAGCCAATACGTGGTATAAATATTCCCACCATGGCTAACCTCAAGCTGCTAAAGTTTACAGCCAATTTACAAAGGTACCAAATATTTAAACTTCATTTCTTCCAAAAAGATAAAGGTAGGATCCAGAACAAGCCCGGAACCTCCCTGACTCCTGATGTTAATGGAAACCAGGAATAAGACCTGACTCAACAACAATTCAAAAGGCACCATCTACAGTTACAGTCATTCCAGAAAACAAAAGGACTGATCTCAACTCCAATTACAGATAAATACTCTGGGTCCAGAGAGGTTACTTGATTTCCCATGGCTGCACAGTATGATGAGTAGGTAACTGATGCTTTCACTCTTACTTCATTTTATAGTCTAAGGCAGTGGTTTTCAAAGGTTAACCTGTATTCAGATCCCTTGGAGGGCTTTGTAAATTACACATCACCAATGAGAGTTTCTGATTTAGTAGATCTGGAATAGGGTTCCAGAAGCGCACTTCTAGTCTCCCTAAATGTGGTAGGCAGAATTCTAAAATGCTTCTCAAGATTCCCACTCCCTAATGTGCAAGCCCTGTATAATCTCCCTTTGAGTATGGATGAGACTATAGGCATAATGGGATTTCACTGCTTTAATTAAGCTATGTTGTAAGTCAAAGGTGAAAGGATTTTGCAGATATAATTGAAGTCCCTAATCAGTCATTCTGAGTTAATAAAAAGAATACTAGGTGGGCCTAATCCAATGAACCGATAAAAAAAGGAGAGATAAATACCTTTGTCCAGGAAGAACTGAGAAGGTTTCTTGAAGGGGAAATTTGACTTGGACGTGAGTGAAAGAAGTCTCTAGCAAGGGGTTTAGAGGGCAGAAAGAATAAGGTCAATAAGTATGATGGCATAGGGGCATTTGGAAAACAAGAACGACAGTCTTGATTGGAGTTAAATCTGAGTTGTATTTTGACATCCTAAATTTGAGGATTCTTGTAGGGTTTACTTATGGAGAAAGGTGGTCTAAAGATTAAGAAGACAGTCAGGGATAGAGATATGAATACCAGAGACAGCTTTGAAGAGACCAGAGTAGAAACAATGAACATTGGGGCAATTACCAAGTTAACAGAAGAAAAAAGCTAAAAAACCTTGAAGAACACATTTAAGGTCCTATGAGACAGTCTTCTCATAGATGAAGATAAAAAACATCATCAAATCAACAATCAGTGAATCACTACCCAAAGTAGTATAAATTCCATACTGATTTGTTGAAAGAAATCTCTGAGAATACTTTCTATCCAGGGCTGGCTTTATTCATGTCTAAATATTCAAAGTATTAAAAATTAAACTAGAATGCTTAGAAAGTTATAACATAGTCCCTGGACAAGGAACATGAGCACTACTTAAAAATCTTAGAAATGCAAGTTCTTGGGCTCCACTCTAAACCTAAAATTGGCCAGCAGTCTGTTTTAACAAGCCCTCTAGGAGATTTCGTACTACCTTGAGACAGATTATGTTCCTCAAAATATATTATGTGACAATCTACCATCAAAGTCAATATATACATACATATATATATATATATATATATACACACACACACGCACACACATATATATATATAAATGAACATATAAAAATACAAAAGTCAAGGGGGTGATCACAAACCATTAGTTGATCTTTACTTCTATAAGTTCTATAACTAAACAGCTCCAAGTTAATCATAATATGTCAAGAGGAGACATACAACAAGCTTCATTGATCATATTTTCCCATCTCACCCTCTAGTACATCCAGGTGAAATAAAAAGCCCCTAAAATTCTGAAAATCAACCTGCCACACATAAGTTGAGACTATGGTATCTTAATGTGGATTCTAAGGACTGAACTGGCTTCTTTGTGAATACTTAAATTAAATAATTCATGTAAGAGCTTCTCTGACTGTGTGTTATAGACAAATATAAAACTTCATCTGTCTTTCTCATCTTTTGCTGCTGATTATTATTATTATCAAAAGTTTCTTGATAATAATTCACCAAGCAAAATGGATTTATATTCATTGTACAGCATACTTAAGAAATTTAGAAGGTGCATTTAGGGGAAAAAAAAGCTGAAAGA
This sequence comes from Solenodon paradoxus, assembly GCA_004363575.1. NCBI lineage: Eukaryota > Metazoa > Chordata > Mammalia > Eulipotyphla > Solenodontidae > Solenodon > Solenodon paradoxus. The sequence goes on from RJWH01000299.1 coordinate 354,420, forward strand.
CAGTGACATAGTGTGAATTTTTGAAATTCCTGATGTTATTATTAAGACTTAATCAAGAAAATACTTTATGTATGCTCCATGATACATTTTAATATAATTCTTATGAAACAAAAGCTGATAGAGGAGGTTTCTGAACCTAACCCAAGACCTAACTCATCATCATGGGTAAATTGTTCAGCTCATAAAGTAAGGAAAATAGTTCCCAGCTAAAAAAGGTGAACTAACAAAACCAAGAAAACAAAAAGAGAGTACTTTTAGCTTCAAATGAGAGAAAACACTAACACAGAATGAGTTAAACAGTAAGAAAATGTAAATGTAAGGAGCTCCAAACTCAGCACCTCAGAGTCAGCTCCCCACCCTCTTTTGTGTATTGTCTGCATCTGCAGCCATTGTCTGGCAGCTTTGTGACTCCAGCAGTTTCCATTATCACATCCAGGCATGCTACTGTCCAAAGGAAAATAAGGGACCAGCTCTTTCTTGCAACTCTTTTTTAGAATCAAGAAAATCTTTCCCAGAAATTCCCCAGTAGACTTCTCTTTTTGTCTTACTGTCTAGAATTCGGTTACATGCCAATTGTGGGCCTTATTTATACAATTACTCCTAGTTACAGCAAATTTCTGGAGATTTATCCTATTAGAAGAGTGAATCACGCCAGGTTCAGTGACCCCTAGCTTTCTAGCCTTTCCTAGGATGTTTATCAAGTAAAATTGGCATTTAGAAATTTTTATAAGATTATTGAATATCTTCTATTGGTAAATTCTTTTCTATTGGCAAATATACAGCCAGTCATAGTAAGAATAAGAGTATAATCATGACTGGCTCAGACTCACCCTATGCGATGGAATAGATGTTGGAAATCAACCAGTATTATCACTACAAATACCACTTATTATATCTCCTTTCTACAGTACTATGAACTATGCTAAATCATTTATATGTATTAGATCATTTAAAAGAGTATATATGTTTATTAATTTTAAGTTACATGTGAGGAAACTTAGGCAGAGGTTAGTGAATCACTTCAAGTTACATGTTCAGTAACTACTGAGCTAGGACACAAGCCTAAAGGCCACACAGCTATAAGGAACGAACACTTTTAAAATTACTTTACAAAATTAAAGGTACTACTCAATATCAGGACTATTACCAAAGCAAGCATGGCATAAAACTCAGCAAAAAGTGAATGGAAAAATAATAGAGTGGAGAATATTCCAGGAGGCATATACTTACTTTAAATGTATCCAAACTTTCATCCTAAAAAATGTATATGAAAACACTGAAAGAAACTAATGTATGTTACTTTTCTGATGTCATGTAGAAGAAAAAAGGCACCAGAAAATGGGATTGGTGGGGTGGGGGCAGGGGAGCCAAATGCTGAATTTCAAGACTCAGGATAAGAGTAGATTGTAAATTGAATAATGACAGCTAACATTTACTGAGAGCTTCTTCTATACCTGGGATTGTTCCAACAATTCTGGGACACACAATTATTATTCTTTCATTGTATAGATGAAATACTAAACTCATGGGATTTTTAAAAGGATTAAATAGGTAGTTAAGTATTTAAAATAATCTGTGGCACATAGCAAAACCCTCTATGAATGTGTGTTGTTATTGTTCTGGAAAAAAAATCAAAGTTTTCCTCTTTATTCTTGTAGTGTATCTTTTTTTATTATAGACAATTTAAATTACAATTTATAGCTGTCATTTGCTTTTCTAATTTTTTTCATTAGCAATATTGTGTATCAAAGGAGAGCACAGTGTTAGTAGATTTCATTTTTCAAGTAAAGGAAGAGAGGCAAGCAGATTAAGCTATTGATGTCAGCGTCTGTGATTTGGTTAGCAGTTGAAGCAAGATTAGACACTAACAGTAGGATATGAGGGTGCTTAAAGCTCATCTCCCTGACTCACCAGTGTCAACTACACCTGAATCTGGCCTGTTCAGCAAATCTGAGGCCTGGTACTGGAATTCCCCAGCTAAGCTTAAATTGCTGATCTGTTATTTACGTAACTATTCTCTTCTTCTTCCTTTTGTGTTTCTGGTCTTTGTCTGAAAATAGTTATAAAAGTTTCATATAATGACAGACAAGGGACTAGGGAAAGAGGCAGGCATATGAAACCTGACACTCAAAGATGTATTTGTCCTGCAATATGCTACAAGCAAAGCATTTTTCTGGGCATTAAAACAGTAACAATGAAAGAACTCAGGCCCTGGCCAATGGTAAATTATTTTGGCACAAGAGTCATTTATAAAATGACCTTATAAAATAGGTGTGAGTTGGGTTTTCTTAGATACACTTGAATCACTGGAATGTCTGAACAATTGGAAAAACGACATTTCTGCAAATTCTGAAGTGTGAGGGCACTGGCTGTATGTTTGTATGTGTATATGTATTTGGACAGGAATTTAGACCTCTTTAATTGTGGGTCTTATTAGCACATAAGTCCCACTAGATGGCTGCAGCAAATCTCTGGAGATTTATTCTACTAGGAAGAGCAGAAAAGTCAGATTTATAGACCTCTTATTTTTGTAGCTTTTCCAAGGATGTTTAGCAAATTGAGTTAGTATTTAATAATTTTTATAAAATTACTGAAGGTTTTCCCATTTCTTTCAATTAAGATACCAATTTTGGATTCAATTACTTTCTTTTCTCCTAATTAAAATCATTCTCATGGCCACCATATATATATTTGCTTACAAGGATCACCTATAAAGCAACTCATATAACTGATCCTTCAATATGTGGAAATAATGTGCTCTGTGAGTATATGGATTTATGTAAGTGTGTATATGTAAGTGTATGCATTTATGTGTGTATGTATAAAATAGCCATGATCTGTATAACATAAAATTGAAAGAGGAAAATTTAACTTTCATCCCTGACATGAATTTATATAATTGAAAACAGAATGTAGGTCGCTTATCCGGGAAGAGAATATTGGCTGGTCCCACTCTTGTCTCTCCTCACTTCTCCACCTCAGATTGGAAGAATCAAAGACATCACTAGTAAACTGGGAGTGATGGTAAGACTGACCTACCGACTCCTTCAATCAATTATATAAAGACACAAAGTCCCAGTGGATATTATCTATTATTACACCACAGTTAGGATAGCATTGCAACCAACTCAGAGTCTTTGGAACGGCAAAGACTCTGCAACCACTTTATCTATTTGTGATATTTCTAATTTCCACTTCTAGACACACGTCCTTACTTCTAGACTCTTAGCTAGGCCCAGTAACCTCAATTATCAGAGAGTATTCTTCCTTGGTCCTTTCTGTGTATCTTCTCTTGTGTCCCTAAAAAATACCTTAGATTCCAAAACCATTTTTCTACTCACCATGGGGGTGACTCATATTGTGTCCTACTTCTGCTAATAACTTCAGTTATTCTACATACCATCTAGTTCCTGAAACACTTTAGGGGGAAAGAGAGATTCAAACCCTGCGAGAGAAAAGGAAGAAGGGAAGAGGCTGTCAATGGTATCTGGCCTGAGAGTGAAAAAAATCTAACAGCATTAGACACTTCACATCATAAAGGTTAATTCCTTTAGGATATCCCCTGCATCCAGTATGATACATTAGTGCTGGTCTCCTCTTCAGTTACACTAGAAAGAGCTCATTTCTTTTCCTTCCATTTCACTCTGAGTATTGGGAAAAATATATTCAGGATATGGATATTGAAATGATACTATATTCAGGGTATGGAGAATGGGAAGATGTAATCCTTCCCACAATATTGTAACACTTGAGGAATTCCTGCCTTAACAGGTATCATTGGCTACAAAACACTTTGCTTTATCACCATATTAAATGTATGTTGTATCATATTTTCACATATACAAAAATCTATGAGTCAGGATAGACATTTTTATGTGGGAGTGTATGTAGATCTCCTTCCTCCCCCAGTCTACCAAACATATCTTGCAATATCCAGGCTATTCCCTTCCTACTTCATTATTGTGGAAAGAATGATTTCTTTTTCACTGTAAAAGATGGTAAGGTTATTTACATCATGAAGGACTTAGAATGGAAATGATAAGAGAAAGCAAGAAAAAATGTTTTTGCAAAGTTCAAGGAAAAGGGAGGCAGAGCAGATGTAAAGAAAAAGGGTGACAGGTATAGAATTTTATTTCTTTCAGTGACATTTTTAAGTGGCAGGTAAGGAATGGATTCCTTAAAAAGGTTTTTTTGCTATTAAATGTGCTTCTCATTCATATTTTTAACAGTTTCAACGAAATACAATTCACATGTAAAGCATCTCATCATTTTAAAGTATACAATCTAGTGGGTTTTAGTATATTCAGTTTACAACATCGCCATTATTTAATTTTGTAATATTTTCATCACCCAAAAAGAAACCCCACACCTACTAACGGTAACCCCCTATTCCCACCCCCATCAGCCCTTGCAACTATAATATAGTTTATATTTCTGTGTTCTATGGATCTGCTTATTCTGAATATTTTAAATAATGAAAGATACCATATGTATCCTTTATTATTGGTCTTTCCCTTATAATAATTTCACAGCTTAACCATGCGCTAGTATGGATCAATACTTGATTCCTTTTCATGAATAATATTTTATTGTATAGATATAACACCTTTTGTTTATCTATTTATTCATACAAGAGCAGTTGTTTCTATTCTTTGGCTACTATAAGACTACTGCTGCGGACACTCAAATACAGGACATATATTTCCACTTCTCTTGAATATATAACTAGGATGAAAGAGTTGGGTCATATGTTAACTATATGTTTAACATTTAAATAAATTGCCAAACTACGGTATTATTTTATATTCGTAACAACAATATGCAAGGATTCCAATTTTATTACACCTTTGCCAAAACTTGTTATTGTCCATTATTTAAACTACACACATTCTTATCAGCTTGAAGTGGTATCTCATTAATGTTTTTGAAGGACATTTTCCTAATGTCTAATGATGCCAAGCATCATTTCATGTGTTTGTTGGCCATCTGTATATTTTTCTTAGGTGAAATGTCCATTTATATCTTTAACCATTTTTATATTAGTTTATGTGCTTTTACATATTCTGTGCAAAATTTACAAATAATTGTCCTACTCTGTGGATTGCAGAAAGCTTTCAGCCTTCCACCATTAAATATGATGTTAAGCATACCCTGTTGGTTTAGCAGTTAAGTCCACCACCTCCAGCCAGCACAAATCACTTGAGTCCCAAGGATCTGGGTTCACATCCTGGGGCTGCAGGGAGCAACTAAGATGAACAACTACATAAAAATTTTAAATGCTTCTTTCTCCTTTCTCTTCCTGCCTGCCTGCCTATTTGTCTTCATTTCAGCCTGCACCTTTCCTTAAACAACAAAAAAAAGGCAAAGTAAACAAATATGATGTTAGTTGTGGGGTTTTTGTAGATACCCTTTATCAGATTGAGGAAGTTCTCTTCTATTCCTTGCATGTATGTGTGTGTGTGTGTTTATCATAAAAGAACATTGAAATTTTCAATTTTTTTCTGTATCTGCTGTATCATTTTTTTTCTTTTTATTCTAAAATGTGGCATATTATATTAACTGATTTCTCTATGTTTAACCAATTTGAATTCCTAGGATAAATATCACTTGATCAAGTTGTAAAATCTTTTTGCATGAATTTTGTTTACAGTATTTTATTAAAGATATTTTAAAATACATTTAATAGTAGTCCAAAATTTTCTTGCAACATTTGTCTGGTTTAGCTATCAGGATCATACTGGCTTTATTGAATAATTTAGAAAGTGTGCCCCCTCTTTTTCTATGAGGCAGTTTTTAAAGGCATGGTATTAATTCTTCAAGCATTTGGTAGAATTGACCAGTGAAGCTATATGGGCCTTGGATTTTTATGATGGGAAGTTTTAAAATTACTAAGTCTTACTTGCTATATGTCTCTTCAGATTTTCTAATTCATCTTGAGATGATTTCAATAGTTGTCTTTCTAGGATTGCTCTATCTCACTAGTTTTCTCATTTTATGGCATTCCATCTTTATGAGATGCACAGTTCTTGACTCTAGGAATAAGAAGGTGAACAAAGAAATGCATTACCTTAACTCATGGGGCACAAACCTCTCATAAGAGAAATGGACAAGAAGTGAAAAATAAATAATATATTAGTACACAACATAATATCAGAAAGAATTTTGTTTATTAACACAATTTAATAGATGGCGGTTTATCAGTGTATTGAATTGGCCCACTGGGATATTGTTGGATTATTCTAACCATAATAAAATATAAGTTAATAAAGATAAAAATATAGAAAGTCAACCATAACAAGTTGATAAATGAACATAACATGCTGGCAGGATGCCTATCAGGTTAAATAGAATTTGATAATGATTTTTAAACATATTTAAATATTTATATTTGGGAGGGCAAGGAAAAAGATAAGGCAGTAATATTCCTCTAATTTAGTGGTTTTCAACATTGGCTATACATTAGGATGAACTGGGGAGGTTTTTGCAACATACAATGCCCGATTTTCCCCTACAAGCTCTGATCAATAGAGGCTAAGTGAAATCCAGGCAAGGGTGTAAATTTCCCTGTGGCTGTGCACTGGTGGCTCAGGTGCTGAGTCATCAGCTGGAATGCAGACCAGTTTAAACCCAAGGACCTGGGTTTGAAACCAGGGTCAAGGGAACAACAAAAATTAACAAACAAATAAATAAGTAAACCTATTTCTGCCTTCCTCCCTGCCTGCCTGCCTTCATTCCCTTTAAAAAAAATGTTTCCCTGTGATTCAATTGTGAAACCAGTGTTGAGCATCAAGTACCTACTATGTCTCAAATCAATACAATGTATTTTATATTTTCTCACTTTAATCCTCCAATATCAATGAGTTAATTTATTATCCTGAAATTTAGTGATATTAAGTGATTTTCAGGAGGTTACACAGTATCTGCTCCATCCAGGGTTCTTTAACTAGAGCCAGTCTATGTATAGATTCTACCAAAGGGTGCTTAAAAAAGCAGATATCTCCTCTGGTTTTTCCTGATTGCTGTTTTACTACTCACTGACTTTCTTCTTTTTCACTCTTCTTCTTGTGTCTTTTCTACCCTAGTTTGATTCCTCAACTCTACATATTATTGACTTTATACTCTTCAGTTACTTATTATGCTGAAGGCCTGTTTGGATCTCTTTTGCTGATTTAATGACCTCAGCTTGATCTGCTCAACTCCTGACTTTGTATCCATCTTACTTTTTAATGCAGAAGCTAAAATTATGAGTATGGGATGCTGATGTAGATAATTTAGTTGTAGTTTGTCTTTTTACCATGATTCCCACATTATCCAAAAAAACTTATGACTGCTTAACCTTGTAATTATTAAATGATCCAAATGAACATTGATATCCATATCTTTTGAGTATTTTGTCATGGGAAAAGTTTTATTTGCATGTATTTTGTACCTTACTAACAGTCTAGTAGTACCTATACCTATAGTAAATAGGAATAAAGGTGATGAGCCAGTTGGCTATTTGGTCCATAAATAAAATCACATCATTTGAAAAAACATAACCCTTATAAGGAATGAATTGGTATATTAGTTCATTTTTAAATTAAGTTGTGTCCACAAAGAAAACAATTTATCAATTAAGAGGAGGGACAAATCAAGCCAACAGAGCTGTCTTCTTTAGCGGCTAGTCATTCTGACAGCACTTAATCCCATTCTATAGCTTATGTGAAGCAAGTTGTCAGTGGTCTCCGATTTAGTCAAAATGATGACCCTATATGGACATACTGTGACTGAATGGAAAACTGTCTACTAGATGGACTATAGAAGCTGTAGCGCTCTGGGCAAGTCATTTGTACTGTTCAGATTGTGTCATAATGGACTGTCACCTCAAGCCTTGTTAAACTCATCTTAGCATATGCAAAAACATTAACTTTAATGACCAAATGATACTAAATTCTTTATGAACACAATCATATTTATCATACTAACACTATTAAGTAGATCTTATTTTCCTCTCTTTATAAAAGAAGAAACAGGCTCAGAGACATAAAGTCACATAACTGGTAGGTGGCTTAGATGTAATTGAATCCAGGAAATTGATTTCAAGCTGATTTCATCACTGTATTATCTAGCCTCTCTTTTAAGTAATAGCTTATATACATGCAAGTCGGTACTTGGTCACCTTCACCTCCCTCAAATTATTTTCATTAATGAAGAAATTCACAAATGTAATTTTTTTTAAATTAAGTTTTATGTCCATAAAACAATTAGTCACTTAAGATAATTGGGGGAAGAGAGAACAAGTGAAAACAGCTGTCTTCTATGTAAACCTAAATACATTAAATTCTTCCTAAATACCCACACATCCTTATCCTCTTTCCTTTCCTCAGATGCAGCATTTTCATGAACTTCCTGAGAGGGCATGTTATTCTAGAACTTGTAATGAACAGGATAACTGTGAAGTAATGGGCAAAGTTCTTAAATATGCAAGAAATCTTCATGAGTTTATGGTACCCTATTCCTTTTCAGGTACCATAGTATGAAATCATCAATTTTTCTCCATTAAAATATACATTAAGAAGATTCAAAATATTGTACTTAATTATTATGTATATATAAAATGGAATAAAAGTCACTCAAGTCATGCATTTCTGAGTTATATATGTAAATTAATATATACTATATAATATATAAATATATATATTATATACAAAGTATTACAGAAAAGTGTTTCACATTAGTATTCTTGGTCCCTTTGAGGAAACAAAGATGGAGGTAGTTAGAGTATTTCTAAAACCATTAAGAACAGTCTAGTTGAAGGTCTGCTCATCTATTGTTTCTCTTTTAACAAGGTCCAAGTATTTTCTAACAACTTAGAGAAGATGATTTCTAACAAACTACTAGAAAATAACACTGTACAAATTCACCTTTAGATACTACTGGTAAATAAATTAATAACACCTCAAACACCCAGATTGAAACTAATTGAGTGCTCTGATATAAATTCACTTTCTGGTATTCCTGTGCCGGGAAGCTCACTTTTATCTTTAAGCAAATAAAATACTGTGTTTTAGTTAAATTTACTGGATTTCCAGTGCTTGTGTAATTCACAATTACTATATAGGGCACTCAGGTGTCTAGCTGCACTACGACAAAAACATGTGATGAGTCTGTGGGAGACTGTTCACAAGCACCATCAGACGTTGTCCAGAGATTCCTGATTCTCATGCAAGATCAACTGTCTGGTGTACACTGAATACTTTACTGATGAGCTGTATCATTTGTCTCCACCCAGGAATCTTAAAACATTTTAGTTAATGTTCCAGGATTATCTTTTACGGGTCATTATCAACAGCCCTCCAACCCCTTTGACTAGAGCAAAATTGATATTAGAGATACAAAACAATGAGTCTCATAACCTATAGAATTTATTATAGTAAATATTCTACCCATGTAAGTAATAAGGCTTAAGAACTGCTCTTAACCACAGTAACAATGATCATGCTTATCAAATATTCATATGCTCTCTCTATGGTGATTATCTTTAAAAAATATGCTGGATATAGCACTCTTTGGGTACTTTTTTATAAAAATCTTCATTTGTATTTCCTTCATCATGTATTTCCCTATCTCTTTTGTAGTTAGGTTGGTGTTATAGAACTACACAGACCAGTGCAGATTGGTTCCAAATGGGTCCCTTCCAGGTTGATGCTAGAGGAAATAGCATACCTTCTCTATTACTCTCTTCCCCAGCAGAAGCAACTTAACAGAGCATGAACAGATGTCATGAAAGATAGAGGGCTGCCTGGCTGATACTGGGTTGCGGTGAAAGTGAGAAATAAACTTGTATTGTGTTACACCCCTGAGATTTCAACATTGTTGTAATTAATTACTCTGAATAATGCAGCCACAAATATCAGATGGCATTGAGATTTTTTTTTCACTACCAAGAACAAAACTCATTTTCACTACCAAATTGGACATAAATCAGGGAAGAAGTTTTTTTATTATCAAAGGAGTTCAAGAGTTTGACAGTTATTCTAGTTCTATAATATTACTTCTAGAAATTATGCTGATAATAGGCTCTTTGGGAACTTTTTTCTACAGAGCATCCTATATCTTAATTATGTTGAGTAATGTGCAAAATAAAGATCTCTGTCAAGATATTATTTAGTCATATAAGAACATTGGAAGAACAACATTTAAATGCAGTACCCTGGGCTACTAGACCCAATGGCCTTCAAACTGTGTTAAGCCACCTCCTCTGCAAGAAATTTAATGTCAAACACTTATTTGATCTGTCTTTTGGGGCTGCACACGTCATATTAACGATCTGGACTCAAACGCAAACAAGGTGGCCAGGAGAAAAGGGCAGAGGAACGTAAGCTTTGAATAAGTCGCCAACATGTACTATCTGTCCAAGAGGAATGAATGTTATGTGTAATGTCACTGTTATTCCAGAAGGCTTCTGTCACATTATCTTAGCCATAATAGATAAAGCACAAAGAATCAATGGTTTGCAAGAATTCCTCGACCATAGGCTACATTTGATGGCCTAGAATTGATTTTAGTATTGTAAGAATCATAGAAGACTGTGGTGATGTAAGAATACTGCCAATAGCTCATCAAAGGAAATTACCTTCTGTGATATGACTAAGAAGTCTTAGTCAGGAATATATGTCAACTCCTATACCTATCCTAGATGGAGAAATCTTTATCTTAACAGATGTCTCAGAATGTTTTGCCATTATTCACTGAATTTTTTTTTATTCTTTTTTTTCCCCTATAATGGTAACGTCACTGCTGCATTAGCATAGACAAAAGGGGATCCCTGCCACTGGCTACAAGATACAGCAATGAATACAGCAATCTTTCCAGGCTCAAGGGGTACCAACTGGGACTAAGTATTCCTCCTTCATAATTTCCATCCTATGTAGCGACATCCATTGTATAACACTCCTGGACTCTCTCCCCAACTTCATCCTCAAGAAAGGAGGAATTTATCTGCTGAGTGACTTTAAGAGTAGGGACTATGACTATGTAGCTTAGTCCCACATTCCCCTCTTTTAATTTGGGATTTGTCTATTTGCATGTGACATGTGACAAGAGTAAATTGAGTGGTCTCTGCTCTGCAACTACAGGGAGAGGTCACAGTTTTCCTGTGCCGCCTGTGATGAGTTGGTCAAACTCTGGCATTCAGCACTAGGGAATTCTCTCCTGTCACCCACCTGCATTATATCCTCCAATTCAACATTAATCAATAACAAAGCTGATGCTTTTATCTTCACTTGCCTGACTCCTCTATCTCTTGGCTCAGAACTTGGTATGTGCAGAGGGGTTCACCAACCCAAGCCAGGAATCCAGCATCCCAGCTAGGGGAATTTGTCTAGAAATCCATTTAAAAAGTCCTAAAATGGGCCATAGAGTATTTTTTCTATTATTTCTTTGATAATACCTAATTTCCTTTGCTTTTTTTAAATGAAGCCATACAAGTGAGATTTTCTGTCTTTGTATATTTTCTTTTATACTGCCTTCCTATATTATTTATCAGTAACGCCTCTATTATTTCATCAATAATATTTTTATGTTCTAAGAGCTCCTTCTGGTTCTCTGTTTCTTTTCCATAATACTTCATTCTAGATTTTTGGATATATTATATTTTATTAGTTTATTAAATAGTAATACATGTTTCTCTGAAAAAATTCAATATTTTAAAAGTGTATAGTGATGTAAGCTCTCTCTCACCCAGTTCCCAGCTCTGGAGAAAACCTTGTTTTACTTTATGAATTCTTGAGATATTTCATGAAATTTAAAAATATACATATACTTAAAATATATTCTTGAATCTCTTTGAAAATACTTGTTATGCTTTTCTTTTTCTATCCTATTCTCTTTCCTAAATAAATTATATTTATTGGCAATAGCTATTCTCTATATCTTACAATTTCCATTTCATTATTTTGGCTTTCTTCATATGATTCATTGTCTAGTCACATGTAAAAATAGACTAGATTATGGTTTCTAGGAAGCAGATACGGATTTTCTCTCCGTTACAAATGTTAATAATATATATTCCTGCTCATTCTTACCCCTGAGTAGAAAAGCTGCCTAGGAGCTATTTTATGTGTGGTAATGGTGGTGAGAAAGTGGGGGGAGGACACACATAGAATTAATTTTAGCATACGTGGTAGAGAGCTGTTCTATATCCTGGATGATGAATGAATAAAAAGGCCAGAACCCAGCCAGCAGCCCTAATTCTCTTCAGTTTGTTTTATGTGTTTACACAGACTTCCCATTAATGCCCTGTTTTCCATCTCCATTCTCATTGCCACAGTTTGGCCCTGCCAAAGCAAGCCCAGAGTCCCTCTGGGTTTTACCTGACAGCTAGGCTATCTTCACATTTTCACTCTGTTTTGTATATACACAGAACTGTTTAGGATCATAACTTTTACCAATTTGTAGTAGTCATTGTATTTTCTACCAGATGAAATCTCTTGTCTGCTAACGGGTCCCTTCAGTATACTGTCCTTGGAAAAATTCTGGGCATTGATAAATAATCCAGTTCACATACTCCAGACTAGCCAGTTATGACATTTGCTTGGCAGTAATATAGAAGGAAAGACCATGGTGGGGGTGGTATTTATCTACAGAAGGGTATTACTAAATGTGAGGAGATTGTCAATCTGTCCCTGTCGATTAGAAGACACATTTCTGGTGGAACCCTACAACAGAGAAGAAGAAATGCTATTTTTATTAATTTGCTCTTTATCATCCTCCACTCCCTATCTGGAAGGTAGGTATTTTCCTAAGAGACATCTGGCAGCCCTGTCTGTTCCAGGATTTCTCAATTGTTTAAATAAGGAAAATGTGCTGCAGTTAATATTTCTTACTTATAATATAGCATCATGCAATGGTTACCCCACTTTTAATATCATGGCTTCCTCTCCTTGGGAAAATTTGTTTCCTATTTTGAGGTATATTGTTCTCTTCTGATAGAAGGATCTTCACTCATCCAGGCGTATAGCAACATTATAAAATTAGAAGGCAAAAAAAAAAACTTCAGAAGTTGTAAAACTGATGATTAACAGTAATGCTGTGGCCTTATTAAGTTAAGGATATCACGCTGTTTACCCATTCACACATGCTTATTGATTTAATGTTTTGTAAATTTAGCTCTCTTCAGTCTCAGCTGATGTGTGGGTGCATATACCAACCAGACTGACATTTATGCCATAAGTGAGAAACAACTTGATAATTTATGAGTGGTGAAATCCAAAGTCGAACAGGTTTCCCTAAGGAAAGGAAAAACACATGGGGCACATTTTAGATGACTCTGGTTCTTTCATTTTAGAAAGTGCTTCTTTCTAGTGGGCTGGTCAGAGAGGGAATTATGCAATTTGGTCAGCCCACCTTTTTTTCTATGAAGTATCTCTAAGAGAAATAATTCCGAGTGATGGATTTTTTCCTTGCTTTTTTTCTGTATCTTCATAGAGGCGGGGCCTGCACTAATGAGGACATTCTGGGAGTTCAACAGCCACATGTGGGATGTCTCAGGGTTGTTGCTAAGTGACTGACCCACACTGATGCCAGGCTGAAAGAACTACTAGTAAAATAGAGTCAATGAAATGTTTGACATTGGTACTTTACTTTCTTATATACTTCTGTGTTGATGAAGGAGCTCTCTTATTTTTGAATTTTATACCAGGAAAATGGATTTGGTTAAAAGGGGCAAAGGAAGTTCACCAAGTGCACAAATCAGTTTGGGGAGGAAATGTTAGGAGAGAGTTGCCTGAAGTTCTTCTTGGAAAAACACATACACACACACACACATATGGAGATGCACACACAAGTGCTTGTACACATATTTATGCTGAGCCATATATACGTAGCCATGAAAAAGATGGAGAATACTGAAGGCAAAAAGAAAGGAATCACCAGGTCAGCAAAGTCTACTCCCCACAATTTTTCTCTACTTTTATTTGGAGAAGTTTCTTGCAGTCAAAGGGCAACTGAACCAGGAAACATATTAAAGTATGTAAAAATTTTCATCAAGCCCTCAGAGACCATAGACTTCAGTATAAGACATAAGCTACTTTGACTTAGTTTTAACATTGACTGTTATTGAGAAGAAATAGGATTAGAAGTCAAGTGGTTTATTCAAGTTTGAAGCTGGAAATACTAGGAAGACAAGTGTAGGTATGTAGCAACCATTGGTCTATAGTAATTCTGGAAAATAGGAACATGTTTTCATTTACTGATGAAAGACCAGTTCCTTGGGAATGATCATTGTTCTCGGTTTTTAGTTCAGGCTGACATCAGAACAATTCTCTTAAATATTCTGCAGGTTCTCCATAAATCACAATAAGTTTCAGTCCTTTTAAGAAAGCAAAGCCCCAAATCTCTTTAAAATAAACTCTCTTCTACTTTAGCATCCTAATGATACTATTATGTGACAATTCCTTAAGATTTGATTAGCTTATTAGAGAGTCTGTGAGGCAAAGCTTAAGATTTTTAGGACTTCTGTCAATTTAATAATCTATGAGGTGCCATCTTAAATCATTTTGAGGTTTTAAAAAGGGATATTACTGGCTCATCCTAGACATTATCTTTTCCAGGAAGCCATTTCTTAATTTGAGACTAGTTTGCCATTTTAAGAGACTGAGAAAAGACATGCTTTTATTTTCAAATCTAAAAGGTACTAACTTCTTTATAATTCATAAAATTTTGCTTAGCTGAACAACTGAAACCTTTGTATTTTATTTCTGTATAAAAATTATCACAAACTTAATAGCTTAAAGTGACATAAATTTATTATCTCATAGATCTTATGGATCAGAATCCAGAATACTTTAGCTGGGTCCTTTGCTCAGGATTTCACAAGGCTGAAATCCAAATGTCATAAATCTGTGTCTTCATCTGGAAGTTAAAATAGGGAAAGATCTGCTTCCATGTTCCCTTAGCAGATCACAGAATTTCCTTGGACTACATAACTGAGATCTCCATTTTTTGTGCTCTTAGAGCTTAGATGATAACCCCGGGTCCTTGCCATATGGCCCTTCCATGGTCCATCTACTTTTGAATATTTTCACAGAAAGGGTACAGTTTTTCTGAAGGGCTCATATGATTAGGACAAGTTCAACTCAAAGTTAACTGATTAGGGACTTTAATTACAACTACAAAATTCCTTCTGCAACATAACATAATTTAACCATCAGGAGGTAGACATCATGGGGCCATCTTAGAATTCTCCCTGCCACATTTCCTTTTGGGTACATCAATCTTATTCCATTTTACTAGAAGTAGGTAAATAGCTTAAACAGAATCATTAATGTTCTTTATGGAAAATTCCTTAGCTAGACCACCAGTTATTATTATATTTTCTATTATCTTCTGTTATATTTTTAAAATTCTGCTACTACATAATTAGGGCCCCTTTTTCTAATTTTCAATAATATTTTCTTTAGTATCTTACAGACAGCTTCCTTGGGGCCTTTTAGACTTCTGCTAACATTATTTTCAAAGTCTTTTAGGTTGTCACCTTTACTCTCTTTGTGTCCTGGCTATCATCAACCATATCATTGTCAAAAGTCAATGGCATGTTTTAGGCTTTTCTTACAGCAACAGTTCCAAAAGTAGGGACAATTATAAAAATTTCTATCATTTATCTGCAACTGAATAGCAAGTCATTCTAAAACTTGTGATTTAAAGCAACAACAATTTTTTTTTTAACTCACAAGTCTGTCAGGAGACTTCCAGACATAGGACTGTATTTACTGAACCAATTAACACTTAAGATGAAATGAGATTGCTTTGTTAGATCAAAATCCTATGGGCTATAAATTTTACTTTTAGTCATTAAAGATTAAAGATAAAGATAAAGGTTTGGGGCTAACTCCCCAATAAGAACTAGAAAAGCTAGAACACACATAGATATGCACACACATGTACACACACAAACATAAACCACACCAAGGCACCTAATACATGTGAAGAAAATATCTTAGGGAAAGTAAAAAAGCTCCAAGAGATGAGTATGATATATGGTGCCACTATCCTTTAAAGAGACGGCATTCATATAAGCAGTAGATAAGAAACTAAACAAAACTTTTAGAGACACAAGTCCAAGGGGCAAAAACTGAAGTTCTGAAGTTCAAGGTTTTCCAAAGAAGAGAAATCTATTTCTTGAGTTGAGTTTGTACCACACAAAGGGATATATATACTAAGAGAAAGAGTAAACTGGAACTAGATAACCCATCCAGATATTCATTGTATTCAAATCATTTTTATTCCTGATAGGTAAGGTGTTCTGGAGGCTCTACCTCAAGATCAACTTCCAAAAATAAAAAATAAAATCCAGGAAGATTATCCAAGGCTTTTATCCAGTGATCTATATATATAAATACTATATATATATACATACACACTATATATATATACATACACACTATATATATATATATAGATATATATATACACAAACACTATATATATGGTGTTTATATATATACACATACATACACACACATATATTTTTTTGTATATATAGTGTCTGGTTCCCAGTCAAAAATAAACATTTGGATATTTTAGAAGATAGGACTTAACTTGAAAGCCATGACAGCAAGATATATGATACATGTTTATGATTTAGTCTAATGAATTTATCAGACATAGACTTTATAACAATATATTTAAGAAACTAAAAGGAAAGAAAATAAAGATTTCATCAGAGAAATGGAAGCCAAAAATGAATGAAAGATACCAATATTAATAACTGCTATTAAGAAATCAATTATTAACACACTTGATTTGTCATAAGTAAAACAGCGCACCCAACAACTGCAGGGCCATTCATCAAAATTAAAGATATGACAGTTCAGAAACTAGCTTACAAACTTAATAAAATCAAAATTAGTATAATCTATGATTGCAGTGGAATTCAGCTATATATCAATAACACCATCACCAAAAAAAGAAAGAAAAAAACAAAAAAAAACCCCTAGGAAATTTTCATGTGTTTAGAACTGTTTAATAAAAGAAACAAAAGAAATAATAACAAAGCCAAAAATCAATTATTTGAAAACACTATGAAAATGAATAAAACTTTGACATGACTGATCGAGAGAGAGAGAGAGACAGAAACAGAGTGCGAGAACAAAATAATACAAATAAAAAAGAATATTACCACAGGTATTTATTTTTATTCTTCTTTTGCCATGGGTCTTTCTGACAATTTTTTTAAAAAGATAATATGAGAACATTAGGATTATAATGAGAAATTATAATGTTAAAGTAAAATGGAAAAATCCCAAGAGAACACTACAACACACACCAAAAGAAGTTGATCAACTGACTTAAATGTATATGGAAATACAAAGCGTTAACAATAACTGAGATGATCATGAAGAAAAAGAAAAGTTGGAGGCACCACACTACTGAATATCAGGATTTCTTATGAAACCACTGTAATAGAGACTACAGTATTAGCACAAGGAAAGACAAAGAGACATGGAACAGAATAGAATCTAGGAAAAGACCTGCCCACACATCAAAAAGACATTTCTCCAAAGAAGAAACACAGATGGCCAACAGACATATGCAAAGATGTTCATTAGCATTTATTATTAGAGACATACGAATCAAAACAACAATGAGATTTTACCTCACACCTGTGAAAATGGCTATTTCCAAAAGACTGGAGACAAAAGGTATTGTAAAGGATATGGAGAGAAGAGAACCCTGTGCATTTTTAGTAGTTTTGTAAATTGGTGTGGTCACAATGGAAAACAGTTTGGAGAGATCTCAAAATATGAAAAATAGAAACACTGTATGATCCAGCAATTCCACGTCTAGCTATGTATCCAAAGAATATGAAAACATTAATTCAAGATCCAGTTCCAATGTGGCAAACTCTTAAGATCTGAAGCTTGCCTCTTTCCCACAGACAAAACCAAAAAACACCTGTCCAGCAACTACGACCTTTGAAAAGATATGGGGCCATTATCTCCATAAAGAGAGGGGTCACACATCTCCATAAATGGTAGAAGTTGATCTTTTTTGGCATCACGCCATCCTGTTCGGAGATCCCAGGATCACAAAGGGAGACCAGAGAAACCAACACCATGGAGCTGAAGGGCTTTCTTTCTCAGCAAGCACCTCTATACCTGGGACTGGCTTTCAGTCACTGAATCAAAAACTCTGAGTGGGGTGGAAAGAGAATCTCCTTGTGAACAGAGACCCTACTTCCATGCAGTGCTGACACTGGAGGCCTCCATTGCAAGAAAGCCCCTGGAGGAAACACCCACCCTCTCCATCATTAACACACTTGTACAGAACAGTTGGCACTCAGAGCTATTTTTCCGCAGGCTGTCAGAGACAGACAGCAAAGTTGAAAGACAGACAGCTCATCAGCACTCCTGCAGATACTTGACTGGTTCCTGGAAGGGAACATTCCATTCTATATCTTTCAAAGGTCTAATAATTGGAAGGGCTCCAACAAAACGGCAACACCCACCATCATAGGGCTATAGCTAATCTGACTCACTGTTTGGTACACTTTCTAGAACTGCCATCCCAAGACCCAAGGGTTTGTTTACAGTTCCCTACTGGGAATGCTGAAATTCTGAATGACTAAGAGATTTTCACAGGGGATTGTACTTGGCCAAGAGCAGACCTCAGCTCTCTCTTCTGTGGCTTCTGGTAGAACAAAACAAGCATTTTGTTTGTTTCCTTGTGCCTTGTTTGTTCATGCCTGTGACTCTGGAGGAATCCTGCATTCCCTACCCAAACTCCTACCCTTACTTGAGTAGGATTCTTAGGCATCAACACAGTGTGGTCCCTAGAGCTTCAATATTCCTGATGAGTGCTAAGATCACAAAACTAAAAGAAGTCTTAAATTCCTAACCAATGACTAAGACTATATTGTGCAGCTTGATAATTTACCTGTAAGACCTTTACATCAGGGAAGCCTAACCGATAGCAATAAACAGAGAATGTCAAACAGATTGAAGAGACAGAGAAATATACACAAAATAATGAACCAAAACAAAACCCCAAATGAAAACCTGAATGCAAGAGAATTAAGTAAAATACCTGATGGAGACTTTAAAGCAACATTTTAAACGATAATCACAGAAATCAGGAAAATAACAGAGGAACAAAAAGAGAACAACAAAAATAGTAAAATATATGAGGCAATTCCAAACAAAATTCACAAAGTTGAAAAACAAAATAGGTGAACTGGAAAAACAAAAACAAAAACACACTAAAGGGGTTCAGAAGTAGGCTAGAAGAAAACATCAATCAAATTAATGAATTAGAAGATAGGGAAGTGTAATGTACCCAAGCAGACCAGCAAAGAGAAAAAGAATTAAAAGAAAATAAAGACAGCATATGAGAACGATGGTATAACATCAAGAGGAACAACATTAGCATCACAGGAGGCCCAGGAGGAGAAGAGGCAGAAGGGGCAGAGATGAAATTTGAAGAAATAATAACAAAATATATGCAGAATGATAGATCCAATTAAAAACTCAGGAGAAAATCTGAATACAACAGACATGCAAACAACCTGAGGATGTACTTAGGGCAACAGTGATTAACATACACATGGAAATCAAGAAAATAATAAAGAAAAAGAGAACAAAAAGAGACAAGAAATTAATATGATAGCTGAACTAAAGAACTCAATAAAAGGACTGAAGAATAGGATGGATGAAGCCTCCAACAGAATCAGTGGGCTAGAAGATAGGACAGAGGCATGGACTCAAGCAAACCAGCAAAGAGATAAAAGAATGCAAAGAAATGACGAAAGCATTAATTGGAGGCTTAATGATATGCTTCTGAATGACTCTTGGATAAAGAGGAAATCAAAGAGGAACTTAAAGACTACTTAACAACAAATGAGAATGAAGACATGCGCTAGGAGAATCTATTGGATGCAGCAAAAGCTGTACTAAGAGGCAAGCTCATTGCAATCCAGACCTACCTCAAGAAACATGAAAAATCACAGATAAAATCTAACCCTATATTTAAAACAATTTGAGAAAGAACAATTAAAGCTAAAAAATAAGTAGAAGAAAGGAAATAATAAAAATTCAAGCACAAATAAATGAAATTAAAACCAAAAACAATCCAGAACATCAAAGAAACCAAATGTTAGTCCTTAAAAAAAATAAACAAAACTGGCAAACCAATGGCTAGAAACATAAAGGAAAAAGAGAGAACACTCTCATTGCTAGAATCAGAAGTGAAAGCGAAAAAGTTACAATAAATTCCATAGAAATAGAAAACATCCTAAGAGACTACTACGAGCAGTTCTGTGCCAACAAAATAAACAACCTTGAGAACATGAACAAATTCTTAGAAAAATACAATCTACCAAAACTAAACCTGGAAGAACTGGAAAACCTGAACAGAACAATCACAGGCAAAAAAATTAAAGAGGTAATCAAAAGTCTTTCTGAAAATGAAGGCTCAGGACCAGATGACTTTTCTAATGAGATCTGCCAAATCTTCAGAGAAGAACTGATATCTATTTTTCTTAAACTCTTCCAAAATATTGAATAACATGAACACCCCTAAGTACTTTCTATGAGGCTAACACCAAACTGATACCAAAAGCTGATAGAGATGTCACCAAGAAGCAAAATTACAGACCAGTAACTCTAATGAATATAGATGCAAAAATCGTCAACAAACATTAGTGAACTGAATCCAAAATACATCAAAAAGATCATTCATCATGACCAACTGGGATTTATCCCAGGGATACAAGGATGGTTCAACATACATCAATCTATTAATGGAATACACCATATCCACAAGAGCAAGGAGAAAAAATACATGATCATATCAACAGACTCAGAGAAAGCTTTTGACAAGATCCAACAACTTCTTGGTAAAAACACTGCATAAAATAGGGATACAAGGCATATACCTCAGCATAATAAAGGCCATATACAACAAACCCACAGCATCGTAGTCAAATGGGGAAAAGTGAAAGCATTTCCTCTAAAGTCAGAAACTAGGCAATGCTGTCCATTCTCATCACTGCTACTTAATATCACACAGGAGTTCTATCCAGTGCAATTGGACAAGAAAAAGAAATAAAAGGAATCCAAATTAGAAAGTAGGAGGTAAAACTATCATTATTTGCAGATGACCTGATTATATACACTGAAAATCTTAAAAACTCTGTCATAAAACTAACAGAACCAATCAACAAATACAGTACACTGGCAAACTACGAAACCAATACACAAAAGTCTGTTGCATTCTTATACACTAACAACTGGAAGAATATGAAATCAAGAAAATAACTTCATTTAAAATAGAAGTAAAAAGAATCAAATATCTTGGAATACCCTTAACAAGGAGATGAAAGACCTGTACAATGAAGTCCTTGAAACAGAGGATGATGCAAAGAGATGAAAAGACATCCCTGGTTATGTTTGGGAAAAATCAACATAATTAAATGGTCATCTTATCTAAAGCAATATATAGATTTAATTCTATCCCCATTAAAATCCCACAAACTTCTTTCCACAAAATAGAATAATTCTTAAAAATTGTGTGGCAAAACAAAAGACATCGAACAGTCAAAGCAATTATGAGAAAAAAAGAACAAATCTGGAGGGATTATACTCCCAGACACTAAGCTATACTACAAAGTGACAGTGATCAAAACAGTATGGTACTGGAATAATAATAGACGCACAGATGAGTGGACTAAAACTGAGTCACCAGAAACTGATCATATAGTCAGTTAATCTACAAAAAATGGAGCCAAAGGCACACAATGGAGTAAGGAAAATCTCTCCAATAAATGGTGTTGAGATAACTGGACAAGCACATGCAAAAGAATGAAATTAGATCACTCTCTAACACCATTCATAAAAATTAACTCAAAATGGACTAGAAACTTGGACATAAGACCAGATACCATGAAAGTCTCGGAAGACTACACAGGAAAGACATTCCATTACATTAGTCACAGGGAGGCCTTTGGGGACTCAACCCCAGCATCAAGGGAAACAAAAAGAAAAATAAACAATTGGGATTACATCAAACAAAAAAGCTTCTTCACAGCAAAAGAAAACACCAAACAAAAATACAATCTAATAATTTGGAGAAGATACTCGTATTTCATATATCTGACAAGGGCTTAATATCTAAAATGTACAAAGAACTCATAAAACTCAATAACAGAAAATCAGGAAATCAAATTTAAAAATGGGAAGAGAAATTAGAGAGATGTTTTTCCAAAGAGGATGTACATATGGCCAACAGGCACATGAAAACATGAGCCTACCTTCTGGCTAGCAGGGAAATGCAAATCAAAACAACAATGAGCTATCATCTTACACCTGAGAGACTGGCTATTATCCAAAAGTCTGGAAACAACAAATGTTGGTGAGGGTGTGGCTGGTACCAGTTGGCCTCTGGATGATGCAGGGGGAGCCCCAAGAACACAAGGTCAATTTGGGAAAGGGTGGAGCAAGGACCAGGCAGTGGTCAGTGTCTCTCTGCTCCGGGCATTCTCGCTCCTCAGTTCCTGGAGCTTCCTCTCCTGGGGCAGCTTCCTCCGTTGTCCATTCTGAATTCTCTTCTCCAGTAGGAGCTTCTCTTTATCTTGGAAGGCCTGTACTCTGCAGATTCCTGTTCCAGACCTCAACCATCATCCTGTAGTGACTGTGGGTATAGCTAGTAGAGACCAGAGTCCTTTGGGCAGTGGTCAGTGTGCCCAGAAAGAGCAAGCAGTGTACCTCTTCCTTGGCCATTCTCCTCTACAGCTGCAGGGAGAACTTGAGGCTGAATTTGCTGCTTAGACTACAGGTTCCAAATCTCAACTTCCAGCTGGGAATTTTCAAAGAGCCAACTGTCTCCTGGATTTGTAAAGGGGTTATTTGTATTTCAGGTTCCTCAATCCTCTGCCTTTCTTCCAGCTCCTATAGGGCTAACTCCTCCTTCTCCAGAGTAGGCTAGTCCTCCTCAAGGTCACCCATCTGCTGGCCCATTGGCTATTGCCCAGGGTGGTCCCTTTCCTCTGAGGGTTTGGTCCCTTCTCCTCCCGAGGGCCCCAATACTGCCTGCACTCTGAACAGAATCAGCTCAGGCATCAGTTGCAGCAGGGCCCCACCCAGAACCAGCAGGGCCTACTTTTGCTCCAACATTCCCAATGTAATCTTGGGTTTGACAGCGATATGGGGCCTTGCTCCTCGCCCCACTCCTGTACTTTTGGCTTATGGCTGTTCAGCTCCTGAGTTGGCATCGGGAGCCAGTCCTGCAGGTCAGTGCTAGGTATGCTCCCATCTTCAGGCCTGCTCTCAGGGGCTTCTGAGCCAGGACCCTCAGTGGTCACCAGAGGCCTTTCCAGAAAAGGCACCCTCTGGGAAACTGGAAAGCATCTCTCTGTTCCATTCACTGGGGCCAGAGAGGCTGTGTGATATGGGTGGCACAACCTCTTTCTTGGGTACCTTGACAGCAGAGGCTTGGGTTGCTGATCTTGTCCCCTCCAGTCTACCGGCCTCTGCCCCTGTGCTTCTACCAAGGCAGGCTGCCTTCCAGGCACTTTTCCTCTTCTCCAACCAGATCAGCTGGTCACTGTCACAGCCACCAGGGAAGCACAGACCAGATCTCCTGATGCACCCCTTGCTCTGTCAAATAGCATCATAAGAGTCACCCACGGCTGCTCCAGGACCCATGGGATAAACACTTGTGTGACTGCTGCAGGTACCTTCATGTCTCAGGAGATTATGGCCACTCTGCTAGCAAAGCCAGCAACTGCCAGTGTCCAGTGGTCACCATGGACATCGGAACACTTGGAGGGTTCCATCTCCAAGGAAACAAGTACCTCACAGTGGGGCTGAGGAAGGAGGCCCTTTGGGTTCTAGGAGCTCTGTGTCCCCTCCCTGTGTTCACTACACAGATAGTGACATGTTTGAGATGTGCACTGGGCATGTGGGGCAGCTAACCGCAGACTGTAGACTAAACTTGGCCACTCTGGCCCGGCTGTCCCCACATCCCACCAGAGGGTCAGCTTCTGTCCTGCCCAGTTCTTCTGTATATGGGAGTGTCATCACAACATGGTTCATCCCCAGGAGACACATGATGATCAGGAAACCTACAGTTTACAGGAGGGTCTGGGGTGATTCTGACATAGATATCTGTCTTTATTCACTGGGTCACTATTACACATCAAGTGTCAATCCTGACAATGTTCCATAATATTCACTCACCCTCCCTGATGATCCAACATTCTGCGTCTGCTTTAACAGTTTCACGCTTTGCAGCTTTCTCTGAGGAGTGTGAGAAGGCAGGAACCTTCTACATCCCTTTCCTTTCATTAACTAGGTCTTTCTATTAAAGCTGTTCTGTGTTGACAACAAACAGCTGGGGTTTTATATTTTTGATCCACCTGGTTATTTTCTGTCTTTTAATCGGTGTATTTAGATTGCTGATAATTGATGCACTGGATTCACATCTTTGATTTTTGTTACAATTTCTAATCATTGCCATTGTCTCTTTCTTTCTCTCTTCCACTCCTGCTATTTACCTGGGTTAATTTTGTAACAATCTATAAAGGAACCCTAAACTACAGATGGAGTCAGAAGGCCTGTGGAGGTGCCCATGGACTCTAATCACCCAAAACAGGAGTGTCAAAGGCATGAACCCTCAGTTCTAGTCCCAATAGGAAGGAAAATTCTTGCTCATGAAGAAGCTCCCTAGAAATCAGCATCAAGAAACCATCTCATCTGAACTCTTCCTCTATTCCCATGGATTTTCACTTTCCTCCTGCTGAAGACTCCTTATTTATGCAAAGCCTCCATCCTGCATAACCCCTGTGAGTATCTCTCTGCATGACAGAATCATAAATGATTAATAAAGTTAATTAGATGATGAAAAAAACCATTAGTTCAAAGGGATATGTGCGCACCTATGTTCATGGCAATATTATTTATAATATTCTACACTTGGAATCAACCTAAGTAACATTCAATAGATGACTGGATAAAGAAGATGTACCATATATACACAAAGGAATACTACTCAGCTATTTAAAAAAATGAAAACTTAGAATTTGTAAGAATGTGGATTGACTTTAAGGGTGTTATGCTTAGTCAAACTGAGAAGTAAGTCAACCTGAGAAAGACAAATACTATATGAGTTCACTCATGAGGAAGATAAAGATATAAGACAAGTGAATAAGCAAAACAGAAGAAACCCTATCAGAAAAAAATGGTATTTACTAAAAGGGAAAGGAGAAGCAATAAATTGGGTGTAAGGTGTCAGTTTATGGCAGAGGATGGAAATCAGACATTTGGTGGTGATCACAATGCAATATATGTCAAAGTGGTGTAAAAATACAATGCTGTACATTGTAAACCTATAAACTAATATTACCTTAACAAAAATCACAAATGGATTTGATTTATGTGCAAGGAAGCCTACCAGAGCAGGGAGATGATTTTGCAACAAATGGTGCTGGTCAACTGGAGATTGACTTGGGAAAAAAAAAATCAAAAAAGATATGAAATGGAACTGTTATTTGATTGCCTCCATGATCATTACAGGAACCTAGAAAAAAACCATAGGAGAATATCTTCATGAAGTGAGGTTGGCAAAGGTTTCTTAAATGGGACACATTAAGAACTAGTCATAAAAGAACAGATGAATAGATTGGAGTAAATTAAATTAGAAACTCCAATTCCTAAATCAAAAGACAGACACCAGTAAGAGAGTGAAAGACAAACCAGAGTGTTTTAGATATTTGAATTTTGAAAAGCATAGTAAAAGGGCATGTATCTGGAACATGTAAAAATAATGTCTATAATTCTATAAGAAAAATATGGACAATTCCATGAAAGTCTCAAGTGGCCAATAAACACGAAAAGATGCTCAATCTTATTACTAATCAGGGAAACATGCAAATTGTAAAACCCCAATGAGATACTACTATACTCACACCAGAACGGCTAAATTTTTAATAGTAATATTTATTATTTCTTTTGTTCACAGTGCTATAGTCATTTTAGGATACTGAAATTGCATCTCACATTATATCCACCACCAGAGTTCCAGTGTCTTTTACCACCATTTATCACCTTTCCCCCTCGCCTCATCCCCCTCATAACCACAGTCTTTTGCCCTAATTTTGTTGGGATTTGTATGTACATTTGTTTCATATAATTATATTCCACATATGAGTGAAACAATCATGTATTTCTCTTTTTCTTTCTGATTTATTTCACTTAACATGATCCCTTCCAGTTTCATCCAGGTTGTTGAAAAGGGCATAATTTCATATTTTAAATAGTGGCACAGAACTGCATTGAGTATACATACCATAGTTTCTTTATCTAGTCATGTCTTGATGGGCACTTAGGTTGTTTCTATGTCTTGGCTATTGTGAACTGTGCTGCTGTGAACATAGGGGTGCAGCTGTTTTTTCTAATTAGAGATTTTGTATCCTCTGAGTATATGCCCAGGAGTGAGATTGCTGGAACAAATGGTAGATCCATCTTGTTTGTTTGACGAATCTTCACACTGTTTTCCAAAGAGATTATACCAATTTACATTCCTACCAACAGAGTAGGAGGGTTCTTTTTTCTCCAAACTCCCACCAACACCTATTATTTCCAGTTTTTTGAGATAGGCCACAGAATGGCTGAAATTCTGAAGAGTGACAACATCAAGTGTTAATAATAATATGAAACAACTAGAATTCTCATCAATTCTGGTGGGAGTGAAAATGGTACAAGCATTTTGGAAAAATATATTTACATTAACATATATCTTTTGACCCAATAAATCGTTCCTAGTTATACTGAGGAAAAATGCTTACATATATGAAGCGCAAGACATGTATAAGAATATTCAAAGCACTGCTATTTGCAATAGATAAAGATAAAAAACAGTAAAGTCCAAAGTTCCATTAAATGCTAAAATATAAATACACTGTGAAGTTAATCATATAATAAAACAAACTGCAGCAATGACACTGAATGTGTTATCACCACAATGTGGGTCAACCTCATACACATAATGTCAAGCAAAATAAGTTCAATTTCCCCCCAAAATGTATATTATGTGATTCAAAGTTCAAAAATAGACAAAATAATCTTGAGTAGTTATCTTCAGAGGGGGTGAAGGAAGAAGAGACTGAAAGGTAGGTCTTTCCTGGCTATGAAGTTTCAACCCTCTCGCGTACAGGTAGGTACTCAGGGACCTTCTGCTAATCTCCAAAGATTTCTCCTTGCAAATTTCTCCTCCTTAATACTTTGCCCCTCAAATTCTATCCACTTTTGCCTCCCTTCAGCTCAGTTTTGGATTCCTCTTCCTAAACTCAAGACTGGAAATAGCCACCACCTTCATGCAGGAAGCAGTTGCAAACAGAAGACTCACCTCATTTGTTTGTCTCCTCCCACGAATCACAGTCTGACATGGCTCATTGTCCAATGTCTAAAAACCATACTTTCATATGTTTTCCCCAGTTTTCTACTTGTTAGTGGCAGGGTCAAAATATTAAAAGAGAAAATATTTGGCTCCAGAGACTGAAAATTCTGATTCACTAAGTCCAAGGCGAGGACCAGGCATCTGCACTTTGATAAAACAGGTAAAAGTGATTCTACAATACAGTTTCCCAGTTCCGTAATACAAAGAAAAGATGCCACTATGAGGCCACTAATTGGGTCTATGGAGCCCTACTTAAATACCAGTGGTCACATTTATACACACACACATATATACATACACACACACACACACACACAATGTGCAAATTCAGTTAGCAAATTTTTATACACACATTGTTTTAACTATATTGAGTATTGTGAAGCTACGGACTTAAATTCTAAAGTGAAAATATATCCACCATTTTAAAGTACAAAGTCAAGTTGTCTTGGTATGCATGCCTAATTTTTAAAAATCATGTTGGATATACAAATGGTACCTCTGTTCAAGGATTTTTAAGATTTACTAGTCTTCCACAAAAATTGCTGAGCCCACTTACATCTAGATTCTGTAATCTATAGTTGTTTTCAAATTATAATAACATACAATTTGCACATATATGTGTGTTTTTAAATATAATAGCATAGAGAGCTAATATTTATTGAGCACTTAAATGCCTGGCACTGAACTAACTTTTTATATTTTGAAATTCAAAATTACCGTAAAATGCAGGCCTTGTCATTATCTCTTTTTATAAGGTTGGTATCTTGCCCAATGTTAGGCATGAGAAAAATATAGAACCACATATCAGCTCAAGTATTTGCGGTTCCAAACTCTGTTTTTGTAATACCTAACACTGGAAAATCCACGTAGAATCAAAAAATTTCCCCCAAATATTCTGAAATAAGAAAGCAAACAGTGAAAGAATTTTGGCCAAACTGTCCTTTCTCAGATTAAAAATATTTTTTAAATAAATATATTTTAGAGAAAGAAATTAAAAAGCAGTAAAAAATGGGCAAATAGGAATTTTTCTAATGATAACTCTTACCTCAAGTAATGACCTTTCAAGTCAATATTTACTAATATTGATTGAATCTAAACATATAGTAAGTTTAACTTAAAAAGGAAATTTTGCTATATCAAAGGACTTTGATGCAGATAAAGAAGAAAATGATTAATCTTAGGGAAATCAGAACTTTGATCCCATGTTTACCCTCAAGTGAATGGCAGCAGACACTTTACTAAAGAGGAGTCATTAAAACGAAATCACTGACTTTAGGAATCCCTCAGATCAATACGTAGCTCTCCCCATCCCATGTTTGTAATGGCACATTTGTCTCTGTGTAAACTAGTTAGGTTCTCTTCAGACATCTGACAATACACACACACATTCTCTGCTCATTAAAGTCATGAAGCTGAACTTTTAAAAAGACAGTTCAGTTATCTGGTAATATATTGTCCATCTCCAAAATAAGTGTCTCTTTTGTTAACTTTCACTAAAAACACTAAGGTAGTCTGCACAAATGTGCTTCATAGTAAAAGGAAATGTGCTATGTTTCTATTACTTTTGCTTTTGTTTTGTTTGTTGTTGCTGTTTTTAAGAGATAACACTTTCTTCTCCTTTCACTTCCACACACAGAAACATTTGCCTGCTTCATAAAACTCAGCCTAAAGAAACGAGTTAATGAACTCCACATGAATAGAAATGATGTCCAACTTTCTGTAGTGAACATTCAGGGTTGTTTATCTTCTCTACCTCTTACAGCAATTGCAAAGTGAGAGTTACACTAGCCTGGAGGTGTAAGGAGCACCTGTTTCATTTACTCATGATATAACTCAAGCTGCTGTAAAAATTGCTTTTGCAGAGAAGATGAGAAATGATAAACAAGTTCCTCTTCCCAGAGGCATAGTAGCTTATCCATAACTATCACTTCATAAGCAGATTCAATACAGTCCTCAATTTTTGGTGTCTCAGAGGAAAGCAGTAACTACCTTGGAAACGGTAGGAAAACATACACTCTCACTCAAAATGCTTAGATCTGGATCCCAACACCACCACTTAGTAGCTATGTAATCTTGGACAAGTCACTTAATTAGCCTGTACCTCACTTCCTTATCTGAAAGATGGGACTAGTGATAGTATCTGTCTCTCTTAGTATTGTTGTGAGGATGAGTAGGCATTTGGGGGGATAAAATTCATCCATCCTTTGATTATTCCCAGGGTCACTGCAAGAATGAATTCCCTCAAACACCTATCAATCTTATCTGAAATAGATAATATTTGCCAGAGTTAAATAAACCTCTAGATCAGCCATATTTACAATATATCCTAGATAATTTCATCCCTTCCCAAATCCTACCTACATGTGGAATCTACCACGACTATCTTTGACCAAAACATCAGAAATATTCCTCAAAACCCCCAAATTGCTGTAACTGATGCCTGGCTCACCCTTGTGGTTTATCACATATTGTCTTGTACTCTCAGTTACAATTCTTTTGATTTATGAACTGTTTTCCCAATAAGACTATGAGCTACTCAGCAGTAGGAACTTTGTTTAGTAGTTCTTTGATTCCTACTTTACAATTAGCAGCAACAGCAGCATCTTTTCTCTTAGCTCTTCCGCTAAGGCAATCCCAAAAAAGGGTTGACAATGGAAGACTATCAGCTGGCAGCACTCCCAAAAGCTAGGATAATAAATCCTTCATTCCTGATGGGGTGGGCCGATAGGGGGGTGCCTGGTAGTACATTAGAACATCCACTATAATATTCAGGTAATAGTAGGTAAAGCAACCATAGAAGGTAAAACCAGACTATTCTGCCCTTGAGCAGAGATTTTCTGTCTTTTTGTGATAGTGCTGAATGCAGGTTTTCCCAGGTGGGATAGACTGGATGACCTCTGAAGGTTGACCTTGTGTATTATCAGTCCAAGAGTCAGTGACAGTTCAGAGGCTTTCTTGGGCAAACAATTGCTGCCCGAGTAAATCAGAACTTCAATGCTAACAAAAAACAGGTATCTGTTTGAGCAGCTATGTTCAATTACAGACCCAAGGCAATCTACTGATGGTTCCTTTACCCAAAGTGAAGGTAGAAAAGATGAAGAAGTGCTTGGAATTGGCTCTACAACTTTAAAGAAACAATACAAATACCATGAGATACTCTCACAAATAATCAATGACCCTGACTGGTGACTTCAGCTTGTGATGTCTCTCTGGGCAGAGAGGCGGGGATGGGATCTAGGCTGGGGTTCATGATGAGACTTGCTCTAAAGCCTCATATAAGAGTAGGCTGGCAGGGAATTTTCTAATCCTGCTATTGTCTTTCCTCAGTATTAACCTTAGCAAATCACTGTCTTCCCTATCACAACCACAGGGCTATGATAAGGTCTTGCAGCTCTAGAAGCAGTGGAGGTAGAGAATAGATAACATGAGTGCAGGTGAGCTGGCAAGCACCTGAGCAACAACCCCCACCCCCCACCGCTCCCATTCCACACTTTGATCAATTGCAATAATCTTGGATAAAAGCAGTTCCTGAGAAGAGGACAGAACTTTCAGGATAGAGAGGATGGTGCAGGAGTGACTTGCCCCTGGATTTCAATACACGAGCCTATCCACCATGGGGCATTCCCCCCACATCACCGGGTATACCATTCTCCATCTCCTAGGTCACTTAGTGAACCACAAATACAAGCCTGAATAGCATTTGCACACCACCCCCTGCCTCGCTCTCTCAAGAGAGACATCGCAAACTGAATTTACTAGTCAGGGTCATTGATCATTAGAGAACTTCTTTGTTTATTTTTAGGAAACGTGTAGACATGAATGAAGGCAAGCAGAGGCAGGCAGGTATAAGAAAAGAGGAGAAACATTTTATTTATTTTATTTTAGTTTTTCATCTTTGGTTGTTTAAGCCAGTCCCAGGTCTTAAACTAGGGTCCCTGGAACGTATTTGGGCTGCACCCAACCCCTACTCCGCTAGGGCACACCAAGAAGACCTTTATAAGACAATTTATAGCTATGGGGGCACCATGTAACAGTACTCAAGTGTTAGTACAGGTCTGAAAAGGGGAGTAAAAGGAGGCATCAGAGTCAAAAGGAGAGAGTCATTAGGAGATGTCTGTTCTGAAAGGCACCCTGATCTACAGTAAAGAACACAACCAATATCATAAGGGGCAAAGTGAGAGAATAAGCACCCTTGGCCTCACATTATTCCCTCCCACCATTCTCCTACTGGGTATCCTCAGTGACTGAATGTAATGGGAAGTGAGAGGACAAGGGAACTTGTTGATATCTTTTGTATAGATCAGCCTCTGGGGACATTGAGCAGGGTGGGGAAAAGGGTGGATAGTACTTCAGGAGGGGCAAATAGAAAACCTCCAGAATCCCAAATTAGCTGATAATCTCAAGAAACAAATAATGAGATATAAGCAAAAACACTATAAAAATAATGAAAAGCTTGCACCCAAAAAGCAGAACAGACAAAAAATTTAAAACATAAATAATATTTGAAGATATAAGGGGAATATTAAAAACATGAAGCAGAGGAAAAACTTTCCTAACTTTGTTCTCTGTCATCCTCAACATACAACATCCATCCTCAAAGTCACTCCCTGATTCAATATGTTAATACAATAGCCATCATTTTAGCAGTCAGACTTACAACAGAATCAAAGGAAAGAAATGAGAAAGTGCCTCCTCCACTATGAACAATCTCCCCAAGTCCCCCTGCATAGTTTGTTTATATCTAATTACAGAGAGCTAAGTCATATGGCCCATTAAGTGTAAGGAAGTCTGGGAAATATAGCATTTATTATGAGTAACAATACAGCCATCTCAGCAAATTCAGCAAGATTGAAGTTATAGAAAGTCTGTTCTGCAACCACAAAGGAGTGAAACTAGAAATGAACAAGAAGAACAAAACTGCAAGAACCACAAGATATGGAATTGGACAACATGCTTCTGAATAACTCAAGTATCATCAATGAAATTAAAGATAAAATTAAGACTTAACCAAAAACAAATGAAAATGAAGAGATGATTACCAGAATATGTAGGATGTGGCAAAAGCAGTTGTGGGAGTAAAGTTTTTAGCTATACAAATGTGTACCAAAAACTGAAAGAGAGCCCATATTAAGTCCCTAACCTCACTCGTGAGGGAACTAGAAAGGGAAGAACTATCTAAATCAAAAATCAGAAGAAGGAAGGAAATAATACAAATTAGAGAAAAAGTAAATGAAATTGAAAACAAAAAATAATGAAACCAAGAATTGGTTCTTTGAAAAAAATAAACAAAACTGATAGAACCCTACCTAGACTCACAAAGAAGAACAGAGAGAAAACCCTAATAGAATAATAATAAGAAGAATCAGAAGAAAGAGAGGCGATTACAGGGAGATTACAACTGACAGCAGAGAAATACAAAGGATAATGAGAGACTATTATGAGCAATTATACATTGGCAAATTCGTCAATCTTGAAGAAATGGACATATTCCTAGAAAACTATAACCTCCCAAAAACTGAACCAGGAAGACACAGACACCTTAAACAGAGTAGAGAAATTGAAGTAGTAAACAAAAATCTCCCTCAAAACAAGAGCCCAGGTTCAGAAAACTTCACCAGTGAATTAACCAAATATACAAAGAAGAAGTAATCCCCAACCTCCTTTAATTTTTCCACAAAATTGAAGCAGAGGGAAAACTCCCAGATACATTTTATAATGTATAAAGGCCAATATCACCCTGATCTCCAAACCAAAGATAGCACCAAAAGAAAACTATAGACCAATATCACTGATTAATAGAGATGCAAAAATTCTCACCAAAATCCTGGCAAACAAAATTCAACTGCACATTGAAAAAATAATACACCATGAACAGGTGGGATTCATTTCAGAGATACAAGGATGTTTCGACATACAAAAATCAATCAATGTAATACACCACATCACCAAAGAGAAAAACAAAAATCATATGATCATATCAATAGATGCAGATAAAGCATCTGGCAAGATCCAACACCCATTCATGTTAAAAAAAATTCTTGCCAAAACAGGAATAGAAGGAACATATTTCAACTCAATAAAAGCAATATACAAGAAACCCATAGACAGTATAGTACTCAATGTGAAAAAACTGAAAGCCTTTTCCCTAAGATTGGGAATAACACAAGGTTGCTCTCTCTTACCATTACTATTCAACATCATCTTGCAAGTCTTGCCTGAGCAATAAGGCAAGAAAAACATATTAATGGAATCCAAATTATAAAGGAAGAAATAAAACTATCATTATTTGCAGATGACATATTATACCTGAAAAATTCTAAGGATTCCACCAAAAAACTGCTGGAAACAATAAATATAGCAGGTTGGCAGGATATAAAATCAACACTCAAAAGTCAGTAGCAGTCTTATATACAAACAATGAAGTAGAGGAAAAAGAAATTATGAAAGAAATTCCATTCTCAATAGCACCAAAAAAGATCAAATACCTGGGAATAAATCTAACAAAGGAGGTTAAATATTTCTACAATAGCATCTATAAGATTTTAACAAAAGAAATAGACACAAAAAGATGGAAGAATATTCCATGCTCATAGATTGGAAAAATTAACATAATTAAAATGGTAATCCTACCCAAAGAAATATCAGATTTAATGCAATTCACATCAAAATTCCAGACATTTCTTAAGGAATTTGAACAAACAATACTATTTGGAATCACAAATGACCTTGAATAGTCAGAATATCCTGAGAATAAAAAAGAACAGCAAATGAATCATACCTCCTAACTTCAAACTATACTAAAAAGCAATCATGATCAAAACAGTATGGTACTGAAGTAAAAACAGACACACGATCAGGGGAATAGAATTGAGATCCCAGAAATAAAACCAGACCTATATGGACAGTTAATCTTCAACAAAGGAGTCAAGTGTATACAATGGAAGAAGGGAAGTCTATTTAATAAACGGTGTTGAGAAAATTGGACAGACATCTGCAAAAAATGAAACTATATTACTCAGTAGCACCAACCGCAAAATTTAATTCAAACTGGATAAAAGACCTGGACATAAAACCTGACACCACAAAATGCTTGGAAGAATATATGGGGAAAACTCTCCACAAGCTCCACCTCAAAGAGATCTTTGGGGAAAGAACAGCTAAAGTAATAGAAACCAAGGTCAAACTAAACAATTGGGACTATAGCAAATTAAACATCTTCTGCAGATGTGGTACACATATACAATGGAATACTACACAGCCCTTAGAAGAAATGAAATTCTGCCATTTGAATCAACACAGAGGGATCTAGAGGGGATTACATTAAGTGAAATAAGTCAAAAGAAGATAGCTACCAGATGACCTCACTCATAGGTGGAATTGAACAGACAAAACAAAGGAGCATATAAAACAAAACCAACCCTTGAACACTTGTAACAAAACTGAAGCTACCAATGGGGAATGGGACTGGAAGATGGGGGTGGGCGAGAAATGGTGGTGGAGCCCACTGGACACTGCTGAAGAATACTTGGTGATCGGAGGGTGTGTTGACATAAATATGAGGAATCGGGGAACCTTTATGTGTGAGTTTATTTTATTGTGTAAAAATAAAAATAATTGATTAAAAAATAAAAAGTTTCTGCATAGTGAAAGAAACACCACTAAAACAAAAAGACAACCCACAGAATTCAAGAAAATATTCACACAACATACATCTGATAAGTGCTTAATCTCTAAAATATGCAAAGAGCTCACACATCTCATAGAAGAAAAAAGTAAACAGCACACTCAAACAATGGGCAGAACAACTGAACAGACACTTATCCAAGGAGGACACACAGATGAACATGAAAAAAAAGTTCAACATCACTCATTATCACAGAAATGCAAATAAAAACCACAATGTGATACCATCTCACACATCAAGAATGGCCTATATCCAAAACTCTAGAAATAACAAGTGTTGTAGGAGGTGTGGAGAAAAAGGAACCCTCCTTCACTTTTAGCAGGAATTATATTAGTGCAACCTTTCTGGAAAACAGTATGGAGAGACCTCAAAAAATAAAGAAGGAACTACCATATGATTCAGCAATCCCACTCCTAGGCATTTACCCAGAGGGTACAAAGATCTCTAATGAGGAAAAATATCAGCACCCCTATGTTCACAGCAGCACAGTGTACAATAACAAGACTTGGAAACAACATAAATATTCATCAACAGATAACTGGATAAAGAAGCTGTGGTCTACATCCTCAATGGAATTCTATGCACCTCCTTAAAAAGATTAAATTGTGCCCTTTGCAACAATATGGATGGAACTGGAAGGGAGCATGTTAAGTGAAATAAATCAGAAAGGAAAAGAGAAATACAGGATGTTTTCACTCATGTGGAATATCATGAAATGAAACAAATAAACAGTTAAGCCCCAGCAAAAACCACAGACAGAAGATGACGGCTGCTGGTGGCACTGAGAGGGGGGTTGTGGGGTAAGGAGGACAGGAGGGGGAAGAAGGTACTTGTAAGGGACACCAGGACTCTGGTGGTGGGTGTGGCGCATAGAACCCATAGACTGAGAAATGAATTTAATGTCTTAAAATGAATCTGGTTTTGTAAACAAAAGAAAATAATAAAACATGGTATTAAGTGCAAATGCTGCTGCTGACAAAAAGGAATCCTCACCACAGCTAGTCAGATGATTCTGGAAAGGAATCTGGAGTTGCACACTGAGCCTTAACATATGCACATTCTTCATCCTAGCAAGCCTGCTTCTGGTATACAATCCAGAGACTGCCTTGCACAGGTCCATGAGAAAATGTGTGTGAGCATGATCACTGTGATTTAAAGGGTTATAGACAAACTAGGAGATCAATCTCTTGTGAAATGGGTAAGTAAGATATGGCATGTTCCATTAAAATGGAATATGACCTGTCATAAACAACAAACTAGATTTCATATAACATAGAAAGACCTAAGCAACAGGATACTAAGAGAAAACAAAGAAACAAAAGTAATATAGAGTGTGTTATGGATTGAACTCTGTTGCTCACAAATTCATATGTTGAAGTCCCAATCTGGAGAACCACAGGTTGTAATCATATTTGAGATAAGATCTTTAAAGAGGTAACTAAAATAAAAAGGTCATTAGAATGGGACCCTAATCAATCTGACTAATGTCCTTATAAGAAGAGATTACTACATACAAAGGACAAAGCTGTATCAGGTATGTGCATGCACAGAGGAAATGCCATGTGAGGACAACAGCAAGAAGATGATCATCTGCAAGCCAAGAAGAGAGGAGACTTCAGGAGTAACCAAATATGCTGACATTTTAATCTTTGACTTCTAGCCTCTAAACAGAGAAAATTAATTTCTGTTGTTTAAACCACCCACTCCAGTATTAGTATATATTCTATGTATATATACACACACACATATTTTTTCAATTAAACACATGTATTAAACACATTAAGACTAATTTGGAAGATAAATATATACACTCCAGTATGGGTGTTTACAGGGAGGAATAGAAGTAAGGAGAAATGATGAATGTAGAAAAATTATCAAACAGAAGAAAGCAAAAGATGGCCTTTCATAGACAGAAATTATGGGAGTGCAAAAAACTTAAGAGTATAATTAACTAAGTTCTGTACATCTGAGTTCCGATCCTCTCTAATATACCATCAAAGGAGAAAGAAAATTCCATACTGAAAATTGTAAGAAGGAAAAAAATTAGAGTTATAATGAAGCAGAAAAAACTGTCAGATTGTCAGCTGACTCAATTTATAATACCGAGTCACAGCCTTGGCCAAGACTCCCCTATGGGTTATAAAGAGGAGACATCCTGGGTCAGGGACAAAATAGCCCAGAGTTTTTCATTCATACACTGTGAGACATTGGTCAGTAATCCAGTGGCTATTTCCTGAGATTGGTAATAGATGTTCAAAGAATTCAGTCACTTGGAGATTGCATTACTAGATTAAGCCTCTGGTAGATGAGAGACTGAGGTTACAAGCAAGGGCAGAACTGGATCAGAGCACCTCTACCTTGAGTACAAGGTCGTGGGTCTCTTCCATGTGTTTCTTTTGTCTTTTTACCTCAAACACCAAACCATCCATTCTCTTAGTCCTGAACAATTCTATCCCAAGAATGAAAAGCCAAAATTGTTCCCCAAAACCTACAAAGAGAGGTTCCTGACTATAAGGCCTAGCAGTAACAGAACTTGGAGATAATGCATAGAGGCAAAATAAAAATTTGATTATAAATCCTTATTATGAGCTGTTGTGTGGAACAAAATTAACTTTAGGAACATGGCTCTGATCACAGAAAAAGGTAGACTGTCAAAGTTCAAAGGAACCTTTTATATTCCACGATTTATAAATCCATTTGGTCATTCATTCATTCAACAATTATTTCTTGAATACATATAATGCTTCAGGAATGGTATTAGACTTAGAGATAAATCAAACTTCTTCTTGCCTTGAGCCTTCACAAATGCTATTTCTTCTGCTATAAGAAACTTTAAATGAAATCTTACTCCTCAAACTTTAGGTTGTAGCTGAAATGTTAAAGACTTTTTCATAAAGTGCACACATACCTAACATTATTCTCCTGTCATAATACTCTAATTATATCCTTCAACTACTTATTGCTATTTTTAGTTATGCATATTTATTAATTATGTTCATTTACTCATTTTGTTAAATGCCTAAAGTTTACAAATGGTAAACTGAGGTCCAGGGGAGTAACAAGACATTAAGGAAGTCAGAATCAGGACTAATACCAAAGTGTCTACCTGAAAACTTGGTAACTTCCCTGAATTACATCTATAAAATATGGTCAATAATCTATCCTACAAAGGGCAGCAAGCAAGAAAAAGAAATAAGATGCAGGCAGATTGGAAAAGAAGTAAAATGATCTCTTTTAAATCACATGGATGACAAGATCCTGTATATAGAAAATCTGAAGGAATGTGCACACATTACCTACCTGCTGGGGCTGCTGCTCAGATAAAAGACTGAGAGACTTTACCCAGAAGGAATGTGCTTTACCTAACTGATTCCTGAGGACACTGGGAGACACCCTATCCCTCTCACCAGTAACTTCTTTTGGGACTGTAGCCTGCCTGTGTTCTGGGCCCACACCTACTAGGTTTCTCTCCTTGTGTCTCACTATTTTGTCTGTGACTCAGGAAAACCTCTGCATTTCCTGCCTTGTCTCCAACTCTGAAGGCTGAACTCTCAGACCTCAACACACTGCCAACTCTAAAGCTCTGAGCATCCTAACTGGTGCAGAGATCACACAACGGAAAGACCAGCACTCTAGGCCAATATGACGGGGCTATACTCAGCAACCTGATACTCCATTAAAGGGTCATTAGAAGGTAGGGCAGTGGAATGCATACCAACAAAGAGAAAAAAGGGTGAAAAGAAATGAAGACAGCATATGAGATCTATGGGATAACATCAAGACAAACACAGTCACATGCAGGGTAGGGGAGAAAAGCCCATAAACCTAACCCATAGAAATAAACAATATCAAACAGAATAAAGAGACAGAGAAATAAACCCCCAAAGAATGAACCAAAACACCATGAGACAATCTAAATGCAACAGAATTAAGCAACTACCTGAAGACTTTAGCCTCACTCCCCATCTCCCACTGCACCCAACCCCATCATTATAGAGTGCTTAATAGAGCAGCCATTATTTTATAAAACTCTTCTTTCTGGTATCCATCTAGAAATCTCTATAAAACAGTATCCTTCTCCAAGACTTCATATTTGGGAACAAATAAAGAAGTAGTCAAAGACACTATGAGAATCAGACATTCGTAGAAGCTGTTACACAGTATGGGAAAAGGCTAATCTGCAGTAAGGGGCAAATTAAACTGATCTCAGAAGAAAGCAAGAATAAAACAAAGAACATGTCCTTGAGGCATCTAAGGCCTGATTCCAGAGGTCCTAGGCATCAAATACTTTTGGAAACTTCCTACATTTTTTGGATGTCTAACTTTTCCCTGAGTTCCATGGCTCAGCAAAATTGTCTCTCTGTTTTAGTTCTATTACTCAATAGCTTTACTAAAATACTTCAATGCCAAGCTTATTGTGAAGAGTAAATGGACATAGGTATATACAAAAAGATAGTACTATGAGCTCAAATTTAAGGAGAGCTTACTCTGTATCAGACAGTATTTTAAGTGTCTTGACTTATTCAGTCCTCACCATAATCTTAGAAGGGAGGTGCTTATTTTGATCCTCTTTTACAGATGAAGAAACTGACCCACTGAAAAGCTAAGAAATGTACCCAAAGTTGCAAAGTCAGTAATTAGCATTGTAATTAAACTGCTATTTTGGAATGTGGGTTCCTTTTAAAAATAGTACCTCATATAGAAATTCTCAAGAACTATTCATGACAGTGGCACTTGTAACCAACCTATGATTTCAGTTCTCTAACTTTTAATTCTTCTATTACCTGAATCTATACTAACTTTCAGAGTGACCCCAGTTATTACAGAAAACAGCATTTCGGCTTATATAACCACAGAACTGATACAGTGTCTGTCTCTCTGTAATGCTCCCCAAGAAAGAAATGTTCATATTATGATGTTTTTATTATCAGGACAGTCAGTATATGATCTACACAGAGTTCACACTAGAGCTGTAAAGCTTGATAGAATATGATCGCATCATCTGAAATGCAAGCAGGGTCTACTATTGCAGTTGTAAATCAAAAAGACAACACTTGCACTGCCTGGTTCTCCTTGCAAGAACATCTCTAAATTCATGTTAAAGTTATAAGCTGCTTCCCTAAGATGATTAAAAAAATTGAATTCCAGTATATCCCAGGGCTTACTCTATATATTCTCAGCAGAGGTTAGAAAGTTGCACATTAAGCTTTTCCTTTCCTTCCTCTCCTCTGCCTTATATCAACTACGTGTTAAAGGAAACATTCAACAGAGAGAGGCTTTTTTCCTCTAAGTCCCTTGTGTTTGACGTCCTACAGGGTGCTAATTATTAGTGGAAACTTGTTAGATGGAGTTTGTGTATTGGGCATCTTGGTACAAGGAACAGGAACTGATTTCACCACTTCATTTCACATAAATATCAAGTTGTCACCAAAAGGCAACAATCTGTGCCAACATCAGATATGAACTAGTGACCCCCAGGGAGCATGCTGGCTTTAGATGCAAGTAAAGAAGGATGCTGAAGTGGGCGAGGAAACTAAGCTGGCCAGAAAATACTTTCTCCTCTTGCAGGATAATATCTGAAATTCCATGATTTGAGTTTCACTCCTTAGTTGAAGATTTTTCTAGGTTATTGACTTGCAATTAACCTAAGCAAAGGACACATTTAAAATCTTATCACTTCCTTATATCTTATTTTGAATGGGTTTCTGTGTTTAAGAATGGAAAGAAATAAGAATGAG
Source organism: Solenodon paradoxus (assembly GCA_004363575.1). Taxonomy (NCBI): domain Eukaryota; kingdom Metazoa; phylum Chordata; class Mammalia; order Eulipotyphla; family Solenodontidae; genus Solenodon; species Solenodon paradoxus. The sequence goes on from RJWH01000299.1 coordinate 395,271, forward strand.
AAAACATCCCCGGAAAGAAAGATGAATGACAGCTGCTTAGAAAAAAACCCAATGTTGTCCATGTCCTGTCTTGCTGTGCCATCTCTGACAGATCAGTATCTAACTGGGTCACTTGATCACTGAACCAAAGGGGAATTAGGTGGGCCTGACTACCCCACAGGAGGAATTGGGAAGAGTTCTTACATGAAGAGGAAATTATAGTGGATCTTAAGTCAAGAGAAAAGGGACCCTGTGACACTGTGTTGTAGTTGGTAACAGTCAGTTAGGACATAAGCCAAAATGTTTGATTAACCATAATGAAGCTTATGGAAAGTTTTAGATGAAGGTGGTGAAGGAAGATGAAATTGGAATTAGTCCCCCTCTTTAATAATCCAGTAAGAAAAATCATGGAGACACATAAAGCAAGCAACATCAATACAAAGCAATGTCTGTTAGTACAAATTAGTAAAAACAAATGCAGACTATGCAGGTGGAAGTAGAATCTGAGCAGGGTTGAACAGCGAACACTTCCTGCAAGAAGAGATCTGAGCCTCACAGAAGGCAATGCCAGACACAAGCCAGCAGGGTAAAGGCCATTTCCGGGGTGGGTGGGACGGGCAGGGAGGGGGGGGTTGTTTTGTTTTGTTGTTTTGTTTCAATAACTGCCCAACATATACAAATGAGTATAGACACTGGCTACACAGGCCTCTGTGTTTCAATTACCTTATCTACTGGAGTAGAGGCAATTCTTCAGTGAAACAAGCCACCCCTATAGTCACTAAAGTACTTCTATCACTATGGATTGCAGCTAAAGAAAGTTTTCCTATATCTATTCACCTTCTCTAATCTCATAATATACATGTTACATACATTTCTATTGTACTTGAAATATTATAATAATCTGTTTATGTTTATCTTTCCCAAGAGTTTGAGAATCTCTCAAGTGCTAGATTACGTTTTATTCATCCCAGTAGCTTCAATAAGTTACAGGTAGATACTTACTACTCAATAATACTAATCTAGTCAACTAATATTAATTGAGCACCTACTATACACCTGATGGCACAGAGTGTTGAACAATGTCAATGAGATTCTAGTTCTCATGGAGTCTCCCACTGAGTGGGCAAACGGATGGAGTGAATGGATAGATACTTGTGTATTCAGATGCTGTAGATGTTGATGGGACATTACAAAGTTCATAGGTCTTTGGTACTTCTTGAAAGGAGTAAAAACTTCGAGAACTTGTTGAAATGTCATCTATGCCTTACTAATAAGGGCGTCCCTAGATGTCCAACTCTTCCTTTTATGGCAGAAAGCTTTGTGGTTGAGGGGTCAGAGGAAGATGTCAGCAGCAGTTGGTGTAGCAATGTGACAGGGTCCAGGATAACCAGACCACAGGGCCTGAGCACCAAGTTAGCACTTTTGTCAGCCTTAAATGAGGAATATCTGGGTATGTCATGGTGGAGTAGTGATTAGTCGATCCTCTCCAAAGGAGCACAGGGGCTTGTGGTCCTGGGTTTGAGTCCAGATTCCAGTGGGAGGTGGCCAGTGTGAACAATCAAATGGAAATAAAGTGAAATGCTTTTTCCTCCTCTCTCTTCCTGCCTACCTGCCCAATCACTGCACTCCTGCCTGCACCTTTTCTTTTTTAAAAATAAGGAATATCTATATTTTGCCTAAGCTCTGTCTATTCATACTGATTCCTGATTCAGTCAGTTCATCAATCCTATTGACAAGATACCTAGTATTCATTTATGTGCTGTTCCTCTCAAGAATCCCATGATGTGAGTTTCTAGCTAAATCTACTGTTTCTGTTTTTAATCTCTGAAGATTACCCTGATACATTTTCCCCCAGCAGTTTGAAAAATTAAATTTAGCCATCAAAATACTCATTATTTACTACCTAACCCTAAGTGGCCTTGAAAATTTTCTAAAGAGAATTTGAATAAGAAAGTAAAGCATTCTTAAATTTATAAAAGAATGAGGGTAGTAAATCGACTTACCCTAAAATAATAGCTTTGCGTGTATCATAATTCATTGGTGATATACACTTTGATCTCTAAGAATGCAGTTTTAAAATAGTAATTGTTAAAATCTGTATAGCATTTTACAAATTTTCTCTTGATTCTCAACAAAAGGAATGGTTTCCCTGTGTGATAAAACTTTAGGGGATTTTTTTTTTTCTCTTTTACCCCCTATATCACTTTATGAAAAACTTCAAAAACAGTTAAAAGAAGAGGACAGTGGACACTCAGGTGCCCAACATCTAGAATGTTAATATTTTACTACCTTTGCTTTATTTATGTATGTGTGAAACAATTCTCTTTTGATGAGCCACTTGAAAATAAGCCGCAAACACCATAAACTTTATCTCTAAATATTTTCAAATTTATTAAAAATAATATCTTTTATAGTCATAGTTTCATTATCACCCTAAAATATTAATTTTTCATTAAAATGTAAATATTTAATGTCATTTAGACTATGAATGCCTAAATTTCCTCTTAGCACCCTAAAAAGTCTATTTTACTTTTGTTTTCATGGAAATACAATTTATATACCATAAAATTCATCCCTCAAAATGTACAATTCAGTAATTAGTACACACTACCATGACAAACTAATTCCAAAATATTTTTATCAACTCAGGGAAATCCTTTACCCATTAACAGTTACTTCTCATTCCCTCCTCACCACAGTCCCTAAAAAGGCTTACTCTACTTTCTGTCTCTGTATATTTGCCGTTTCTGTACATTTCATATAAATGCGATCATAAAATATATAGCCTTCATGTGTGGTTTCTTTCATTTAACATGTAGTTGATCTGTGTTGCAGAATATATCAGCATGATATTTCAAGGTTGAATATAATAGTTCATTGTATGGATATACTACATTTTGTTTATTCATCAGTTTATGGACATTCAGGTTGATTCTCCTTTGGGATTATATTTGTGTGTACATATCTTCTTTGGAGAACTGCCTATTCAAATCTTTCACTTACTTTAAATTAGGTTCTTTATCTTTTATTTTTGACTTTTAAGTGTTGTCTATATACTCTGGACATCACATTCTCATCAGATATATGATTTTCAATACTTTCTCCTGTTTTATGGGTTATATTTTCACTGTCTTCATGTTATCCTTTAAAACAGAGATTTTCCATTTTGATGACATTCAATCAGTCTTTTTTTATCTTTTATCTTTTTGATTTGTTCTTTTGATGTCCTAAGAAAAAATTGCCTAATCTAAGTTTGCATGGACTTACATCTATGTTTTATTCTAAGAATTTCAGTTTTTGCTCTTATGTCTATGATTAATTTTGAATTACATTTTGAGTATAGTATAAAGTGGGGGGGGGGGTCCAAGTTCATTTTTGTGCACACAGATGTTCATTTGTCCCGTCATCCTTTGCTGAAAAGATTACTCTTTCCCCTACTGAATTCTCTTGGAATCCTTTTCAGAATCAGCTGATCATAAATGTATGTGTTTATTTCTGGACTCTCAATTCTATTCCATTGATCTTTAGGTCTATAATTATGCTAGCTTCTGCTGATCTTGATCATTGTAGCTGTGCACAAAGTCTGGAATCGGTGAGTGTCCTCCAACTTTGCTTTTCTTTTCCAAGATTGTTTTTATTCTGGGTTTCCTGTATCACCACATGAATTTGAATATCAGTTCATTAATTTCTTCAAAAAAGACAACTAGGGTTTTGGTAGAGATATTGCTTAATATTTTTAAAACTTAAAAAGAGTGACTTTCAGGTGAAAACCAAAAATCTTTTCTGATCAAAGAGGGTTTTTGAGGACAAGCACTTTAAACCATTTTAATAGTTTCAAAGGACTACAAGTCTGATATTTATCCTTATTTTTAAATAAATTCATCATGTTAAAGAAAAATTACATTAAATACGTGCAAAAATGAATTTCAGAGCATTCATGAATAAAGATGTGTGCCGCCAAGTAATCTACAGCTCTCTTACCAAGTAGTGCTCTTTAATCAGCAACTTTTTTAAAAAAGGGATAATTTGGCAAGAGATTTCTTTTTCTTTTTGAAGAAACCTGATTGCTAATTATTAGAGAGAGTACTACGTTCCTCCAACAACTAAGTGAGGAACAGATTGAAAGATAAATTTTTGGCGAATGAAAATTTAAAAAGCAACAACCATACTTCAGTCTGTAAGCATACACTCTTAAAATGCTACTTTATAGAAGTCTGATTGCCTAGCATTTCAGTTAGCAGTGCTGTCAAAGAAAAAGATTAAAAAGTACTTCCCTTTATGGGTTTGCATACCAAACCCTTGCAATTGATTTTTTTTTTTTCACTGCTCTTTTTCTTCCTCAGTACCTCCTAGTCACTTACCCCCAATCATCTTCCCTGAGTACTTCTTGAGGAGAATTTCATATACGGATCTTTAAAATACTTAGTTTATCTTCTTTCATCCAGGTCAGTTGAGCCACTCTACACTAAGCTCTTAGATTACATTTTCAGAAAATATCAGGAAACTGGCTGGGGAATGAATGGATTCATTCAGGTTAGTGTGCCCATGAATACTGAGATATGATGCTATCCAACTTTCCATAGAGTCTACAAGTCAAACTTATTTGTAAAATTTCTTAATAAAATTCTGGGTACATCTAAGAAAAATGAATCTTCAGAAGGACTCCAGATTGGTTAAATTAAACTTTTCTCCACAGTAATAGAAGAAACATGTATGTCATAAATGTGGATTTTGCCAGCTGCAAAAATCACATATGAAATTGCTTCTTTATATAAGGATTATATAAGGAATTTAATCTCAAAGTGGCAACTTTCAATCACTTGGTTTGCTTATGACTCACCCACCTTCCTTCACTGTCAAGAGTAAACTTTGAGACTCATTTTAACTCTCATTTTCAAGTACTATATAATAAATGCAAATAGTGCTACAAATTGAGTAATAAAAATAAAATATAACATTGCAAAATAAATACAGGAGACATTTTTCTTATCTGATATTTTCAGTTCCCTGAACTACTAGTCTCCTATGTATATCCTAAATTACTAAAACTCAATCATATGAAGAGGTAGTGTTTTAGGAGCTTCAAAAGTTAACGTTTGTTAAACTAAATACCTACTAACACACAGATACATTAACCCTCACTTGTTTTAACTGATTTCACATACCAGTTAGGTATATTTTCTAAGAATACCTTTATTTATTCTGGTTTAAAACAATTCAGGTGTGGGTTCCCCTTGCTAAAACCCCTTGAGGGAAACTATTATAACAAAGTTTACATCTCCAAAGAACTGTGATCTTAATGCTTCCATAGTTTTAAACTTGCAACTTAGTATTATTAAAGAATATACTCTATGACAGTAGCTTTGAGACTTTTTATCTTACTCTGCCCCAATTAATGTATTGATTAATGTAAAACATATTCATTCATTTTACAAAGCAACTCAACACACAAACAGGGATGTGTGTGCATAATAACACAAGTTTTATGACACACAACAGATGACATGAACATATATAATGAAAACTGTCAAAAATTACTAGAACTAATCAAGAATACAATAAAGAGGAAGGTTACAAAATCAATGCACAAAAATCTGTCACATTCTTATATGCTAACAACACACTAGAAGAAAATGAAATCAAGAAAATCACACCATTTAAAATAGAAATAAAAAGAATCAAATATCTTGGAATATACTTAACAAATGAAGTGAAAGACCTATACAATGAAAACTTCAAGTCTTTGTTAAAAGAAATAGAGGAGGATACAAAGAGATAAAGACATTCCCTGCTCATGGTTGGGAAGAATCAACATCATCAAAATGGGCATCTTACCTAAAGCAATATACAGATTTAATGCAAACCCCATTAAAATACCCACTTACTTCCAGGAAATAGAATTAAAAAATCTTAAAATTTGTATGGAACAACAAAGGACCTCAAATGGCCAAAGAAATTTTAAGTAAAAATAATCTGAGGGATTACACTCCCAGACACTGAGCTATACTACAAAGTAATAGTGACCAAAACATTATGGTACTGGAATAATAACAGAGGCTCTAATGTGTGGACTAGAACTGAATCACCAGATACTGACCCACTCACATACAGCCAGTTAATTGAAGACAAAGGAGCCAAAAGCATAGAGAAAGGAAAATCCTTTCAATAAATGGTGTTGGGATAATTGGACAGCCATATGCAAAAGAATGAAGCTAGATCACTCTCTAATACCATTGACAAAAATTAACTCAAAATGGACTAGAGACTTGGACCTAAGACTGGAAACCATAAAATTCTTGAAAGACAACCTAGGAAAGACATTCCATGACATCGACCTTCGGGAAGCCTTCAGGGACTCAACTTATGAGAAACAAAAATGAAATAAACAATTGGGACTACATCAAACTAAAAAGTTTCTTCACAGAAAATAAAACATCGCTAAAATCAAAAGGCAACCTACTAACTGGGAGACGATACTTGCATTTCATATATCTGACAAGGGCTTAATATCTAAAATATACAATGAATACATAAAACTCAAATAACAGAAAACAGGCAATTCAAAAAAAAAATGGGAGGAAGAATTGGAGAGGAGGGGTTTTTCCAAAGAGGATATACAGATGGCCAACAAGCACATGAAAAAATGTTCCTACTCCCTGGCATCAGGGAAAAGCAAATTAAAATAACAATCAGATATCACCTTACACCTGAGAGACTGGCTATTATCCAAAAATCTAGAAACAACAAGTGTTGGTGAGGATGTGGAGAAAAAAGAACAGTTTTACACTGCTGGTGGGATTGCAAATTGGTGCGACTCCTATGGAAGACTTTGGAGATGCCTCAAAAAGTTGAAGATGGAAGTTTCATATGGTTCAGCCATCCCACTTCTGGGTATTTAATCAAAAGATACAAAAACACTCAAGCACAGAGATTTATGCAACCCCATGTTTACTGGAGCTAAGAAATGGATACTACCTAAGTGCCCAATATCAGATGCATGGATCAAGAAGATGTGGTACATAATATACAATGGATTACCATACATTTCTTAGAAGAGATGAAACCCTTTCATTTGAATCAACATGAAGGAATCTAGAGGGGATTGCACTAAGTGAAATAAGTCAAAAGAAGAAAGATATCAGATGCCCTCACTCACTGGTGGAATTGAATAGAGAAAACAAAGGAATAGATTAAACAAAACCAACCCTTGAACATTTGCAACAAAACTGAGGTTACCAATAAGAAATGGGATGGGGTGGGGAGGAGGCAGCAGGGGGACAAATGGTGGCGGAGCCCACTGAACAATGGTGAAGAACACTTGGTGATTTGGTGGAAGGCAGGGTGTGCTGACATATATACGAGGGATGAGGAACCTATATATATGAGTTTATTTTAAAGTGCAAATTCTATTTTAAAAAGTTTTATGAATAAAAATTAGCCTTACCACACACAATCACGCTGATATTTTCTATTCTATTACCTTAATTTAATTTTTAATTTTTTAATTTAATTTTGTAAAAATGCTGAGTAATTTACCCAACTCATTTCACAGCTAAATAATGGTTCCCACCCTGCAGGCTGAGACACAACTTCAGATAAAGACAATCTTACCACATCTGAATCATCCAAGAACAGGACTTCAGTGTGTCTGGGTAACTCCAACTCTGATTCAGCCTACTACCCCACTCTGAGTGATGGACATGGCTTATATAAATTAGTTCTTTTCTTTTCCCCTAGTCTCAGAAGCCACCCACTATAGGTAAATACTAGCATGCAAAGAGATAAAACTGAGCAATCTGCAGCACCAGTCACAGGTTTAACAAACAAACAAACCCTCATCTGGTACAGAACAATCTATAAAGTTGGTGATTATGCAATCAACAATCAAGAGAAGGACAAGTACTGAAGGAAAAATAGTCCCAAAACAAGCAAAACACATATAATGCTAATGCTCTACAATCTGCCTCACTCTAGACCCATTTTTCATTCTATCCTCCCTAATGCCAAACTTTTTTTTTTTGCTCAATGGATAGAATATAGTTGCCTTTTTTTGCCCTTAATGTCTGCTTTCTTTCCCAGAATCTTACTTTTCTATTAGAATCATGGCAGCTTTCCATGAAGTCTCTCCCCATCTTTCTCTAGCACTTCTGAATAATGGAAGCTCTTTTATTCAACCCAGGGCACTAGCTCTCACTTGACTCCTCACCCACTAATCAATCACTCATTGCCCAAGGATTCCCAGTAAACTCTGGCTCCCCTTCTTTCCCTTCCAGAACATCTTTTCAGCTTTCATTAAACAAAGGCACATGATTACATAGCCAACCTAGATAAGAATCACACACACACACAAACACACACAAAGGGGGTTTTTGGTTTTTTTTTTTCATTACAGTCGCTACTGTAGTCTACTGGATGGATATTAGCCACTATATCTATCCCACATAAGGTAAAGATTTTATTCAATTTACACAGGAATTAAGTAACATTAATGGAGCCGTAGGGAATTTCCTGCTCAGGCTCTGTCCAGAGAAAATTCCCGTTCAGTAATCTTGGCCTCTCTGCTTAACTGTATATGTCACCTTGCTAGTGAGGCTGTGTCACCTTTAATATTCCATTTCATCACTTGCGAGGTTTGTTAATTACTTTTACTTTTCCTACAATGGATCTTTCTTTTTTTTGTTGTTACTCAGATGGCCAAAATAGAGACAAATTAAGCTTATAATGTAGAGTGGGAATAGTAGCACTAAACTATCAGCCTTCTTTTCAAAAATATTGCTTCGGCATATGCCATACCAACTCTTTGGAAGTCATATCTTATTATACTGCTGCATTCAAAACTAGATGGTCTAAGATGACATCCAATATCAGGTCACCTCAGTTCACTTCAGCCACCTACTTGACTCTTTTTACTTTATTGGGTTTTTTTTCCCTGATTTTAACTAACAGGTATCCATATTTTTTTCTAGTATTACATAAAAGTATAAAAATAAAAAATGAAAACCAATGCTCATTCCACTACCTACCAATAACCACTGACAACACTAGTATATATCCACCAAAGACATTTTTCTCATATGTATATCACATACACAAGCATACATACAGAAATACATTAACACATTTTTTTAAAAATCTCAGAAGTAGTTGCCTTTGGGTGTTTAAAGGGATTTTTTTCTATTTCTTTGTACCTTTCTCTGATTTCCATGTTTTTTATAAAGTCATACATTGGTTGCAAGACACAATAAAAGAAATTCAAAAACCAAGAGGGCTGAGGAGCCATGGTGAGGGGAGAAATCATGATAAACTCCCCTGGGGGTAGGAGGAGGGCATGGGAATGGATGCAGGTCTGGCTGGGGAAAGTTCTGCAAGGAAGGAAGTTTTAACTAATCACACCTAATTCTCAGTTCCTGCTGTTGTTCTCTCAGAACTTTCACATTTGGGTACCTCTACAGTCACTTTCAAATATGTACTTATATTTTCCAGGACTTCACCAAGAACTGATTTAAAAAAAAAAAATGACCTCAGTCTTTTGCCAATGTCAAGAAGGGAGGTATAATTTATAAGTATTTCCTTAACTTGTACTACTTAGATCATTATGAAAAATCCCACTCATAGATAGGATATAGCTGGCAGGAAAAATGTGATTATTATCTGTGTTCCCTCCAATGGGCTCAGAGAGGAGGAAGTGCACACATCTCTGCAGGGCTAAGACTGACTCCCCATAGACCACTATTTCAATCCAACTCTGTAAATTACACTCCTTCACCAATCCCAGGAAACTCCCTCTTTCCCTAATGAAGCATTTATCACCCTCTCCACACAGAATCTACAGCCCTTCCCTCTCCTGCACCTTCAGAGCTCAGTCCCATTCATCTCTTCCCTTTGTTTTACTTTAGGAGGGAGGCTTGTTATATATTGCTTGTATAATACTTTAATCATGGATTATGGGTTGCTTTACAGCTCCCTGAATGCTTTGCCAAGGTCTCTATATAAATAAAATTATTATTATTAAAGTCAATTAATCAGAGGCACAATTCACTTTTCAGTGTCTGACATCCTGAAAGCTTACTGATGCAGAAAAGTCTTTTTGTTCACCTCCAATGTAACAACATTTTTAAGAATCAATAATATAAAGACTGGTACTACAGAGGTCCTTAATTAGAAGTAATTTGTACATACATATGGATGTATTTTTTGTTGTTGTTGACCTGCTAAGGTTCAGTGATTGATCAGCAGTGAAATAAGATCTGCTACTGAGTAATTATGTTTAGGAAGTGCTAGTGAGGTTGGGTGTGTAGTTTGCAAACTATTTTAATTCATACTCAGCAGAGAAAGGAGAAACAGCTCTTTGTGTAATTAAAATCTTTCATCCACCTCAATTATTTTTTTTTATAGGTTTCTCTGTCTGGAGTTGCTAATGATTTGATTTTTCTTTTTTTCTTTCAGTAAACTTCATTGAAGCATACATAACACGCATAAAGAAAAAAGCACAAATTATATGTATACAGCATGATAACTTTCGCAAAGGCAACAAAGAAACTACCACCCAGAACAAGCATAGAACATCAGCACTCCTCCAAGGTCCCTCACTCCTCCCGCTTCATACCTTTACTGAAACATAGCTCTGATCCCGGACCTCAGGTTAGTTTTGCCTATTTTGGACATTCTATACAGGCACGCACACAGGATTCACTCCCCTGTGTGTGTCCAATGAACTGGTTTTATGGTAGTTAGGCTTTAATTTATTATTTATTACGAACTTGCCATGAGACAGGAATCATTAAGGGCAGGGACTACAGAGACCTAGCTCAGTTCCTGCCCTTCCAGACTTAGGGGAAGACAGGGGTGCACATCGATGAGAGCAGTAACTCCTAGTGGTTCTGGGAAGGAAGACAGTGGGGATCCAAGCAGAGAGACTCAATACTAGGTAAGAAAGACTTCCCAGTTTTACAAAGCAAAACCATACTGAGATACCACCTCACACCTGTGAGAATGGACTATATCAAAAAGACTAGAAGTCACAGTTGTTGGAGGGGGTGTGAAGATAAAGAAACCCTCTTACACCATTGGTGGGAATGCAAATTAGTGCAACCTCTTTGGAAAACAGTATGGAGATTTCTCAAAAAAAAAAAAAAAAGATGCATCTACCATTCGATCCAGCAATCCCACTTGTAGGCACGTACCCCAAGAATATAAAAAGTCAAATCCTACTTTAAATATCTATATGAAGAATACAGAAGCACTTATCAGAAGATATCTGCACCCTTATGTTCACAGCAGCACAGGTCACAATAGCCAAGACATGGAAACAATCTAAATGCCCATCGACAGATAACTGAATAAGTTCAATGACATTCTAATCAGCTACTGAAAAAGATGAATCTCACCTTTTGCAACAACCTAGGTAGAATTTGAGGTGATTGTGTTAAGCAAAGTAAGGAAGAAAGAAAAAGCAAATGAAAGTTGATGGTTTCACTCATGATGTGGAATATAAAGAAATTAAATAAATGAACCAAGCACAACAAAACTCCCAGGCCTCTGATTACAAGACTGTGGTTACCTGGAAGAGTAAAAGTGATAGTGGTGACAGGTACTAGGTCTGGTGGGTGTGATGTGACATACACGTTAACAGAGATGTGACTTTATTCTCCTGAAAATTAGAGAGTATTGTAAACAAATGAAACAATAATAAAAATAAATAAAAGTTAAAAAAAAAAAAGACTTCCCAGACATTTACCCTGATACCTATAATAAATGTTTTTTATTCTCTAAGGACTTGAAGAAAGGGTAGACAGGAAGGCAGAGAGCTGTTTGGACAAAGTGGAGGAACTTCCAGTCTGTCACTAGGTTACTTTGCTTAGCCTTTCCCTTTCAACTCATCCCATCTCCTTTTCCTAATTCCCCACTCTCTGTCCTCCTCTACTGTCCCTTCCTCCCAACTCTACTTTTCCCTCCCCCCTCTTTCTTGGTCTCTTCCTCAATAGAATCAGCAAGTTCTTACTGACATCTGAGTTGGCTCTTCTGTGCTGATTCACCCTTGCTTCCAGGGCATCTTGAAGAGACAAAAGCTCCAAGCCTCTGGCCCTAGATGTGTCCACATTGTCCTCCCACTGCCTATGTGGGCTTTCTCAGGGTTGCTATGCTCACATCACTCTTAACACCTAAGGGCTGAGCAGGTGGAAAAGATAGGTAAAAGGAAGGATAGATGTGGTGGAGAATGAAAAGAGGGACCAGCAGAATCATTTTAGTCAATTCTTTTTGGTTTCCCATGTTGAGTCCTACAGTCAACCATACCGAGCTTGGCTGTTTTAAAAGTTATTGTGTATCTTGTACCAGAGCTAAGCACAAGTCCATTTTGGGTGCTAAGGTGGAAAGGATAGGGTTTTGTTTTGTTTTGGCTTCAGCAAATCCATCCTCTCCAAAAACTCAAAAGGTGGTTTGCAGTGATTGCTGGTCCACTGAGAGGATGCTGCTCTTGCGTTCCTTGTCAGAGGGATTCTCCCTGTTCAGTGTCAACAGGAAATCATTTAAACAGCGGCAAGGGACCAGACCTCCTGCATCATCATTATGCCAAAAATTCCCAGTCTGTATTTCCTTTTCATCTGATTCTGACAGGGTGACTTTTGTGTTTCACCCACTAGCTGCCTAAATTGGAGACTTGGCTGAAAATGAACTGGCTGAAGTTCAGTCCAGACATGAATGCTCAGGATTGGTAAACTACAGAAATTGGAAGAGATAGCTCTGGTCACTCTTGACGTAGGATTTTCCACAAGGGGATGTTGTAGTTTCAGAGGACAGAATGTGACTATCATTTGGCAAGTGTTAGGTTATTTAAGAGGCAAAATAGTGAGATGGTGAACATCAAAGGACTTTGGATCAAACCATCTGAGTTTAAATTCTGGCTACATCAACCATTTGGATGACCTTAGGCAAGTTGCTTAAACTCAAAGCCTGTTCGCCAGACTGTCACTGGGGTGGTGATGCAGGCCTCAGAGGTGGTGGCTGCAGTCAGTGAGATTATGTCTATGTGGGGCTTAGTACAGACTCGGGCACAGCTGCCATAATGAGTTGTGTCTTTATTTCTTCTGGATGGGATTCTGCTTTTAAAACCAGAGGATGTTCTGGTGCTAAATACAAAAGTCACTGATGGTAGATTTTTGAAGGTGCCAGATTGCAGGTCTGATCAGAGGTTAGATTTCAAAAAGGACCTGGCTGAAACTCAAAAAATGCAGTTCTCTGGTTAGCCTATCTGATGGACAGAGTCTAAGGAATGCTAAAGGCCTGCTACTGGTCCCATCACATCTCCAAACGATAATAAGTGAGCAGGATCTTCTGATCTCAAAGAGCCATCACCAAGACCCTGACTTTGAATGACAGAGGGGTGCTTTTAAAGATGCATTCCCATGGGATTCACCAGGCTGGAAATTTTAAAAAATATATCTTAACCAACAGAGCAGTTTAACTGCTTTGAACTCTCTTTGGGAGGTAGAACCCATTGAATGAGAATTCTTATCATACTGATTTTGATATTTAAAATAAAGCATGTGATGATAGTATATTGAAGTTATTTGCTGATTAATTTCTCAAAAGATATTTGGGAGATTTACATGTGAGAGTGAAAATATAATTTCCTTTTTCAGCCATAAAATATTTAAAGCCTGTATTCTTCCTGAAATCATGTCTTATGATGAAGTAAGAGACATAGCCCCATTCTGAAAAAAAACCTCAATCCAGCGTTTGAATCCAGAGGTTCTTAGTGTAGTTTTCAAACAAAATAGAAAATTTCCCTGAGGAAGAGTATCTCTTAAGTTATAATGTATCATTACTAAATTCAAAGGAAATATAGTTTTTTAAAATGCTATAAAAATTCTGAAAACTTGGCCTTAGCATGATCTATCCTTGCATCAGGGTGGACCGATGACAGTTGTGGAAACAAGCTTTGAAGAGCTAGTCCAGACTCTGTTTCAGAGTTCACTCTTCTCTTCTGCCCTCTCCAGGCTCTCGGATGCCCTTTCCCTTATACCTTCAGGCTGACCAGCCTAGCCTAAGTGCTTTGCTAACTCTATCCACAATTTCTTTCTGGGAATGACCTGCAGAGGCCTCCTGTAGAATTCTTACAAATTCTGGTTTAACAGTGAGTTGTTGTTTGGGGCATGGAAATAAAACTTTATCTTTCCAAAATCACTTATTTTTCTGTAGGGGAACTGCAAGCTCACTATTCTATTTAGTTTATTTTAAATTTCATTATGTTCACTATTATTAAAAAGCACACTTCTTAAAATGCAACATGCTTAATGCAGTTTGTATATGATACCTGAGGACATCTAGAAGAAAATCTAAAATTTTATCCATCTGCATAAATGTAGTGGGCAATACGTTTCTCTTTTTCAAAGCAATTAAGTCTATTGTCTGGATACAATAAAAATGATTGTATCCATACAAAGGATGTGACCATTTAAAACTGCCAAATATGTTTTGGGGGAGGAAGTTGAAATATGATTTAGAAAATTAAACAAGATGCTAAACTTATAATTCTCTAGACATTTTTTAAAAAAGGATATATGCAACCGAGTTCACATTTCAGTGTGCTGTAATTTCTTCTCTTAACAATACCCTGATTGAGCTTTTGTAAAGTTACCAGGCATTTGTTTTCAGTTTCTGTATGGGATCTCTCCATGGAGATACGTCCATAACATGAAGGCATCCAATATAGAAAATGACAAGCAATGCCTTTATTCTTCCAGTTTAATTAATGCTGTGACAACAACTTGGCAGAGACTGTAGCAGAGAGGAGGCCTCTGTAGGGAACTGCAGGTTATAAGCAGTAAGGAAACTGTCAAACTGTTCCTGGGATCCAACATATCAAAACCCAAAGCTCTCTTTGCAGCATTACTAAAGATAAATTCCAAAGAGAACAACCAACTTGAAAAAAATGGGTTGTTTAGTTTAACAATGAAAAAAGTTGATAATGATAGAAACAATTTTTTATACATTTAAAACTTCTGGAAAATTATTTACCACTGTGGGGGGGGAAAAAAAAAAAAAAAAACCCAAATACCTATTCAAGTTATATAGGTCTCAATGCCCTGAGTACTTTGTTTGAGGAATTCAAGTTTCTTTCCTTCCTTCACGGGTGACCAAGATGATGTTCCTGCTGCCATGAATGAGCAAGGGCACAGAGAGTAAACAGATAACAGATACAGGACAGGTGAACAATGAGAATGATTGGAGAGAAAATAAAGCACCTAGTACTTAGACAGTGAAATAGGGGCATCACTGCAGATACAGGGGTCAGAGAAGGCCTCTCCAAAGTTTGAAATGAGACTTAGGCATGCCCTGGTGGAGCAGTGGTTGGATCGGTCAACTCTGAAGGAACAGGTCACATGCTCCTGGGTCTGAGTCCTAGGCCTAGCGGGAGGAGGTCAGTGTGAAATGTATATAATTTATAAATTATATATTTATAAATAAACATAAAGAAAATAAAAAAGATGCTTCTTCCTCTCTCTTCCTGCCTGCCTGTCTTCTAGGCCTTCATTCCTGCCTGCACCTATCCATTAAAAAAAAAACAAAAAGAAAGAGAGAAGACCTAAGTGAAAGGAGGAACTGAGACCACTGGGAAAAGAGTCTCCCAGGCCAACCCAAAAGCCAGTGGAAAGGGCTGAAGCAGCAGCCTGAGTGCTAGGCTTGAGAAAGAGCAAAAGGCCAGTATCTTGGGAGCAAGTGAAACAGGTGATAAGGGTTGGAGGTGGTGTGAGAGAGTTAGAAAGGGGACCCTAGCATGAGAGTTCTCAAATCTACAGAACAAAAGCCACTTTTATATAATACATGTCTTCTAATGGCCCCTTTATTCTCATGTAATAAAATGTACAGATAACCTTCACTCAAATTTTTAAAAAGTTAATATAATGTCCTCTCCACAACAAGAAGTAGAAGGTGTACAATATAAGAAGAATTTCTCAGGAATTATAATGAATTGGTAGGATACCTGGCCTATATGTAACAACACTGAGAATGTGACAATACATGAAGACCAGTCTGTTGGCAATCAACAACATGTCGCTGTCAGCATTGAAGTATTCTGAAATGTTGACTAGTTATTGAAGAGTTCTGAACAAAATGAAGTAAAATGACGTTCCCCCTTTGAGGGAAGTAATAGTTGCATACTTGGAAATTCAGTGTGTAATAAAACTCTATAAAACTTAGTTTATCAATAAATGAATACAGCAAAGTGGGAGGATATAAAATCAAAACACAATAATCAGTAGCATTCCTATACGCAAACAGTGAACTAGAGGAAAAAGAAACTAAGGAAGAAATCCTGTTCAAAATAGCACCCCAAAAAAGATAAAATACCTGGGAATAAACTTAAACAAAGTAAAAGATCGCTACATTGAAACTACAAAACATTAACAAAAGAAATTGAAGACACAAAGAAATAGAAGAATATTCCATGCTCATGCACTGCAAGAATTTACTTGGTAAAAGTGGTAATCCTACCCAAAGTAATACCCCAAGTAATAAATAAGTAATATGCAATTTGATGGTAATGCAAGTCCCATCAAAATTCCAGGAACATTTAAAAAAACTGAATAAGTAATTCTGTATGGAACCACAAAAGGCCAAAGTCATACCTCAGAATAAAAGAACAATGAAGGAATCACACTCTCCGACTTTAAACCACACTATAGAGCAATTGTCATCAAAACAGTATGGTTCTGGAGCAAAGACCAAAGGAATAAAATCAAGAGCACAGAAATTAGCCACATCTACAAGGACATTTAATATGTGACACAGAAACCAGGAGCATACCTGGAGAAAGGAAAGTCTATTTAACAAACGGTACGAGAAAGCTGAACAAACACCTACAGAAAAAATGAAACTAGATTATTCATGAGTGCCATACACAAAAATTAACTCAAAATGGATCAAATTCCTGGACATAAGACCTAAAATCATAAAATACATAAGATATATTGTAGGAATAAAAGCTTCACGATATCAACCTCAAAGATGTCTTTGGGGAAGTGACACCTACAGCAAAAGAAACTAAAGTAGAACTAAAAAGTGATAATATATTAAGATAAAAACTTCTGTACAGTGAAAGAAAGAAGACAATCATTTTTTTTTTTTAATGTGTAAAATGGAATTAGGATCTAGGCTTAGGTCATAATAAATTTCAGTATGGCTTTAAAAATTCTGAATGGAGGGCAGTTTTGCATTGTATAAAACTCTTTTAGCATTGCATAATGTCTGGTATTCCTGGCCCCCATCTACTAAATGCTAGCAGCACTTGCATCTATTTCCCATAAGCCACCCAGTGGATAGCATCAACTACTCAGAAACCACTGTGATGAACCATGACAGAGACTTGGGGGTTTATGTGAAAATAATAGGTGTTTTGAGTATTGCTATGGAACAGGACTGTACCATAGAAGTTTATATGATGATAAAAATGTTCTTTAGTTGCCATGTTGAACAAGTAGCCACTAGTCACAGGTAGCTATTGAGTGCCTGAAATGTGGCCAGTCACTGAGGAACAGTATTTTAAATTTAAACTTATTTAAATTTAAATAAGCAGGTGTGGCTAGTGGCTGGTATGTTGAACAGGGCAGCTCTAAACTATAAATTCCTAACAATCAGGTTTTTTCCTCTTGTAATTATCCCTCATTACTTTCATAATAATTTCTGTTTAATTCTACTTATTTACTCACATTTTAAAATCTCACTCCTTGGAAAAGCTAGACTGCAGCATTACACAATCACTTACATAATGTAACTAAGTAATACATAACAGAATCTTCCTTGAATTCCCTGTGATGGCTACAGTTGTGACTGAGCCCTTTTCACTCCTGATATCCATTGCCCCTTATCAAATATCTTACCACATCCTAGCAGTGAGCTGGGCCTTTATCTGAGCACAGACTGCCTGAATTCAAAAGTACATCTCATCTGTCAGCAGAATTACCTGAAGGACTAAAATGTTCTAGGAACTTGAAGGCTAGAAAACAAAGTTGTAGCACAGTGAAGACTAAAAATGGGAAAAATAATAGGAAAAATGCAGACAGAGTGAAAGGGCCTAAAGAAAGGAGAATGGCACATGAGCACAGCGGGACATAGTAAGAGAAGTTTTAAGAAATGGTATAACATGGTCACTCCAAGGGACAAGATTTTCTCACTACAGGAGCTGTGAACTGGATGATACAATCCCAGTTAGGTGAGGCTCCCTACCAACCAGACCACTCATTCACTCTCCCTTGCTCACCTGATCATCCCCTCAAAAGCTTATCAGTTCTTAGGTACCCAGGCCCCACATCACTGCCTCCTGCATATGTTGCCCACACACAATGAACTGTCTCAATTTCATTCAGTTGAATATATCACCTACCGTCTTCTCTGCCATGAATACTTACCCAAGCAGGTGAAAGGAGGCCCCAAAGTGGATGTGACCTTCCCTTCACCTGAATCCCTCAGCACTTCCTTTCATTATGACATAACATGGTGTGTGCAGACTGGTCCCATCCCCCTCACTAAATAAAATTCCATGCAAGGAATGATGGAGTCCTGATTATCTGCATGTCCCCTGCACAGGGCTCGGTGAAGGTGGATGCTTTTTTTATGTATGTATTTATGTATGGGAATCTAATTTTTTTTCTCAGTAACAAAGAAGAGTCCTCTTGTTGGTAGACCTAATAATGCCCTCCTCCAAAAGATGTCCACATTCTACTCACTAAAGCCCATTAATATGTTGCTATACACAGTTCTCGGCTATAATTAAGAATTATGAGTTAGAAAGATTATCCTGGACTATAGAGCTGGGCCCAATGTATTCACAGGTGTTATTACAAGGTAAAGGGGGAGAAAGAGGCAGAGAAGGAAATATAACAACAAAAGAAGGGGTCAGAGGTAGAGATGATGCTGTACTGCTAGATTTGATGCAGGAAGATGCCAAAGAAAATAATACAGGTAACTTCTAGAACCTACAAAGGCAAGGAAGCAGATGATTCTTAAGATCTTCCAGAAGGAACTCAGGCCTGCTTTTAGCTCCAAGAAATTCATTTTGGACTTCTAACCTCCAGAACTGTAAGATAGTAGATTTGAATTGTTTTAAATCATGAAATCTATTATTAATTGTCACAGCAGCAATAAGAAACAAATACAGGTTTCCTTACTATAAGAGCAGAGGGTTCCTCTGCAACCTTCCTTAAGCCAAAATGGCATAGAGCAAAGAAGCAGTTACCATTAATTATCATGGAAACTTTTTTTTTTTTAAGGAAAGGTACAGGCAGTAATGGAGAAGAGTAGGCAGACAAGAGGAAGAGAGAGGAGAAAGACATTTATTTTTATTTAGTTGTTTATCCTGGCTTTCCCCACAGCCCCAGGTCTTAAACCCAGTCCTTGGGATGTATGTAGAGTATGTCTGGTGGCCTTATCTGCTATGCCACCAGGGCACACCTCATGGAAACATTTTTGAGCATTCCTAGACCTCCCAAAAATCTACCAAATCGTAGTAATCCCACATGAAACCTAAAATAACAATAATACATAGTTAAAGTAGAAGTGATAAAACTACAGCCTGCATGCAGTAAAAATTATGTACAGTGTAGTTTCACTTACCAGAATCAGGATGACAGTGAACACACAGGAAAGCTGAGAGGGGGTGATAATGGTATGTTAGGCCAACTCATCAGTGGTTGGGATAATGGGAGGTGCAGGAGATAGGGGTGCAGGAGACAGAAAGTCTCATTGTCATCTGAATCCACAGAACAGACAAGTCACTTATGCTTGACCCTGTCTTCTATGTCTGTCTGCCTCCATGTTGAAGGTCATTTCATTTCTTCTGTGACTAATGTGGAAGGTTTGAAATACGCCTCACAAACTTCCTATCATTCAATTCTCTGTAGGCACTCAACACATCCTGCAAACCTGCCGTAAACCTATGTGTTCTTTCAAAATTACTTTTCCACAATCTTTGCAGCACATAGAAAATCTCACATAGATGTTTCTCATTTGGTTCCAGGACTTCACTTTTCCAGTGACTTGCATTAGTTTGCATCACTTTCTATTCACATCCTTCCCTCTTGCAATGGCATAACCTTTCATTTGTCACCTCTTCGTCACGGGATAGATGACCAAACCTCATCATCATCAACCTCATCAACCCCAACATCATCTTCCTCAACTTCCACCTGATGCTGAGTGTAGTTCCAGGAAAGGAGCTTGTCAGAGAGGCCACTCACGCTTCTCAGGGCACTGCCTCCCGGCTGCTGCAAAACCAACGTTGTACGCCGGTTTTGCTTTCTGGCTTTGTCGTAAAAAAAACTTCTCTTTGGATTTCTTTGGGTTTGTAAAAGCAGGTAATAACGAAGGTCTTTGGGAAAAATAAGGTGTCGTAACTCAACTTTCAAGGCAGAGAACCCCATCACACGTGCACATGCACACAGGTGCACGCGCACGCGCACACAGGCACACGTACGCACGCATGTAAGCACGCACAGACGCACACACCTCAGTAGCTCATGCTGCTGAGGCTCAGGCTGTGAAAGTCATGAAGCTGAGTGCTGGGAGGAAAAGAAAACTGGGGAGAAAAAAACAAAACAAAACTGTACTCCCTATTTGCTCTTCAGTTGTCAGAGGCCTCTCCCTCAGGGCACATGAGCTCCAGGGCAGCCTCAAGGAAAACTACTTTGAACTTTCTCATTGCTCTTTCGGCAGCAAGGCATTTCTACTGCTCCAGCAATCTACCAGGTCCTTTAAAATGTCTCCACAGAGGGTGCACCTGGTGGAGCAGCGATTTAGTCCACTGCCTCGATGCCAGTCTACATACATGCCAAGGACCCAAGTTGGCCAGGGCGGGGTGTGGGGGGAGCAACAGAGATGTACAGCTAAATAAATAAAATGCTTAAAAAAAAAAAAAAATGAACCCACAGGGACAGAGGGTTT
This sequence comes from Solenodon paradoxus, assembly GCA_004363575.1. Lineage (NCBI taxonomy): Eukaryota > Metazoa > Chordata > Mammalia > Eulipotyphla > Solenodontidae > Solenodon > Solenodon paradoxus. The sequence continues at coordinate 416,190 of RJWH01000299.1, forward strand.
TGCAAGGGAAGGAGGCACTGTTTAAGGAAAGACTAATTATTTCATACATTGATAAACCCAGAAGGGTTTAGAAACTGTAGCTTGAATCTGGACAAAGGTTGGACCTCCTTAGTTGTACCCATGCCACTGTGCCCATTCCACTGTGCCCATGCCAGTGAGCAGGCAGCTTCCTCCAGAGCAGAATCCCTCAACTCAGCCTGGGAGCAAAGGAGTATCCCAGCATTCCATGACTTCCCATCACAGTGTGCTGGCCTTGCCTGTCCAGTAGCCCTCTTTCCTGCTGGAGGGTATGAGTTATGGGGAGAGGGTCCGAGTCTCTTATTTGTTGCTATATCTCCCAGTCCAGCATGACTCCTAGCTCACAGTGGGCACCATACCTGTGTGGGGAAAAATGAAGCCACTACTGAGTGGCTTGCCTAGAAAGGGCTATAAGGAAGCAGCATTCATGGGTGGCTCAGGAAGGCACACCACCATAGTCCCTTATCTGGGATGCATGCTTCAAGTCATTGCAATCTGTCTTTTCTGAAGGAACAGTGTCAACTGCAATAATCATATGGCCTCCATATAAAGCTCCACACCCCTACCCCAAGCAGAACCTTGTGGGACAGCTATTTTCCCCATCACCCATCACATATTTTGGCATCCCAGTTTCCAGGGACCTCTCGCATTCAACAAATAAATATTCAGTAGAATTTGGTTATAAAGATACTGTCTATAAATGACATCCCTGAATTAATCAAGAGCACAGTTGAATGATCCTTAAAGCGTCTCTGTCAAATAAAAAAACCCTGAGATGGATGCCCTCACCTTTGTCTCTAATGTTCAAGTTAGCTATGTGTTTATACTGGTTACTGCTCAGCAACATATATTTTTCTCTCCAACTTATTATTAAATTTTACTGCTGCTAACACTGATTTGCAACCAGAGTAAATTATCAAGGGCACTGTTTATCTTGCAGAGCACATCTGCAAGCTTAGTTCACACTAGTCCTAACCTAAGCCTCAGCCTCCTCCAAGCACCTGTCAGCCTGTAGAATGTTGCTAGTGTTTGTCCTTTTATGGGCCTAATCTTTTAATCAATACACCCACAGATGTATTAATTTACAAGAAGTAGTTTGGGAAAGACTTCTTTTTCCAGTTAATTTTATTTTAACAAAGACATCCAGCATTTCTTGTTCATGAAGTTTGTGAATTTACAGATACAAAGCGAGGATATTCAGAGAGAATTCTCAAACCCTTGCTGTGTTCCTAATAAGTTCATTATATTGTTTCATAGATTTTTAAAGGACCATGCTATGCTCTATGCATTTTTGTTCTGTCAGCATTTAAAACAGATTCCCATGACAAGTGAACCCTACAGGGTCCCCACTGGCTACTCATGATTTAGTGGAAGGCTAACAACCCAGCAAAACTGACTGTGGGGTCACAGGCTTCAGAAACAGCACCTCGCCATGACACAAAGAGAGATGCCCATCTTCAACCTGTCAACAACACTGCCCTGTCCCCACACAGAGCTTTCTGGAGTGTACTTCTCTCTGAGGTAATCAAGAACCAAACCTCCAATGAGAAACTGATCGGCTCCTCACCACAAACATTTTGGGACCCCTTGAAATAGAATATAGTGCAAATGTGCTGACTCTGCATTTGACAACAGTAAACTCTGAGGCCCTGACATGGATGCTTGTGGTGTCTACATTACCATTAACTAGGATCACAAGGTTTCTCTCAAGGACTTGAGATGTTTCTGGAGAACACAGTACTTAAAGAAAATATACTCATCAGCCTAGCCTCACCAAAACTGCAGCCACAATATCATGCGGGTACATTACTGCGAAGGTTTGAAACCTGGTTCTGCATTTTCCTTAGCTGTGCCTTGGAAATACCTCCTAATGCCTCCAAATCTTTGGTTTTTTCTTTGAGAAAAAGGAAGCATAGTTTCTCCATGCACAGTTGTTGAAAATGTAGATTTTTTTTAAAGTGGGTAATTTTAATGCAGGGCTTTCTTTTTCCCTCTTTGTAAACTTTCTCTTTTATTTTACCTAAATATTTTAACCACTTAGTCTCTGATACTCTCTGACTCATGGAGGAGGTTATATGGAGGAGGTTTTGAACAATCAATGCTAGGTTTGAGGTGTTTCTTTTTGAAATATAAGTAAAAACAGTGGTGTGCATAAATTGCATAGTTTTGAAGTAGACCGTTTATTCGAGTTTTTATATATACCAGTAAGACCACCTCTCAGATCGATAAAGAATATTTCCTTCTCTCCAGAAGCTCCATCCTATCCTCTTTTGTCAATAATGCCACAACCACCATGCTACAAAAAGGTAACCACTATTTGGATGACTATGGATCAAGCTTTCCTGTTTCTGGCTTATTTCACCCAACATGATGTATATGAGACTTATCCATTTTATTTTATCAGTGATTCAATATGAGAACAGAAAGATTTTAAAACTTTGTTATTGATGAGTATTTGATTGTTCAGTTTTGAATATTATGATAAAGTCACTGTAAACATTCTTTTACACAAACATACTCATTACTTTTTAGCATATAACCGAGAGCTGGAATTGCTAGGGCATAAACATGCATGTTTATAGGACACAGTCAGTTTTTTAAAGCAGGTTAACCACAACCCATTAGCAATTGCCATTCCTCTGCATCCTTACTGCACTGGCCATTTTCATTTTATAATGAAGAGGGTGATGGTGGTATCGCGTGGTTTTGATTCATCTTTCCCTAATGAATGATAATGCTGAGCACCTTTTCATGTGTTAATTATATGCATTTAGAAATTTTTTTGATGATGTGCCTCTCAAAGTTCTTGGTCATTTAAAAAAATGGGTTATTTGACTTTTTGTGATTCATTGTAGGCATTGTCTATTCTGGATACTTTGTCAGATATATGTTATACAAAATCATCTTCCAGTCTGTGGTTTACTTTTTGGCTCCCTAATATCTTTTGATAAATAGAAATTTGATTTTGTCCAATTAGTCTTTTTCTTTATGGTTTGTACTATGGGAAGAAAATTTTGCATACAAATTTTGCATACATAAAAGCATTTTTCCTCTCTTCTTCCCCTAAATCTTTATCATCTTTACCTTTCACATTTAGTCTATGGTTATCTAGAATTTTTTCTTCATTGTTTCCAATGTTTTTTGAAAACAATATTGATATTTATTAAATCTTATGTTCATAACGCTACATTCATTTCTGAATACAGACATTGTATCCTCAATCTGTCTCACACCACATCCTCCACCAGAATTCCAGTGTCCTTTGTCACCACCTTTCCCCTCCCTCCGTCCCCCTCATTCCTTCTACTCTCCTGGCGGCCACCATCTTGTGTCCTGAGAAATTTTGCTGGGGCTTATCTATTTATAGAATTATTTGTTGTATGTGATATGAGAGAAGGTTTAAGTTTTACTTTAGTTCTTTATTGAAAATTCATCCTCTACCCACTAAATTATATTGTCCCCTTTGTCATATATCAAGTGGTGGTATATATGTGGTTATTACTGGACACTTTCATTCCATTAATTTACGTCTATCATTATTTCAGCACCATACCATCTTGATTACTGTAACTTTACAGGAAACTTGGCATTAAGGAGTTCTCCAACTTTGCTTTGCTTTTTAAACAATTTTTGACAATTTTAGGTCCTCTCTATATAAATTTTAGAATCTGCTTTTCAATTTTCATGAAGTCTATGGGATAAGTATCAGTCACCATTTATTTATTCATTTTCAAGTTTATGGGTATTTGCAATCATTCCAGATTTGGGTGGTTATGAATAAAACTGCAATGAACATTCTTTTTTTGTTTAATTTTTTCCTTGGCCCCCTGTCTCAAACATGAGTCCTTGGGCTTTTATATGGCCTGCACTTTAGCTGCTTCCGTTGCTTGAGCCACAAGGGCGCACCTGAACATCGTGTATAAGCATCTTTGTATACATACGCCCTCTTTTCTAATGCATCGATACCTAAGGATAGAATTTGGGTCACAAGGCAGCTATATCTTTACTTTAATAGAAACTGTGAGTTAACCAAAAAGGTGACACCATTTTACACCAGCAGTGTATCAGAAGTGTTTTCACAGTATTATCAACCTTTTTTTTGGATTTTAGTCACCTAGTGTATATATAGTGTTATCTCCATATTTGCATTTTCTTGATAAAAATTGCTTAGCACTTTTTCATGTTTCATGATCTTTTAGACTTTCTTTCATGTATTGCCTATTTCAGCCGTTTGCCTGTATTTCACTTGATTTTTTTTTCTGATTGATCTGTAGACATTCTTTACATGTTCTGGATATGAGTCCTTTCTGAGATATGTGTATTACAAATATCTACTCTCACTTGCAGCTGTTTTACTTTTATGTTTCATTGTTTTTTAAGCAGTTTTAGGTTCACAGAAAAATTAAGAGAAAAGCAAATTCCCTATATACCCCCTTCTCCTTACACATATGTAGCCTCCTCTAGAATCAATGTCCCCTATCAGAATGGCACATTTATTTTAATTGACGAACCACATGCTATATCATTATAACCTAAAATCCATAGTTTTCATTAGGGTTCACTCCTGATGATGTACATCGTATGGGTTTGGACAAATATATAAAGACATATCCACTACTATAGCATCATACAGATTATTTTCAAAACCTTATTGGCATTTTGATTGGGCTAGAACTAAATAGATCAATCAATTTGGGGATAACTGACATCCTAACGATATTGATTCTTTCAACCTATGAACATTTATTTAAGTCTTAGTATCTCCCAGCTATTTGGCAATTTTTTCAGTTGGTAGTATTGCACAACTTTTGATGCCTACTTTCATGTTTATGCTTCTGTAAGTGGTATTTTTATATTATTTCCCAAATATGTGTTGCTACTCTATGGAAACACAATATTGGTTTTAATATTTTGTATGTTCTTTTAGCTAAATCCATAAACAACTAAAGCAACTGTACTATTCATTTCTAATCTATATGCCTTTCATTTTTTTCTTGCATTATGTAAAGTTGCTATTATTTCCTCAAGTTTTTTGTAGAACATGATAATAAAGCCATTCGGTCTTTCTTAGAATTATTTATAAAATCTATTTCTTCAACAGCTGTTGGAATTGTATTTTTCCTTATTCTTCTTGTGCCAATTTTAGAAAGGAATTTTTAAGGAGTCTGTTCAGTTCATCTGTTATTCATGACGTTATTATCTTTTTAAATGTCCACAGGGCCTACAGCACTGTTCCAATTTTCATTTCAGACATTATTGTTTCTCGTTTTTTTTCTTGATCAGTCTGCTAAGGGGGTTATCAATTTTCCCAATCTTTTCAAAAATTCCATTGGCTTCTGTTGATTTTTCTCACTGCTCATTTTTTTCTGCTTATGATGCCTAACCTTTACTATTTTCACTTGATTGGATTAAATTTCTCTTCCGGCTTCCAGAAACAAAAGTTTAGATGACTTAAAACCTCTTTTTAATTATGCATTTCAAGATATAATCTTCCTCTAGGAGTTACCTAGTCGAATTTCTTGAATTTTTGTTATATTTTAATTACAACAAAACTAAAATATTAATATCCATTGTAATTTCTCTGACATCTAACTTAGAATGATTTTGATTAATGTTCAAACAGTTAAGAGATTTTTATTTATCTTCCTATTATTGCTTCCTACTTTAATTCCATAGTGGGCAGAGAACATACATGGCATTACTGCAACACGTCAAAATTTATAAGACTCACTGTGTTCTATTTTGGTGAATATTCTGTGTGTACTTCAACGTGTTATCTGTAGATAATGGATACAGCCTCCCATAAACTTCAATTAGGTCAGATTGGTTAAATATGCTGTTTTAAATCTTCCATAAATTTACCAATCTGTAGGCTTGTGTGTGCTTGTTCTACCAGTTACTGGAAAGAGGATATTACGAACTCAAACCTTTATTGTAGATTTAGAATTCTTTCTTTATTCATCATGATACTTTGTAGTCAATCCAATTGCTCCAGCTCCAGGATTTAGCAACAATTGATCTATTTTCTGCCCCTTAAAACTTTGCTTTTTTCAATGTGCCACATGGAATTACATGGAAGTCTGGCTTTTTTCCCACTTAGCATAATGTGTTTGTGTAACGTATTTGTGTTTCATCCATGTTAATATATTTGTATTTTGATACTTTTTATTGCTTAGCAGTATTCTATTGTACAAAGGCTCCACAATTTTATTCATTTATCAAGTTGATAGGTAGTACCCAAAATTGCTATTATGATTAAAACCACTATAAACATTCAAATACACTGTTTTCTGATGGAGAGTGTTTATTTCTCTTAGATAAAACCTTAGGAGTATAAATGTTAGGTTGTATGGTAGGTGTACATTTAACATTTTAACCAACAGCTAAGTTTTTCCTTTGGCATTTCTACCAACATCAACAACATATAAGAATTTTTTGCTCTACAACCTCATCAGTATTTGATATTTTGTTTGTTGTTTTTTACTTATTATCTTTAGCTAATCTGTGTGTAATGGTAGCTTACTGTGGTTCAAATTTACATTGTTCTATTGATTAATGATGTTGACTATCTTTTATGTGTTTATCTGCTACCTTTGTTTGTGGGTATATGTGGAAATCTTTTGTCATTATTTATTGTGCTGCTTATTATTGAACCTGAATTCTTTGTATATTCTGGATACCAGTCCTACATGCTTTGCCAATATGATCTCCCAGTTTGTGGCTTCTCATTTCATTTTCTTAGTCTCTTTTGAAGAAAATGTTAATTTTGAGGAAGAAAAACTTACTTTTTCCTTATATTTTATGTCCTAATAACTCTAACTTAAAATCAAATGATTTTTCCTTTATGTATTCTTTGGGAGTTTTATAGCTTTAGGTTTTTGACTTATAATACATTCCAAATTTTATTAATAAACAATCCAAGGTATATGGCAAGGTTTTGTTTTGGCTTGGTTTGGTATTTTTGCATATGAATGTCCAACTCTTTAACATTGATTGAAAAGACTAAACTTTTTTCACTGAATTACCTTGGCATCTTTGTCAAGTATTAGTTATTTCTACCTTTTTATCTATATCTGTGTATCTGTCTACCAGTTGATGCTTGACAATAGTGCTGAGATAATTCACTGGAAGTATAATTTACCGGAAGTACAGTGCCTGATATTAGGTAGGAAGCATGAGATAAGTGTGATGTTAGTTGTAGGTTTTTCACAATGTTCTTTATAAAGTAGGAAAAGTTTCCTCAATTCCTTATTTGCATGTATGTTTTTTGAAAATTCTGAACAGATATTAGATTTTGTCATATGACTTTCTGTATCTATTAAAGTAGTCATGTGGTTTTCTTCTTTAGTCTATTGACATGGTGAATTATATCGAATGGCTTTTGAATGTTAAATTAGTCATGCATTCCTGGGAAAAATACCAATTGGTCCATGGTACATTATTTTTATGTATTTGTTGTATTTGATTCAGTTATATGTTGCTGAGAATTTTTTGTGTCTTTCTCACTTGTGTAGGTGTTCCAGGTGAGTCAGCATCAACCTCCAGACATGAGAGACCCAGCTTTCTGGTGATTCCAATCCACTCTCAAGGAGCCCTGAGGACACAGCATAGAGCCAAGTCCACCAGAACTTCAGATTCATGATAAAAATAAAATATTGTTTTTTGATCATTAAGCTTGGGGTAGCTTTTTATTCAGCAATAAACTAGAACATCATGTTTCTATGCCATTTCTGATTCATATTTCTGTGAGTAGGCATCTATTTCACTGCCCTCATTGTACATTTTTTAGCCTCTTTTGTCATTTCTCCCATTTTAGTATCATGATAGCCATTTTAAACAAGCAATTCTATTAAAAATGTATATTGGTCATACATGAGAATTGTTTTTTGATGATGTCTTTACGATATTACTTTTAATTGCTAATGTGGTTTCACATTTCAACTTCTAGTATATAACTTTCCACATACAGTCGAAGGACTGGGATTCATGGCCCAGGACTGGGGGAAACAACTCCCTAAATAAAATGCTTCTTCCTGCTCTATCTACCCTCCTGCCTGCCTTCCCTCCTCTTAAAAACAAAAACTTATTACTCTAAACATTTTTGGTGAAACTCCAATCTTACATCTCCGATCAGTTACACTTCACAGGCCGATGACCAACATTTGTCTCCACCTGACTAGCCCTTTCTATCTCAAAAGACACCACTATTTTCTTTTTGTTAATTATAAGAATATACTAACTAAAAGTCAACAAGCAGAAACATAAATTTAGTCGATCTCTGAATGTTGCTAACTGGTGACTTTTACGTCTTCACAATTGGCCCCAATATCTATAGTAAACATGGGTTCCTTTTACAATAAAGTCAGATTTTTTTTTAGTAATTAACAATAGTTTTATGAAAAACATATTCTAGAGTGTTTTCTCTTTAGGGTAGGAGTCTTTTCACATTCTCTTGTATTTTTGTTTTTCCCCCTGGTTTAACCCAGAACTTTTATTATAAAAGAAATGTCTTCTTCAAATTCCAAAGTTTTATTCCTAACTTGCGGAGCTGTCATAGCCTTCCTAGTCAGTGATGTAAGAAAATTTGTTTTTATTGGTATGTCTTATTTCTCTCACATAACTTAATTATAATATCACGAAAATACAAGTTAGTTTAGAGCTACTTCATTTCTTTCTCTGTAAGTTATTTCAGCTTGATTCTTATGTTTTTACACTTAGTGGCATTTGTAGCAGCTGTCTTGTTTTATTCCTCCTTGGGCCATGTGGCTCCTTTCCATCCTCTTGATGACTAGTTAGCACTTTCAATTTACAAAAAGACTGATGTAGGAAACAGCAAGGATTTCTATTTCAGTTTTCTTTCTTAAGAGTTGTTTATGTGGCTAGTGCATCTCAGTTCCTCTGAGGCAGTCTTCACTTCCAGCTGGATGAGTCCCATGAACCAGGATGGCTGAATGTTCCTCTCCAAAGGCAGTAGACCTAAAGAGAGGTCAGAAATTCCAGAGATCCCAGAGCCAGAGCAATGCCTCTATTATTATGAAAGTTGGCCAGTGATGAAATAATGTGCAATTTGCATCTAATATTCTCCCCAGAACTAAGGCTCTAAGTGGGTTCCGGTTTGTGTTTTTGAGATCAGATCCTACATGGGATAAGTTCATGTCTCTTACTGCTGTTTCATGTACTGAAGGGAATGGGATTTTATATGAATGGTAAAGAATTGCTATTTGAAAATATAAAATCAACCTGCATTCTATGGTAACTGAAGAGTAATGGACATCCATTATATATTTTTTAAAACTCACTTCAGGATGGTTTCTCTCTCACCATATCATGAACACTACTTTACTAAGATCTCTAATAGTCACCTCTATTCTGACAACTCCTATATTTATACACGGTAGTAAATCTTACCTAGAATCACAAACCTACATTTCCATGTGGATTTCTTACAAGTACCTCAAAAGCAGAATGTCTAAAATTGAATTCACCCCACAGACCTCAGTCCTCCTCCAGGATCTACTAGCTCAAGGAAAGGCTCTACGGATGTAGCTAGCACCTGCTGTTCTGGCCAAAACTCTGTCTCTTTTGTCCACTGCTGTATCACCTACATGCAGAGCAATGCCTAGGACACACTTGGCGCATTTGTTGAATGAATACTAAATACTTTTATGGAAACTGCTACTAAGTCAGACTCTCAAGTTCTTCAAAGATCAAGAAAAATGGATTATAGTTTATCTAAAACCCAAGCAAATCTTAATTGTTTCTAAAATTCAGGCTCTTTCCATCATGCCAAAGCTACCACAATTTACTCAAACAGTTGAATGCCATCTAAAATTCCCATCATTACTGTGCATCAACATGCAGTTAAATGAATGAATTGATTATAATTTTCTCTGCTCTACCAAATTTCTACTGCTCATACTGTGCTTCATGAATGTGTCACTGCTGGAAAATGAACACTAACTGTGTATTCAGGGCATTTAACAGCAAATTTGAGTGAAATGTTGATATCTTGATAGGAAAGATTTCTTTGAGTTCAGCTGAGCATTTCTGAAGGCAAATTGTGTCAGCAGACTGAAATTACATGCAAAATTATCTAAACTATTCACATACGATAGGCTGTCACACTTTGTAGCAGATAAAGCTCTCAAAATGCAGGGGATGAAGTTGAGTAATATCCTGGCCTAATTATCTCGAATTCAAGTCTGCTCAAACAATACGGTCCACAATAGTGTAAGAGGCCACCTTTACAGCCCTGACTGCACAAATGGGACAGTTGCTGCATTTTACCTACTACTTTAGAGACTTACTAGGTACTTAATGCAATAAGGGATCCATTATCCCTGGGTGTGGTCTATTACTTTACTTTTCTTTGTGTGGTCCAAGCAGAGTGGTGCATACTTTGAAGGAACTAAGGAGGCATCGTGTCACTTTCTGGGTTCTCCATGCTTCAGACCATCTTAATCACATTAAACAGTTGTTGGTAAACTAAATCTGTTGGAGATACACAGCTAATTGTTCAGCCATCACACCTTGAAGGCAAACAATGTAATTCCTTAATCACCTGCTCTGATGATTCTCAGCACATGCTTCTGACTATGACTATTCAACAAGATCCTGAAAAATAAATAATGAAATCTGTATGTGGATTAGAAGGCAGCAGCTAATCTTCAATTCTAAAAAATTCCAAGGTATGATATCTATTTGAGTAATTCCAGAATTTTGAACTGAGCACTTACTATTTGACATGTACTTAAAATTAGGATTTCTAAACCTTGGCACTATTTTTATTTTGGAACATGTATTTAGGATGCTTAAGGAGTAACCCAGGTCTCTTCCTTCCCCATTATACTGAAATTATGACAAAACTATGTCTCCAGAAATTGCTAAATGAACCAATGGGAAAAGCTGTCCCTAGTTGAGGGCTATGCCTCAGATATATCAACTATTTAACGCTTTAAACAATTTCATGTGGTAAATTCTACTTTCCACTTAAAGGCAAGAAGACAGAGGGCGGAGTTCTAACTCTAACTGCTGCCCTAAAGACTTGACCCCCTTCTGACTTTAGTGCTTTGTATATCAGAATTCCTTCCAAAATTAATGAAAAGAAATTGTAACAGCAATGAAGATGATTCATGGATGGAAACTGACTTAAATAAGGTTAGCGGAAGTAAGGTCTCTCCTTATACATACCTAGGTCATAGCAAATGAAATAAGACATTTTTAAATGGAAGATCACTCATGTATGAAAAAAATCTAAAACCCCACACCTTGTTTAACTTATTTCTCCCACCATCTAAATCACTTTTAGATCTAGGTAAAAGAGATACTGAGGATCACTGAAGTGCCTCCTCTCTTAACAGAAATGCTGGTCCACTAACCAGCATAATTTTCATCACTAGATTCCCTCCTGTAATTGGAGATTTATTTCTTCTAATTAGAGAATTCATTTGCAGATGACCCTTGCTAAAATGCTAATATCCATATTAAACTCTGTTTGTCTTTGTTTAAATAAATTAATCAAATTAGTTAGAGAGTAATTTAGCAAGCCATGAGAAAGTAAATTACAAAGCAGGGAAGTTCTGGCGGCCAGTCAGGGGCAGGGACAATCTGGTTACAAGGTGTTTTGCAAGGAAGTGATGTGGGGCTGGTAGCGCAGTGTGCAGCACACAGAAAAAGTGTGTTGGGCAGGGGACAGGTGAGAGTGACGAAGGAGGCATGGGAGAACCACTGACAGAAAACTTTGCCTCCTTTCTGTCCTCCCCAATTCCCTATGTGAGCATCTTTGATAACCTGGGCTTTACCCTCTCAAGATGCAGATAGGGCCCAGCCTATCTAATGAGGTTGAACAGAAGACATGCCATTTTATAAGAAAAGTAAGAGAGGTGAAGACTTCAAATAGCATTGCCCTCTTTGAATCAGCTCTTTGAATACTCAAATTGCTTTCCACTTAATGATAAATGAATTTCTATGAGTAGAAAACCTAAGTCTGAATTTGCAATGCATGTGGCTAGTGCTGGCTTCTCCAAACATCTTGTGAATATAAAATTTCATCATCTTCTGTGGGACAGAGACTCAAGGTAAGGATGGTCCATTGCTCCTTCTGGATGACAACCTTTGGGCAAGAAAGTCTTCCCCTGCTTTCTTGCAGAGAGACAAAAAAGAACCCTGTGGTTTCTCCCCTTATTCATTACATTGCATTTATTCTAAAAAAAAATGCAAGTAGATAACTACTTGTTTTCTTTGAACCAGACAGTGTCAGACAATGACTACATATAAGGTACTCGAAAGGAATGCCTATTGTGAGAATTTTTTCTTCAAAAGACAATTAAAGCAAACTACTGAAATTTAAACTAGGATCTGTAATTAAGCATTTTAAATATGTTCAAAACAATTTTTTAGCATTCACAGGCTAACAGAAAGCTTCTTTAAAAATATGAGCATAAAAGAAAATCAGACCCATGATACATAATTGATATAACAGGAAAAATATCATTCTGGAATCCTTAAAGGCCAATGATTAAAAAAAGAAAACCATCATAGAGATTAAAAGGCTAGGCTGGCTGAATGGAATTAGGAAATGATCATGCTAAGTGAAATAAGCCAGAAAGAAAAAAGGAAATACAGGATGGTTTCACTCACATGTGGAATATAAAGAAATAAAACAAATGAACAGAAAAAATTCAACAAAATTCAAAAGATACAAGGCTGATAACAAGGGAAGTGGAGGAGGGAATAAGAAAAGGAAGGAAGGAACAAGGTAAAGGGAACTAGAACCCTGGTGGTGGGTGTGATGTGAAATGTACACAGACCGAGGAACAAATTCAATATCCTAAAATGCAAATAGTAGTAAACAAAAGAAATTATTATTTTTTTAAAGCTAGGTTAGACAGTTAATTTCAAGAGTAACTAGACAATCCTCACACAAGTACAGTGTAATCACCAAGAAGGTTTAGAAATGGAAAGTTGGTCTATATGTTGGTCTATAAGAAAATTACAGTAAAAATATAAGCATATATGAACTTGTAATTTTTAAAGTATCTATTTATTATATTTTGCAACTATGATCTTTTAAAACAGTGGCCTTAGGAAAATCTGCTTTGGCAAGCAACTGCAGAGGCTCCTGTGGAGAAGAAGTGAAAGGACTGGGCTTATATACAAGGGCTGCTGGCACGTTCAAAGCGCAGGGGATAGTTCACAGAGCAAAATGTAGTCCTAAGTAAATGGGTTTCAGGCAATTTCAGTGTTAAGATAACATCATTAAGAGTAGAACAGATTGTGCTCAAACCCTGCTGTTTATAATTAACACATTGCTTCCAAATACTCCAGGGTCCCTGGTAAATAGTCTTCTGCTCACAACTACCCAGACCAATCAGAGTATTTTTATCAGATTCCATGCTGGGACAGCACCTGTCTGGACAAATCCAATAGAGCCAAAGAACTCCTCCTCCCTGGCCAGCTAAGTAGTTGGATGAACACAGCTTGGCTTAGTCATTGTCACAGTGTCCATATGGCTTTGCAGCTTGTTTTCACAAGAAATCATACAAGTATTTTATTATGTCAAAGTTCACCGTCCTATAAACAAAAACAGATAATATGTTAGCATCCTCACCTCCTAGATTGCTCAGCTTTGTATGTACGATTCTGAGAAGGACATGCAAAATAATACATAAGGCATGCTAAACAATCCTAGAATGCTAACGAAACACCACAATGGAATTGACAGTAATCTTTTAAAAATGCCACTTGGAACAGAGTTTCTTTAAAAAGTTTTTAACCCCCCCTACCCACCAGCCCATATGTGAAGTCTGCTTTTCTAAAAAACAAAAAAAAGGAAATAAATTTAGAACTATTAAACATTCTATGTTTCAATTATACTACAGAAAGTTTAGATTTCATTGAAAGCTTTTTACTTTTTGTCTAATAACGAGAATAAATTAGAAATGCAAAAGTATTTAAATCCTCTTTGTTTTTGAACAGTGTCTATCTTCTAAAACACCTGTTCTGTCATTATATAATGCATAGCTCATCTGTCCTCATTTGTAGTTTTCATTCTTTTCAATCATTTAACACTGGTTGACCTGTGTGTGTATTGTAACTAAATCTGTATGATCCAAGAATATGATACAACAAACAGACTATGTGAATGTATATTTTTGTACTCTGATGGCAAGCAGAAAAAAATAGCAGGCAGAGAGAGACGTATAATTATTTTCCTTTCTCCAAACTCATTCTTCGCTATAAATATTCAGACTTAGAGGTTTATTATTTGAATAAATGGTCAAAATAATTAGATATAATGATCTAGCAATAAGTATAAAATTAAAGCCTTAAGTATTCAATTCTGCAAAAATAATCATCCATGTGAGAACAGCCTTTTAAAGATTCACTAATTGCACGCTCTTATTTATTAAACCATCACCAATTACTGTTTTTGCCTATCATTTTGTAATATACTTTCTAAAAAGTTTCTAAGTATATGACTGACACCAAAAATTTTTTTTTTAATTTGGAATGGGGAACGATAGACACTGCTGATGAAAACATATTTAAAAATAGCTCAGATGAGATGCTATGGCTATTGTGATATATAATGTTGAACCCAAGAATAACCCTGGTTTTATTACAATAGTGCCTCTGAAAAATACTAAACCTTTCCAAATGGTATAAAAACACTGCCAAACAATCCTGTTACCATTAACAGTAAAAAAACCAAAACAAAACAAAAAAAACAACCACCAAAAATAGCTATCAAAAAAACTTATCTCAGGCATAAAGACACAAAATTTTTGGTTATAATTTTTTTTCCTTTCAATTATAGGAGCCCCTAAACTTATGACAACAAGGTATCTCTCACAAATAATATTTTTAAATCATAATACTGATTGAAAAATCTTTTCATAGAGTATCTTATTAGAAAATATAGCAGGCAAAAGGTAAGTGGCATTGGTAAAATTCTCCAGGTATATTTTCCCTGCAATGACTTTGGTTCTTAAAGTTATAAATCTAAACTGAAATGATAAAGTGAACTTAATGTTAGTTTTTATTGTTGGGGGTTTTTTTGTTTGCCTTTTGGCACTGGGTAAAAAATAATTTAAAAGAATGAGAGAATTTAAAATTCCAGCACTATGAGATTAGAAGGCATTATTTGATAGACTACTAGTCATACAAAATGATTAACATGAATAGATGCCTACAACATTAAGAGGGAAAAGGCTAACAGAATTGCAACTAAGCTATGAAAACAAAGGAGAAAATGTTGATATAATGGACTAGTACTAGAAGAGAACATAAACAAATGAAAAATATTCTGATGTTAGTGGTAGGACTCCTTTATTTTATTTAGTTATCTATCTGTGAAACTATAACATAGCTTGTGTAATACAACTGTCTTTAACACAGTGAATGGATCGATTCAAAAACACTATGCAATTTAAATATCTTAATTTATAAAAGCTTCACTACATTCCAATCATTTACTTTGCCACTGGGAAGCACAGTTAAGATTTTTGGACTTAAAAAAAAAAACTAAACTAATCAGGAATGGAATATGATCACTTCTTTAAGAAACATTTATTACCCCAGATGTATGACTACCTTTCTCTATCATCCTGCCACCACAGGCAACTTACCAATTGATCTTCACATATGTTATTCTAATATGGGCAGAGTTTGCCACAATAACTACATGGCAATATCCAAAATGTTATCATACATCCCAAATATAATTTTAAAACAGAGATAAAACAGAGTGTTTTAAAACAGAGATAAAAAATTCACTTTAAAGAATGTTTTAACTCAGAGTGTTATACACTTTGCATGTTCTTCCTCTAACTTAACACTGCTTCAAATGCATTTTAGATTAATATAAATACAATTAAACACTTTGGATAGTTTTCTATACTTTAGGATATTCTCTCTCACAGAATTCAAATGAACGGTTTTCTAAAGTAAGCATCTAAAAACAAGTAAGATAAATACGAATAGTGTTAGTGGCAATTTATCCTTTTATTTCATTGTGTTATTTTACTACACTGAAATCCCTTTTCCTCGCAGGATACTATTTTATTTCCTTTGACTTTTGTGGGCAGTTTGGAGTTCTTTTAGTGTGGTTCTAACAACTTGAAAGTGTACAACTTCAAGTTGCAATCTGTAGTAGTCTCTCTCCACTGACTATGAAGGAGAAGCAATTGGAAACTTGAAACTACCATTCACATTAAAAACAATCCAAGTAAAATATTAAATTAACTTCTCAGTCATCTGTCTTCTATACTCCACACTCCATATTCTGTGCTCCCTTTCTGGAATCAGTTTCCTACTTCTGTGTCCAAACCTTTCCACTGTTCCTCAGGCAATAAAGTTTTCTATGTCCTCTACCTCCTTAATGAGTGTTTTCTTCTCTTTCTGCATAACTGAAACTTGGTTCGCACAAAGGATCCAACCCCCCTCTCCCATTGTTTCCAATCAATTTAGACTCTACTGTACCCCAAGCAGTCTTGTCAGGTAGGGCTGGTGTCTTTGCACAAAAAGCTCTACTTCTCTGACACCATGCCATTAACCACCCTTTAACACACCCCTCCACGTACCATCTCTTAGTCACTGAATGCTGTAGCACCCAGTTCAGTCTTCCTTTACATCCTAAGATCTGCATCAGCCTTGTCTTTCTCACCTCCAATGGCCTTTTCTACATATTTGATCACGCTCAGAAATGTTTTACCTAAAAACATAAATCCAGACATTCTAACTTCTGATCCCCAATCTCTTCCTTTCTCTAGAACAATCTGAAATCATCAGTTCATAAATTCTTTCACACACTCCTGATGCACAAATACATACTGAGTACCTGAATCCCAGACATCAGCTTTACTTCTTTCTTTCTCTTTCTAGTTTAATTCCATGATTTGTCACTTCAAGAGCTCACTTGCTAGCATCCACTGAACTCACCTGGCAAAACCCTAATTCTACAAGATTTCAATTATATCCTTTTTGCTATTCCAGTACCTAGCATATGGAATGCTGTAAGTGAAGATCACAAGTTTCACAGATTGGTGCCACTGTAAATTCAAGGTCAAAAGCATCAAATGGGCCCTCAACACTCCCAGCAAGGTGCTTTGCTTGTCAGCACTTTCTTCGACTCCCCATGGCAGCTATTTTAAATATCCATTTCCCTCTCAAACTGCAACTACTTCTGTACTTAGCCTCAATTTTGCCTCCTATTTCAGACAAAACAGAAACCACCAGATCAGAACCTAACTTCTTTCCACCAAATTTCCAAATTCAGCTACATCTGCCTTCATCTTTTCCTCTCATTATAAAGCAAAATTATTTTCCTCTCATCCATCTCTTTCAACTTATGTTACTAAATCCCAATTTTATATACCATTTTTCAAGGACTTCATGCTTAAATCTCTCTCTTTTTGTATCATCAGTTTTCCTTATCAGTTCTTCTATTACTGCTTAAAGATGCTCATATCTTTAACAAATCAGTGACCCTTTCACAATCCCCAACTCCTTTGGTAACTATAGTCTTTCATCCTGTTTATTGTGAGGAAATTCTAAAATATAAGCTCATGAGCCTAGCAGTGAATAAAATGGGCAATACAATTCATGTCAAAAGAATAACTGAATAAGGTACTACCTGGTGGTTAGGTCTATCGCCTCTGAAGGAGTGTAAGCTGCATACCCCTGGGGTCCCAGGTGAAACACTCAATGTGGAAAACTAAATATAAACAAAATAAAATGTCTCTTTCTCCTCTCCTCTTCCTGCCTGCCTGCCTATTCACTTTCATTCCTGTTTGTACTTTTCCTCTAAAAAAAAAATAATTGAACGAAAAAAATCGGTTTGCTATATCAACTTTGTTATACTATTTAAATGCACTATAATCTGAGTTCTATTCCACTGTATCCCTGAAAGTATTCCTGGTAAAATTATAAATTACTGCTTTATCCTTAAATCAGATGGACTCAGCTTGATTTCTTGGCAGCAACTGACAATTTTGACCATTATTCTCTTCCTTTAGGTTCTCCTTATAGTCCTGTGTCTATAACTTCATATGTGTGTGTGTATAGGTGTTCACTCACACACACAAATACACACACATACCATTCATGATATGAGTTTGTTTTATCCATTAATATCATTAATATTTTCCTGTATTTTTATCCTTTAAAAGTAGTGCTTTTTAGTAACTGCATAATGATATTTGATTACTGTACAATAAGTTATTTATCAATTCCTTTATTTTGGACACTTAAGTTGTGTCTTGTGATCTAACTGTTCATTATCCATTACAGGTATCTGGAACTAGGCCTACCTACCTCTTCTTAGTAACTATCCATGAGATCTCTTCTCTCCATCAAACCTTGATCTGGAATGAGACTATCTCCCTAGCTCCCTTCTTCTTGCTGTCTCAGAACACAAGCCCACAACAATCCCCTTTCATCTCAAAGTTTACTGTTAATTTTCATAGGAAAGCATGAAATATTTACTTAGCATATACTGGGTTTAAAGTATTATACTAGGTTTGAAGATAAGGCAGTGACTGACAAAAAACGTGTACTGTAAACTTTCCTAGACTTAAATATTGCAAAAAGAAAGATGAATCTGAGTTAGTGAATCAATTAACTAATATTATTATGATCAATATCAGAAGAAGAAAATGGGACACGTATAACTGTGCGTGGGGTGGGGCCAGGGACTAACTGTTCTGGTCATGGTACATTTCAGAAGGCTTCTTCAAGGAACGGACATTAAAACTGAAATCTGAAGGTTATGCAGCAGTTAGACAAAGGAGGAAGAGTAGGAAAGTGCTGATATGCAAAGGTAAGAAGCAGAATGTTAATATGAATAACTGAAAAAAAAAAACAAAGCGGTTAAAGTGCAATTACTAAAGAAGACGTGTGCTAGATATGGCTGAGCACGAAGGAAGGGGCCCTGTAAGATATTTTAAAGATTCTGCTCTTTATTTTAAACTATGAGAAATTATTGAAGACTTTTAAGTAGGAGGGCAACATTGATTTTTCATAAGAATATTCTTGTTATAGTGTGGACAACAAATCATAAGAAATATAGGAATAAAGTCCAATAGGAGGCTATTAGAAAAAAGATGACAGTGCCTTGGTCTAGAGGTTAATAGTACAGATACTAAAAGTGAATGAATTGAGATATACAGGAGGGACTTGGTAGCCTTGACAGGACTAACACTTGGATACCTGGGAGTGTGGGACAGGGTTGTGTCAAGAATGAAGGTTTCAGGACTGTGCATCATGGCAGACTGTAGTGCTGCTAATCATCAAAATAATGAACATCGGAGGAAAGTTGGAACCTTCTTTGCTGTTGTTGAAAAGTAAATATAGAGGTTAGAATTCCTGAGCTCAGTTTTGTAAATATATTGATGCAGCTGGGAAATACCCAATAAAGGTCAAGAATACTAGAAAACAGGTTTGGCCTTTAATAAATGGAGAGTCTTTAATATACATATGGCTGTGGAAATCATAGGTATAACTAAAATTGCCTAGAAAAACATAATATGAAAAAACAGAACAAAACCAAGCTTCAAGGACCAGTTACATTTAAAGGTCAGGTAGAAAGAATAAATAGACAAACGAGCCTTAAAATAAAGAAGAAATTAAGAATACAGAAAATTTTAAAAATAAAGACGAATTAAGATTTCATTAAGGCAATGAGGAAGAGTATTAGAAGATAGAATGATACATAAAGAAGTTAAATCAGCAAAAAAGAAGCACAGACATTAGAAGAGCTCAGAAAAGGGCAAATATGAGAAGGTGGTTATTCTTTGGGACAACGTCCCTGGAAAACAGGGAATAAAACAAAAATAACAAAGCAATTGCAAGTTACAGAGTTCCCATGTTGTAAGGCGAAATAGTAGTCTACAATTCATGTTCTGTTCAGTGGTTATGTAGAAGTATACTTCTTTGCATGTCTTTAATATCACTGATGCTATGGATTACATAACAGCAAATTCAGTTTGGTTCACTGCATAGTCACTTTATTAGGCATTCAGAAATCTCTGTCCTGCACATGATTCTGTCGGGGCACAATCCATCATATTCAGAGTAGTAACAATACCTCTGAAGTAAATATGCTTCACTCAAAAGTTAGGCCTTTGATAAAGGTTCTTAGATTTAGAAATTTTAATAGTGCTTAGAAAAACAAAGTTACTGTTTTATAGTCCTATTGAATAGATTAAAAAAAGTTTCTGCTCTACTTTTTTGTATAAAAGTTTGTCTAGTTTTATCATGATATTTTCAAAACCCTCAGTTCATGGTTTAGAGCCTAAATGTCATTAACATGTCTGAAATATCTGTATCATAATATCACAGAATTTTTAATTCAGAAGATTCCAGGCCAAAGGCTGCCAACCTGTGGCTTCAGAACCTCAAGAAGTTATAAAACTCACTAAAGGATATCAGCAAACCCATATTCACGTCAAGCAGCGCTTGTAGGCTGAACAAATGTTCCATCCCTGTGTATTATTACTTTTTAAATATTTGTTCTTTATGGATTGTCTTGTTTAACTCACTAGCCTACACACACATTAGCTCTTCTACTACAATCTTGATAGATTATTTTCCAGCTACAACCACGAGATGAAGTCATTTATTCATAAAAATGGCTTGAACATTTCCATAATAGTAACTACATCCTTTGTAAGAACACTAGTTACACTTTAAAATAGTTCTCATTTTGACAGACATACTTTCTTCCCTAGAACTTCTAATGCTCTAGACTTACTTAGAACTAGTTTCATCCATTTTCCACATGCCAGTTGTTGAAATACTTGAAACCATATCCTTCCCAAGGTTTTCCTCTCACATTCCACTCCTCAATCAGGGATGTGATATGGTTCCCCATTCTACCTCCTGCTCGCTCCGTATATACCCATTTGCCAATACCCCACTTAAAACACACCACAGTATATCAGATTTGTGGCAATACTCAGTAAACATTTTATATTCCTTGAACTAGAGATGACATTTCTATAGTGGCTCACCTAATATGAGGATTTGTAAAATCTTATAGTTAGCTAAAATACTTAGGACTTAAACAAGGTCTTTCCCATCTTGTTTTAGCACATACAAGATTTTTGTAGTCAACTATATTATTCCTACTCTGCTACTATAGGACTATAAGTCCAGTTTGTTAAGATCTTTTAGAATTATGTCTTTTTCTATCTTACATATTAATTCTCCCAATTTTATATCATCTTAAAATTTGATAAGAAGGTTCATTCTACAGTGAGACATTCATTCTTGGCACTTAAATGATCTTTTCTCACTTAAATGACTAATGACATTACATTAGGAAGAACATTAATTTTTATATTTAGAATATCATTTACATAATTCAAGACATTTTGACATTAACAATTACTTTCTACTTACCTCGCAATAGCTCTGATGAAGTCTAGAGATACCATGCATTTGTATTTTGGTCCATCAAGCTGATCATCGTGGCCAACCAGGGTTAGTAACTGAAGGGTTACTAGAGAAGTAATCTAAAAATAAGAGAGCATTTTTATAAGAAATGTTTTATTGAGCTTGTAAGATGTCTTGTTTGAGAAACATTTTATAGATCCTTTGAGATATATATATATATATATACGTATGTACTTATATACAATCTACCTATATATAGAAATTCACAAGAGTATCTGCAAAGAATGACTACTTTGAAATCTGTATATACAAATGTGTACATATGATAAACCTAGTTAATCAAAAAAACAGTCTTTAAGGAACCCACTTGGGACAGCTTTGTTTCATGGATGCAGACATATGCCTGTTTCTCTTTTAAAACTACAAATAAAGCGCACTGCCTCTCTAAATAAATATTTTATGTAGTCTATACTAATACCTCAATGTCAAATCTACACTCCCTTGAGAATCAAGCAGTTAAAATTATAGATATGGGCCTTTTTGAGAGTTGAGTAGTTGGGTCAGGAAAGAAATAAAAAATGCCTCCAACGTGGGCTTAATTCTGTTTTAAAATGAATCACCAGTCAACGAAATTACATTAGTAAGTATATTAAAAGTTAACTAAATGTTACCAATAAAAGACAAAGATTTACTCAGTGAAAAAAAAAAAAAATCCAACTTTACACTGTTTAGAAAAGATGCATCTAAGACAGAAAACTAAGCAAAAGTTAAATGACAGAATGAGATACAGCAAACTAAAAGAATAATAATAAGGGTTAACTTAATAATGACAAAATGCAGGCCCTAAACTCCTACCTAAAATTAGTTGTTTGAGACTTTTACTATGACGAAACAGAACAGAATGGGCAGTCCAGGAATAATGGGGTCACTGAAAGAGGGTAAGTATCATTGGAAGTTAAAACTAACTTCTTATCCTCATTCCAGTTTTGAAACATGTAGGGGTCATAAGAAAGTAGGCATGAATTTTAATGAATCAGAGGATATATAGAACGAGTCAATATAGTTTCCTATACAAAATATATTAACTTCTATCCTTTCTATTTTTCTAGAAGGGATTCATTCATCTGCTAAAGTAGGTTAGTAAAAGTCATTTGAAACTTGAACATTAAATGTCCCTTTATTATTAAAGCAGACTTCCTTAGGAATTTCTTTTCTTTTAACATAAAGAAAACATTAATTATATTTTACTTGGCCACTGGTATTTCCGTATAATATTTCTTATGACATACTTTTCTGTGACTCAAGTACTCACATATTTAATTCAATTTTTAACCCAACTTGTATACTAAATTCCTCTTCCACATTTTTCGGAGAAACAAAACCTGTTGTTAATCTAGCTAAGAGAGAACTTCAAGAATATTTTCAGATATCTTATAGTTTTCTTACTTTTTTACCATCTTACAACAAATATCCAAAGGCAGTAAGTTGAAATCACTTTCAGTTCTACTGTAATTCCATGAATCATATTACATAAATTGTTTAAGGGGTAGAGCATCACTTCAAGATGTAGCAGTCAAATGGCATTTCTAAAACATTAATAAGATGACTGCTGAATTTGGCGGTGGCATGGGGTGGCTTTAGAAAAAAACTATCCCATAAATAATCTAAACCAAAATGAAATAAGTAAATTACGATGTGATTGTTTACATTAAAAATAATTAATTCTAGTGATTTTATTTGTTGACCTTATCATATGAACAAAAACAATATACGAATTTATACTATTTAGGAGAATACTACATAAAGCAGTGTACAAATGTACAAATTTAGAGGTACTTTGCTAGTATATTAAAATATTCCAAGAGTAAAACAGAAAAAAATCAAATACAAAGATTATGGGAGTCCGCATTTGAATCTCAAGCATATTAACTTAGTTAAAACACCAAAATGTTTGGAAAACTATTTCTATATATACATAAGTATCTGAATACCTACCACCTTCTTCTCCATTATCTAATCCTTAACATTATCTAATTTTTATTTCCAAACTCCTTAGGACTTGCTCTAGATAGTGTACATTCAAAGATGAATGGGATCACAGAAAAATACTGAATTCCTTCCTTGCTCAATTTTAAATGTTCATGACAATACAAAGTCCTATCTCTAGACTGGCATAAATCCCTAACAAGTTTGATATGGTCAGTGGAAATATGGCAGATGTCTCTCAACAGTGAAAATACTCAGGACCAGATTCATAGAAGTATCTCAACTTTGTATGTGTGCACGTGGAGGTGGAAGCAGTCTTGCACAGCTACTGTAACAGGTGAGGATTCAGAAACAAATTCATCACAGAAAGAAGAGATACACAAGAGTCATTCCTGTTGCTAAGGTCTCATTCAAATGCAGGAAATAATTTAGAGACTGGCTCTGTTCCTGTAAAGAATAAACTAGAATAGTTTGCAGTCAATAAAATTAATATCCTAGAAGGAATTAATCTTAGTTGGGAAAAAGTTTTCTAAATACTAATGGGAAAATATAAGTGGCATACTCAGAAAATTTTTTTAGCAGTCGGATTTACAGAAGATTTCTCATGCAACTGGGCTGAGAATTATCCTGGAATATAGTTCATAAACACATACTAAGAGCCTAGACTCAAGGTTAGAGAGAAAAAAATACAGGAGAACTTCTGGTCCAGATAAAATGACATAGATTCATATTTACTATTATTCCCTGCTAAATACAATTAAAATCCTGAAAATAAGGTAAAGACAACAAGTGGGGGACTCTGAAAGTACTAAGAGGAAGGCAGACTGCTAGGGACTCCAGAAGAACAATTCAGAAGCACAAGATAGACTCCCCACCCAATAGCAGATGGAGACACAAACCAAGCATCCATAATCTGGTCCAGAACAGAAAGGGGCTGGACCTTTAATGAGTCTTGCTCTAAGGATTAGATGTAGACATTGATAGATATATATCTATAGATTGCAGATATAGAGCTTTCTTAGGCACTATAATCTCTTCAATATTCACAGCCATGATCCTCCCCCATGAATTAGGTACTATTAATAAACCTTTTTTCCAGATAAGGAGATAACTTGAGGGTTAGTAAACACTCAAGGTCACTGAACTAAGAGCACCCTGGATTTGAATACCATCTGAATCCAAAGCCCACATTCTTTAGACTACCCCAAGTGGAGAGTTACAGAAAACAAGAGATACTTTTTTGGGGAAAGACTAAGTAAGGAAAGTTTTATGGAAGCGGCAACGATAAGGAAAACTAAGTAAAATGACAATTCTAGAATCATTTCGCACTGAAAGAGTGAACTGTGAGTATATGCAGAGTTCAAAACCTTGCAGGGCAGGCACTGCAGATAAAACACAAATGGAATCAAAGCAAAAATGATAAAGAAGGATTTCAATATAGGTAAATGACCTGTCCCAGGGATATAGGTAATAGCCTGGAGAATTAACAATCAACAATCCTGTGAACAAAATTACCAGATGCAAGGGGTCTGATGCCCCCCAAGTAAAATATTAATATGGAATTTATTAATCCAATTTACTTGCTAACTTTCCATAAATCAGATTACATATTACATCAGATATGAAATTATTCTTTTCAGGGTTCAATCTTTAAAAGATAAGTAATTTAAGGAGAGAGGAAAAGCATGATTTTTTAAATCTGAAATTATTAGACAACACTGAAAGTGGTCTTCCAAAGCAAAATTTCTAAAATATTTGTAGAATAAAGATTCATTTACAAAAAAAAATTAATGATTGTAAGTCGTAAAATATACAATGTTGACTAATTAGAAAGTTAGGAGAAACATTAAAAAAATTTAAAACAAAAACTAAAAGATCTTTCCTGGAACATAGAAATCATTTTCCATAATATTTTAATTATCTAAGTAAATGTAAATTTTTATGGAAAAATTATTACTCCCCTTCTTGACTTCTGTTACTTTTGAAGATACAATCTTTTGTCAATGACTTTCAGATTTTAAGGGAGCATTTACTGTTTTCTACAGCTGCTTTTCTTGTTTATTATGTCAAGCTTAAATTCAGATTAATAAAAAAGTAGTTTACAGAGCAGATTTCCTTTTCCAAAGTCAGAATTTAGACTTTATACTAGAAAATATTTTTTAAGCTTTAGTAAAAGTCAGTAACCTAGGTTTTATTTATATGTTTCCATTGATGCTTTTCCTCAAAATAAAAATTCTGAGTTTTAGTGTGTTTAGTTTAAAAATAAACTCCTGAAGATCTGAAGAAATCGAAGAGAATAGCACTTCCCTACTTTTCATATATTAATAGTAGAGTGGCACTAATTAAAGGATTTTAGCTAACATTAAGTTAAATAATGTAATTCAAAACCAAAGTATATATATTTTTTCCTTTTGTCTAGCTCCTATGTCATGACTGAGAAAAGTAGAAAAAAACCTCCTTATATGTAGAATATTTTTAAATTTACATATTAAATAGGGTTGTGCAATATTTGCTTAGTTAATCTTCGCTTTGTGTTTTATTATGTTCTTTGTTCTCATCCATGTAGGGGATGGGCTGATTATTTATGTCTTAACAATAGGAGCTCATGTACCACAGTGAGAATTTTTTTTTCCTTAATCTGAAAGGCAGTCACTAACAAGCTTCAGCTGGAGGTGCTTGATGTTAAAGCAGTGTGAACCTGTTCCTGGGCTAATAAACTATGTTTTTTCTGCCAACAAAAGGAAATCAATTTACAACTGTAATTAATTTTTAACATGCTCATTATTTTTATACTTTCATAACATGGTATATATGCCAACTGATTTGTGAAATATCCTATACTGTGTGTACTAGAGAAGCATTATAATCTGAAACATATTATGTTATTTAAGCAAGATACAATTAAGTAAAATTATATAATATGTAAGTGTATAAGGTTCACCCAATAAACAACATTATTTTATAAGAATTCAGTTGATGTGATAGCTCATGACATGGATTTACCTAGAGTTCAACCAATATTTTTAGAAATACTAGGTAGAAGTGATGAGCGCAGCAATAGGAGAAGCTAGTATTATTAAAACTTTTCAAGCTCAAATCATGACCACTAATTTTTATTATTTAAAAAAATGGTTGGAAATGAACTGTTAAGCCTTGAAACTTGAGATAAACAAAAAGTGGCATATATTTTTACATAAACTAAATATAGCTACTAATCTCTGGAACTATTTAGGCAAAAACAAATGCAAATCTTTACTATCTAGAAAGAGGATAATCACATGCTTAAAAGAACAGGCAGTCATTCATGAATAAATGAATCCCGTATTCAAGAAACTACATTAGAAACACAAAAATGAAAAGACAAGGTCTATGTCCACAAAGAATAAGACATGGGGGGAGATAACCAAATAATAAACTGTTAATAACATAACAGGAATGCTACACTAAAGATAAGTACAAACACAGTGATCTAACTATAGAGAAGGCAAAGACTAACAGGAAGATGGCAAAATATGGATTCACTTGAAAAACGGCCTTTGGGTGTTGGACCACAAGACATAAAAAGTGAGTTCAGTAGTGGTAGGAAGATAGCATTTATAACAATACAAAAAAAAAAAAAAATTTGCGTGTTTTCAAAGAGGTAATAGTTTAATGTGAATGATGTATAGGATGAATAAAGGAAGTGAGAGAAAATAGTCTACGAAGGGCCTTTAACAAATTCTATGGAAGGTAAATTTGGTTCCGCAGATAGCTATTTCATGAAAAAAGTGGAAGCAGAAAAATAAAACCAAGTGTATCTTTTAAGATGTATCCTGTTGACTATATGTGAGATGAATTTGAGCATGTCTGAAGTCAGGAAGATCACTTAGGAAAATGGTGCAATAATCTAAGAAATATTAAAACTATAGATTTAAGGCAATGTCAGTGGCGGTGGAAATAAACAGGATTAAGTTCAGGAGATATTTATTTCAGAGGAAAAATAGACTGAAATTGCTGACCAACAAAATGGAGCAGAGAGAAGGTTCAAATATAATTTCTTCACTTGAATTAAGAAACTAGAAATAATATATTAACTGTCTTTGTTTTTCTAGCACCTAATACTGTGCATACCACAAAGTATGTACTCAGTAAAGGATGAATGAATGACTAGTTTGAAATCGAGTAAAGCTAAAAATAAGAGCAAATAGGAAAAGGCTTATAGGAATTTGGCTTGGAATGTATCAGTGTGTGGTGAATATGAAACATTCAGGTTGCTCTGCTGGCAATCTGGGTCCAGAGTTAACGACAGAAGCTAGAAATATAATATTCAAAAGTTATCAGTTTACACATAACAATTGAAGTTAGAGGAATTGGTAAGACAGTTGTGGGTAAACTTAGAAGCTCCCCTTTCCTATCCCTAACTGTAGGAACATGATTATTTCTATTGCAAAAAGTCAATTTTGTACAATTCAGAATGAACAAGGTGAAGAAGTAATAAGGTTCTAGAGGTGACTTGGGACTGAAGTTCCTAATTTCTCACCTAGGGGAAAGGACAAAGACTTTACTCAGCATCAGCTACTTACTGAACAACGTCTATGTATAGGTAAGTGAGGCCAATCTCCTCCAAAGAACTACAATTACCTATGAGCTGACATGGGATCAAGACAACTTCTCATTGGAAATTCCCTTAAATCATCAACATTTCTTTTAATCATCTTTTTATAAAAGTATTTTATAATATAGATTTTTCTGCAGATTTTTCTGAATTATTTACTTCCTTACCTGTTCTTATTAAATTTTCCTGTCTCATTAAACCAATCTAGTGATAAAGCTCTAGCAAAGGTATGCATTTGCCTTTATAGTCACTACATTACTAGTACAGATTTTCTTAAGTAGGCATGAGAAGCACACATCAATACAAACTTTTTTGTGTATGCTTTAAGCAGAAAGTTGGCGGAGCCAAATAAAATTTATTGGTGTCTGCTGAATACAATTCCCCCCCAAAATGTGAATAAAATATATATATTTGGCATATTTATTGAAAGCAATACTCTACTTTGAGAAGAGTAGTTATAAAATATTGCCTACAAAAACAAACTATCAATGCATTATTTTTTCAAAGGTTGAAAGCATAATTTATGCAATTCTCCCCTTAGGCAGTATTTTACATGTCACCCTTAAGCAATAGTTCGTTTTTCTAGAGTTCAGTAAAAATGCCTACTGCTGGGATGATACATTCACAAAGGCAAAATGGCTACACTGAAAAAATTTAACACCAAAATCAAGGAAGACAAGAGTAGGGGTAAACACCGTTCTCTTACAATTGAAAAAAGAAAAATAACCTTTTACCCCTAGTCAGTAGAGTAAATATCCTGTCTTTTTATTATCTTTGGTAATGATTAATATTAATATTTTGCACAAGGCTACAGCTAGCGAAAATTGTAGATCAACTTCATAGTTTTCAACACGAAGCATTCCAAAACAGGTTTCTTGTTTTTAATCTCCTGAAATACACACCTACTGCAGAGTGTTCTGGTGGCAGAATAGTAATACACCCACACCAGGGGTAGAAGAATTGAGAATCTAATTTATTGCACCAGTGGAAACAGAGCATGAGGGCAGTGAGATTCACAGCTGCTAAAGAAGAGCCTGGACTGCCTTGGTCAAAGAGCACCCCTGCTGACCTATTCCTCAGTGAAGTAGGCCTTAAGTCAGGCTCCTTTTACCAACTTTGGAATGGAATGTCTCACAATCACAATTGTATTTAAGGAAAAAATAAAGTCGGATAATTAGAAAATTTTAGCATTCAACCTGTTTTCTGTGATTTACATAATTTACTTTAATAGCATCAAGTATTTCAATTATATATTAGAGACACTGGAATGCTGCTATAAGGCAAAAGAAGCACAGAAAAACTTCTTTTCATATTTTCCAATACTCTAATATACTGGGAATGTGTTTTTTAGGAAAACTGTCCCTTTTGTTTACCAACTTTAATATCTATAAAGATAACTATCATACTCAGATCATTTTACACGTATACCTCACAGTTAGATTTTAACATATTATGCCTTATGGTTACAAGGTATAAATTATTATCTATTTAATATATGCAATGGATAGTTATTCATCAACTATGATTTCTGTTATGTGACTAGAATATAATAAATACAATTACTTCTTTGTACAAATACAAATTACACAACCATAATATAACAAACTAATCTTTTATGGTAAAAAGGTTTATAATTATCTGTTCACTTGGTTAAAGTACTTTTGGTTAAAAATCTATAAAAACAGTTTGAAAAATTATATATTAAAGAATGACATGAGTATAAAGTATTTCAAATACAGCCATTAATTTTTTAAGAAAAATTGATTTATAATAGACCACATGATACACTACTTATTCATACATAACTTAATAAGTTTCAAATCTTAACTGAAAATGTTTGACACAAATAAATATAACTATGCAAATTTAGTTATTTATGACAATTTAGTTGGTTACTAATAAAATTTAATTATGAGACTTCAGTTATGACCCATAATATTAAGTTCAAGACATATCAGAGGAAAATATTCAAGTAAAAGGTTTGTTATTTTATTTAGAAAACACAACTATGCATATTATCAAATAAGAGACTAAAGTGAAAAACTGTTTTAATTTATTTACTTTTATATTTAAGTGTTTGTTTTCACTTTAAGCATTTAAGTATTAGTTCCTTCAACAGGTATGTCCTCCCAGTAAATGAATATATATTAAATGTAGTCCAAGCTCAAATCTAGCAACTGCACCAAGCACAAATGAAGGGCAGTGAAAGTCAAAGACTGACTACATAAGGTCCTGGAGGGCAGAAACTGCATTTTCTTCATTTTTGTATTCTCTTTGCCAGCACAGTGCCTGGAATATAATAAAACTTTAATACATGTCTATTAAATGAAAGTTTAATCAGAGAAAAACTTTTAATTCCAATTAGAACTTTTGAATTAAATAATATTAATAAAATCAAATTAGTGGTTGCAAAAAGGGAAGGAGGAAAGTGGGCAGGCAACCTGAGTAGGGAGAATCAATTACATGGTGAAGGAAGAACTGGACTGCTGATGGTGAACTTAATGCATTATATAAAGATTATACATTATATACCACAAACCTATATGATGTTATGATGCAATGTTCAATAAAATTGATAAAAAAAATTACTTTGAAAATTATGTAAGTTTACTATACCTCTACCTATACTTAAAGGAAAATGCCAAAATCAGATTTAGGTGAGCTGCACTAGCAAGTATTGAAAAAACATCTTCTTACAGATATGATAAATTAAGAGATGAAGCATCTACTCAAAAGTCTCTCACAGGATGTGAAGAGAAGGGAATCCCTAAACACTACTGGTGGAAGTTTAAATTGGTGCAGCCATTGTAGAAAGTAGTATGGAGGTTCCTCAAAAATAAAAAAATGGAGACATGTCCTTGTGGCTCAGGTGTTGAGTCTACACTTTTGGAATAATCCCCAAGTTCAGGGCAGGGGAACATCATGCAGGCATGCATGAGTTAAAGAATAAATAAGTAACAAAAAGCAAACCAAAAAATGGAAGTTTCATGTGATACTGTTATCCTATTTCTGGCTAACTTACTTTCGGGTATCAAAAAAACCACAAAAGCACTAACTTAAAAAGATACATGCTCCCCTGTGTTTACTGCAACATTCTTTGTAAGAGCTAAGAGCTGGAAACAGCTTAAGCACCCATCAACAGACAAGTGAATAAAGTTGTGGTGTAAATATACATGGAAAACTAGCAAGCAATAAAAAAGATGAAACCCTGCCGTGTGCAACACCATGCAGAGGCCTGGAAGGTATTATGGTTAGTGAAACACCCCAAACGACATCATATGATCTCACTCAGGTGGTATATAAAGAAACCAAACAAATGGATAAACTAAATAAAAATAAACTTTAGTCTGTAAGACCAAATCAATGGTTACCAGAAGGGAAAAGAGAAGGAGGATGGACAAATTAGGTAAAAGGTTAATTTTGTGATGAAGGCTAGGACTGGACTTTGTAGTAAATTTACTGGGAACACATACAGTTGTTGACATACAATGTTGCACAAATGAAACGAATAATGTTGCAACACTATGTTACTTCAAAAATAAATATTCTAAAAAGTTAAAAAAAAAAAAACCCACACAGATAAAGTAATCAAATTTATCTGTTTTCTCAGTGATAATATATTCACTTGGGAACTATCAAAATAGTTTAAATATTTCCTGTATATCTCATAAACCACTATCTATAGAGTGTAAAAGGTTGTTTACCAGAAGTAATACATTCTAATCAAGCTAATGACAAAAAAATAAATTGATGGAACAAAAATAACTCCAAATATATTTTAATATATGGTATTATGTGAATTCAAAAGCAGAAAAAATGGAAATGTGTATTTTAAAGAATATATACTTGTATATTATACTTTGCTAAAAGTATTGCTTCTATTCTTAAAAATAAATTTGTAAGAACATTTTAATTAAACGGTTTTATTAAATTATCCACAAATAAATAGGAAACCATTCAGAAATTATCTATTACTAAAAAAATCAACTTGTCAATATGGGACACAGAATATTTTTAAAAGAACTATGCTTTTCTAATATCTTTCAGTTATTTAATTCAGGCTGCATTGCTTCTTATAATACAGCAATAAAATAACTGGAATTTTAGTAACTTTAAAGATTTCTTAAGTTATTCTTCTAAGTTTATTAAAGAATAGGTTTAAATAAAATACAATGGAAATAAGCTTTTGCTTCAGGAGAAATTTTGAATGTATATACTGCATTTGAACAACCACATGTGAGAAATTTTTTCAATAATTAAGTAACTGGTTAAATCAAGCTAAGAAATAACATATTACTATATATACATCTTTTCAACAGCTACATGTAGACTAATTGAATAGAAAAATTATACATTACTATTTCATGCAAACACATTACAGTTAATAAAAAACAATCTACTTTCAGGTGGAAAATACTTAGCACAATTCCTTATCAATTATATTTACATGTTCATAAAATTTTACATGTAAGTACAGGTACACATTAAATAACTTGGGGATTTTATTTCTGTTCAAGTAAACCAATAAATAAATTAAGTAAACAGCTTTCTCTTAGCTATCAGACAATATTAACAAGTAAAAGCTTTTCCTAGCACATCTGAAAGCTAAAATGCAACAATATTGCCATCTAGTGTTCATATCAAATAAGCACTTCCAATATACATGTCATTTGTTTTGCATTTAAAAAATTAAGTGTGCATAGGTTAAATTTTAATTTTAATTCCTTTGGACAAGTGCATAGTACTGGAAATTAAGGGAAAGAAGGCATTGGGAGAATTATCCTTCTAATGGATATGATTTCTACCATTTTGTTTTTAAATACAGCATGTTATTTGATTTTCTTGTATATTTTATTGACTAAGAAAAAGTAAAGTTCAACTCATTAGGTTAGTTTCCTCATTTCCTTTGCACACCTGCCCCAAATCTTTTGTAGTCCAAATGGGAACAAATAAGATTATTCCTAAATGATTTATAATCAAATAAAAAATTCACTTACGGCAACATTTTAAATATACAAAATGTATCATTTTGATACGAGAAGAGATAAAGAATAAAAATACTGGTTTAGGTTGTTTAGGTTAAAAAGAATTTTGCAACTGTTAAGGTTTCAAAAATGTAACCTCATTAAAAAATTAAGATATATTTTTATGTATTACAACATTACAAGCACTGGTGAAAGCAAAAAAAAAAACTGGTGATATTGTTCATAAATAGTCTCAGAGTAACTAGCAAATCTCTAACTTAGCAACCTCTTGTTTTTGATTGCTTTTCCCTATAAATCAAGGCCAGCTACTGGAAGATCTTTCAAGTCTGGATGCTACCAGTGACCCTGCTGTGTGGCCTGAGGCAAATCTCTTAAGAGATTATTTTATACTATATGTGAGAAGACAAAACACTCTACCAATATAAAATACAGTATGTAAGGTACCAAGAGAGAGGTGTGACGTTAGTGGTGGCAGCACTGCTATCACCAGATCAGAACTACTAAGGCTGCTACGCACTACTCAGTATAACGCTGTGTACTTTCATCTAAACTGGTCTGATGAATTTACAAATGTGTCTTCCATACTTTTGGTCATATTGTCTTCACTTCCTAATCTTTACTCTAAACTCTATCCTATGGAAATAAGATACCAGCAAATTTTGTTATTTTTTTTTCCTTTTTACTTAACCATTCTGTTATTTTTATATAGTAGACATGATCACTTACAACAACTAGAAATAAGAAAAACAAATCGTATTCATTCTCTATACCCCAGATGTATTTTTCACCTTTTCTATATATAGCCTTTTCTCTGTCATCCAGCCCAATCCACAAGTGATCTCTCTCTGCCCTACACTTCTCAGCAGCACTATCTAGTATTCATTCACAGCCTTAAAACATTACTTTAATGCACATGATGTACATGTTTTATCACATCAGGATAAAAAAGCTGTCTAGAATAAAAATACATTTACCATCCTTGTGCCACACCACTAAGGTAAATTTGGACAGTTGAGAAGTACAATCGCATATGAGGCAAACACATTTCGCATATGAGGCAAACACATTTCTCCTCTGTTTAGAAGCACTATCTACCTCAATTCCTTAGGCTTTAATTTTTCAAAATTTTTATTTACTTAACTGTGTTTTAGTGGGGACATCATTTAACCCCTCTGAATCTTGATTCCTTATGATAGAGATCATAATACCTGCTCTCAGTCTCACACTATTGGCAAAACCAAAAATAAAAACCACAAACTCATGTATGTAGAAAGCTGTTAACACACACAGTTTGATTAAACATTACTTTAATTCCAGGCAAAGCATTTGTTTCTAAATATATGGAAAAACTTCCTGTAATGCAGATTAAAACTGAGTTAGATTTTGAAAAATTATTGCTAATAGAATTACTAATTCACCTCTCTAGTTAACTCACATAGCCCCCAAATTTGCTAGACTACTTTTCTTTACAAATATAACATAATTTTCTATAAGTGCTGATTTATATAAAAATTACCTAACATTAAGGACATTAAGAACATGGCTATTTTCAAACCAAGAATTAGAAAGTTACCACTACACTTCAGATTATAAAGTCCAACATCCACTCAGAAACCAAATGCATTTACATTGAATTAAAATATAAATGCTTTTACTTACATATTTCTCAATCTTATACCATACATATAAAGTAAAACATTCACTGAAATATCTGATATGACTTTGTTTTTCAATAAATACTAGTCATATCATTTGCTTTTTCTTCTCTCTATTCATACTATGTGCTAAGCATTATTTTGTAGATCATTTAAGATATCTACTGGTTATATTTTCATTAAGTAAGTTTTTCTTAAAATGTCAACTAAAAAAACCTATTTGGAAAGGTCATATTCCTATTTTTATGACACTACTGCCATCTAGTGACAATTTTGAAAACTTAATCATTCTGAGAAACATACTTTTAAATTTTAATTTTTATAAAGGAAAGGTGCAGGCAGGAATGACAATGAGCAGGCAGGCAGGGAGGTATGAAGAGAGTGGGAGAAGAAGCATTTATTTATTTATTTTTCAGTTGTTCACATTGGTTGTTCCCCCGACCCTGGGAACTTGGGATATATGTGGGACTGCTCCGGGATGCATTAGACCACTTGGCCACCAGGGCATGCCTTAAAATAGGCCCTTTTTTATAAAAATGCATGTCAGTCTGCAAAGTATATTATGAGGAATAAGGACATTATAGATTACTTTCTTATAAAATTTTTTAATTGTTTTCATTATCTATATTTCTACATAATTCATAAATTTAATCAAGAAGCTACTTAATGAATAAAAAAAATTTAAATTATTTTATTATCAAAAGAAAAATCCCAAAATTATCACAAACTGTTTTTCTGTTCAAATTATATACCTGTAAATAATGCAAATTCAGTACTATATTCAAAGATTCTATATTTTGAATTTTTATTAAAAACATTGTTCATTATGTAGTTAAAATAATAACAGATGGTACCCTTGCATTAAAACTAAATACTGGGAACTCTTACCAATTATATACCTGAAGAATTCCATAATGATAAAGATGACAGATTAAAAACACACCATTAAACTTACCTGGGAAAAGATATTAGCTGTTGGAGCAACTCTGCTATCCACAATACTATATAATATTGCTAATAGTCTGTCTAGTGGAAACGGTTTTGGTCCAACGAGATGATTGCTTGTCTGTAAGAAAATAGAAGGATTTTCTTCTATAGCAGAATACTCACATTCTGTATTATAAATTCTCAATAACAAAATACTTATACTGTATATAGCTCCCCAGAATGATACTAAAAAGTCCAATTTTCAGCCTTTAAGTTAAAATATTCCTGATTATCATGACTTACCTTTTAACATTTTCCTCAAGATTTTCTTAGTATCAACAAATATTAAAGAATTCACAAGTCATCCAGTCTAGTCCTAAATATCATCACTATTTTGCTACTGTAATGAGATGTTAACTGACATAGTCAATCATTTGTCAGTATAGTGCAACTAAAGCTTAGGTCTCACTCCTAACACTTGGAATCATCAGACATTTTTCGGTTTTGCCAATCCAAGAGTATGAATATTTCACAATTAAATTGCATTTCTCTCAGTGAATGAAGCTGATAAAGGTCATGTTAACTAGATATTACAGTTGTTTTTTGTATCATTTATTCACTTATCTGTTGGATTTCTATCATTTTCTTATTGGCTTGTATTAGTCTTTAAAACTTCTAAATACTAAATATTTGTCAAGGGTGAGTTCAAGAATCATTATCCTCTTCAGTTTTTAGGTCAGTCGGGCCTAGAATGCTATGCTGGCTCTGCCACATATTACCTATGAAACCCTGGGCAAGTTGCTTAGTTTCTCTTTAATATTCCGAGTCCTTGTCTAGAAAAGATGATAGTGAAAGTAACCACATTCATTAGGTCACTGTGAGAATTAAATGAAATCAAATGTAGAACTTAACAGTGTTTGACTTAACAGGTTCTCACCAGCTTTTATACTACTATCATGATACACTTAAGTGCTTTTTCCTTTTCTAGACAAATACCTTGAGGTAAAGAAATGTTTTGTTCACTTTTTTTTATCACTAACACTTGAAATTAATAGTTAAATAGATGGATGAATGAAATAATGTTAAAGGAAAGAAGGAGAACACTAAAGGTAAATGTCGAGATAGCTAATGGATTTGGTGTCTTGATCTCATTAATACATAAAAATGACTTGAGGTCAGTGAAAATTACCTAAATTCCCTGTGTTAAAAATACTGTGGGGAGCAATTCAGGTTGAGAATAACAGTGTGAAAGCTACTGATACTTTTTGATTTTCACCTTTGTTTTCATTTTATGATTAGAAAACACATTTCCAATTTAAATTAAAATGTTCCAGTGGTGTGTAAAGGGTATGATATTTATCTTCTTCACTGAACTGATTTGTGTGCTATAAATGTAAACTGGCTTCCCACCTAAGAAAGTCAAAGTCTGAGAAATACCTCACCAGATTCACTAAAGCTCTTTAGAGATAATGAAGGCCTGTATGGAGAAAAGAATCAAATGAAACCAAACAAAATAAATTTTTGAAGAAGTACAATGGAATCAAGATTGATATCAAGATAAGTCAACAAATATGGAAACAGAAACATAGAATTACAAATATCTATACAGAAAAACTACAGTTCAAAGAGGTTGCCTATGGGGAATAGGATTATGCCCCAGGGAAAGATAAAGAATTACAGGAACACTTCCCTGAGCACACCAGCTAGAATTACTCTCCTACCAATCCTTTGTAACCTAAAGCAGTTACTTACAAAAAAAGAAAGTACAAAAATCAACCCTCTCCCATGACAGAAGTCTAATCAGAGATGTCTGAGTGAAAACATACTAGAAATATCTTTTCATTCTAAGCAAATCTATTTGGTAAAGAAATTTCCCTGGCTCTAAGTAAAGCAAGAAAAATAAATGTCTTTCCTGAGAATTTATAATTAGAAGCTAGGGCTACTAATACAGATATGGGGACAGAAATGACAATAATTCTGTGGTCTGAAAACTTCCAGGCTTAGAATTGAATTTCAAATAGTCCCAGGCTACTGGTGTTTCCAAGTGCCTGCAGAGAAATAAATGCGAAACCTTCCTAAAGGAACATAAATCAGGCATCAAAAATTCCAAATATTCAGCAAACAATTAAAATAATAAAATGTTTAAGAAACAAAAACATCCATTAGTCAGCCAAAATAGAAAAGTATGAAATTAGACCAACAAAATTTTCTAATAATAGAATGAGACACATAATATAAAGCAGGTATTTTTATTTTTAACAAAAATATGGCTAAATAAAAGTTAATGTGACCAGATTTGAAATGAACCAGTAAACCTTCTAAAAATGACAAATAAGATTATTGAAATTAAAAAGTTGATATAACCAAGAGAAAAGACAATGCTGAAGAGAACATCAGAACATAGAAATGAAGAAATCACCCCATATAGAGCACAAAGCGATCAAAAGAAAGGAAAAATGTAATAAGACTCAGGTGACAAAGAATAGAGTGAGATATGTTAGAATGAGAGGCAATATTTGAAAATATTTGAAATATGTGGAAACTTAATGATTGAGATTTTATCAGAATTGATAGCATTGATCAGAATTATTCAAACGCAGGAAGCAAAACTAATCCTAAAGAGAAATTCAATCCAGATACCTCACAGTGAAACTGTAAAAACACTAAAAGAAGAGAACACAAAAACACTTAGAAAAAGCAGGTATTGACAAAGAACATATAAAACAGCAGTTTGTAACAACAATAAAGTCAGAAGACAGTAACAATGCCTTCAAAGTCCAGAGAAAACACTATCAATTTAGAAGTGTATACTGACCAAAACTGCTTTTTTAAGAATGAGAGTGAGAAACAAAATGCCCAGCTTCTCTAGTGCGGTCTGTAATTCAAACTTCTCCCTCTTCTGCCAAGAGAAGTTGCAATGACTTACATGTATGAAGTGAAACAAGCTATGTGAAACTTTCTACATGCTCCTTTCGTTTCAATCTTGCCCCACACACCTCGACCTTCAAAGGTACTTAGTATCTCTAATCCCTAAATTTTTCCAATTCCTCAGATCAATTCAACTTTTGGGCTTAGGTTTCAGTCTTCTCTAGTTTGCTGACTAACCTGCGTATCTATCAACTGTGCAAATCCAAATTTTGTAGGTCTCTCATATGCTTAGTCCTTGTTAGTTTACCTTTTTTATTTTTCCAATGTCATTTCTGTGAGTGTTTTAAAGGGCGGGAAGAGGAAAATCAGCTGTGTTTAATTAAAGAGTCTAAGGTGATCTTTTTCAACTATTAATTCACAAAAAAACTGTCAAAACAGGTTTATCTCTAGTACCAGTTCACTTGAATGTGCCTTTAATCACTATAGTCAATATAACAAAATTACCACATTATACCATATCCACACAAATTCTTATATTCAAATGATTATTACAATCATGCATTTATCCACTTCTTTTAGTATCCTAAATTAGTAAATTTTTCCAACAGGGAAATTAAAATGTAAATACCTTTTCATGTTTCTTTAGAAAGTTGGTTTTCTTGATTTTCCCATGATGCTGCAATTAACAGAAATAATTTTTAAAATAAAAAACTGATATTACTTCATAAAAAAGGGAAACAATTTGTTTAAAACACAACATGAATAATACTAATTTAAGCATCTCAGTTATTTTTTATTTTATTTGACTTATCTCCTATACTATTTCTGAAAATATTAACATCTTTTAAGATATTTTGACTAAGCTTTCAACTATACAAGATTACTTTTGAATGAAAATAGAGATTTTAAAATAAAAGTGATACTTCCTAAAAAAAAACTAATACCTATTTATTACAGAATATTTATTGATATAAAAACCAAATTTGCAAAGATAAATAGGTTTTTATTCATCCCTTAAGGCAAGATACCAAGTCACATAAAAAATATTGATTTTTGTATGCCCTGTTGCTCTAGCAGTAAGTCTGATTCCTCTGGCTGGCATAGTCCACATATATTCCAATGACATGGGTTCATGACCCAGGATGAGGTAAACAACCAAGATGAACAACTAAATAAAATGAGTCTTCCTTCTCTTTCTTCCTGCCTGTCTGCCTACTCACCTTTATTCTTGCCTTCACTTATCCTCAAAAAAAAAAAAGAGATACTGATTGAGGTCAGTTAAGTACTTGGGATTTAATAGTGATGGGCATTGAGAACAAAATGTGGTCTTTTTCTTCACGAAACTAATGACTAGTAAAAAGAGAAAGGCCAAAAAATAATAAATAAAAATATATTACAGATACATTTAATAACAAGTCAAATGCTATATTTTTTTAAAAAAGGAAACGATTCTAAAAAGGAATCTTTCCAACTGATGTGCATGTAGAAGTGGCTGATTGTTCTCAATAATGATGTGTAGAATGCATAACACTACAGAGACCCACCCTTAAATGTATTCCCCTCTCTTACACGTTAAACAAAACCTGCGCCTTTTTAAATCTAGAATTAATTAAGTTATACCTGAACTCTTCTGTGAAATTACGTCTCCCAAATTTTAGGCTGTAATCCTAAATTCTTTAGAGAATGAGTATTCAATACCTATTTAGCAATCTCTTATTCCAATCTTTGCCTCTTAGAAATTTACATGTGTTGAGAAATTTCAAAATATTCCTGAAATCTTCAAATAGAATCTGAAGAAGACTGGCTATTACCTTAAGGAAGAACCTCTTGTCAGTTCTTGCTGGATTGTAGGAAGCAAGGTATGCAGCAATGAGAATAAACTTAGAGTAATATGGAAGTTCCACGTGCGTATATGCCGAAAGACCTGATCAACAAAATACTTTTAAGAAGGTATTTAACAAGCTATTATTAAACTTTAAGTATGTCTTATCTTTTCATTTCTGTATGATACTCTCTAGTTAAAGCTTAAAGTGAAATGATAAAGATGATGGCAGTGGTGAATAATACTATCAATGATATACTTTGCTTAATCTATTATTTGTTTGACTCCTCCTATTCTCAAGTCTAAATCCTACTTATTCCGCCCTTCAAAGCCACAGTTTCCATTAAAACTTCTTTGTTGCTTCCCTACCACAACAAAATAGAAAAACATGTCTCTACTATTTATTTTTACTGTATTTCATACACGGTTCATGTAACTTTATAACACTAACAAGTAATTATGCATTCATTTTATTCCTTACTAAGTAAGCTATAATGTTCAATGAAGAAGTCATATCTAATATGGTTTTGTACCTCACATAAAGGAAATAATTGAATGAATGGATAAATTAAACAATGGAGTCAGCCCAAAAGTACCATCTCCTATGGGAAAGAAGTAAGAATCTGATAATTGACTTGTATGTGTCACACACCGTTGTAGGTGATTTACTTAAGCATCTCTGAATCTTTTCAGTGATTTAGAGCCAGAAATTCTTCCCATTTTAGATGAAGAAACTTAGCTGGTTTCAAGCCACACAGTTATAGAGTAGTAACAGACCAATTATCGCAGACTTTTCCAAGTCCAGCATCTATTTCTTCCCATTACAACACACAACTATATGTCATTTATATAACCGCTCAAGTATTCAGAAACCAAAACAGTATTACTTTACTTCATACCACTTCCTTCGATACTAGCCACTGATCTATTTTTAAAATAAAAACATCTTAAATAGTCACTTTTTGTGCATGTAAAAGTAGTTCAGATAATTATAGCTAAAGTAATAGTTGCTTTAAAGAAACCAAAAGCACAAGGTTTTCAAAACATAACTAACTGAAAATATACCCCCTAAATTAGGTTAACATGAAGTCAGATTTCATCCCATAAAATTTATGAAAGACAATACATATTGAGATTAAATTTATCATATGATTTATAAACAATAGTATTTAATAAAATATAAATTGCTAGATTTTCTCACATGATATAACCCAACATCTAGAAAATAGAAAATCAGAATTCAAACTTTATTTCCTATTAGAGTTTTACTTCAAATAAATTCATTAATTAAAATATCACAGTTTGCAAATTATCTTTTATAACACTATTCTCTGACTAATGCTATCTTTGGATTAACTTTAGGATCTTGATTATTAGTAATCAATTAAAGAAATTTCTTTGGTAACTTTCTCAATACTTCTTATGCTACCTTTCAGTTGTCCCAGATCAGCATCATCTTTCTGTAGCTTTTCCCACTGTGAACTGGAAGAAAATAGAATAAATGATTGATAAGATATAAAACCAATATATTGTACTTAAGCCAGTTCTAAAAAAACTAAATTTTTTGATGTATTGACAATAGATTCAACTTCCTTATAAACAAAAATAAAAATACATACATGTAACATACATCAATGATATTGTACCTCCACAAAATTTTTAGTATATATTAGAACAATATAACCTATATTTTAATATTCAGAAGCAAATTTCTTAAATCTCTTTTCCTTTTATCATAATTGTAAAATTATCAAAAGGCATTAACAAATAAGCATTATCTACCCTTCAATAAAACAGTCTATGTTCATTATATTAAACTCAATGAATATATACTATTTCTAAACCCATAACAATCTCTTAAAATAAGCATCACTACATCAGAAAACTCAGGTCCACAGAGTAAGCTGCCCAAGGATACCCAATTAGTCAGTAGTGGAACTAAGAGCTATTCCTTACATAAAGCCTACACGGTTCACACTATTTTCCACTGTTCCTCAATTAAAACTATTAAACAGCCCTAAATATTAAGAATAAAGTCAATATAATATGACATATATGATTCACATGAAAACACAGAGAATAGTAAAAAGACTGCCCTTGGAAATAGAAGTTTTAGCTATGTAACCATGAATAAATCAATAATCTTCTCATCGAAAACTAGGGCAATTATATAGAACTCCAAAATTCTCTTCCACAGTTCTTTAAAATGCCAATTTAAAAATACAGGCCTAAACAGAACAATTAAATACCCAAAATCGAACTCTGTGTGTGTGTGTGTGTGTGTGTGTGTGTGTGTGTGTATAACTTTCGAACCCACAAACACAGCTGAAAATTCTGGGACTATAGCAATAGAAAAAATTTTGATAGTCTACTAGTAACCTATGTGGAGAGCAGACCTAGAAAAACAAGCTGACTTTAAAAAAAGATCATATACTTTACACAGTTGAATAATGTTTCACAGATTGAAAAGGCATTTTCGCATTCATTCTTTTTATTTTTTTTTTTTTAAAGGAAAGGTACAGGCAGGAATGAAGTTGAACAGCGGCAGGCAGGAAGAGAAGAGGAAAAAGCATTTTCTTTTTACTTAATTGTTCATCTTGGTTGTGCCCCGCAGTCCTGGGGTGCAAACCTGGGTCCTTGGGATATATTTGAACTGCACTGGTCAGAGGTGGCAGACCCAACCACTATTCTACCAAGGAGCCCACACATTCACTCTTATTAACACAAATGAAAATATATTTTTGTCCCTTAAAATATTCTAACCCATACTTTGAGGTGGTCAAAACCGATAATTTTTTTTTATATAGCAAGTACCCAGTTAATGTTATTTAAACTCTTAAAGGGGAAAACTGACCCTCTTTAGTGGGAAGGGATGAGATCAAGAATTAGTTCCTATTATCAGCCTCTTAATATAACCTATTTAATCCTCAACCTTATGAAATAGATAGTATCCTTTCTTCTTTTCTTTGTAAGTGACAAAATTGAGGGATGAAAAAGTTAGTAAATTTGACTAGCGGTGCAAATCTTTTAAGTAGTGGAACCAACATTTCAAATGATCTTTAAAAAGCATATTTACGTACTAAATAAATACATGAGAAATACCAAATTTCAAAGGTGATTCAGTCTTAGAAGTTATATTAACAAGGCTGAACAGCCTGTAATTTAAAAATGAGCGAGGAAATAAGGTTAAGAGTTTTTTCCTCCTCTGTACAAACTGTTTATAAAAGCTATCAAACTAACATATTCCTAACAATGGCTTGGTAAGTCAGAATCCAGCCTTCTGCAACTTTATTCTTTTTCTTTGTATAGCTTATTCCAACTATCTAAGCTCAATTAAGAAATATGAAATGTATATTACTATTTGTTAATTTAATAAATTTTACTATACATAGTTGAATGGTGGGGAGGTCAGTGGTAGCAGGGAAAATTGGAGTAATTTACCTTGAAAGCAATCCTAACATTTTCAAGTGGACCAGTGGATATCACCAGAATAAGAATGCTATTTCTCTACTACACTACTGGAAAGTCTCACTGTTCATTTTTATGCCACACTGTGAGAAAAAGAGGACTAAGGGCATTATACATACACACACACACAAACACACATATACATATACACATACACATATAACTATAAAGGTAAACCAGTTGGAACAAAAATGTAAACTACCCTGCAAGAAAATTCAGTATGTTAACTTGACAAAGTATTTAAAACACACTGTATATCAATAAATACAAATAGGTATTAATAGCCCATTTAAGAAAAAGGTTTTCAGAATGCCTTAGCAAGGCTGAAAACTGGATTTAGCAATGTTATTTCTCTACACTACACCTTTCTGCGAACATATTACAGATTGTATATTAATTATAAAGGGAAGATAATGGCTTTGCATATGCAATTTCTATGTGTAGGAGTGTGACCTACTGGCTCAGGTAGTTGAGAAGGCTAGACTGCAGACCATGCAAAACCCAAGGACACAAGTTTGAGGACCCAAGATTAGAGGGGAGGAAACAAAATAAACAGCTAGCTAAATAAAAATGATTCTTCCTCCTCTTCCTCTCAAAAAAAAAAAAAAAAATGCCTAGCTTTGTAAAAAGATAGAGGATAAACCAGCAATTATACATGTGGTTGGGAAAAGAGTGCAAGGAATAAGA
Organism: Solenodon paradoxus; assembly: GCA_004363575.1. Classification (NCBI taxonomy): domain Eukaryota; kingdom Metazoa; phylum Chordata; class Mammalia; order Eulipotyphla; family Solenodontidae; genus Solenodon; species Solenodon paradoxus. The sequence goes on from RJWH01000299.1 coordinate 460,596, forward strand.
ATGAATGGGAGACTTCTTTGAATATTTTTAATACATAGTTTTAGTTATTGAATTATTCTTTGAAACCCATTTCTTACATGTACAACAAATGAATCTATTCTATTATCTTCTCTCTCCCTTTTCTCGTTTTTCACATTGCAACTGTACTAGTCTTAATTTTTCAGGAAATACAAAATTTACATAGAATTCTTCTACCCTTGTTCTCATCTTTTAGTTTTAAGTGAAAATTAATTAAATTCATTGCTCATCAATCAATCCTTTTGTTAAATGCCCTCGGGCAACTCTGTTGCTCCAATACTGTCACAGAAACTCTGTGGAAGGTTTTATAGTGTCCCCTAGCTCTCAAATGTTTAAACAGTTTAAAACTGTTTTTCTATATGGTGGATACTTGAAGGACAGTCTGACTAAATATAAAATTCCTTGATGGACCTACTGTAGTGCAGTTTGGTCTGCCACCTGTAGCCAAGCGCAGTTCACATCCCAAGGACTACCAGCATGAACAACTAAATAAAAACAAATAAAAGGTATAGATGACCTTGGAAGGAACCCACATCCTCCCTACAGAACAACTAGGAATTCACCTATTCTCCAGAAACAAACACTGGGAAGAAGCAGGCACAGGTGCTATAGAATAGAGCAGGCAACCACAAAAGCGTCAGGGTTCAGAGCTACACTGCAGATTCTGGATTTGAGCCACAGCAGAGGGAGTGGAACTGGGGAAGAATCAGACCTCCTAGTAATCACAAAAACAGCAGAAAGTCCACCCAGCAGGACAGGGACATGGAACCAGGAAGAGGGTCTAGGCGCAGGACAGTAGAACCAGCGCTCTGTTGGTTTGAACAGGAATCCCAGCAACAAAATTCAGTGGGCACAGTCATAATCCAAAGGCAGCTACAGGAATCCCCCACACCCACAACCTCCCACCATATTGTGTAGGAAGCACAGGAACCAACAACCGAAACAACCCTGCCCCCAGGCCTAAAGGAAGAGTCTCCAGATGGAGAAACTGTCAACACTACTCACTAACATCATCCTGTGGGTAGACGCAAAACTGCAGTGTGACTGTTAATTGTGGGTCAACAACAAGGTGGTCGTTACGGTTCAGAGCAGAGACGCCTGGGAGAAGGCTCTGCATGCCCCTCACAAACTCCAATCCCATAAGCTGAACTCTTAGGCCCCAAGAGAGGGTGCACATAGAAACTCCAAAAAAAATCAAACCAGTTGGTGATGCCACAAAACTCAAGAAATTCACAGTGTTCAGACCAAGATCTAGGCTTTCTCAGTGCAAATTGATACCCTACACAAGGTCATCACTGTAGGGAATCATAATCCACAGAAACATAAACAGAATGTCAAACAGAACAAAGACAGAGAAATATATGCAAAATGATGGACCCAATTAAAAACCCAGGTGAAAATCTGAATAGAACAGACACATGCAAACTACCTCAGGATGAACTTAGGGCAACAGTGATACATACACTCATGGAAATCAAGAAAACAATAGAGGAAGAAAAAAAGAACAACAAAAAACAGAAACTAGGAATGAAGAAAGGTATAAAAACAGTGAAAAAAATGATAGCTGAACTAAAGAACTCAATAGAGGAATTCAAGAATAAAATGGATGAAATCTCAAAAAAAAATCAGTGAACTAGTAATATAGGGCAGAGAAATGCACTCAAGAAAATCACCAAAGAGATTAAACAATGCAAATAAATGAAGACAGAATTTGAGACCTATGGGATAACAATAAAAGAAACATTTGCATCTTAGGTATCTCAGAAGGAGATGAAAAAGCAAAAACACAGAAAGGGATACCAATTAAAACATAATGACACCCAACCCATCTAAGAACAGAAAGAGAAGAACAAAGGCATTGTCTGGAACAATACACAGAAGACAAATTACAAAATGACACTAAGTAGCTACATATCAATAATCACCCTGAACATTAATAGATTAAACTCACCAGTCGAATGACCCAGAATGGCTGAATGGATTAAAAGGTATAACCCAAACTTGTGCTGAATTTAGGAAATTCATCTTTGTTCAAAAGACACAGACTGAAAGTCAATGGCTGGAAGACAATCCTATAGTCAAAAGGCAACCACAAAAAAGCATGACTAGTCATACTTAGAGTGGATAAAAAAACTTCCAACTAAAAAGCATAAAAAGACAGAGATGAGCATTATATAATGATTAAGGGGTCAACCCAGCAAGAAGACATAATGGTTATATGCACCAAATGAAGGAGCACCAAATATATTAAGTATTATTAGAACTGATAAGAGACATTGACAGCAACATAAAATACCAGCCGACTTAAACAACCCCATTTACTACAATGAACAGATAAACCTGGCAGAAAATTAATAGGAAAACAGCAGCTTTTAATGACCATTGGGAGCAGTCAGGTCTAACAGACATACACTGAACATTTCATCCAAGGACTACAGAGTTCACTTTTTTCTCAAGTGTGCATGGAACATACTCGAGGATAGACACAAAACACTTCTCAACAAATTTACGAAGACTGAAACTACACCAAGCATCTTCTAAGACACAACGGCTTAAAACTAGAAATCAACCACAAAAAGAATGCAGGAAGGCTCCAAATTAACTGGAGACTAAACAATATGCTTCTGAATGATTCTTGAGAAAAAGAGGATAGCAAAGAGGAACTTAAAAAAAATACTTAAAGACAAATGAGAATGAAGACGGAGCTACCAGAATCTATGGCATACAACAAAAGCAGGACTCAGAGGGAAGTGCACTGGAATCCAGGTCAATATCAAGAAACAAGAAAAATCATAAGTAAACAAACTAAATTTACACTTAAAACAACTAGAAAGGGAAAAACAATTAAAGCCAATAATCAGTAGAAAGCAATAATAAAAATCTGAGCAGAAACAGAAAACAAAGACAATGCAGAAGATCAGTGAAAAAAAAAAAGGTTGGTTCTTTATAAACAAAATTGACAAACCATTAGCAGACTCACAAAGAAAATGAGAAAACTCTCATAATTAGAATAAGAAATGAAAGGGGAGAAGTTACATAGTCATATAAAACATCATAAGAGACTACTATGAACAGCTCTATGCCAACAAAGTGGGCAACCTGGACATGGACATATTTTCAGAAAAATAGTCTACCAAGACTGAACCTGGAAGAATTGGAAAAACTGAAAAGAACAATAAGAAGCAAAGAAACTGAAGAGGTAATCAAAAGTCTCCCTTAAAATAAAAGCTCAGGAACATATAGCTTTTCTTAATGAGTTTTACCAACTCTTGAGAGAAGAATGCCCATTCTTTTTAAAACTTTCCAAAATATTGAATAAAAGGGAACATACCCAAATACTTCCAACGAAATTAGCATCACACTGATACCAAGAAATAACATTTCACATCAATATCTCTAATGAACATAGATGCAAAAATTCTCAACAAAATATTAGCAAACCAAAACCATCAATGTATCAAAAAGATCATTCATCATGACCAAGCTGGATTAATTCCAGGGATGCAAGGATGGTTCGACATATGTAAATCTATTAACGTAAAACACTATCAACAAAAGCAAGGAGAAAAGTCACAGGATCATATCAGCAGACATAGAGAAAGATTTTGACAAGATCCAACACCCATTTATGATAAAAACCTTCCATTAAATGGGCATAGAAGGTATATACCTCAACTTAATAAAGGTCACATACGACAAATCCACAGTCAACATCAAAGTCAATGGCGAAAAGGACAAAGGAGCCAAAAGCACAAGATGGCAAAAGGAAAAGTCTCTTCAATAAATGGTGTTGGAATAACTGGACAGCCACATGCGAAAGAATGAAGCTAGATCACTCTCTAACACCACTCACAAAAATTAACTCAAAATGAGCTAGAGACTTGGACACAAGATTAGAAACCATAAAATTCATGCAACACAACATAGGAAAGACATTCCATTGCATCAAACTAAAAAGTTTCTTCACTGTGAAAGAAAATACTGCCAAAACAAAAAGACAATTTGATGCAGTTCCAGTTGTTTATCTTTCTTTTTGTTTCCCATGATGATGAAGTAGAGTTGCCAAAGGCTTCCCGAAGGCTGATGTCATGGAATGTCTTTCCTATTTTGTGTTTCAAGAATTTTATGATTTCCAATCTTTGTCCAAGTCTTTAGTCAATTTTGACTAGAAAATGTGAAAAACTGGGAGATGATGTTTTTAAATTTCCTCCATTACTACATTATGTACATTTAATCTAACACTGTACAGATATTTTATTATTCACAAATAATTTTCACATATTATTTAAATCTTCTATGAACTATTAGGAAGAAGCTGAGGTCTGGAGATTTTAGGTGACTTGTTAAGACCATATAAACAGAAATAAACAATCTGAAAATTAAAACAATATACATCCTATTACAATCTGTACTATCATGGCTCTTGAGTAATGAAATTACTATAAAATTCTAATAGACAAAAATTTATGACTTGATTTTATAGTTCTTTAATAATCAAATTTTCATTGTACCATTCAAATATCTAACATGAATATAAACACAAAGGTGAAACTGATTTTTCTTTATCTTTCCATATTAAAATAACTACTAGCAATTGTTAGATAATATGCCTGATTTTTAAAGTGTATAACATATTGGTTAAAAGCTGTCCTTCCCCAAAATAGTAAGAAATTATTCAAACTCAACATGAAGAAAGAAAAACATATATACAGTATAGTAAATATCCCCCAAAATACATAAAATATACATACTAAATAGAAAATTACCTTGATACTTCCCTGAGATAAACAGTCTGCATGGCTTTCTTCAAATGAGGTTCAATATTTCTCCAAAGTTTGCGAGTATCACGTTCACTTGCTATTCCAAAATGGAGAACATTTTTGTAATTTACATTTTAATTATACAGTATAGAATTTTTAATAAGCAAAATTATATAGTTACCTTCTCCATTAACCACAGGTTCACAATATTTAGGAAAATTAAGTACTGCCTGTAATTAAAGAAAATAGGAACTTAATACTACAATTGGAAATTATTTTCAAGTATAATTTTTATTAGAATTCTGGCAATTTCATTTCAATACAATTGCTTGTGTAAAATGTAGTGTCACTTATTACTGTAATAAAACAGCAAATATCAGTGATGACAGCAAAACAACACATAAAATATCCTCTAATAGCTAAATCCTGCCTAATATATTAGTCTCTAGATACAAAGCAAAATTTGAAATTAGTCATAATTATATTATAAAGAACCATAAAATATACAGTAAAATACCTCTAAACCCAAAGACTTAATCTGTTATTTTACAAGGTCTGAACAGTCTCACAAATTAAATATTGAAGCTGCTATAAATCTAAGTTCTTGGCACCATTGCAGGCATTCTAGATCACAATCTTTGAGAATGAGATGCAGGAATCTTTCTAGGAATTTTCTGTATTTTTAAGTCTGAGAAGCGCAAACTAATCATAACTACTTTATAATTTTTCATGTATCAACACTAGAATTCTGCTGAAAGGTAATTTAAGCAAATTGATAAAAAAATATTAATATGATCCAAGGATAATATATTCTTATCAATCAATAATGAAGTTCAGAGGAAAGTTGTACATAAATGAGTTAACTATACACCTTCAAATTAAGAAAATAATTAAAAACAAAATCCTTGTAACAGTTTTTCTCTTTTATTTCACAAAAAGCAATGGTTTAGGATAGAAAACCATCCAAATTCTAATATTAATTATAGAGAGGTCAATATTCTTAGTTTTGACTTGAGTATCTAAGCACTAACACTAAGATGTCATAATGTTGGTAGTAACTGATTGTACATATTCTGGCTGAATAAGAACACACTTCTTTTTTCCTTAACCACAACATAAAAAATATAATTTCAATTATTTACAAGTACTAATAAAATACAGTAAAAATAATTTTAGGAGACTATTTTCCAGTTTCACTATAATAAATTACTAAAAGAAAATTAGCATTTCCCTATGTCATTCCGTAAGAACTAATTGTATGTATAAAACTACAGTATTACAAGTACACTTAACTGTCAAAACACAACCATCTCTATATTTAAATAACTGATAAAGTCTAGCCCTTATGAACAAGAGGAATTAAAACAAAACTGAAAATACAAAATACTTTTTACAACTATGGCTGTTAACATTCAAATGTGTCTTCTAATGTTTCCATTTCTCCTATATTAATCCTCAAGTATCGGCAAATTTTTACCTCCCTGTATTGGAATTATGTACAACAAAATTTAAATTTAGTTCCACTGGTATTTTAAAAGTCCTTTCAGTTACCCAGAGGATGAAAATAAAATGGCTGCTAACAAAATCACAAATATAATTCCAAAGTCCAAGCAGAAATAGCTTTAGAAGATTTGTGTGATACGAATTCTCACTACCATTGTATATTCCCCCCTACATTCTCATTATTCCTGAATTTTTTAACTATGTGGTTTATTCATAACTAGATGCATTAATGTAAAAGGGAGAATACAGAGGCATAACTATATTAAGTAATGACCATGTGCTTAGCAAATACTTGTGCTCATAATAGCAAGAGAAGTAGAATTATCAAAAATTAATTATAACTACCAATTATCTCATTTATTCCTGACAACTGCACTTTATTAGGCCCCCTTGCCATCTAAGGAAACAGAAACAAAATAAAATTTTCCTACAAGCACCAGAGATTTACTGCTTGAATTTATGATTTTTGGATCTGTGAGATGTTCTGGAAACACACTTCTAAAGTAATAAGGACAGAGCATGTTATCGAAGTCTGACTGAGGTAAAAGAGTATTTCCCTTGTATTGCAAAGAAAAACGTGTTACTTTAAGAGGTAAAACAATCTAATATGAATACTTAAAAAGTTGATGTAAGATAAGGAATTTAGGAAGTTTCCTCAGAGACTTTTCAGTAAGTTTTCACTAATGTATTTGAAATTATTTGTTAGAAATAATCTAAAACATGTATGCTGTAGTAAGAAAAATTCTAAGTCCCCCAAACTCTTAGCTCTTAATATATGCCTTCTCTCAGTTATTCAATCAAACACTAATTTAGGTACTGATGTGATGGGATTTTGTGTATGCAATTATGGTCCCAAATACAAAACTATGGGCAAGTTAAAATAAGAACAGATGAGTCTGATCTAATCACACGAGTTTTCTAAAAAGCAGAAAGTTTTCTGTGGCTGTTCACAAATCAGTGTATGACAAGAAATCAACAAAGAGTTGTCAGTTTATACCTGAAGAGAGCCAAGTAGCAAAGAATTCAGGTGATCTCCAGGAGAGATTTCTGGGAGAGATTGCTTCTGATTTCATTCTTAAAATCAGTTGTGAATCCTGTCAACAATCTGAACAAGTTTGAGAGCAATTTTGGGGAAAGTTTCAAGATAAAAATTCAGTGCAGTCAAACTTCAATTTTAGCCTTGTGATATCTGAGCAAAGAAGCAACAAGCAACATATAGTGCCTGGATTTTTGACGAGAGAGAGAGAGAGAGAGAGAGAGAGAGAGAAAGAGAGAGAGAGAGAGCTCTTAAATGAAAGGTGAAGAAGGCAGAATGAGAGGGAGCAGAGGAGGCAGGCAGGAAGAGTGAAGAGGAAAAAGCACTCTATTTAGCTGTACATCCTGGTCGCTCCCTTGACCCCCGGACAAATACAGACTGTCTAGAAAACTTTACTGCTAAGTCACAAGGGCACATCTTAAATGTCTGTTTTTTTAAGCCACTACATTTGTGGTCATTTGTTATACAACAACAGGAAACAAATATATATAATCAAAGTATAAATTAAAAAACATATTCCATGGCTAATATAATTTCTGAACAGTTTTGCCTTTTCTGGAATATCTAATTTTATTTCTGTAACATTAGAACAGAAATCAAAACTGAGAACATTTGCATTAAGGTTAAGTTATAGGAATTTCCATCAAGCGATGAGGCTTCACTATATGCCAGGTCTTCATAACTTTAAGAGCTCTACATGCATTAAAACTCATTTAATCCTCAAAATAGTACTATATGGTAGTCTTTATTATTATTCCTATTTTGTTGAGAAGTTTAAATTAAACTTTGAATTTTTGATTTCCCCTTCTTTGATCAACCAGAGAAAATTCTGCTTTAAAGTACTCATGTGATTAGGTGAGACCCACTTAATCACCCATATCTTAAAAAGGATATTCGGAAGTAAGATTAATAGAAAAAAATAAATGAGTAAATTGAAATTCTGATGAAGAACAGATATTTACAAGATTTCAAAGCACCTCCCCACAAAATATGTATCAATTACAAAGGAAAAAATACCAACTTAATCAAATGATCAAAGTAAACATTACCAGTAATAAAATAAAATGAAATCTTTAACATCTGATAAGATGCAGTGAGAACACAGCACCATTTCTATGATATTCTTATAAAATGCATAACCTGAATCTAATCATGAGGAAACATTCGACAAATTCAACTTGAGAGAGGTACTATAAAGCAACTGGCTTGTGATCTCAAAGATCTCAAGTCACGTAAATCAAAATAAATTGTTCCAGGTGAAAGTTCAAGAGACATGGTCACTAGATGCAATACGTGATTCTGAACTGGATCCTTTTTCTCCAAAGCACCTTACTGGACATTTAGTAAATCTTCAATAACATCTGAGGATCAATTATAGAAATTAATTGATTTTCTGATTTTTGAGGGCTTAGATTCCTTTGAGGATGGTATTTACCACTTACCTGAAGAGAAAACTCAAATCCAAATTGGTTAAGTAATTTGATTTGCAGTTACTTAGGAGAATGTCTTTGTTAAGAATGCACACTAAAGATTCAAGGGTAATGAGGCATCAGGTCACAGACTTACACTCAATGGTTTGAGGAGAAAATAAAAATTCTCTTACCATACTTGCAATTATTCAAGGATATAAATAAAACACCTTGAGGTCAAATGGAAAAGCTGGTTTAAATACTTATTGCTTACTACATGCCTAAAGAAGACAATGTGATTTGTCATTATAGACCACATTTACATTCAAGACTCTGCCTCTCCCTTAGGTACACTTAACCAAAGGGTATTTCTCTGTGCATAAGAGACATCTTCATACAGCATGGGGATATAAACAAGTAGTGAAGGATACCCACTCACCCAATCATCTGGCAAGTCAAATTTTACAACTGTGGAATGATAGCTCTTCTGCCAGATCACCCATTAAACTTCATAGGACTTTAATAAATGATATAACCTATAACAAGTATTAGCAGTCTCCATATTTGGGCTCTGGTTTATCTTCTTGGAAATACTAAGATTCAATACGTTTTTTAGTCCACGAACTTTTGCTCAACAGAGGAATGAAAAGCACTAAAATTAACATATGCCCAACATGTAGTAGGCATTTTGCACGTGTTCCCTCTTTTTATTTCACAAAATTATTTTAAGGGTGTCATTTACCTACTTAACAGAAGAGAAAATGCAAGTTCAAACTGGTTAAGTAACTTGATAGGTTAAATGAAACTTTTCCTCTATAAAATAAGGATTATTTATAATACCTTCATTGATAGGGCTGCTATAAGAATTGTGAATTAACATTGGTAAAAGGTTTAAATAGTGCCCAGCAAGCAGTAAGTATTCAATAAATAAGGTTGGGCATTATTTAAGATATATAGTACAGTGCTTTATGAGCATAAGTTCTGGAGCCAAACATAATTTCTCATTCATAAAATTTTATAATTTTACTCATTTTAGTTCTCAGGGATCTTTTTTCCCTATCATACAATCATACGGCAAGTAAGTAACATTAGCATGCACTGTCTTTAGGAATTCACTCAAGCTAAAGACAGATCTGTAACCATTTTAGAACAATCTGTCATTAAAAAAAAAAAAGTTTAAAAAACTGATTGAGGTCGGAGAATGCCACGACACTGAAGTAGTCAGGGATCACCAAGTAACCTGCATATAAGATGGTTGTTATATGTAAGGCAGCAGAAATCTATCTGTACCTTGAGCAGCTTCTGTCTTTCATCATCTTATTGCTCAATATCCACTCCTCCCATTCTTCAACCATCCTTGGAAACATCTACCTAGCCCCATGCTCAAAAAGTACTCATCACTTCTTAGTCACTATGCCACCAGTCACTGCCACTAGCCACAGGACCAAATAAAACAACAATAACAGTCATCAAAAGTCTGGAATTATATTCTAAAAATATGCTAAACTATGGCTAACAAATTCAGTTTTCTGAGAAATTTCTAATATTACAATTTTTAGGGGGAAAAGGTTTGAAATACAATTTAGTGTGACAGATGTCTAAAAAATTATGCAAACTAAAGATTATAGAAAATGAACTATTCTGTGTTTGGCATTTATTAACATAATAACTTGTACTGATTTTTTAAAAATTTGATTTTTTTGGAATAGTATACAAACAGAAAAATAAAAATAAAAATGAATATTCAAAGTAATATTTAATTTCTCCTGATTTTTTTACACTAAGGAGCTCGTCTCCAAAATAATACTAAAAGAAATACCAATTCCTAGAGCAAGTTTAAAAGTATACACATAGAAAAGAAGCTTAAAGTTTACAATCTTTATAGGTGATTTATTAGACTTTCAACAAACATTCTACTTACAAACTTTCAAATAAATAACTATCCATTTGAAGGAAAAATATAATACTTATTTCTCCAATGCATAAAGATTTTTATATTTATCAGTACCAACAGTAATAATAAAGGCTTAAATCATACTTGAAGCTTCAAGTTCATGAATATAATGTAATAATACCAACAACAAAAACTTAAAACTCTCTAAATAAAATCATTCATCAGTCAAACCCAAAAGATTTTATAAAATACCATATTTTAATATCTACTTCTTTTACATTTTCTTTTCCAAGAAATATAGTTTCTCTAAGTAATTCTCCCTTCTTGAACTTTATAATCCATTTTGAAATGGCTACCAGCAGAGCTTCCCCAAAGATTCAAGGACATCGGTGTTAAGGAATGGTTAACTGCAAGTTATCTCCCCTTAAAGACAGCAAGTAGGTATTTGCTCCCAACTCCATCTCACCCATAGACTATTCACTGACTCTCTATCCCCTCTAAGTCCCTCTGTAATTATTTCTCTTGGTACCAGGGATCAAAGACATTGAACTTCTGAAGAATTGTTAAAATGAGCCTGAACTAGAATAGCTCATCTTGATTTTTCCTTACTCAAAAAATGCTTCAATCTACATCTAAATCAGAAAAGGCCTGAAATCTGAAACTTCCAAATGTACTAAATATGAACACAACCTTAGATGGTCATCTCCTAATTTCTGTCCCAAAAACACATTCAAACAAACTGGATAGCTGTAAGTAATATTTTTCAAAGCAAGTAACAGAGCAAAGTAAAGAAAATGTGCTAGGAGGTTACTCTGAAAGTAACTTTTCAAGTCTTACATATATTTCCTATTAAATGGAAAAAAGATCTTAGAATTAAAACAAGGTTTCTAAAAGGGAAGTCAGAAGTCTTTCCTTCTTCCCCTTCCCTCTTCCCTTCTAATTAAAATAGAAAGGTCAAAGAAAAGCTACAGTAAACATGATCACTTTTCAAACTCCCAGTGAAATATAAACTATACTACTGTTTTTTAAAAAATTAAGTAAACTTCCACATAAATTATAAAATTAATATTTTACATGAAGATCACTAGCTCAATGTCAGTGGCTAAAGTAAGACTTATAACTAAAGCTTCTAACAATACTCAAGTTCATCTAGATTCCAGACCCTCACTACATAGATAAAACTGGGAAAAAAATCTTATAAAAAATTAAGTGTAGAATTGATTGTTTTTATATCTGCTTTGTTAATTCTGTTTTGACATTAATGAAGTTCTACACTTTTCTGCAATTAGAGAACACAGAAAGAAGAGGCAAAAAACTATCAAGAAAGAGTGAAAGACATAATGAATAAAAGTTTCTGATCAGGTCGAAGTTTATACTAACTCACAGATTTCTACCTTCTTATATTAGTTATAAAAAGCCATCTCTAAATTTTCTAAATCAAATGTTAGCTTCTCACACATCATTTCTACATGAAAAACTATTAAAGACAGATGTTTTTTAAAACAAAATGCTCTCTCACCAGATGTCTGAGCTCTTTCAAATCCCGACAGACGGTGTAGAAAACTCCAAGAAGAATATTAATATAAGCAGCATAAAAATCAGATGAATATTCTGGAGGATGATCATGGGAGAGGATCTTTTGAAGGTTTCCTATTCACGAAAGACAAATGATTAATACAGTACGCTAGTCATATCTTCTAGCAATTTATAACAAAGGTTTAAAACTAGGTCCAGCAATAGTTAAGAAACAATAAAACTAACAAGATTAGAGTAGAAAAGTAATACAAATTTTGAAACTAATGGAAAACAATTATGAATCTAATTTCTAAAAACAATTACCAAATGTTGTTGAAGACAAGTATTAGGCAATGATAGCTTGAAGGATGGAACTGGACTGGATTTTTAGTAATAAACATAATGTATTATACCCAGAAGCAGATTTATAACATTGTACATTTATTCAAAATCCCGCAGTTGTGGTACATAAATTAGTCATTTATTATTATAATTATCTCTGACCACCTAGTACAATGATCTCTTTAGATTTCAGAGAGGTCTAGGATTATAACTAGTGCTTTATACTCAGTTCACAAGGTTTAAGATTTGCAATACTTACAAGTAAAACTCTAATAGGACATTCTGATTATGTCAGTTTCCTTTTGTCTAAAGTTTCCATTAAGTGTGTATTTTTACCACAGATACTATGCTATGTACTATCAGTCCTTAATTTTAAATACGCTCTTGTCTTCATGATCAGCTATAGTTTTAAGATCAAACATATATTGGATGAATAATCATGAGTAGAGATTAATAGGCACATGCTGGTGGTCTAATGGGCTAAAACAGGTACAGTCCACATGTATCCTGAAGTACCTGGTTCAAAACTCGGAGCCAGGGAGACAATCAATGATAAACAACTAAATAAACAAAGTACTTCTACCACCTCTCTCTGTCTGCCTGCTTGTCTGGTCATCTTAATTTCCGTCTGTACCTTTCTTTAAAAGAAAAAGAAAAAAAGCTTTACTAAGGGAATCTTTTTAAAAGGGCAGTTGACAAAAATATTTTTTTCAAAGTCTAGCCTGATATTTAGAATATTATTATAAAGGGATTCCAGATGAGAGACTCTTAATAGATCTGCATTTTTATATCACAACTACTAAAAAAATATACGAAGCCTAAAACTTGACTTCAGAATCTATGCATCTTTATAACAGCAAATTTGAAATCTAATATTACTAAACTTTTTTTTAACTATGCGTGGGAAAACATTTGATACATTGAAAAACTTCTAGAAGATGCCTTAAAACTTGGAGATAAAGACATTTATATATGAAGGTCACCAAATAATTAGATAAATGGAATGAAGGAAAGAGGGAAGAAGATAAATGGTCATATGTTCACAGAGGCAAAAAGAGATGCTCTACAAACACATGGATGAGGAAATATGAAAAAGAGGTCTTCACTCAAACTGTACTCCAGAATTCCTCCTGAACATCTCTATCTAGCAACCCTGTAGAGGTATCCTTCAGTATCTCACATAAAAATAAATTAGATGTTACCACTAGCCCATTTTGGTGTTGATAAAAGTCTTATAAGAATCAGAACTCTTACTACGTTGCCGTAAAAGTAAGCCAGCTGCTTACAGACTACAGACAAGGTCTCAGAGTGTAACTCTACATTAAGGAAACCTTGCAGCTTTACTAGTCTAAGCTTATTCAAGTTTATGAAAAATTTCACCTCTAACAGAAAGATTAAAATAGTACACTAACAGCGAGTAAATAAAAGGAAAGAGAAATCCTATGACTGGTCCCCCAGTGTCTTAAAATTTTGCTATCAAAGTATGGTCTAACAGAAAAAAAGCAATCTTTTCTAACTTGGAGAGAGACTTATGTTTTCAGTTATGAATGAGTGAAAGAGTTCAGAAATACTCTCCCATAATAAACAACTAAAAACTAAACAAAATATTAAAAACAACAATTTCAGACATCAAGCCATAAGACAGTAAAGGATGTGATACCTGAGAAAAGGGAAATAAATAATGTTGAGTCCTACAATTATCCAGGCTTTTTAACTGGAAGTAACTTTAGAACTGTGGTATAAGGACTCCAAAGGACTCCATGAATCTCACTTAACAGAAGAGACAAAGATCAGAGCAGAGGAGCTAAAGCAACTAGAATCTTGGGGCAGAGTATAAAAGAAGGGAATTATGCAAAGAGCGAGCTCCAGAAATCTGCATAGGGGGTCTCCTTAACTCTTTGCTGGATATCACTCTGTACATACATAGAGTAAAACCCTACAGGTCAAGCAAGAACAACTTCAGGGGGAGACAATTATTGGAAAGCAGCAACTACAATAATTTCTAGAGCTCACATACAGCTGAGACTCATCCATGTTACCACCATTCAGAATGGAAAAACTATACTGAATACACAGACATATAGCACCGATCTCAGAATGTCTATGACTTAGAAATGGAGCTAAAATTAGCTCTGGAAAAACGCTGTTCTCTACCCTGTCTCCTAAAAAGCTTAAAAATAGCCTAACAAATATATCTTCAAATAAATGTTTACTAGAAAAAAGACTAAAACGCAAACAAAAAATAAAGATAGCATCAATCAAAAATTACTAAACACATGACGTATAATGGATACCCATAATAAAGAAAAATTAGTCAACAGAAACAAACCCAAAATGGAAGAGGTAATAGTAGTAGAAAGAATATTAAAGCAACTATTACAAATATGTTCACATGTTCAAAAATATAAAGGAAAAGCGTTAAGATGTATACTGAAAAATTCCACTGGATGGGATTAATTATAGATTAAACACTTGTGAAAACAAAATAAAAAAGCTAGTGAACCTGAGACTTAGAAACAAAAATGGACCCCAGATAAAAGAGTAAAAATACTTAAAACTGAAATGAACAGATTGAGTGGGAGAGTATCAAGTGTTATAATACATATGTAATGCAATCCCAGGAAAAAGGGGGGGGGGCAGGGGACACAAAATATTTGAAGAAATAAAGGCTGAAAAATTTTCAGTTGATGAAACTATATATCCAGGAAGTTGAAAAACTATCAAGCAGAATAAACAAAAAAAAAAGACATTTTCTTTCTTGCCTTTTTATTTCTTAAAGCCCAAATAAAAATGATGTATATTAAAGTTTATGACAAACATGTAAGCAAAACATAGGATAGCAATGACACAACAGTTGTGAGAGAAAATTGTAAGTCACTGATATTTACAGATTGCTTACTGGAGTTTAACTTATCCTGACTGATAAAATGACTAAACTAAAAACCCAATCAAATGCATTATAATCTACCTGTTGTGGGGGTGTGAGGGAAGTTTACCGAAAGACATGTAGTCTGAATGTGACAGAGATCAGAAAACAGGAATTCCAAATTGTGTCCCTTAGTGATCAATACTAAATGTCCTGAACGTCAGACCCATATTCCTAAAGATGACAAATGTATTAAGCTATCATTGCATGACATTAGCCACTGAAATTATCCCTTTGGCCTGATTCTATGTTTACTACCCTGACTCTAACTTGGCTTATCAATTAATGTTTCCTTTTGAGTGTCTTTTTGCCTGTTTTTTGTTTTAAATATATGTATATGAAAATGGCTGTAAAATGTAATAGATTAAACTTAGCTCCATTATTTTATGCTTTTCAAAAATCTATCAGCCCCAGCGGTTGAGCAGTTAAGTCCACAGCCTCCAGCTGCTGTAGTCTATAGCCCAAGAACTCAGTCTGACACCAGAAGCGGGAAGGGGTAGATCGGCGGGGGGTAACCATGATAAATGACTAAAGAAAAATAAATGCTGCTCCCTCCTCTCTCCTCCTGCCTGCCTACCTGCCTATCAGTCACTTTCATGCCTGCCTGTACTTTTCCTTTAAAAAGTAAAAAAAAAATCTATTAGCCTATACACTCTAAAATTGACAAGCTCACTTTATTTGTCCTCAAATCATCACCTCACCTATGCTACTTTATCTCTAAATATTTTTAATTTTTATTCAAATTCTATAATTATACCATACTTTAAACCAACTTCACTAATATGTAGAAAATCAGCTTCAAAAAATATTTTTCTTAATTCTAAGTAATCTTTCAGTACTTAAAGTGGGTCATGGAAAAAAATAACTTCAAACAGTGATGGCATAGGTACAAAGGAATTTTTCAAATGAACTATTTTAATGTTTTCCTTTTCTCCTTATTTTATGATTTTCATGAACAAGAAACTTCAAAAATAATGGCTCTTCATCTATTTTAGGTTCCTTTTTTTCTACCTCTGTATTTAATTAGGTAAGGCAGGAGGTGTTAATTGATTGCTATTCCTGTGAACAGGCAAAAATGTGTTGATCTTAACAATGAATGTTTACAGCTGATTAGAAGAATTGTGTTAATGAGGCCAAGGTCAAGGAATGCTATTTTTTCATAGTATCCTAACCACCTTGTGCTTTAGAGTTATAATCTTTGAATCAAAAGTATTATATTTATATAGTGACAGCACAGTGTTAACCTACAAAGCTCTTCAGCAACTAACTCAATATAAGCCAATTAAAAAAGTTATAGGTACTATAAGAGCTACAGTAATAAAAAAAATAGGATTTATAAAATCAAGATAGAGTCAACATAGTACTTAAACAAAGTTGATGGTAAAGATTTCCATAGAACTGTAATGTTTTGCCAACCAAGTCTGATTCTTATTTGTTTATGCATATTACAACCACAATATATACATCTTAGTGTATTGAATAAGAAATGTGAAAATATACCATTATCACAAGTGAGTTGTTCTTTCAAAAAATTTTAGTAATTATATGAAAATAAGCCCTTATAATTCCAAAATAAAACCTCTATAAGTATAGAAACTTAAGTACCATTTTACCTGAGACTGTCAACAAACTTGATCTGATTAAGACATCGAAGTATTCCCATTTGAACATGCTAGCCTAATACTTCTCTTTAAAAAACAATGCATTGAAGTAACACTGCAGTATAATATTACATATATTTCAGGTTTCAACATTATAAGTCAGCATATATATGTATATATGTACACATATATATTTGTGTACACTATATTAAGTTCACGATGGAAGTTCAGTTCTATCCTTCGCCTTCTACCTAAATTTGCTAACCCCTCTCCCCTCTTCCCCTCTCCTTCTAGTAATCACTAATTTGGTTTTATAGACTAAAAGTTTGTTTTTGCTTAATCTTTCAAACAACAAATATTATTTTTTACTGAATGTCATTTGTCAAAAAAAAAAAAAGTTTTAATTTACCTATGCTATAATCAGGGAAATACAAGACAAATGGCTCAAAGCATCCACCATTTGGACGAAACTTTTCCCAAACAATTTCACTGAGAAAGATAACAGTCACATTTCTGTCAGTCTGTAAAAGAAAGATAAATAACTGTTAACTATGCATTAAGAAATCTTAATCAGAGCAGTAATTCCACTTGAATTTTTCTTTCAAATAAATCCTGCAAAGTTCCAACATATAACAAATTATTTGCATATTAATAAGCCATATTTAGAAAACCTAATCAAGGAGCTCATCCACTTGCAAATTTTCATACATAATTGAAATTTCCATAAAACTTTTAGGTTAATGACATTTCTGTAATCCATGAATGCTAGGACAGTCACACAAGGACTCATTTTACAAGAAATTACAGAAACACATTTGCTTAAATAATTAAGACAAGACCTTTTTAATGGGAATTTTCAAAGAAAGCATAAGCTTTAAATCAATATATAGCAAAACTAAACATCTCATTATTAAAATGGCTACAGCAACTCAGAAAAGGAAATATTAGCTGAAGAAAAACATACACCATATCTATAGCCACATAACTTTATTAGGAACTCCTAAGATTTATTAAAGGTTCTTTTCCTACAAATTATTTGAGTAAAGTTAATGTTGAATGTACATTAAAAAACACAAACTATTAGTATTAATATCTAAAACACCCACGTTATATAAAGCTATCTTTTAATGTATATTTCATTAGAGTACCAAAATTATAATTATAATTAGAGTACCAAAAAGAAAATTAAGACAACAGGCTCATATATATGTGAGTCTTCTAAAGAGAGTGGCTGCAAACACCCTATGCATGCCAGTTGGGATATGCAGGCATCTCTGCATTCTCAATGCAAATTTTAATTTTTCCCATATTCTTTTTGATAACCCCCAAACTGACAAAGCAGACAGAATAGGTGTTTCTTCTTCTGTAACTATTCTTAGAACCTAATCTCATGCACAAATTATCCTATACTTTGAGGTAATTTACAATATTTTTATTCTTCGCTTACATGTAATCTTATATACTAATTTTCATTATTTAGAAAAATATTATTTTGTCTAAAAAATCCAACTGAGTTCAATAAATCAGTAATTCTACAAAACATCTATCATCTTTACGAAACAAAAAAATTAGTTTCAAAAGCTTTTCTCTTACACACTAATTTTTAAGAATCTTTGAACATATTTCTATAGGTTTTTTTAAAGCATGCTGTAAGTACAATCTTAATTATAAAGCACTGAGTTGTTTTGCTTTAAAAGATGATTATCAAGAGTGTTTTAGAAAATCAGTTTAAAAAACTGAGATTAAAAAAGGATATTTATCAGTCTGAAAGGACTTTAAGTTGGTAATGTTCTCATCTGTTCATCTGAAAGTACTTTCAAATACAAAATAACTATGATAATTCAAGCTTCATTTTACTCAGTTAAATATGTAATGTAAAAAACGGGAAATGCTTTTGCTATTTCTTTTACTGAGATACATTTAAGCAAAATACATTTTATTTTAAATGAAATACATTTTTAAAAAATTAAGCATGTTTTTAGAATTGTCAAAACAATGATTTTTCTCTTCTAGCAGAATTTAGATTACAATGAATCTTCTCGTTTTCTTGAAACACATTGCATAATTAAAATTAAATAAAAAGTAAAAGGCCTAAACTACTGTGAAAGGATACATGATCACCATTACCGGGCCTGAGTGGGGAAAAATAGGGTAAGCTATACTTCTTTTAGTAGAAAGCAGTATTAGTCACTTCACAATTAGAAATGAAAAGCTAAAATAATTGAATTATATTGCTTTTATTTTGAAAAAATGTCCAAGTTCACTCATAACAGAGAAATGCAACTTAAAAATATATTAAAATATCATTTCTTTCCTATCGTATTGGCAAATGAAAAAATTTCACTATGCAATGTTTTCAGCAATACAATCTACTATTTAGGCCATAAGAGAAAGGGTTCTCAGCAAGTACTTACCAATTCCTGTAATCTAAGAAACCCGGGCAAAATATTTGCTTCCATATCTCTTAGATATTCAGCTTTATCTAGAACCTTATAAAAAACGTAATATCAAAATTAATTTACAAAGCCCTTTATAAAACATTTACATACTATATTGCACAATTTAAGGCTTAACATTTTCATGTTGAAAGAAAAATTATAAATTAACTTTTAAATGTTATTCTTATTTGTAGACGACATTTTGTATAGGTGAAATATGTTAAAAAACAGATTACTTACAACATTTTAATTCAAATTTCTAAGTAGAGAACGAGTCATAGCTACATTAGACATTCATTTTGCAGGTAGAGAGTCAAATAGCTAATAATGTAAAAGGTTGACAAGATATTTGTTTAAAGAACTTTGTATCAAAACACTTGGAAAATTAGAAGCTTTTAACATGTATTGACATGAATTATAATTATTTTCTAAAATTAAGAGCCCTATTATGTGTAAATCTTTCACATATAATTTAATTTTTGTTTGTGTTACTGCTAATGTACAGTTTAGCTATTAGGTTTTCTTCATAAGAATGCCATCAATGTGCATGCTTTTATGTTTTTCAGAAAAGGGTATGTTTGAATGAAAGAAAAAAATATAAAATAAAAATTTTCCCTGTCAGAAAAACAAACTGATGATTTAAGATGCTTTAAGGACATTTTCTTAGGTATACAACAAATAGAATCATGTGCATTTTTATTCCATTTGATTAAAGATAATGTCCACTGTGAACCAAAAATTACAGCTCTTTCTGACCAAGAGAAGAAAATGCTGAATTTCTTCACTTCACATGGGCTTATATTATTTTGTAAATCAAAGTTATCTCCATAAATGGAAAAAGAAAAAAATAACTTCTTTAACTTTGTACCTGCATCTGAAACCCTATTTAACTGGAAAATTGATCATGTTATAAAAGATTAAATTTTCTTCAATATATGGGATTTTTTTTTTTTTAAAGAGGACAGAAGGCAGGCAGGAAGAGAGGAGGAAGAAAGCATTTTTTTTTAAATTTACTTGTTCATTTTAGTTGTTGCCCCTGGTGCCAGGCCATGAACCTGGGTCCATGGGCTAGAGGTGGACTATTCCCTAGGCACAGGCTTAATAACTTTCAGATACAGATATATACATATATATATACATATTTACATATATAATATGTAATTATGAAGATACCACATACAGATATGTACTACATGTATATAAACAATATGACATAAACCTAGTCACATGCTAAATTGAAATTAAGTTCACTGAGATACATTAAACTACTCTGTTTTAAATTTCCATAATAAAAGATATTTGAAAAAAGAAAACCTGCTTCAAGAGATCATCCATGAATCAACTAAAAAAATAATCAAGGTCTTCAAAACACTATCAGATAAAATATTGAGCCTAACTTTTATTTTCACTTTATGTGATGGAAATTAAAAAACATACACAGAAATATGAAAATCATTATCATAAACTCTCACATAGATTTCACCAACCCCAACAAACAGCAATATATGGCCAATCTTCCTTCTTCTATTCCCTCATTTTTCCCCTCCACCAAGTTGATGGATTATTTGAAAGCAATCTCAGACATATCATTTCATGTGTAAATAGTCAGCATTCAGTTTTAAGAGATGAGAACTTTCTCTTAAACATATAAAAAATAATTATCATTATCACATCTAACATGACAACAATATTCTTTAGAATACTATAACAACCAGTATTCAAACTTCTCTACTTGTTCCATAAATGTCTTCTTAGAGGTGGTTTGATTCAGGATCCAAAAACGTCATACACCGTATCTTATTATGTTTGATTTACTTGTCGTCTAAGTCTGTTTTAAATTTTAACAGTTCCCTTACAACTTTCCTCCACTCCCCCCCCACCCCCACCTTGTTAATTTGTTAAAGAAACAAGGTGACATCCTTTGCAATAAATCAGTGACTTAGAGAGTAAATAGATTTCCTTAAAAAAAAAAAAAAATGGGTAGGGTAGGAAGGATGAAAGGAGGAAAAGAGAAGTGGAGGGAGGGAGAAATCTGTCATTTATAATTTCCGATATTCTGGTTTGGCTGATTACATCTTTGTAGTGTCATTAACATTTTCCTATACTTCCTGTAAAATAGTTAGCAGATCTGGAACTTTGATTCAAGTTCTAGTTTGGGGCAAGAATACCTCACAAGTAGTACTATTTCTTACAAAATTACATCTGCAGGCATACATTATCTGGTTGTCCGTCTTTTTTGTGATAAGACTACTGGCAGGTTCAGGTGTTGTCAGCCTGATTCATCCATTGTAAAGTTCCCTAGCAGCCTTTCACCTAGTGATTTCAGCATTAATTGATGATCACTGCTTATATTCAATATTCCATTAAGGATTGCAAAACTATAATCTGATTCTACCTCCATTCACTGGAGGATATTTTTCCAGAAAGAATTATCCTCATCTAGTATGTAGCTACCCAGAAACGTAGTTCACACAGGACAAGAGGGATAAATACTTGATTCTTTCCCTTTATGTACCAAATTTCAGAATGAGTTTGAGCCTATATTAGTTTTCTGTGGTTGCTGTAATACGTTACCACAAACTTAACTTAAAACAGACTAAAAATGTATTCTCTCACAGTTCTGAAAGTCAGAGTCTGATATCAGTTTCACTGGGCCAAAATCAAGGTGTCAACAGGCCAGAAGCTTTAAAGTAAAATCCATTCCTTGACTGGTATGCCAGTACTGGACTTGTGAATGCATCACTCCACTCTTCAGGGCAGCATCTTCAAGTTTCTCCCTTACTCTGTATGCCCTGCCTTGTGTTATCTGGCCTTCTCCTCTATGTCTATTGGTATAGTCAAAATCTCCCTACCTCTTCTATAGAAACTTGCTATGTCTATTGGTATAGTCAAAATCTCCCTACCTCTTCTATAGAAACTTGTGACTGCATTTCAGGCCCACCTACATAATCCAGGTAAATTTCTTCATCTCAACAGCCTTAACTTAATCACATCTGTAAAGCTCCTTTGTCCAAATGAGGTTAACATTTACAGGTTCCAGGGGTTAGGACCTGATACCTTCAAAGGCCATTACTCAGCCTGTTGCAATGCCTTAGTAAATTAAACTCCCATAGCATCTAAAGAGCTAAAGTTTTGTTTGCTATATATTTGTTTAGAATTGCTATGAATTCATGGACTTTAACGTATCTAATATGCTTCTATCAACTGAATTAATTATTCCTTTTTATGGTCTAATTGCACATTTGACAATTTGTCAGTAGGAGAACCTTCAAATTGGCTTGTCTTTTTTATCCCTTCCCAGCTTTATCAAGATATGACATAACATTGTGTAATTTTAAGGTAAACAATGTGTTGATTTGATATACTTATATATTGTAAAATGATTGCCACTACAGCATCAGCTAATACCTCCATCACCTCACATAATGACTATCTTTTTTTGTAGTGAAAATACTTAAGATCTAATCTACTTTTAGCAACCTACAAGTATTATAATATGATATTATTAACTATAATCCCCATGTTGTATATCTGATTCCCCAGAAATTATGCTCTCAAACTTGTTCTATTGGTTCATCTATTTTTATGTCAGTACCATAATGTTTTTATTACTACAGGTTTTTCTTTTCATTTTTGAATACTGACATACCTCAATATATTTCACAGCACACCTTCCACCAGAGTTCCAGTGCCCTTTACCACCACCTCTTTCCCTCTTTCTTTCACTTCCCCCCAACCCAAATGGCAGTCATATTCTTCTGTCCCGAGGGCTTCTGTTGGGGTTTATTTACATATTTATTCATAGCAGTACAGTTCACAACAGCAAGACATGGAAACAATCTAAATGTCCACCAGCAAATGACTAGATAAAGAAATTGTGGTATATACACTCCATGGAATTCTCTGCAGCTACTAAATAAATAAATAAATTGCGCTCTTTACAGCAATCAGGATGGAAATGGAAGAAATCATGTCAAGTGAAATAAGTCAGAAAGAAAAAGAGAAATACAGGATGGTTTCACTCATATGTGGAATATAATGAAATGAAACAAATAAAAACTATGGCTTTTTAGCATAGTCTGAAATCAGGAGGTGTGTTGCCTCCAGCTTTGTTCTTTCTTAAGGTATCTCTGGTTATTCTCCCAAATGTAATTCCATAAATAATCTAGAATCTTTCTCTATTTTAATAAAAAATGCTATTGTAATTTTGATAGGGATAACACTGGCTCTACAGATGGTTTTGCATGGTATGGATATTTTAACAATGTTAATTCTTTCCATCCATGAGCTTCTTTGTCGTTCTTAACGACCCTAACAGCAGCTGATAATTTCCTAGTTTTCCAATATAATACATAGCAAGATGTTCTAGGTTCAGTCCAATACATATCCCTCCCAGAACTGAAATCACTTTCACCCATAGAAAGCTGGGTTTTTGTTTTTGTTTTTAATATTTACACCTTATTAACAAATCTTATTGCAAATTATAATCATCTAAATCAGGAATAAAATTTAAATGTAGGGAATATGATATTGTTTCCCCGAGTAGTTCAAATTGGTTTGTATCAATTTTATTAATTAATAGGCAGGATGAAACAATGTATGACAGTAATCAACTTAAGAATTTCATTCTTAATTAGTTCAGACAAAATAAAGCTAAAATTATTTACTGCTAAAAGATATAAATTAGTTTCTCTACTCTGCATTCTCATTATGCAATTTTCCCCATCAATCTCTATTTAAATAACTCTCTAATCCAAGACACAATTAATTTAAATAAATTGGTCCATTTTTATACCCATTTTAATGCAAAACACAAAGCTGAAGCAGTAGTTTGTTCTTCCAATTTGAAATAGTTAACTCACTGTAATTAATGATTTTATGGTATTTTAATAAATGATCCTTCTACAAGAGTAATTTCAGATAACTAATATTCAGAGAAGTAAAAATCTTATTCCAAATTCAAATATTTTTTCTTAATTTACAAGAAGGTATTCTAAATAATCTTGATTTGTAAGCTGGTTTACTGACTAGAAATTATTCTAAGCCACCTTTCTGTATTATTTCCTGTGTACTGAGTTTACCAATTCATATATTAATAGCTGAATAGTCTATAGATTTACTCTAAAAAACGTGTTATGCTAAATGCCTGAAAACTATTCCATCCTTTACATTTAGCCAACAAACACTTACTGAAAAAGTCTACTTTGATCCAGTGAGTAAGGTCCTACTTATTCCTCAGGGCTGCTTCTAGAATATTGATTCTCCCTCCTTCCTAAAGATATTCATAGCTTTCAATTTCTACTTGTTGGAGTCAACACATTCTGGTCATTCCTCCTTATTCTTTAAATATTATAGTTTCTGATTCTCATTTCTCTACTATGGGTCCTATATTTTTTTAGGTATTTTAAAATCTATAGAAATGACCCCCTTTTTCACAAATTCCTCTCTACCAATGCTCCTGCTGCCTACCCTGCTTTGCTCCATGAAAAAGCAGCTATTTTCTACATCACTGGTTTGTGAAGTATGTGGTCTGTGGACCACTGGAGGGGTGGGGGAGTCAAGAAGGCATCTCTTGTTGGGGGCAGAAAACAGAGCAAGGTCAAAGTTGGAGCTGGCAGAACATCAAGGACACCAGACCTGGAGCATCAGGGGAAGGCCGTTGTGTGAAAACACTGGGACAGTGTGACTGTGACTGTTCATCCGCCAAAACAGGACATCGTTATGAAGTTAGAGCGCAAAGGATGTATAAGCAATCCAATGTAACTATAAACTTACTTCTGCAAGCTGTCTGAAGCAACGCTGTGTGTAAACCCAGTACACAGGTTGGGACCACAATGGTCAGGGCCTTCAGTCCGAGACAGAGAGAGATAGTTGGTCTCCTGATCCCCACCTTTTCTATCCTGTCACTCTCTCTTTAGTTTCTCATTCTGCGGTGCCCCTCTTCACCCCCGTTCCCAGGAATCTGACACTCTTTCAGGAGGTTGGCAATGTCAAAATCATCTTCATAATAACCTAAAATATTATTTGCCTTTTTCACCATGTTTACATTTGCACTGATGGTGTAAAAGTCATGTTAAACTAGAGTTACTTCCATATGAAGAAGGTAATGGCACTGGTCTGTACTAGCACTGCATTCTTTACTCTACATTTACATTTAAAAAAATAGATTCCTACTTCTGAGGAGACAGAATAGAATCTTGAATATTATATATAAAAAACAGGAGTCAAAGGTGCAGGGAAGAGGGCAGACCACTAGGGAACCAGAGGAATGACAACTCAAGAGTGAATGACTTGTCTTTTTGTCTCACACATCTCAGTTGTGGAGGTGAAGAAGCCAGTAGCACAGAGAGACCAAAGAGCAAAGACCAAAGAACCCTAACAAAAGCCCATTTTCACTAGTCAAAGGACCAGAAAAGAGCGGCCCAATGAGACCTCTAGGATACTGCACTGTCTCAGTTTTCTTTGTATGTCATTGGAAGCTAGAAGTTCAAGATCAAGGCAGGGCCATGCTTTCTCTGAAGGTGAGAAAGAAAGATCTATTCCAAGCCTCTCTCCTAGAGTTCTGAGGGTTTCTTGGCTTGGGACAGCAAAACTCCAATCCTTATATGGTTTTCTCCCCATATGCATGTCTATCTCCAAATTTCCATTTTATAAAGACATCAGTCATAACAGATTAGAGACTCAACCTACTCTAGTATGATCTTAACTAAAATTGCAATGACCCTTTTTCCAAAAAATGGTCACATTCTGAAGTACTAAGGGTTAGAACTTCAATGTATGAATTTTTTTTAGAAAACAATTCAACCCATAACACTATATTGCATGCTTCTATCCTTACAACCTTCAGATGATTCTCAACATTACCAGAAGGCAAGCTCCAGATTTTTTTGTATTCTTATGTAAGTGCCTTTACTTAGAATACTATTTTTCAGATATCTTCATGGCTTACCTCTCACTTCCTTCAGGTTTCAGCTCAATTATCATCATTTCAAGGAGAACTTTCCTGTCTTCCTCACTTAGAAGCATAATTACTTTTCTCCACCCATTTGACTCTCCTTTACTCTATTTTATTAATGTATCACACAACATACTTCATATTAACGTACATATCATCTATCTCCTTCAGCTAGACTATAAGT
Organism: Solenodon paradoxus; assembly: GCA_004363575.1. NCBI lineage: Eukaryota > Metazoa > Chordata > Mammalia > Eulipotyphla > Solenodontidae > Solenodon > Solenodon paradoxus. The sequence continues at coordinate 487,177 of RJWH01000299.1, forward strand.
TTATAAGTGGGCAGAGACTCTTTTTTGTTCCCTGTTCTATCCCCAGTGTTTAGAATTGTGCCTGGCATACAAGAAGTACTCAGTATTTTTTTCTCTTTTATGTAGGAAAAATATACTACTACTCAACTTCTACTGTTAAGGTTGACATCCCTGAGAACTCCTTTTGTCTTTTGCTTTTAATTTAATGTAGCATGTTATGGATGTATTCCTGTTCCCAATGGAATAAGGAACAGACATTTCCACATGCAATCGATAAGTGTTTACTGAATCACTAAATGAATGAAATTAACATGTGGAAGGCAGTATTTTATACCTTTAAGAAGATGCAAGAAAGGATAATATTCAATCTCTACCGTGAGTTCCTAACTTAATATAAGGAAGTATATTAAAATTGACTTCCATCTGAATTTGGAAGACAATTGACAAGTCTGATCTTTGCTGTATCTTCTATGTATTCCTTTCTGTATCTTCTGCCCCAATTCCAGTCCAAGCCCTAATTTTCTCTAATGTCAACAGATATAAGCCTCAAAACCATACTTCTCGTCTTCAGTCTTTCTCCCCATTTCAATGTACATATACCAATATGCCTTCAGAGTAATCTTCCTAAACATATTTGTTTAAAATATTTGTTTCTAAAATCTTACTACCTCCTCACACTGCCCAAGAAATGAAGTATTTTAATATAATTTCTAAGACATTCTATGATTTGCCCCCACCTACCTTTCTAGTCTTTTTTTCTCTTCATACTTTATAACCCAGAGTAAAGCTAAATGATCTGGCATTCCCTAGCCTCCACTCCCATCTGCCTGCTTTTGCTCACATAAGTCCCTCTATGTGAAATATTTCTTCACTTTCTTCCTATAATACCTTAATCATTCTTTAGTGTCTATATGAAATGCTATCACTTCATGAAGCTGTATCAGTTTGCCTATGTTAGTACTTTGCATTTCATGATTATCACTTAACCATATTTTGCAGGTACTCAAGGATGTCAATCATGTAAACCATAGGGACTCAGGTTCATGACTTGGGACAGGGAGAAACAATAAAAACAAAAATAAAACAAAAAGTGTTCCTTTTTCCTCTCCCTTCCTCTAAATATATAGATATATATATGCATATGCATATATGTGTGTATATATGTATATGCATACATATATATAACAAACTGTGTAATCACATTGCACAATGCACTGTACATAATCAGACTCAAAACAAATAAATAGAAATTAAGCTAATAAACAAATCATTCTTCAAAGAGGACAACATAATGAAACTAAAATACTTACAATATATACAGTCTGATCCTTGAGACTTTGTGCTTTGGTTACTTGTTTAAACAAACGAACAAAGTCATTAAATGTTTCACAGGTTATTTGAGAAGAACATCCATCTTCTGAAGAACTAAGATGATTCAACTTGTTTAAAATTTCTTCCAAAAGCAGCCTTAGGGTAAAGGATTCAACACAATTCACAAAGACATGTGGGAGCTGAAAAAAAAATGTAATAAGTGTAAATAGAAAACACATACACAAAAATGGCTCTGCTAGATAGTCCCCATTTTGCCCTTCTAAACCTATAACCCACCATTCTTCAACCTGCTCTATGTCCCAAGAGGCTGAACTACAGACTGCATTGCCCACACGGGTTCTGGTTAAATGTTCTACCAATGGGAAGAAGCAGCAGGAAACTAAAGGAGAATGGTCAGAGAGAAGTGGACTCCCACCCCTAACTCGCAGTGGCCCACAGTCTGACAAAGGTTTTGCTCTATGAAAGATCACTCTCCATCTGGGTAGTCCAGCACCTAAAGCTGCAGTTCTTGCTGGGGTCTGGGAATAGACCCTTCCTGTGGGCCAGGAAGAGATAAAAGCTATCATTGCTTCAACCTTTGTAAATAGTTCCTTCACTCTAATAATTTGAATTTGCCATTTGTTTTCTACAGGAATTCAAAGCAACAGTATTTCTTCTAAAGAACTGTTATAAAGAAATTCAGGTCTATTTGAATGTTGAAATTCTCAGTGGTATATCTTACTTATAATTTAGAGGTAATATCCTTAATGATGAACGAACCTAGATCAAAACATGAGTTAGAAATCACAGTAATCCCGAAGACTGAAAATTACCTCTTCACTTAAAGAACTACCAAAATGGAGACAATTCCAGAAGAAGGAAACAAAAGACTTGCTCACAAATAGTCTAGTCTCAAAATAAAATCACAAAAGAAGTATTGATCAATCTGAGGAAGAGAACTTGTGCATCTGGCACAAATAATGGAACCTATAACTATTTTTAGTGATATTTTATAAATCTCACCCAGGAAAGAGGCTTTTCCCTCTCTCAGAGTAACAATGTAACTGGGGCTACATTATACTTAAGACAGTTTTAACAGCATTTGCTGACCTCCTTCACCTCCATTCTATGAACTAGAGTTCATAATATGAACGTCTGTTATGACTGAGTGTTTTACCTACTGCTATCTGTGTGCTCTCCATGAGCTTTAAAGGCAGCATATTCTCTTTGTGTTCCTCTACCAGATATAGTATTAATCATCATTTTTAGCAGTAAAAGCTATGTTAGAAAATGAAATATAGCCCTCAAATATGGAGCTTTCTTATTTTATTTTCATTTATATATATGCAAATATATATATAGATATAAGCATATGCAGACATATTTATATATATTTGAATACTTTATATAGTGAGTTCTCAAATGCAAATTAATGAGCTAGTACACTTAAGACCTATTGTACTCACATTCTAAAGTTTGGTATGAAGCCCAAGCATTTGTATTTTTTTAAAAGCACAAGTAATCTTCAGATCAAAGGCACAAATATACAAGTTGATATGTGCCAAGCACTGTGTGCTCTTTTATTATAAAGTTGTGTTAGAACATTGTCACACTAAATCAGATAGAGTCTGTCCATGGCTATTTTTACACTAAGGCAGATTTTAGTAGTTGTGACAGAAACTGTATGATACACAAGCCTAAAATATTTACTATCTGGTCCTTAAGAAAGAGTTTGCCCAACCCTTGTTTAGAACATGAAAAGAGGGTATATCCATGATCATTACTAGCAGCTAACTTTTATTAAATACTTATAAGATACTAAGTATCAAGTAAGCACTTTTCATGTATTAATTCATTAAATTCTCACAATAATTGCAAATACTATCATTATAATCCTATTTTTCAGATAGGGAAAGAACTAAGTATGAACCCAAAAGAACATGAGGGGATCAGTCTATACAATCCAAATTCTTAGTAATACAATTACTAATATAGTAATATAATAAAATATTACTCTTATAATATAATTATTATAAGAGATACATTGAATTCAACTCATGAGGAAGCTTATTTATCAGGCAAAGTGTTTAAATTTCTTCCTGAAGATCTTCAGTAAGATTTTTTTTTTAAAGGAAATGTACAGACAGGAATGAAGGTGAAGAAGCAGACAGCAGGGGGAGGAAGAGGAGAAAGCGGAAGCATTTTTATTTTTACTTTTTTTAAGATGTTCACATTGTTTCCCCCTAACCAGGGACTGGAATCCAAGGATATGTAACCTGTGCGACACTGAAGGAGAATGATCCAACCACTACTCCCCCAGGGCATGCCTTCAGGATGATTTTTATTGACTAGCTAGAGGGTAAAGAATGGATTGCACTTAGGAAACTGTTTATATAAATATATAGAAGAAATAATGGTAAATGAAACTGAAATCACATCAATGACTATAATTAAAGGTACATGGAGTCAAGACATGGATGATTTAGAACTAACTGAAGATTTTTACTGGCTCAATATACTAAAAGAGTGATGAGGAAAGTGGAAAGAGCACATTTAGACAAAATCATGTGAATAGTGAGACCCATTCACCTTGATAGGTAATACAGCAAGAGGGCAGGGTAAAGATGATAAAGTCAGCTATGTATTTGTTGAAGATGAAGAATTATAAGCATCAAAAAAAAAAAAATGATGAATATCATTAACATAAGTATAACAATGGAAAAGAGAAAAACTTCACTATTATATATTTTCTTCCAAATATTATCAGCCAGTAAAAGTTAGAGGAGAAGTTGGCTCAATTTAAAAAAAAAACATTTTAAGTCTCAATTTACCTAACAATGCCTTCTGAAGCTCACAGACTTTGAAGATTTTCAAACAAAAGCTGCTCAGAAGTACTTGATGTAAAACTTATTCCTTCAGAGAAAGGTAAACTGGGTTAAATTATCTCCCAGATTCCTTCCATTTCTAGTAGTGTTGGTGAATAAACATCAATTAACATTAAGTTTGGGATTATTCTTACCTCTAAAGTTTTCAACAAAGTTTGTGTGACATAGGTCTTTCCACTGGCAGTATGTCCATAAATAAAAATAGATGGAAAGCTGAAATGATTTCTCTAAGGAAGAAAAGACAAATATCAGTCTGCAAATATAAACGAAAAATAAACATTAACTTATGAGAAAGTTGCATGTGGTAAATATTCAATCTAATTATTTCAACAGTGAGGACAGAGGGTTAACATATTTTCAACTTACTTGAATTCAACTCTAAACACTTCCCGTTAAGGAATTAAAATTTCTGTGTGCCCTGGTAGAGTAAGAGTAGGTCAACTGCCTCTAAAGGACACAGGTCACATAATCCTGGGTTCAAGTCCTGGGCCCAGGGAGAATAACCAGTGTTAACAACTAAATGAAAAATAAAGTGCTTCTTCCTCATCTCTCTTCCTGTCTGTTTTCCTACCAGTGCTTTCATTCCTGCCTATACCTTTCCTTCAAAAAAAAGAAAGAAATAAAAATTTCTGAAAAATTTTATTTGGCATATTTACTATGTAGAATTCTATTTATGTGTGTATATACATATGTATGTGTGTACATATATAAATATTCACTTAATTTTTTTACAACTCTGGATTTTCTTTTTTTAAATAAGATGCAGGCAGGAGAGCAGGTAGGCAGGAAGAGAGCGAGAAGAAGTCTTTTTCTTTTTTAGGTTCATTTTGGTCATCACTCATCCCCCAACGACCATGGATCAAACTCGGATCCTTGGGATGTATATGGACTACGCTACTAGAGGCCACCAGGGCACACCTGTATTTTCAAGGAAAATTTTGGCCATATTTCATCGTTATCTTAACCCTTTTTCAAAAAATATAATAGCCACAGATTGTAACTTCACTATACATTTGAAAGCTTTGAAATTAAGTATATGTAATAGAATTTCAAGAGTCCTCTGTTCTTAAGAAAAATTACAGGATACATCTGAAGTATGCATACTACATTTACCCTCAATCGAATGTATATATCTTCTCAAATAAAACAAATGATACAACCAAAATAGCATGTATTTCAAAATATGTATTTGCACAATCCTCATTAAGAGTTAGCTGCTTAAAAAAAAGCAAAAATTGTCTAAAGCCCCTCTATTGGTCAAGCAAAACTATAAATGCCTCATTTATTCATGAACATTTATCAGGCACCTACTGAATGTTAAAAACTATGATGCACTGAAGAGTACAAATACCAATTAAAGACAAATCTGCTTTATAACACTTCAGAGTCTAATGGGAAGATATACTTTTTAAAAATTACAGGAAAACTGAATGATACAATTTCCATGAGGTATAATCTGTGATTATCATCTAGTACTACGATAGTCACAAACATTTCATTCATCCTAGTCACAAAGTGGCCACAATTCCTTTTGCAAGACAAACCAGGAACTCAAACTCATAAAGGAATAAATCTTCTAAATAGCATATATTTATGGCAAAAACAGCCCAAATGCTAAAACTATACTAAAAGTGGATTTTAGTTTATATGTAACAATCTTATAAGTTAACTGGCTCGAAAATCCTCTCCCATGAGTTAAATGCATACTTTATGAGCATCTCTCCTATTCGAATACTTTATTTCATAGTTAAAGAGAAGCTTAGTGCAATCCTTATGGAAAGCAGTATAGACATTCTTCAAAAAACTGAAAATGGAAATCCCATATGATCCCATCATCCCACTTCTGCATATTTAACTAAAGGACATAAGAATATAAATTCGAAGAGATGTGTGCACCTCCATGTTTATTGCAGCATTATTTATAATAGCCAAGTATTAGAACTACCTAAATGCCCACTATCAGATGAATGGATAAAGATGTGATATATATAAACATATATATATATACATAAAGATGTGATATAATACATAATGTAATACTATACAGCCCTTTAAAAAAAGATGAAACTCTGTCACTTGCAACAACATGGATGGACTAGAGTGACAACATGGATGGATTATGCTAAATGAAAGAAGTCAGAAGAAACAAGATAAGTATCAGATGATCTCACTCAAATGTGACATATTTAAAAAAAAAAAAAGAAAGCAAAGGAACAGACAAAACAAAAACCAACCCTTGGACATTAACAACAGAACTGAAGTTACCAATAGGGAACAGGGTAGGGTGTAAGGGCAAGTGGTTGTGGGGTCCAACAGACAATGGTAAAAGAACCTTTGGTAATTTAGTGGTGGACATGGTGTGCTGTTATGTATTTGAGGAATGGGGAACCTACACATATGGCCTTATATTATTTTGTAAATCAAAGCTACCTCAATAAACACTGAATTAAAAAAACTGAAAATAAAAGGATGTTCAAGACATCCTTGCCGGAAATTTTTCCAATTTTTCCAATGTACACCAAACTCCTTCTCTGGAATCCTGTTAGTTTTCTGTGTCTATTATTTGGTGCTTACTAATATCCCTCCTTAGAACATCTTTTTTTATTGTTACCTACAATTACAGTGAACTCTTGAAATGTTATTTAACTTCTCCCCTTCATAAACCTCCCTAACATAAATTGTAATAAACTAAGATTTGGTACAGTGCCCTGTAGAAGGTGTCCAGTTAATATTTGTTAAACAAATAAATTACTTTGGTTAATGAACCAGTTTTTAGTTTTTCCATCTCCCATAAACACAACACCTTATAGAAAAATGATACTGTTAAACACAATATGCAGTAAAAGCAATGGCCAAAACTCTCTGTGAGCTACACTAAGTCGATACTACTCATCCCTATTTGTCAATATTCTTTTCCAGAAGGAACATACCTGGTTGGAGTGAAATGGGTTTATCAACTACAGGAAGGAATGCATAAAGTATAACCAAAAGAATGTTTCAATGATAATATGAGCAACTATAATTGAAAGCATTTTAACTAGAATACTGATAGAAGATTCAGTCATTGACCTCTTACTTCCCTAACTAATGTGTCCTTTTAGAAAGAGGGTGGTACTTTTGCACTAATACTTCACAAGTCACCTCGATGCCATTCCACATTTCTAGTTGAATGAAAGCAGTAAAGATGCAGAAGATGAGGACTAAGAGGGAGCCTGTGGGTGTATGTAGATAAAGCATGACCCTAAATTCTTCATTTATTCTCCTTACAGATAAGAACCCAGATGATTAATTCCAAGTCTAAGTGAGTCTAAGACAAGGGTCAGCAAATGCCACCAGAATAAAATAAATATAAAAAGATTAAGTTTTAAATGGTTGAATGCTGTATCTTCTAAGAATTTCCTGTGTTTATCCAGAGAAAACACTTAACCTCTTTTCTCTGGGATCACCAGAACTGCTAGTTAAGAAATCTAGAGAATTCTTTGGGCCTTTTACAATTCTGGGAAAGCCACTGAAAGTTTTAAACAAGAAGCAATGCTTTGGGCCTCCCTGGTCTAGAAAACCACCACCGAACCACACTTAATTTACACCAACAATTTCACTGAAACCTGTGAACTTACATCTGAAGAAATAACACTCTGAAAGCACACCTATAGGATAAAAGCTTGTTCAGTTGTTAAGAAAATAAGGAACTTCTGGAGGTTACTTTGGGTTAACACCACCTCGACCCAACAGATCCTGGGCCAACCTCCTCTGGTGCAGGCCGGTCTTTGCATGCAGGTTTCTTTTAAATGGACTAGCCAGAAGTCTGCCCCTTTCTCAACACAAAATGTAGTCTCTTGTCCCTCCAGTCAAACAACGACAATTTAAAAAATTGGAACATCTCGTATGACCACGGAAAGGTTGGTCTCCGGGATTTGGAAGGGAAGATAGTATGGCGACAATACCTCTCCAAACAGGGACTGCAAGACGGAAACTTGGGACTCGCGACAAAGCATCATATTTTCCAAGTTAGGCATTCTGGCAGGGACCAGCCAGCGCCGCGCGTTGCCAGTTCAGCGACAGAAGCCGTAACCTCAGCTCCCGCGCAGACCGCGCTCCCGCCGGAAACCAGACTTACGACGTTGTGGGAGGGGCCAATGTGGCCGTGCGTCTGCGTGACGTCAGCGCGCGGGGAGCGTCGGTTCGCCCTAGCCTCTGACGACCTGACAGGCAAGGTTGTTCGCGTCGGACCCTTGGGGAGTCGAGTATAGATGCAAGGTCATTTGGGCGGGATTCCTAAACCAAGGGGTCACTGTGGCTCGCGAATACCTGGCTCCAGTTCACCGGCCTGGAGTCCCAATTTTAGGGATTTTGGGTAAGGTGGAGTGTTGGCCTCAGAAGAGGAAAAGGCTGGAAAGCAGCCAACGCCCACGTCCTTACAGAGACTGCAGACTAGTGAGGGTCGATTCAGATAACCTATAGCCTCCAAAGATAGTTCTTTCTCCCTGACAAAGGTGTGGGAAATTAGTAGCGTCTGGTGCTAAAAAAAAATGAAAAGTAAAAGGGTTGAGTAAACAACTTGGAGTTAATATTTTTCGTGTGATCCTGAAACTAGATCTGGAAGTGCTTCGAAAATGAGGAAGTTCTAGTGTATATTGGCACAGTAAAAATAATGCAGCCCTTGGTGTGTTGAAATATATCTAAGAAATGTGGAACCTATACATAGGAAATTATTTCAATGTGTAGAATAATTGCTATAATAAAAAAATTTTAAATCTAAAGGCAAATGAAAAAAAAAAATAGTGCAGCCTTTAACATAAGACTTCCGCATGTATTTTTTAAATTGAGCACCAAGTAGGCAGCAGTGTATGGTGAAAAAAGGGAACCTGGAACGCTGAAAGCCCTGGGTTGGGACCACTGACGACTTCAGAAGAGATCTTGGAAGAACTGTTGAACCGATTTTGAACCTTAACTTCTTTATAAATAGGAATATCTAGGATATTGCTAAAAAAAATACAAGATTACATACTTACTGCCTAATACACATAGATTTAGATTGGGGATATCAGGATCAATGCATGTATTTGATGGCTAAAAGGATCTTTTGATAATCATGAACTCGTATAACTTACTGGTCAATCACTTTTCAACAATTAATATGCAGTTGCCTACCTACTTGAAGACTTAAAAAGGTGGCTGTATGCTCATGACTTCGTGGCGAAGTCCACCACCTCCAGCTGGCACAGCCCCCATACATCCTAAAGACCTAGGTTTGGACCCGGGGCTGAGGGAACAACCCAGATGAACAAATGAAAAAAAAAATTTTTAAATGCTTTTTCCTCTCTATTCGTCTCTGATTACTGCTGCTTGCCTTTATTCCTGCCTATACCTTTCCTTTTTAAAAAAAGAATTACTATTAAGTTAAACAAACTAAAATAATAAGGATATAGAAGTTTTGAAAAATAAATTCGATTTAACAGACATACATAAAACAGTGCAACAAATAATAAGGAAAACACTTTCGTGAGCATACACAGCACATTTACTTAACCACCATATACCAGGACAGAAAATAAATCTAAATGAATTTTAAAGAATTGTATGATGAAAATTTTCTCATTGTTTTGCATATATACAATGATTTTATTTTTAATCTTTGGGCTTGAGAAAACATGACTAAGTAACACGTTAAAGAAGAAATAATTGTTTTAATGTTTAATACTGACTGATAGCAAAAATAGTAATTCTCAAAACTTTCACTTGTGCAGTGAGAGCAGTACTAATAGAAAAATGAAGTCTTAAAGACTGGAAATTAATTCTAAGAGTCCAACATAGTCTTAAGAATGAGCCCAAAAGTGTAGGAAGGAGAAATAGTTAAAAACGGAAACTTGGAAAATAAAAAATAAATTTGAAGTAGGAAGAATCAAAGTCAGAAGTCTGATTTTTTAAAAAGTAACAATAGCCCAAAAAGGTACAAATTAATAATAATAAGTAGAAAACTATAAATTTTATATACAGCTAAAGTTACAAAAAGGATACTATTGAAAAACATGCTAATAAATGTTAAAACTTAGTACTATAACTTGAATGTTGTATCCCCATTCCCAAAATTCACATGTTGAAATCCTTATTAGGGCCTTTGAGGAGTGATTTGTTCTGAGGATGGAACCCCCATGAACAGGATTAATGCTTTTATAAAAAGAAGTCCCACTGAGATCTCTAGGCCCTTCCACCATGTGAGTAAAAAGATACCTGCTATAAATCAGGAAAAAAACTCTCACTAGAATGCCTCCATGCCTGCACCTTGACTGTAGATCTCCCAGCCTCCAGACCTATGAGAAATTTCTATTGTTTATAATCTAACTGTCAGTAGTATTTTATTACAGCATACAAAACTGAGTAAGTTTGCTGTTTCGGGTTCATTGTTCTGTTTTTGTTTTCAGTGTTCTTGCTCTTCCCTCATCTTGTGACCTTACCTGGGTATTTGCAACTCAGAAGTGGTCTCTCTACATTCTTTTCTTGCCTCTCTTACAGATACAAAATGCTGCTTTTTGTTACTTAGTGGTTGCTTGTCTGATTGGAGGGTGGGGGAATGTTTTCCTGTCACCCTCCATCTCTGGTGATTTTTCTTAATAAGCCTATTCTCTTCAGAGCAGCTAAAATCTAGTTGTCTTTTAAGGGAATTTTTGTGAGCGTATTTCCTGCTCTGCCCCTAAAAGTAAAGGGTTTTTCCTTTTATCATTCACCTAACTGTACCATTCTCCTTCAGCTTTTAATGTGTACCCTATAGGTGATAGGGTTTGCTGTCTTTCTTCCAAAGGTTTAAGAGTTTTGGTTTTTCAGAACAAGGATCCAAGGAAGGCTTTGTTCATTTTCTTATTCCTTAAAGTTCAGACACTCCCTGGTAGTTTAGTGCTTAGGATTCAGCATTTTCAAAATTCATTTCCCAAAAGAGAGATGGCCACACTCCCTGCTTGAGACTTATATCTCAGAGGGAGGCTTTCTTGTAAGCATCAAGTGGCATTCCACAGAGTTATGACTATGAGTGATTGTTAACTTCCCTTTGTGTTGGTGGCTCTGTAGTAGCTAGAGTTGACCTTTGCTAAAACATTAAAAATTCTAGCTGAATATTTTTATCTGCTAGTAGGACACCTATCTTCATTCCTGCTATTTGGTTTATGTGATATTAGCTTTCTGATGGGTCAAAGAAAAATTAGTATTTTTTAGTTTATTCAGCTTGTCTTGTTAGGATGGGAGTGTTGATCTTTCCAGATTTTTATAATCTAGATAATAGTGGAACTGCACTAGTTGTTTTCTACATCCAAGTTCACTTATGTCAGCTTTGTCTCATTTCCCTTTTATTCATCTTTTCTGCCCTTATTTTGAACCTTCCATCTGAAAACACTTTCATCATTGACTGAGGCTGTATTTTCTAGGAAAACAAACCTAAGCTATTTGCCTGTCCAAGCTTTAATGCTATGAAACTACGTCAACTCTCTCATCAGTAGTTTCCAATCTCTTCAGTATCATACTATTTATACTTGTTATAATACCTAAACTCTCAACTTTGTCTTACAGGTACTTATGTGTATAGGTTTGGGGGCATTGACTGTATTAAAATACCCAGATTTATATATTAATTCCTTCATTCATCTAGCATTTTTTTTTGAGAACCTGTCATATGGGAGTACCAGGAATGCAGTGTGACCAAGAGAGACATGGTACCTAATTATGAAACTTACAACCTAGTGGAAAGACAGACAATAAAGATATAATTAGAAACTTATTAAATGTTTCTGAGATAAATGCCAAATCTCAGTAAATAATAATAATCAAAACACTTACAGAATGATTTAATAAGTAGTTGCATAAATATGTGAATAGTAATCCATTCTCCATGGTTTTTACCTTTATTATATTGTGTTTTGCCTAAAATATGTGTCTCATAGTTCTTATTCCATTATTTGAGAATTCCACTTTATATGTGAATTTCTTTTGTGTCTGTGGCTCTATGTCATCTGTAGGAAATATTTTTCACAAAAACTTTTATTTGATAAATGATCAGAAAATAGTTTTATTCCTTAGTGTTGTTTTCATTAGTTTTCTATGCTTCATACTCTGAGAACTACTCACATATTTTAGAAGTTTTTTTTTTAATATTAAATAGGAAAAATATTTTGAAATACACCTCAATTCAAATTTATTTCAATGAGATAATTTTAATATACCACAAAAGAAAAAAAAAAGTAATAAGGATATGTAATGAAACTATATTCAGAAGAAGTCTATATAGTGAAATATAAGAAAATTCAATAGCAGAGAGAAATTAAATCAATATTAAATTGAAAAAGCAATTCAGTTAACTTTTCTACTGCAATAGCCAGAGCTATTATTTTTACATTCTTTTTAAGCATTCAATACTGCATTTCTAAGGAAAATTTATTGGACAGGTTAATTTAGCACTTCTTAAAAGACATCTTCACCTCAGTGAATATTCATGCTAATACTTTTTTTCAAAGATAAATAATAAATCATAGACTCTACAGTTAAATAGACTTGAGTTAGAACTTTGACTCCAAGTCTTGTTAACTGTAACCTTTGGTATTTTACTTGGTTTCCTCACCTGTAAAATAGGGGAAAATTTAAATATTACCTACACCACAATATTGACATTTCTGTATCCCTAAGAAAAGAGGATTCTTACCCACATTGAACTTTCTCAGCAGCCTGACAGTCCTTCATCAGAACGTATGTACAGAGAAGACAGGGATTTTCTGACTTTGGTCAATACTATATGTTCATCTCCTAAAATAGTGACCAGTACATATAAGGTGTTCCCTTAATATTTGGTGAGTGAAATACAAGATGTATTTACCATTATAATGCAATTTGTCTTGGTCTCTGAGGTACAAGGGGGTACTTTAAACCTCCCTCTGAGTTCTAGGATTTTCTTGGTGATATCTCATTCTTGAAGAGTTGTTAGTTTGTTTTTCTTGTGAAGGGGAGCAAAGTCTGGACCAACCTATGTTGCCTAGCTGATGATGTCACTCCCCCATGTGATGTGTTTAACAGTGTCCAGCAAATGGTGAATAATAAATATCATGATTGTTGTTATTTTATTGATGAATTAGCTTAACCAAAACCAAACTTCTAAACTCTGCTCCCACAGTCATCTCATTTCAGTCATTGGCACTGCATTTTTTTAGTTGTTGAGAACAACAATTTTGAAGTCATATTTATTAACCTTTTTCTTTAATGCCTCACAGATCCATTATAAATAGTGGTGTATCTTCAAAATATTGTTGTAAGACCCTTCTCCACAGGACTCTCGAATGTCTGCCTATCTTATGAACAAGACATGACTGCCTTTATTTCAGGATTATCTCTTCCAGAATGTCTACCTAGGAAGCAGCTTTGGAAGAGAGAGATAATGTCTCTTTCTCTCTGGAGCAAAGGAGGCAGGTAAACTTTCTCACCACACCAGGTTCCCCAAACTCAGGATTTTTTTTTTTTGTAGCAAGAGCTGCTGCACAGTCAGCTATTATCTGGTCTTTGTTGTGTTGCCCTAGGAAGGGGAGGTTGGGCCACTAGTGCAAAATGCTGATACTGGGACAAGGAATCAAAAGAACGCATGATAGAAAAGTTCCTAGAAAAAATGATGCAGGATATGAGTACCGAAGTGTAAGTAGAAATTATCCAGGTGATGTTCCGTGCTGGAAAGAGCATAAAAATATTTTAAAAAGCTGTAATTTCTTCACCAGAGTTGGGCTATTGAGTACAAGGCAGAGAGAAGGAATGAAGGAATAGGGTTAGGGGAGAATATCCAAAAATGTGGAGAGTTAAGAGGGTCCTGGGCATTAAAGATCTTTTAAGTTCAGACGGTAGACTTGATAGATTTGTTTGGTTAAAGAGAGGGAGACAACAAGAATGATTACCAGAATACTGAATATAAGAAGTGAGCATCATTGAAGTGGCGCAGTCTTGAAAGAAGAGGAAAAGGAGTTCTGATTTGTGCAGGTATAGTTTAAAGAGCCTGGAAGATACCCAATGCCAACACCCAGTTGAGTAAATGGATCTGGAATTTACAAAACCTGTTGAGCTAACCATTCCGATTTGAGAGTCATTGTCATCTAAAGGGTTGTAAAGTTCATTTAAGTCAAGTCACTCAAAGAGACTAGATAGAATGAGAATAAAAAGGGAGGGGAAAATGAAAATCTGAAAAGTATCAGCATTCAGAATTGGGCAAAAGAATAGACTAAGAAAAGAAGGTAACTAGACTGGGAAATTAGGAGTAAGGAAAGAAATGTCATGAAATTAAGAAAGGTTCAAGAAAAAGGGAATGAATCAGGGGTGTCAAATGCTGCAGAATATCAAATAAAAAACAAATTAGGATTATATTGTATATGTTCTTCTATAGATTCCTTTTTTTCCTTATAGGACATTGTAAACTTTTTTTCATTTTAATAACTACATACCTGTATTGTAATTTTAAATAGTTTATATGTAGCTCATGCATAGAATTGAATTGTATCATTGCACCATAATTTATTTAACCAATCACCAGCAAAATCTTAAAATTATTCCCAATTTTTGCTTTTATAAAAGTTACTGTGAATATTTTTGCATGTAGACTCTGATGTGTTCAAATATTTCCTTAAATTAAAATCTTAGAATTATATTTGTAGATCAAGATGTCTACAGAATTTGAAGATACTTTTATGTACTTAGGAAGTGTCTTCCAGTCCTTTGCTCCATTTGACTAAACCCAGGAATTTTGGGGTAAACCATGGTGATTGGAGAGGGGTAGGTGGTCATAAGACAGTAATGCTACCTGATTCTAATGAGAAGGAGATGGCCATCCTCTCTCAAAAAGAAAGCATTTGTGGACAGGGTCTCAGTAGATGATGATTAATCAATCCTAGGATCTTCTATTCCAAAACAAATTGCTTAATTGACACAAGAGGAGGAGGCAGGCATGCCCTCGGCATTCTTGGACAGTATGGAAGGAGCAGAGGAGCATTCTCTGAGCCTGGGGCTGTACCATCTGGAAATAACATGCCAAGTTGGAAAAATCCCTAATTGAGCAGCAGAGTTGTCAGGAGAGCAATGTGTTTTTTGGGTCTCAGCCAAATTCTTTGGGTGTTTTCAGTAGTTACAGGTTAAAGAAAGAGAAAGCTTGAGGACTGATAGAAAATCCCTGAATAGATGTACAAAAGCTGCCGAGGTTGCGTAAAATGGAAAGAGAATAGCTAGAATAGTTTTTCAGTAAAGAATATTTCTTGAAAAGTCAGCAAGGAAGCCTTGAAGAAGACATTGGGTAAGGAGGCCTTGGAAATGGCCTTGGAAATTTGACTCCCTTTAACCCTAAAGGCCCTTGCTCTCCAAGCTCACAGCCTCCCAGTTTCTGAAGGAAAGAGTGACCCACCCAATTCCAATGCTACCCTCAAACCTGTCAGGCTCCAGAGGTTCAATACCCTGGTTGAGTCTGTTCAGACTAGTGGAGGAAAAGCGTGGTCATTCTTGCTCCTCCCCACCCTGATTTCCTGTAGTTGACTGATGATCACAGGGGAGTGAACACTGACAGCACTTGGTTTGGGAGCTCGTGGCTCATCCATGATTGCTCATCACATGTCCCTGCTATTGGCTTCTAGAATGGAGAAGGACAGATCTAACCCAAATAAAGTCTCAAATGTTTGGAAGGAGGGTTCATACATTAAGAGAGCAGTCTCAACCTTCAACCACTCTACACTGGCTGGAGCCCTTGATGCCCTGGAAACGGTCTAAGGGGTATTGATGGAAGGATGATTTCTATACAGATGACTTATCAATGACTTCTGCAGCTCCTCTTCTCTGCCTCTAGATGTCGCCCTTGAAATCAGAATAACAACTGATTCCCTAAGAGCACATTTCTCCAAGAAAAAGGATTCTATCTTGCCCCCTCAGGTGATATGGCAAATCTTATTTGGTTGAATTTAAGACATGTTTGACCCCTAACTGAAGAGCTTTAGGATAGGAGTGGTGGCTGTTAGGCTGGCCCAGGGACAAAAGCAGCAGCGGCCATGCCCGGGGAAAGGCCAAGCCCGGGAAAAAGGTGGATGACGTCAGAATAAGGGATGCGACCCCGACACCTGGATTCACAGGGCCAATCCCCAATCGCCACATAGGAAGCCCGCGAAATTCCTCTGCTTAAAGAGCCGGTCCCCCTTTGTTCTGGCGCGCGACTTCCCAGGCCGCGACTTCCCAGCCCTCTGCCGACTTGGGAGTTTCGCCCGGGTGTGCTAACTAACCCCAATAAAGCCCTGGCTATTCGACATTTTTTGTCTAATTGACTTTTTCTCCTAGCGGAGCCCAGAAAAACCTTACAGTGTCAAAAAGCTTCTCGCTCTCTCTTCCTGTGTCAGATGTGAGGAGACCAGAGGATTGAGGCTGGGATTATGGTGCCCCAACGGAATTATCTCAAAGAAACTCCGTCTCTCTGTTGCTTGCACAATGAACTAGTTAAGGATAGTTACTTACTATCCCTAACAGGAAAGTCTACAATTTCTTACTGTCCTTGATACCTCTAAGGTGCTGGGCAACTGAGTTCCCCAGAAAACTCATTGTAAATAGATGGCATCTGAATCATAATTTCCTGGAAATTAAAGATTATGCAGTTGCCCAACTGAAAAATTATTCTCATGCTTGCATGCTTGCTTGTGTGGCTCGCAGTAGCATACATCTCTATGAGACAAAGAATTGGGAACTGAGGTCCTTGCTTTGTGCCCTTGACTTGTGACCATCCCTCAATGTAGCCTAGTCCTTATCCAGGCTGTCTGAGTGTGCAGATTCACCTTTATCCATCTACCCACACTGCAGAAAAGCAAACAAACCAAAAAACAACCCAACAGAAAAGTCAAATACCAAATACCTGTCAAGAAATACCAAATAAACTGATATTAGACTTCCTACTCAAAAATAAGCAGGGGAGGAAGAACATCTACAATGGACCAAGAAAAAATAATCTGTCTCAAATTGTGTGCCCCCAAAATTTTAAGAATGAGAAACATAAATGATTTTGACAAAAAGAAACCAAGTTTTTTACCAGCAACTGGAAAAATTCAGAATTCAAAAAATTAAACCTCGGGTTATAGAAAAATGATTGTGGAACTTGTATACTTTGATATTACTGGTTCATGCACAGAACAACTGTTCCAAGAGAGACTCTTCAAGTCACTCGTTTTCAACCACAGGAAAATACAACATCACAGCAGATGAGCAGGGTGATCACGCTCAAGGTTGATTAACTTGAAGGCCTGTTTTCTCTTGAGTGTAGGCAGGGAGCAATGAATCGTGAGGAGGGAGAGCATGTGACTGGACCTCCCTGGCTCTCTGTGTGCAGTATTAGTCTGCCATCCAAGGAAGCAATCCATCCAGAGTAGCAATAACTCCCTCCCTATTGCCTGGCTTTTATCCACATTGAGAATAAAAGGGGGAGTTGAAGCCATTTTCTACGTCCTTGAGATGGAGGTGAGGAGTAGGAAGACAGTGGAGTGGACAGTGGCTGTCACCCAACCTGAAGCTTATTTACAGAAAGGGATGTTTGAGGGAACTTAAGTTCTTGCAGCTTGAGGGATTTTGTTGGGTAGGAACATAAGCTTATTAGATCTCAATTGTATATGAAAAAGCAAATGTTGTTGAGGAAATAAAGCAGTAAAGAAAATGAAATAGGAACCGGTTTCTTTCAGAAGTCTAGAGCTAATACACGAAGAGAAAATTCTCTAAGAGATAAAGATGCAAACAAGAATCCAAGAAAATCAAAAAGGTGCTGATACATGTGGGCCTCTTTACAGCTATTTCACAGTATGAAAAAGACATCTTCAGGTTACTTTCCAAGTATGAGGATGCATCCATTATGTAGAGACTTTATTGTAAAAGAAAGCATTTATATGATCTGCTTCAAATGCTTTGATGAACAAAAGATGTGTTAAGTAAATGTGAGTAATTATGTTATCTACATATATGAAACATATACATATATGTCTTGGAGATGTTCCGTGTGTTTCTTACATAATACCTTTACTGTAAACTTTAAGGAGTTCACCATAGTTTTTGCCTGGTTAAGACTCTATCATCACCATTTGAGACTTGGCAGTCTGTCTATCCTGTAGAGATCCTTGATAACCATAGGTAATGTTTGCTCCAAGATGCACATTTTAAGAGAAGGCTGTAAATTGCAGCCTGATTTACTCAATTCAGGGTGAGATTTAAGCAAGTTTCCCATTTTCCTATCCAGGTTGTGGAAGTGATAGGAGAGTCTCCTCTTCTGACTCATGCAGGTCCACCAGCAGGTTCCCAGCACCAGTTGTAGAAAGGGCCTTCGACCTACTTTCACAAACTGCTGATTTCATCTGGCATTACCCCCAGCATTTGCTAATTGTCCTTAGCCTCAGCTTCTGACTGTTTTCTCACTTAGCTTGGCTGCCTCCTGGGATTACCTTCTGTTCACCCTTGGTTTGTGTCTTTGGAATGCTGTCCATCTTATTTGCTTACCTGTTTCTCATCCAGAATCATCTGTGGATAGATTCAATAAAACCAGCCCCTCAAGTCTCTTCCTGAGAGAATTGATATTTTTTTTCCTCTGATTAATCTCTTCCTTATATGCCACACTCTTAACTGGCTTCTCTTTGTCTATACATTAACTTGACTGGGTACTGCCTTATATATCATTTAAATTCTGCATAATGTCTATCTATATTGCTGGATATTTTTAGTTGCTCATTGAATATGTGTCAAATTAAGTATCAAAGTAGTTTTCAAGCTACCCACAATCAGTTGTGTTTATGAATACGTTCTGGTTGGGCATCTTAGGATATAAGGTTATTTTTCAATACATTAAGTCATGGTTAAAAATGTTTGAAAGCTGTGAATTCGTTTGCAGAGTGAGTTAGATAGATGAGCTGGACTTTTGTTGTTTTTGTCTCTCTAACACCTTCTCTAATCCTATTTCTGGCAACAGAACCACATCTACTCTATGTTTCTTGTACAGAGTTTATCTCACCCAACCAGCTTTGTTATTAGGGAACTCTACCCCTGGTCATAGTGTTTGGTTAAGAAATATCAGTCTAATCAGAGTACTCTGAACATGTTTGTTTCTGTTTTTTCTAGAGCTGTTGGGAGAAACTTTTCCTCTCCACTGAAGTTGGTAAGAATATGATGGGTAGAACAACGATTTTAAGGTTACTAGTGGCTATCTTGGAGAGACTTGGAGATAGAGACATTCTGCCCCTTGTCCCAGTATTACCCCTGTACTTTTCCATTATATGCACCAGTGCACTTCCTTTTTGAGTAAAGTTAATTTAAATTGAATTTTTGTCCTTTGTTACCAAAATAATCCAACCAATATAAAAGAATATGGAGCAAGCAAGGAGTGGGGAAATCTGTATTCAGGCCTAACAGTCTCACACACTAGATGTATGACTTTTGGAAAAGCTGTATATGTGTCAATTGTTTCTTCCTCTGAAATAAGAAAAGTAGATCAGATGATAGCTCACAGTCTTTATTGGTTACCAGATTTCTTTATGGAGCTTTAAAAGATATAGATGTTTGAGCTCCATACTAGGTTTTTCACACCAAAATCTGCAGAAGTGTAGTCCAGGAAGACATTCAAACTTTCAAAATGACCTTAGGTGACCCTGATGCACAGTCCTCAGTGGTAGGTGCTGGGTTAGATCGCTTCTAAGATGTTTTCTACCCTAACACTCAGTGCTTTGTGATTCCTCCAAGATCACACACTCTAACTGAATTATATACAGTCAACATAGTGATGAATGTAGAATCTGAATTCATACTACTTTTGTTGACTGACCTAGATAGATCATGTCATGAAAATGGTAATCATGACTAATAAAGATATGCTCTCACTATTCCTAATTAGCTCTTTAGAGAAGTAACACTAATGCATTAATCAATTTCTCTCTCTCTCTCTCTCTCTCTCTCTCTCTCTCTCTCTCTCTCTCTCTCTCTCTCTTCCTGAAAAACTTAAGGGGTATAGTATGTAAGTAAACAAAAAAAGTAAGTGCAAGAAAATCATATGATTAAATTTGCTTTGTGCAGTACAACTGTTTCTAATATCCAGAAATGTCACATTTCCGTTCTTTCCTGTGTCGGGGCACAAATGTAAATTAGAGATAACTTATAATACAATGGCTTCAGTGATCTTTCATAAGTAATTTTTTCTTTCCTGAATATTTTGTTCTGAAAGCAAAGGCATATTTCTCTCATTAATAGAAACCCACAGAGATAAGTCTCATTACCCCTGACAGATTCATATCTATTTTTTTCTTTAATATACTTGACAATAATTCATTAGTTTGTTCATTGTTTTTCACAGGAACACTAACTAGACTGGCAGACTTGAAATCCATTGTCTGTAAGACTGATGTCTTGGTAAAATTTCATTATGCTCCTCTCACTCCCACCCTAAGGTGGAAAATGCAGCGAGTTATAGTATAGCTGCTCTGGTGAATGAATACAATGTCTTCAAATGCACATATTCAATTCAGTGTTCGGAGGTCTCCAGGGCAGTGGCCCCAGAGAAAAGAAATGTGTGTAGTATCTATTCTTGACTAATTGATGAAGACCTTTGGGGAGATAGGAAGAGGATGCATGGGGACAACCAAGTAGGCAGAATGGGGGAGGCTCAATAGGAAACAATTTTTGCACCTAAGGAAATAACTATTTTTGAAATGTTAGAGTAGCCTGTCAGCCTTGACAATTTTTTTTTCACATTCAGAGGAAACCAAGATGAGTAATTATAGGCAGCAACTGTCATTGTCAAGATATTTCTGTAATTAGAGAAACACAAAATATGTCTCATTTAGATACCTCAAACAGAGCCAGGGAGCAACTATCAGTTAGGGAAGGTTAATAAAGTCTGAACAGACAATAGTGCTGAAGCTGAAGACTCTACAATGTCCATGACAGAGATGATGTTCTGCTGCCCTTAAACTACAGATTTCACTTTAAAGCAAATCTGGGTGGATCAGTCTGGAAAGAGAAATGGGTCCTAAATCTGTGATATAATCAAAGGGAAGACAGAAAGGACAGCCTACTAAATTCCTGTGCATTAACTATTCAGACTCTTAAAATTTATTTTCTTTCCTGAGTTAATAAAATGAAAAATATTTTGAGGGGAACAGCAAAATTCTTTCTTTAGATTCATAAACAGTTGGAATTTGTTTTTGTTCATGTGCAAATCTAATGAAATTGCTTAAATGAGGCTTAAACTATCTAAGCAGTCAGTATTTGAGTAAGTATTGAATCTAAATATTAACCACCTCACAATTTGTAAACACAAGGAAAGTGCACCCATGAAAGCATGTAGGAAACAAATACATATATAAATTAAGGGGCTAGTTGGAGGAACATAATCTTCAACGTTTATTTTATAAACAGGAGAATGAGATGAATGCAGCTGCTTTGAGCATCTGGTCCAGATGTAAGGATGCCCAAATTGACATCCTGCATTCTTATAAAGGCATTTGTTCAGAGTAATGGATTTTATACTCTTGTTATGTGTGATTTTGTTTTATTTTTTTTAATTCAGAAATGTTTCTCTTACCATACTAATTCAAGGAGCTTAAGAAATAAAATATGTCTTTAGTATGCTGTGCAGTTACATGCTTAAAATGATTTTTAAAATCTAAGAAAAGTCCAAAGAAGTTTAAGTTTCCTATAAAACCCAAGTAACTTATCTCCCTTAATCCTCCCCCTCTTCCTTTTCTCTTCTCTGCTTTCCTTTGCATTTTATATTTAGTGTATGAAATCTCTCAAAGCAAAATGTGAGAACTATGTGAAAATTGGGCTAAAATGGACTCATGTTTGGGAAATTTTTATTCATCAGCCACAAACAGATGTGATCTTAAATAATGATACCATATCTTAGTGTGTATGTCAGAATAATTTTAAAAGTCAGGTTTAAAAAGAAAAAGCAAAACGTTAAGATTTCAATTGACTAATGTGAAGATGTTTTCTCTCATATATAACTTTTTTCTATCTCATTTAATATTCAGTGTAATGAGATACAATTTTCATTCTGTGATTAAATCAATTATATTTTAACCAGTACTCAATTTTATCCAAGGATAGTATTAGTGTTGGTAGGTCCAAGGGGAAGCAGTTTAACATTACTGATGGCAAAATGATACTTACGGTTGTAGTTTTCAAAAAAGAAATTAACTAGACTTTAAACTGTTGTGACCCAACAATTGATTAAAAATCTAACATTTCTGATCCTAATAGAAATGTTAGTTACTTGTAAGGAAGAGAAATGCATATATACAAAGGTGTGAATTCAATATCCCAAAAAGCATATGGCAATATAAAAATATAATAAAACAATAAAAATTATGCAAACTATAAAATATGGCATTCTTTATAATTCCAGTCTATATCTGAGCTCATATCACAAAGTACCTTTAAGTAGTTCTGTTTCTATTAAATTATATCCCATCGGGAAGCCGAAACATTATCTTCATAGATAACTCAATATAATTGCAAGATTGCCTCAACTGCGAATGTGGTAGAACTATTTTTTCATTCTTCAAATCAGGGTATAGATGCTGAGAAAATGAAGATGAAGGAGACACGGCCTATAACATCAAGTGATCAAAATGTAGCCAAGAAGAAAGACATTTACAAATACATGTATTTTAAGTTTAGAATCTAATATCTAATTGTTATGGAAACATATCTAAATGTTGTGATTGTCTAACCCTACCATGGAAGTCAAAAGAAAACCTCAGAGTATTTGATGCTTCAGTTGGATCTTGGGGCATGATTAGAAGTCTCACAGAGTGCTTCAGAAAAGTGAAGACCTGTATAAAGGCATCAGTGTTTGAGAGCAACAATCAGTTTACCTAGCCTAGAACAGAGATTGAAAACCTGGAGATTTTCAAAGGAAAATAAGTGGAAGTCAGATGGAATTTGCATTTTAATCCAAATGGCCAGTGATTCTTAGCTGTAGGAAATACATATGTGCTATACCTGCAAAACATGTCTGCATGATTCATAGACATCCTTCCCCCATTTTCCACTATCTACCAAAGTCTTTAAGTTAAGAACTCCTGATCAAGGCAATAAGGATCACTGAAATATTTTAGGTCATGTTAGAGAATAAAATCCATAATTTAAGAAGACTGCTTTTATAGAAGTATGGAGAGTGTTATTTGATCACCTTTGATGTAGTAAGTTTGAAGAAGGACAGATTAGCAACTAAAAGATACATTAGCATCTCACTCAACCCAGTTTCCTAAAAATATGGCTCTCACACCCATAGGTAATAAAAAGGCGCTTGAGAGGAATATTTCAGCATGCAAGTGGCACGTGTATCTCTGGTTACCAGTCTAGCTTCTCTGACCTGTCACCAATTGACTTTCTTTCTGATTCGTGACTTTTTGATTTACTTCCTAGATTCTAATTGAGAGCTCTCATTTTACAGGAAATCTCAGAGTAATGATTGATTACAAACCCCATTTTGGCACAGCCTATAGAACTCCCACATCAATATGTTTCTCACAACCTGCTAATATCAGATTTTCTCTAATCTTATGAACTGACTCCAGACAGTAGGAACTAATGTCATCTCTAGGTGAGAGCTAACACACAGAACTGAAAAAGATAGAGATTTTGGAAATAAATATGTCACAGGAAGAATTAATGGGAGTTAGCCACCAACTGAAAGCAAAGCATAAGGATAAGATTAAAACATTCATGACTTTCAGGTTTCCAACTTCACAAGCCGGGATGTTTGAAAGAAGAATGTAAGTGGAAGAGGTAAGTTAGATTAAAGGGATATTTTTGAATCTGATGATTTGAGTCATCTTTATTTCACCCAGATTATGGAGGGCACATTCTGCCTGTCTGTTAAGTATCAATAAATTGATTCTTGCATGCCAGGCCTTACTTTTGCATGCAGACTCTGAATGATCTCATCCATTCACATGGCTGCAACCACCACCTGCCAGAATGCTGATATCTCAGCTTCCAATCTTTCCCCACTCCAATTGGGTAATAGGATCACATGAATATTCATTAAGTAAATGAATGTATGGTTGAGTAAACCAATATTTCGTAATGCCTCAATGGTTCTTTCTAAAAATACAAAAATGTGAATATGGAATTCAGGCTCGTGGTCACTCTTGATCCAAGACCTATTAGTATAGAATCAATTAATGAAGTCTTAGTGTTGGATAAACCCATCCAGGGCAACATTAGACTAGAGAAGGAAAAGGAATCAAGGACCAAACTTTGGGTTTAGTGATGTTTAAGAGTTAAGAGAAAAAATGAAGCAGGGGGAGATATTAAGGAGGAGTGAACAAGCGAGCTGGAATAAAAGCAGGAAATCCTTGTATAGTAAACAAGAAAATGTTTTGGATGGGGGGCAGTCTATGAGAGAAATGGCCATGGCGGTAGGGATGGCGGATATACATGGGCCCAGCAACATGGACTCCCACTTACCAGGACAGATCTGTTTAATATCATGGCTGACTCTCTGCTTCAGTAGAACCCAACACTAAGTTCCCACTATGTTACTATCTCTTGGAAAGTCAACTTTTCCCTTGGTGGCAAGTTGACTATATTAGACCTCTCCCACTCTGGAAAAGTCAGTAATTTATTCCAGCAGAAATAGACACATATTCTAACTTGTCTTTGTCTTGCCTCCCTGTAAGGACCTTAACCAGCACCACTATTTAAGGGCTTATAGAATTTTTGATTCACAGACATAGTATTCACATAACATCATTTATGTCAGGGAATTCATTTTATAAAAAGAGAAGTGGGTGTAGGCCTTTCACTGTGGGATCCCTTGTTATTACCATACTCCATTTCCCAAAAGATAATGGCCTGATAGTATTGGAGGCTCCTGTTAAAAACATTAGCTGATATGTAAACTTGGGATTAAAACATGAATGGAAGTTCACAATATATGCTATGAATCAAAGCACTAAATAGACTACTACACCTTCAGAAAGAAGACTATGTGGGTCCAAGAACCAATGGGTAAAAGCAGGAGTGACCCTGCTTGCCGTCACTCCCAAGTAACTCCCATTGCTTTCCATGTGAGGAACTGGTGCTTCCATCCTTGCATTATTATCTCTGAGTTTAAATTTCTTGATTCCAAAAGAGGAATTACTTTCATCAGTGGACAAAACAAAAATCCAACAGAATTATAAGTTATGACTGCCATGGCACCTTAGGACCTTGTGACTGGTAAGAAGGGAAGCCACCATCCTGGTAGTGATCACTGACACTAATCATTGACAAGAGACAGAGCTGTATAATGGGAGTGGGAGGAATTTGTCTGACACT
Source organism: Solenodon paradoxus (assembly GCA_004363575.1). Classification (NCBI taxonomy): domain Eukaryota; kingdom Metazoa; phylum Chordata; class Mammalia; order Eulipotyphla; family Solenodontidae; genus Solenodon; species Solenodon paradoxus. Next base: position 512,679 of record RJWH01000299.1, read on the forward strand.
TTGATCATCTACTGGAGCATCAACTTGGTACTTCCAAACCTGATTTTTACTGTGGTTAGAATAGTACAGCAACCTAATCCTGAGAAAACCATGATGATCAGGGTATGACCCCTCAAAAATAAGTCATACCATGAAGTGTGATACAGAGACCAGAAGAAATGCTACCTGATGATGAGAGAGTCTAGATGGACAGTGGAAGCGGAGGATAATTAATATCTGTCTCCTTGAGGCCAGCCAGATGGCAGTATCATAATTTACCTATTATCATTCTCTACTAAGTTTTTCAGGAAGAGCAATCCACTAGAGTACTGTAAGAGCTACTCTAGAATATATATGAAAAAGTGTATTCAAGTGGTACAAAATAGTGACTCTGTTAGATGCTATGATACACTGCCTAGATCCCTCTTCAATGAAGGATTTGTCACCCCTTTTGCTGGGGGTACAGGCTTCAGCTCTCAGTCCTTTCAGGGATTGCCTTAACTACAGATAGTGTCTTTGCCAAAGGACATGCCTCTTTCCAGGACAGACAATGCCAATAACTGATTTATGTGGGAATAGAAAAGCCTGGCCTTTTGGCTTAACTTAAACTGACTTCAAAGATCCATTCTAGCTTTTGCCCAACCCAAACTGTGGTTAACCTGCATCTCAGTTCCCATCTTCCTCCTTCCAATCCTGCTTCCTTCCTCTACCCTCCACAGGTGTTGATGATAAAGACTCTTTTTAATAAATATCCAGCATTCTGGACTCAGATTCTGCTTCCCAGGTAGCCCAACTTTTGATTCTTCCTTAATGATTAATGACATTATTATTCCTGGATAAAGGCTATCTTCACACTACTGTTCATCATTTCTTCCTAGGATCAGTCATTCTAGATATCTCAAGTGCTTGGTTTCAGCTCATGGGGCTCCTTTCTATGTAGAAATTCATGTGATCTGGCATCTATTTTCATTGAATTTCTATTGTCCACATTTTCACCAATATGACTGCTATTAGGATGTGGGGCCTTGGAATCTTGGAATACCTTATAATTCTGATCAGAGCTTACAACTTTTTCAGCAGATCACACAAAAAAAGGAAATCCAATTCTACTAATGTTTATTGAATACCTACTGCCGCAGAAACAAGCTACTATCTAGGAATTTACAGAGGTGAATAAGTCTTTTCTCCAAAGAATTTGCTAAAATGTGCTAGACTAGCAATTTCCTCCTTTAAAGAATAACCCAGGAGGAGCAGCAGAGTCTTTAGCTTTTCACTATCATATGCTTTCTTCCTTCAGAGCCCAACTCTTGCTGTGAGTTTCAAAAGCTGCATTCAGAGTTGAACACATCCTAGCCTATCTGCCCTTCTATCTTCCCAAATAGAAGATTGGACATCCAGACATCTCTTTCACAAAGGTGATTCTTACCAAAGTCGAGGGATAGACTAAATGCCACAAATGATGTTCTTATGGCTTAATCCTCACTGGGGAGTAAATGAGTCTGATTTTATTAATGAGGAGGCTCATGAACAAGTACTAGTCACAGCACCCCATTGTGTATATCAAGTAATCACTTAAATTGGGTGACACTAAGAGGCTGTTTTCACTTCTTCAGTATAGTAGTTAAGAAGGTCAAAGCTCAGAATTCTGGCTCTAGAGAAGCAAGTTCATATTCAGCATTTTACACATTACATCTATGCTATTCTAGATGGTCAAACTCCACAGGGAGTTTCCTCAGGGACCAATCAGTATACTGATAAACATCTTAGATTATTTTATTAGAATAATAAATACAACTTCACCCAGGGAGATAGGAGGGAGCTATAGCCTCAGTTTCCTTATCTGTAAAAGAAGCATAATAATGCTTGTGCAACCTGCCTTATAGTTTCTTGTTCTGGTCAAATGGAAATATATAAATTTGTTTCATAAAAACTAAAACACAGTGGCAAACGCTGGTGACTCAGGCAACTGAGACGTTAGCATGTGGACCACGTAAAGCCCAAGGACCTGGAGCTGGGATGAAAACCCAAAATGAAACAAATAAATGAATGCTGCTTCTTCTCTTTATTTCTGTCTTTTGGCCTGCCTGCCTTCATTCCTGCCTGCCTTCCTGCCTTTTGTTAAATAAATAAGGCACAAGATCAATGTTCTCAATCACATAGTACAAAAACATGTTTGGTTTCCATAAGACAATACTTTCTAATTTGAGTGCCTTCAGATGAATGACAGTCCCCAACAGGTTTAACACTTGGTAGGTTGCATTAATTTCCACAAAGTCACTGACCCTGAAAACTTTTGAATTTGTAATTTTGCTTTTGCAAATATAAGATATTATTATCAATCTTTTAAAAGAAACTCCTACCTGCATGCATTGTTACAGTGGTGCTGCATCATTTACAATGTAATAAATTATAGAGAAATATATAGACTACAAATGCATCCCATTTGACTGTGAACTCATTGAGGAGAAATGGAGTATCTTATTTATATTATTTCCAAAATCTAGACAGTGTCTAGGCATTGAACATATGCAGTTAATACTTGTTGGGCCTAAATGAATAAAATGATGTGAAAAGGGAATACACTGTAATAGGGTATATATTAAGGAGAAGCAGGATATGAAAATCAAGCAAGTAAAAATCTGGAGCTATTAAAAAGTAAAAGTAAGTGATCAAGTAGAAACGATGTTTTGTTCCTTTAAAGAGAAGACAAAAATGCTAAAATAATAAATATTGAGTACCTAGTAGACATAGGGACACATCAAGACAGTTTCAACATCAGGGAATGAGGTTCAGGGAAGGGGATAAGAGGTAGGTCTTTTAAAGACAAAAACCAGAGCCATGTCCCATAATAAGAAAGCAATATCTGAGCTTATATAGATACGTACTGAACTACCTTAAGATAGTCTGCTGCAAATGGAGGTGTCCAGTTTAGGTTTATCACATTAGCTGTCTCTGTTACTTACAAAAGATGACTGTCTCAAGGTGATAGTGTTCAACTACACCCCTAGTTTGTAAAGTGCCCAAGAGTTGGGATTGTGTTATTCAGTTTTATCTGCACAGGTAGCTAGATCATAGTACATCATCCTCCAGTCATCTTCAGCTTCAACTTCATACCTGCAATTCACCAATGCCTCAGTAATAAGTCCAACCTTGACTGGAGAGTAGACCATAAGCTGTCCATGCCACTGCCTAGACTGTTGGTCTGGATATCTTTCACTTCCAGAACCTGGAAGTTCTGGAATAAGAATACATTGACTGGACAAGTCATTGGCCCAAACAAGGCCTATCTATATGGGAAGATGAATTTAGCACCTCAGGAAGCAAATACATCCTAAATACAAGAAGGAAGGAAATTCCACTGAAGACCACCATTTTGACTATCCACCAGCGGATAGAAGTTAAAGCAAAATTGCCTTCACCTCAAACAGGGGTCAGAAAACAAGGGATTGCAAATCCAGCCAGCAGCCTATTCTCATAAATGAAGCTTTATTTTAACTCAGCCATGCCCATTTATTTACATATTGTTTCTGGTTGCTTTCATACTAGGACGACTGAATTGAGCAGTAGCAAAGGAGAACTTATGGGCTGCAAAACTCAGAATTTAAATTCAGTATCTAATCCTGTACAGAATGTTTTCTGACACCTGACCTACAGTTTTAATGCTTATTTTAGCCTGTCTGATCTCCTCCATACTTCAGGTTGCTTAAAAACATGCTCGTATTTCCCCCACTACAACTGGTAATACATTATACAATGAAAATGTTGAAATTGATTGACAAGTGTTCATCTAAGAAACATTAGTAAGTGCACAGATGAGCAGGAAAATCTAGAGATGCTTTCTGTTTTCTGTGGAAAGGCTATTTCCATGTCTTTTCTTTTCAATATGTTAATTTTTTTTCTGTTTTATTCCACAGGGGCACCATAATAAAAACGTCTTAAGCTTTGTTGCAGAGGGTTTTGTTTTTTGCTGTATTTTTTTTTTTTTTAAGAAAAGGTGTAGACAGGAATGAAAGTGAACAGAAACAGACAGACAGGGAGACAGAAGAGGAAGAAGTACTTTATATTATTTAGTTGCTCATCTTGATTGTTACTTCCTGTCCTAGGTTTCAAACCCCAGGTCCTTGGGTTGTGCATGGACTGCATCTGGCAAACTTAACCGTTACACCACCAGGGTGTGCCATTGTAGAGGTTTTAAAGAGTCTCTGAAAATGGAACTCTAGTTCAATGCAGCAACCCAATTCTACTGTAGTGCTTGCCATTGAGGAAATATTCAGCAAATATTAGTCGAAAGAATAGTGGGTAAACATGCTTCCTCTTCTAGCAGCAAATAACTTTATTTAAAAATACGTTGTTTGAAAACATATGTAAACTTGAATTTCACAATGTTCATAGCTCCATGGTTAATTAAATAACACCCAGGCATATGTTTGTTTGAAGAATGCCAACATATTTGTAGGGAGATAGTCTAAAAAACACACATTGATATAAGAAACTCATCAGGCCAATTCAGTATGAAGAACTCCTCCCCACCCCAAACAAATAATAGCATAGTGATCAAAATGAACATCGGCAACCTCAATTGAAAAAACCAGATTATACTACAGAACTTCATTTCTAAGTTGAGACTGACCAACATTTCTTCATAGAAACAGTCCTACAGGGGAGAGATGGTTAGCTTCTCATCTAACGTAGCCATTATGGCAAGGAGGACTTGTTTGGAGGAAAACTAATCTGGATTCTATCAGTTCTGGGTATGTGACTAATCAGTTGACTTGGGCAAATGTAATTCTTTTCCTAGGTAATTGTTAAGTTTTCACTTGAAAGCCCTCCTTCCTTTCTCCACTCCTCTTTCACCTCTAGCATCCCCTCCCCTAGAACTCAATGATGTCAATCATTTTGCAGATCAATCTGATTTCCCAAAGTACTTTAGGCTCCAGAAAAACTAAAACTCTCATTCCTCTAGTTCATCTAATCTTAAGATGTTGTAAAGAAAATCATCTAACTGAATTTGCTTTCACTAAAATGTTAAAGGTTCACCATCATTTTACTCTCCCCAAATCGTTCATGTTTTCAGAAAGGACTTCTAAATTACCAAATGAGTGTCTGGTAGTTAAAGTGCAGGCAGAGAAGAGGACATGTCATTCCACTTCCCCTTTGGAAATGTTCATACTGCTTTTCACTAATCTAAGGATGATGTGATCCTCTTTGGGACCTACTTCTGGAGTCAATTCTTCTAAGTTTGGGTTTCTATGGAACACAGAGGTCTGGAAATACCCTGAATATTTGAGGAAACAGAGGTGCATTTTCTGAAAAGATGATCTTTAGCTTTCTTAATATCCTAAAAATAATACTCCATGAGTCCAGGATAGTTAGGGGTAGTTAAGAATCTCTGCTCTAATAATCTAATAATTTCATGTTTTTTCCATACATATACATATATATAGTGAAATTAGTTTTCAAAATTGTACCAATGCCACCGCCTTCTACTTCACGACATCTTAACAACAGCAAAAAAAAAAAAAATGCTATCAGATGTGATTTATGTCAGTTTGAGAGGGAAAATGATATCTTGTGGTTATGTTAATTTGTAATTGTCGTTTATTGTTGATGAGAGAGAATTTTTGTCCTACATTTTTGTTGACCTGCTTTTTATTCTTTCGCAAAATGTTCAAGTACTTTGAATGCACATATAATATGCAATTGATGTTTTTCTTATCAATTTCCACTTTTTAGAGAGTTGTCATTTTAATAGATTAAGCAAAAAAATAAGGTAAATTTTTTAAAACCAAAATATGTTTTAATGTAGTCAGACAATCTTAACTTTTTTCATCCTATTTTCAAATTTAGTATTCTTCCTCCTTTAGGAATATCCCATTAGCAATTCTTCAATAGGTTATTTCTACTGGTTTAAAATTTATGTGTAACTATAAATCTACTTTAAACTCTTTTTGATATATGACTTGAAAATAAGAGTCTGAATTATTGTTCAAATTATTTACTCACAGTGTCAACTCATTTATTAACTACTTTTCCACAATTGGATGAATCATTTATAAAATGGGAATTTATGAATCAGGGACCACTGAAAGAGATAACAATATTGAGGCTTCTGAAAATAGATGCTTATTTCCCAAATGCCAATACTTACAGGGATCCAGAGGTGACATAAATGTAAAATGCTGGTTGTGGTGGAAGCTATAGCAAAGCAAAGATAACCTGACTTCCTAAAGGCATTCAAATTCAAATGCTAGATATGTCACTTTCATTTTTTCAGTTAAAAATGAGAAAGTAGACCTACCTATCTCATTTGCAACACTCAGCTATATTTTATCCTGGAAGGTAAGCCAGAAAGAATACATTTAGAGAATAATGAATTGAAATTAGCATTTTTCTTAGACTCTGAATCATAAAGATGTTCAGGATTCTGCATCCTATAGAGTTCACAAAAATGTTTTACATGAGAACCTGATGTGACTGAAGAGTATTTAGGACTCTGGAATTCTGCCACTGCTCTCTACTCCCCTCCATCTAACCAACTTTCTAGAATCTGTGCTCAGAAAACTGAAAAGACTGTAAGCATGAATTTATCTATTTCCACGTGGCCAGTCTTCATCCACATGTCTCATGGGCCCTTGTCACCTGGCAAGCTGTGCTCACTTGTGAAGGTTGTGATAAATTTCTACCCTGATCCAATTGACCTGTGCATTAGACTTGACAAGTAGTCATTCTACATTGGATAAAATGTCAACTGTTAAAGATAAACTTTCAAAGGAAAACAATTTCAGATGGAAAGGATGAAAAACTAGAAAGAAGATCACATGGAAAATCTTCTTATGTCACTAAATGCTTAAGCAATTTCCTTTATTCATTCCTTTGTTTGTTCATTCATTCATTCATCCAACAAGTACTGCTTGAACTTCAATAATTTTCCTGACATACAGTATAAGTGATATAAGGAAAGTGTGTCTAAATTTTTCTCTTTAGTTGGTAAAAGTCTAACTGGAAGATTAATAATTATTACAATGTAGTAATTGTTTTACAGGGGTTTTCTCAAGGTGTTATGGAAGTTAGAAGGAACATCAAAGTCTGACTGGGAAGTGATGGAAGTTTTGACAGAGGATGATGCTTCTGTGTTAACACTTGAATAAAAAAAAGTTGTCATAACTGACTTCCCAAGGACTTGATCTACTTGAAATTATGTGCTAATTATTAGGAGGGAATGATGATCTCCTCTCCCAGACCCCAAGTAATAAATACCTTAATGAAATTTTTTTGCTCATTTATTATTTTCTTCAGAGTATTTTATTTTAAATTGGAATATGCATATTTAGGATTCACTTTGGCTGCATATAATAATCAAACTAACCAATATATCAAATTTTTTAAATCATGAAAATGACTACTGCAAGATAGGGGTATATATCATTGTACTTCCCTCTCTTTAAAAGAAAGTCCAGAGGTAATAAGATTAGGGTTAGTGTGGCAACTCCATGGATGTTAAGAATCTTGTTTTCTTCTGCTTTGCCATTATTTCATCCTTCATTTCAGGCTTCAATATAGTTGTTGAAGTCCCAGCTCTCATAAATGCTCTTCATTCAGCAGGAAGAAAGAAAAGCAAGTTCTCCCTTTCTTTCAAGGTACTTAGTACTAAGTGTCATAAATAATTCATCTGACATATCATTGGTCAGAACTTAGTCACATGATCAGAACACATGACAAGGTAGGCTGGGAAATGTAATCTTTTGGCTTGCTGAAAATGTGTCAAGATAAAAACTGAGCTTACTACTAAGGAAGAAAGGGTAAACGTATATGGAGAAGCAACCAGCAGATTCTGTCACATATTATCAACTCCCTGGACTTGAATACTTGAATGCCCGAAGACAACATTATAACCTCTCCTCGCCATTTTAATCATAGGTAAAGCAAATAAAATAAAAGTAAAAAGTGGACTCTGTGAAAAATAAGTTTAGGAAAAACTGTTATAAAGTTAAACAGACTTCTTTATTGTAGGATATTTTAGAATCCTTTGTTTGTCAATTTCCATTAAAGGGTGCCAGGGCCGCTCTATAACAAATTTCCCAATATATTCAATAAGTAAACAATTTATTAAAAAGTTTTTTTTTCTCTGGAGAATAAAGACTAGTGTTCCATAGGACATATTTTGAGAAATGCCAATCAAGTGAAAATGCTATATGCTTTGCATTTCCAGTCTTGTGCTTGCTGGTAGTTTGTTTCTTACTGGTTAGTTTTGAGGATTAGATAAAAAATAATAATTTGAAATTTAATCCAAGTATAATGTCTGGCAAATAGCCTGTATCTATTTTTCTGATAACTAGACTATATTTTTTAGAACTGTTTAAGATTTACCGAAAAAAAAATTAGCAGATAGTATAGAATTCCTACAAATCCCCTCTATGCATTTCCCCCTATTATTAGTCACATTAGTGTGATACATCTGTGGTAATTAATAAATCAACATCAGCACAGTATTAACTAAATTTCATCACTGATTCAGATTTTCATAGTTTTTGCCCATTCCAGGATTTTCTTTTTCAATTCCAGGATTCCAACAAGAATAGCCTTATGCTTAATCACCAAATTCCTTAGATTGCTCTTACTTGTGACAGTTTCTAAGATATTCTTTGTAAAAAGAAGTTTCAAAGAGTTGTGTTCTGTTATAGAATCCCCTGTTATTTGGACTTGTTCTGATGTTCTCATAATTAGTCTGGGCTTATGGAATTGGGAGAAGATCACAGAGGTAAAGTCATATTCATCACCATATCTAGAGTACTTACTATCATCATGGTTTATGACTCAATGCTGACCTTGGTTACCTGACTGAAGTAGTGTTGGTCAGGTTTCTCCACTGTAAAGTTACCCACTTTCCCCCTGCTTCCCATATTGCACTATTTGGAAGTAAAGAGCGAGCCCACACTTAGGAGTAGGGAGTTATGCTCCTCCTACTTTAGTGTAAAATCTTTCTGTAACTTATTTAAATTTCTTCTACGAAGTAGATTTGTTTCTTCTCAACAATTCATTAATTTATTCAATCATTTATTTATATGAATATGCTCTCATAAATACTTACTTAAATTTTGATTTACAATCCTTTACTACCTTATTTTGTTGTTCAAATTGGTCCAACTTTGGCCATCCAGAGCTTTTTTTGTTAGGTCTTGTGCCCCTCTGACATAATCCCATTGGTGTAGGTTGCCTTGTTTTATTCTGAGAATTTCACTACAAGATATTCAGATTCATCTTGTATTCATCTTCCCCAGTCCTAGAATCACCCATTTCTTCAAGAATTATTCTCTTCTTAATTGGAGGATGGTATTAGAAACCCATACGTGTGCAAGGTGTGCTCATTGCTATAAGAGTGCCATTATTCTAAAGTTCTATCAGCAAGCAGAACAAAAATATAAATATGCATATATTGGCACATGTATATACACATTTATAAATATTTCTTTATGTAATCATCTTACCAACATGAAGTTAAAATGAGTTCTTAATAAAAATTCCAACTTCAATCCATTACTACAAGGATTATTACAGGTTTCTTCCCTTGTTTTTCTCTAAATTTCTACTACAACAATAAGAAATCTGACTCCCACAATCTGCCATCCATTTACTTAATTGTCCAATCCTAGTAAACATGTATAGCAATCTCTGAATTATTAGCCTATATTCCTGTAGGAGCCAACTTTATAGACTACAGTACATTATTTATGTGCAGTTCCTTTTGTCTTTTATCTTAACATTCATTTCCAAAATACTGGTTACTTAGGTGAATACCATCCCCCACCCCTCACCCTCTTCTGTGAGATTGTTTCAGACATTTATAATACAATTAGATTCTACCATCATAGTCTTCATTTTTCTAGACTTTTCTGACCACTTAAATGATTTTTTTTTAATTTGGACTACATTAAAAGTCACACTTTGTGTTGTAGAAGTATATGGGTTTTACTATATATGTAGTGTCATGTAGCCATAACCATAGTACCACATGGAATAGTTTACCATCATAAAAATACTCTAAGCTTCATCTATTCATTCTTCCTAGATCCCAAAAACCTCTGACAATCATTTTTGTTGTCTCTATACCTTTACCTCTTTCAAACTATCATAACTTAGAATATAATTCTGGAATATCTTATAATTAGAGTCATGTAGTCTTTTCAGACTGGCTTCTTTGGCCTAGCAATATGTCTTTAAGGCTCCCCAAGTATTTCTGTGACTTGATGGCTCATTTCTTTTTATTGCTGAATAATATTCCATTGTGTACATATACCACAGTGTATTCATCACCTGTTGAAGGACATCTTGATTTCTTCCAGGTTTTGGCAATATGAATAAAACTACTATAAAAATTCCTATGTAGGGTTTTGTTTGGACAAATATTTTTAACTCAGTTGGGTAAACACCTAGGAGCACAGTTGCAGAATCATATGCTAAGATTATGTTTAGTTTTGTAAGAAACTGGCAAATTATCTTCCAACTGTTATATCACTTTGCATTCCTACAAACAATAAATGAGTGTTCCTATCGCTTCATATCTTTGCCATCTTAGTGTTATTAATACTGCCCATCTTCCATCTTCATGGATTTCATCTATTCCAATTGATGTATAATGGTATCTCATGTTGTTTTAATTTGAAATTCTCTAAAAACAACTGTTAAACACCTTTTCATATTTGTGTGACATCTTCATATATTTTAGATGAATTGTCTATTCACATCTTTTGTCCACATTTTTCTTTATCTATTGGTTTTCTTATTCTTGATTTTTAAGAGTTCTTAGTATGTTTTAACAGGTTTTTGACAAGAAAAAGTCTATAGCCATAGCAAGGCTGTATTGTTTTTATAAAAATTGACACTATAAAGCATTTTCACTAGGTCTTATTCAAGTAGATCATATATAGCTATTGACTTTAAACATAGTTATTTTATTCTCAAGTTTACCTAATTACCCAAACTTTTCTGATTTATTTTTTCATGTGTTAACTCTTTATATAACAACTCCTTTAAATGTTTCTTTTCTTAGAAAAGCTAGAATATTGCATTCTCTATGTATATGGATAAATACTGAAATTGTATGATAATAGAAGTGTAAAATCAGACTTCCAACTCAAAAATAACCTATTTCTACAATATTCGTTCATTAAAAATAGGAAGAGAGAGTTAGAGAAATATAAAAGATTCAAAAGAGGCATTTAGAAAATTGCTTTGCATAGAAAATAATAAGTAGATTTCACTATAAAGCTTTCATTGTAAAGCCAACGGAATAGAGAATAACTGGTGACAGGAATTGTTGATAGTGGCAATTAATATTCATAACAGCCATCATATAGCTATAAAATATTACTGATAGTTATAGCTAGTATATAAAATCCAATTGACTTCCTTGGGATTGTTACAATAATGTCATTATAGTCTGAAATCATGTTACAAAAGTATAATCATTATACTGCTGGCCTAAATAAAATGAGAATTTGCACAGAAAAATATTAATCTGTTTACTTACATTTTGCATTTAACTTAACTCAAATGCCTCCTATCTAAATTGTTTATCTTCTAGACCTTTCAGAAATGTACAAATGCAAGCACCAACTAAGGTGATATCTACCATGAATAAATAAAATACAAAGGTTAATCATTGTGGAAATTGCTAACAAAAACAAACTTATAGGCTACTTTGACATGTAGAAGTAAGATTTCAAAAGGTAAAGCACAATACAGATTCAACAAGGATAGTTATACTATTTTTGAGTTGTCTGAATGCAGTTAGCTGCATAGTTTAAGTAATGAGTTACCATTCTCATTTGTACATTATTTTATCATTTTCTCTGCACAAGTGAAAAAATTATTTGAAAAAAGTTTTCTATGTTGTTTGAATTGTTCAAAGAGCAATTTGATGGAATAATGATGCTCAAAATAAAGAATTAAGAGATCTGGGTTCAAGTACAACTGCCACTTATTAGTTGTCTGTTTTTGGAACTTAATGTTTAAGAGTGTGGAAAATTGGTGTGCCCTGGAGGCTCAAGAGTTAATTCTGTGGCTCCAGCATGGTCCATGTAAAAGCCTAAGGGCCCAAGTTCACAACCCAGGACCAGAGTAAATTTTAAAAATGGATAAATAAATAAAATACATGCTTCTTTCTCATCTCCTTCCTTTCTGCCGGCTTACTTCTTGCCTGCATTCCTGACTGCTTCCTTCCTCCTTAAAAAAAAAAAAAAAGCAAAAACAAAAACAGCAGCAACAAAAAAATAATTGGAGTGGGAACTGGAAACCAACTCCTAGGTTTGAATTCTCTCCCTCCATCTCTGCCTCCCCATTCTTCTCCCTTCCTTTAAGTTCTTCTACACTACTCCTAGTTTCTTTCCCAACAACATGCTCCTTTACTTCTTGACTTCCCCACTGTTTCTTTCTCTTCCATCTCTGTCCTCTGCTTTTTTTTCTTTTTCTTTTCTCCAGTCACCGTTCACCTTCTCTTTCTTTTTCTAAAGATATTCACAAAACTTGCTCTTTTTAACTCCACCAAATGTTAATGAAATAACTGAGTATACACAGCTTCATGTCTTTTATGAATCAGTTTATTTTCATGACTGTGATAGGCATCTGTTATGTTTTCTGACTGGCCAAAATATTTTGACCACCCTTACTGTATTTGAGGATTTTTCAGCTTGAAAATTCAGTGCCTCCTCCTCAACCTTATGTGTAGTCAAAGCACAGGAGGCATATGGCTTAGAGAGAGTACACCCATGGGACTTCCTCACATGAGATTTAAGATTGGGAAGAAGGTAACTGGGAGTAGGAGAGTCTGCACGCCTGCAAGAAAAGATGACAGAGGCATGACATCCATGAGAATACACCTCAGAACTCCAACTACAGGGAACATAATTGACCACAAGCCCCAGTTAGTGCAGTATTTATACTAAGGCCACACTTTACGCATGGCTGACTACTCAATGGGTGATGCAGGAATATTCAGGCAGGCCCATTCCTATTTTCTGAAGACCAATTTCAGCTGGTTGATTCCCTGAAGAACCTTTCAGAAACTTCCTTAGCCTGCAGCAGTCTAGCACATCTCTCCTCACATTCTGTCTCTTTTCCCTTCTTTCAGGGTCACACTTGGTTGGCAGTTTAATGACTCTCTCCTCCTATTCGATTTTCTCTCATATAGGTATTTCCCCTAATAAAATCCTTGCATATTTAATTCTTTCTTGTTGTCCACTTCTAGGAGGGCCCAGAGTAATACAAGGAGCATTCAGTTTTGAGGGAAGGCAGTGACAGCAAGTTTAAATTTTTAGCATTGAAGTAGCAATGGTTGCAGAAAAGTCAAGGTCCATGCTTCTTGAATATAGTGGGTGTTTCCTTATCAGGGAAATTCTAAGGTGTGTGTTGGGCTATTTCCTGTAAAAGATTAGCCTCAACTCTCATTCTTTAGCTATCCCTAAAATTTCATGAGTCTCCTAATATTTAATGTAAAGTATAGCTTATCCTTAACTAGTCAAATTAATTAACTTTTTCTTCCTTACAACTGAAAATTCATGGTACAGAAAGCATTTACAGAAGCGGTTACAAGAAGCAACAGAAGCTCAGAGAAAGAGAAAATCTGGGGTAGGCTATCTGAGCTAGTTGGGGTTGATTGTTCATAAAATTCAGCTTATAATAAGATTAATATTCTTGCATTACATGGCACATACGCAGCACCAAAAGAGTTAAAGTAAGCAATCCAATTAACACCTACAGTCACATGGAATAAAGTACCAATTAAAAGCAAGACTGAGTGACCAAATAGCTGCTACCATAGGGAAAAATAGATAGAGTAAGGAATTAAAAGTTGTAGGATAAACTGATTACTTCTAATTGCACTGTACAGTTTGAACAAAAACAACAAAAGGCTCAGCCTATTAAATTCTCAGCTAGTAGAAAAAGATGGGATATCTATGACTAAGTTATGAATCTCTTATTAAAAGTAATTGCCAGGTAACATACCAGAAAATCAAATTTTAAATTTGATTGGGTTGCTTTATTGGATCAGTTGAATTCACAGCCAAAACTGTTCTTTTATAAGAAAGTTAAGGGAGAGAATGAGACTCCAGGAACTGGACCGTTAACTTAAGGAAAGATTTGAGTGACTCAGAGTATTCCAAATCACAAAGTTCCCTGAGTCTGTCTCCAGAAGAAGCACCTCCTACTCCTCTTTATGAGAAGGCTCCACTTGCCTAGCCTAAATATCTTGTGATTGTACATCACAACTCTTGTTTCCTTGCAAAGGAGACCATTTGTCTCCTGCCACTTGTACCATCTCTCATTGTCTCCAGATCTTTACCTGGAACCAGATCCCAGCAAGTCAAAAGTAGGCAAATATAAAGTCAAATCCAAGAACCAAAGACTCACACATAAAAGAATTGACGATTTTGATAATTTGTGTTCATGAATGGAAGGCAGGAAGGTTAGGAAGGAGGAGAGGGGAGTGGAGGGGAGGGGAGCAGAGGAGGGGAGGAAGGCGGGGTGGGGGTGCAGAGAAGGGGAGGGCAGGGAAGAAATATGTTCTAAAAGAGAAAAAAACAGAGGAATAATAATTTTAGAAGAGGCTAAATTGAGCAATATGAGTACAGTAACCTGAGATTTTAGATTAATGTTTGAGATAATGACATAGACTTGTTTGCTTGGTTGATTGACTGAAACCTAGACTCAGCAGTGTCTGCTGTGAAGCTTACCAAATGCCCCTTTGATGATTGCTGGGTCAGCAGGTAGAGGCTGTCAGATAATCTCTCACCTTGGTCTTTACAAGGCGTAATCAAACAGATCATGGAAAACATAAATCAGATTCTGCTGCCTGAAATGGAAGACTGCAATGCAACATGTATTTTTAATTTTAAAATTTGAAATGATGTTAGCAGTTCAACACTGAAAGCTAACTACTGCAGAATTCCCTTTAGCTCAGGGAAGGCCAGTTTTTCCCTTACAGTCAGCTCTTCAACTGATTGGATGAGTCCCATTCAGTGGAGGCCACTCTACTCTACTCAAAACCCATCTATTTAAATGCTGTCTCATCCAGAACATTCTCACAGAAACATCCAGAATAAAGTTTAACTACCTGGGCACCATGTTCCAGCCAAATTGATACATAAAATCAACCATCACACAAGAAAAAAAATAAAACTCTTCATCAGAAGAATCTGCATTATAAATTAAGAACTCTTTCTATAGTGTATTTAGTCTTTTTATAAATAATTCAAAAATTCAATGACTAAAACAATATAACTTGAGTCCTGTTTAGATTACTACATTTAAATGCTATAAAATTCCCTACTATACATGCTTTAAAGTTACTTGTTCTGATGATCAGTGGTTAGAACAGAGGGCCCCAGCCTATCATGCTTCCTCTAAATTCAATTTTTTTCCAGTCAATATGCTTTCTTCAAGGATTTCAAGCAAGTTCTTGATATTTATACCATCTAACTAAATAGAAGCCTGTGAAAGATAATGGGTGAACATTAAGACTTGAAAGTTCTGATCCATGAGGTCATCAGGATATTGATCTTGCTTGTTTATATTTGTCTTGTCAATAGAAATCGTAAGATATATGTCACCTTAATGTGTATTACTAGACAATAACTGCAAAATCACAGAGTAGATCTTACACTTCAGTGACAGGCAAACAGATAAAGATGATTGAGATTTAGAGAACATTTTTTTCCCCTAGACAAATGGAGACCTAGCAACAAAAGCATATTCTTTTAATTTAATTCAGTCAAGGTTACTTTTTCATGATGTTAGAGTGATAGAAACCCTACAGATAATATTCTCATAAAAATTTCTTGGCCAAATACATACACTCAAGTGAGATTAAAAAGAATCAATGAATTATTCTACTAAAAGCAAGTTTTTTAAATAAAAATCTGCAGAAAAAGATGAATTAACTTTATGCATTATGATATAATTGATTGACCTTTCTTGAACTGAGAATTTCAAGGACTCTGAGTCAGACAAAAACCTATTTAGTTTCACTGTAAGGCTTTATATCTCTGCTTTAAACCAGTCTTGGGTTCAGTGCTCAAGGTAATTATCACTG
Source organism: Solenodon paradoxus (assembly GCA_004363575.1). NCBI lineage: Eukaryota > Metazoa > Chordata > Mammalia > Eulipotyphla > Solenodontidae > Solenodon > Solenodon paradoxus. Next base: position 528,745 of record RJWH01000299.1, read on the forward strand.
TTAGTCACAACAGGAGATTCTTGGCCACTAACAGAAGCAGTATACTAAAAGCATTAGTTTCCTACCAGGCATCCCATGTCAGCATCTATCAGCATCCTGCAGTCCTACCTTTGAAAGAGTATGACTATTCTAGAAAGTATTGTAGAAGCACATATATAAATATACCTTTCATACTTAAGAAGAGAATAACAATTATTATTTCAAATCATGTTTAACAGTTTAATGATATAGCTGGGTAAGCATTGGTAAAACATCTTCTCTTGTGTCTACTTTCGATTCATAAAATGTCTGTGCAATTTGTGGCTACTGCAGTAGATGGCAGTATTTTAAAACTTCCCGCATTTGAAAATCAGGACAATTGGATGATTATATTTAATCAGACTATTTATATTATATATAGATGAATCTATACAAAACAGTCATGCTTTGATTCTCAAATTTATTACTTCCTGGGCAAATGTTAAAAGGCGATGAATCTTGAATTAACAAACATTATCTGCATACTTGAGAGGTGCCAGGTGTTACTTGGGGGGGGGGGGTCCTTGAATCATGGGAGCAGGAAACGTTAGGGTTAACTTGTGGCAATAATTATAATTAGCAGTAGAGACTTATAGAACCCAGGTAACATTAAATGTGTTTTTAAGGTAGCCCAATACTGAATAAAGGATTTACATCTTATATTTCACCTTTCACCCAGGAAAGGTGAAATTATTCTCTCCACTGAAAATATTTCTGACACTCAGATTTGCATTGGTAATCTTTATAAATTGCTTTTGACTGAATATTGTATAGTATCAGTAATATTTAATTTCATTGAGAGATATATCCCTGACTTTGAAAACTTCACTTAGAAAAGTTAGTTAAGCTTTGGTTTTTCTGTTGTTGTCACTGCATCATTTTACCATATGGCTGAAAATTTTCTCCATTATTCAAAAATAGGTGATGGAAAATAATGTCTGGAAGGTCAATAGTAAAACAACATAACTTAAAAGTGTGTGTAATCCACTCTTCTCCAGCCTGGCATTTTATTATTTCTCAACAGACTGCCTGAATGCAGAATATTAAACACTTCAACATTCTGGAGACCCTTCTTCATAAACACCCAGTATGTGGGTTTTTTTTTCCTGTTTTAGATCAATTGCTACATCATGCTCTTGGTTCCCTTCCTTTTTCTTTGCTCCATTTGCCATTATCCAACCTCTCTTTTTTCAAAGGCATCTGCCTCTGACCCTAGTCGCAATCTTTTCCATTTTTTAAAAAATTAAAATTAAAACCCTGTCTTTGGATCCAGAAACTTATTTTTGTTGTTGTCTATATTAGTTATCTCAGGATACTATAATAAAATACTATAGCTGGCATGGTTTAAACAACAGAGATTTATTTTCTCATAGTTCTAGAATCTAGAAGTCCAAGGTCAGTACACCCACATGATGGGGTTGGAGGAAGAGCTCTTTTCCTGGCTTAGAGATGGCTGCCTTCTCCCTGTGTCCTCACATGATGAGGAGAGATGAATCTCTGTTCCTCTTCCTATAAAGCCACTAACCCATCATAATTGTCCTACTCTCAACACCAAATGTAATCCTAATTACCTTCCAAGACCCTATCTCTAAGTACTGCCACACCAAGGAATTTGTGATAGTAGCCTACACCAAAACAATGAATTTTGGAGAAGGTATACATGCATTCAGTACTTAATATTTCCTCCTCATCCTCTTTTGGAACATTTCAGATAATGTTTTGGAAAGAAGAAATTTCACTTCATGTTCCTCTTCTTTCCTCTCATTTTCCCACATCTTTCCACAATTTAACTTCTGTCCTTTTATGTGACTGAAATCACTAATATCACCAGTGACCTTGTGTTTGTTAGGTCCAAAGACTGCTTTTCAGTTATTACTGTTCTCCTTTGAGTTTCCAGTGTTGTTGACCATTTCGTTTCTTCTTGGTTTTCTCCTCTGGCTTCTAAGAAATGTTGCTTTTTTCTGTTTTCTCCTCTCTCTAGAAATTCTTCTTTTTCTCAGTTTCCTTTAGATTGTCTTCCTTAGTGATCCCAGTGCCAGAGCTCCATCCTTCAAAATTGGTATCATCGCTTTTCTACTTACTCCCATGTCCCTTAGACGTCCCCTGTCCATGATGCAAAGGTAGCTCCTTGCATTCCAAGCAATCTGTATCACTGCCCTTGTTATTTAAATAAGTATTTTATCAGATGGACTTGAAATGTGTCTCCTTTTTGATTCTGGCCTTTTCCTTCGTGGCAACAAGAAACAATTGTATTCTCTTCCCTAGAAAAACTCTTAAAATGTGTTTTTTTATATCTTCATTATGGTCTTTCTCTATTAAAATGTTTTATTGAAGTAACATTGATTTATAACATATAGATACCATCATGTACATCATTATAAATCAACATCTGTGTGTACTAAATTTTTTCACCACTAAAAGTCTAGTTTCCATTCTTTAATATTTCACTCCTTTAACCTGATTTACCTACCCCCTTTTCCCCTTTCCCTTCTGGTAACCACTATTTTGTTCTTATAGTCTAAGAGTTTGTTATTGTTTTGTTTTGTTTGTTTATCTTCCACATATAAGTGAAATTTTTCTCCTGATTTTTTTCACTTAGCATAAACCACATTGTTGCAGCGGCAGGATTTCTTCATTTTTAATAGTTCTGTAGTATTCAGTTATGTATATTCACCACATCTTCTTTATCCAATCATCTGCCAATACCATGGAATTTCTTGGTTTTCTTTTATCAACACTAAATAGTATATTATCTTCTATTATTCTTCAATAGGTATGGTCTCCAGGCTGCTCCAATTGCCTCTACATACTTCACTATTTGTCTTTTTAAATGTTCCACTAAGATAATCAAATGCAATACTCTAGAACTAAGGAATTATTAATGTCAAGATCTATTCTCTAAATTATGTTCTATGAGATGTTCTCATGAAAAACAAACTATCTTCAAACCATACTTCCTACATATACAGGTTTTTTTCTAGTGAAAAACATGCATTTTCACATATTTCTCTTAATAAATTTCTTTCTATAGATTTTAATTCACTATTCTAGTTCATAATAATAACAAATATGTTGTGTGTTTTTCTATTGAATAAATAATTATTCTTAATTTTGCCTTCAGAAATTTGGATAATCTTATTTTCTTGCATGTTATCCAAGTCAATGATATTGTTGAACAGGGTGAAGTCAAGGAAGAGCCTCTAACACTTTATTAAAGGTGGTACCCCAATAGTAGTTTATTCAGGATTTAGTCTGGACTTGAGATGACCCCTATGATGTCATTCGTAAGCACCAACTATAGTTGGGCAAGTCTCCATAACTTACCAACAATGATGACATGTCACTAATACATACAAGAGGAAGTTGTAGAAATTTTCATCAAATATTTAAAAATCAAGATATTAAATATATATGATATTTCTGTATTTCACCAAACTATTTCTTATCCAGAAAGGAAAAGATTCACTTGATATGATTATTTCTGCTGGCTAATGAGCACTACCCTTTCCATTAATATGCTGTTTTATCATATGTCTAAAACTTTTCATTTTATCTTGATTTTATTTTAATTTTCATACAAATTTTAATTTGTCTTTTCCTTTCCTTTCTCATTTGTATACCTTGCCTTAAATATTTATGTCAGTCTCTGGCAAGAGAGAGATCTTGTGCTAGGAATTGCTTCATTGTTCTGGGGTACTTTTGCTGACACATTTCTGCAGAATGTTTCATTACAGTGATGAGAATCTCTCCACAACTTAACTAACAAGGATTTTTTTCCCCTCTTGAATGAGTTTTACTATTGTGTCACACAAAAATATCCCAAAATATGAAAACTATGCTTTTATTGTCCCTTGTATATCAAAGTCTTTCAACTACATTAGTGAAATTTGTACAGTCTTTACACTATTTTAATCCTAGACACATGAACATAAATATATTTCAGAATATCCTGATTAGCCATATCATCAGTTTGTTTCACACCCTGTTAAAATGTTCCAAGCACTTTGATTGGAATAAAAATGCTTAGCCTCAAAGTTTCATCCACATTGCAAAATGTTGCCTCAGAATTGATGGTTGAGGATCCTTTTCTCCCAATTTTCACAGTTTTCCATGAAACAGTCAATCAAACACACATCAGTTTTGTCTCTACTTGACTTGCTTTGATGTATTTGTCATTAGGGCCTTACCCAGCATGGTAAAACAGCTCTAGCTGTTCTCTCAGCCTTCTGAGCAGCTACTACTGGGCTCCATTTACCCTGGAACTTCTCTTTTACTGTCCCTTGCTCATCAATGACAGCATTCCATCCTTGCTGTTGCTGGTCATTTTTAACTTCTCAGCCTACATAATCAACCCCCAGAAGCAGCATTTGAAGTTATATTTGAATCTTATCTACACTAAAGTTTAAATCTTCCAGGTATTTGTCCTTGATTTCTAGCTATGCAATGAGACACTTCATTCCTATGAAAAGAATTTCAGGTCATAACCAGCAGGTAGAAGAAAGATTTGCCTTTTATGGGGAAGTTATTTTCTTCCTGTTTCTGTATCAGATTATGCCTAAGGCTGACCCTGAAAGCAAATCTCCTTTAGTCATTTATTTTGAGGACCTGAGATAAAGGGGAACTTGGTCAGAATAAGCAATAGAGAGTGTCAGGCAGTCCTTAAGACAGCCATTTCAGGAAAACTGCAGAGCAATAGTTTGGGGAAGAAAAATATCATCCCCCTCCAATTTAGTCATATGAGGAATCATTTTGACCTAGTATGTAATATTTAGATTAATAGTTACCTTAATCTACAGAGCTGTTCAATACAAGATATTATAGAAAATCTCTAGGATAGAATGAAAACTTACGTTATCATTCAACCTCTAGAATTAGCCAAAAAGGAATAAAAGAATAGACATCTCTTTTATTATTTTTGGGACTGCAATTAAGTCCTAGAAGTACTAAAGGACTGTATTGTAATTGTATTTTTGTTCCACAAACCTCATGAGTTAAAATGAGTTATGGAATAGCTTGATGAGCAGTACTTGACTAAGCTTAATTCTGTAAGTCTGCTAGAAGAACAAGTCCCACATGAGGTCAATTTTGTAATTTCTGATAAAAATTATTAAGTCATGACTCTTACTGAGATTTTCAGAAACAGAAAAATATTGGTCTCTGTGGCAAAAAGCCATGTTGGAGATCAAAAGATGATGCTTTTAACCAAATACTGAGGTTCTTCTATTGCAATCTATTGATAAACCATTGGTAATTCCTCATATGAAAACAATTTTATTAAAAAAAGAAAGCCCAAGAAGTGTGAAAGTACTCTATGTTTTATAAAACTTAGTCTACCCATAAATTAAGTCATGAAAAATTAAGTATTTGATCGAGAAAAATAAAATTCGAACATTTAGCATTCAATATGGTTAAGAAATGATATATTAGTAAGACTGACATTAGTGGAAGCAGAATTAGTTGGTGGTTGAGAAGTAACTCAAGGGGAAAAGGCCATATGAAGTATTAGTAGAGACTTTACAGGCACAGTGAGGAGTCATGTGCTATATGCTATGTATGCTATATACTATATACTATATACTATGTATGAGGAAGGCTAGTAACTTAACAGCACAAGACACTGTTATAATACAGGGTTATCTAGGACTTTTTTATTTGTTTGGTTGATTCGTTTTGGGTAATCAAATAAACCTATACTGTTGGAATGTCTGTGAACCTCACAAAATTTTCTACTTCGACATTTAGAACAAATACTTTTTGAAATAGCCTTCCCTAGGATAACAGGGAGAAGTTATATGCACAGACATATTTATTCTCATTCATTTACACTTGCATATTTTCAAGGAACTTGAAACCAGAAAAAGGCATGGCATTTATTATATAAATACTTAAGGCCAGTTTTCAGTGAAATTGATATTCTGTCAGAAGATAGGAAATTGTCTAGTGACCAAATATGAAAGAATTAATAATGTATTAACCCAGCTCATTCAACTTGCATAAAACAGATTACCTCAGATCCCTTACTATACCCACTTCTGCCATCTTCCTCCTCCCCAACTGGGATTAACAACAGCATATTGGAAAAGATAGTGGTATTCTTTCTGTTGTTACGATATTAGCTCTTGAACTTTCCTTTTCTTTCTTTCTTGTTAAAAAAAGCATAGCACATAGAAATCAATCAGAAATCAGTCTTCAAGCCAAACCCCTATGGCTCAGGTGGCTAAGGCCACTAGGTGCAGGTCCATGTAAAGTCTAGGAACCCAAATTGGAGACCCAGGACTAGTGGTTAAAAAAAAAAAAAAGAAAAATCAGTCTTCAGGAATGGATGATCTATTTCAGCAAAGTTAAATGGATTTAACTAGTCACATGCAACCTATGTTACAGAACTTTACCAGCAAAAGAAAGTTGTCTAGTAGATTTATCTGCAGATGCTTTAATCCTACACCTTATGGAAACTTCTGGATAAGTAGCTTTGTATTTGGTATCTCCAACATCGTATTAAGATGTAATACTACTGATCTTGTTTAAGAATATGCATTGTCCTCACACAAAAAGTGTGGTTTATTAAGAAAGAGCAGCAGCAGGAACCCTAAACTGAGTGGCAATCAGAAGATTGCTGGACAATTTGAGTAAAGACAAACCATGAAGCAAGGATCACATATTTTATGAGTTGAATTCTGCAAAGAGTGGTCTTCCCTAGAGTGTACCTCCGTCTTGTGGGGAAAGGAATGCTGGTCAGAGACATTTTCAACCTCAGATGAGCTCCTGCCCTCTGGAAATAGCAATAGCAGAAGCAATAGCAGCAATAGTAATATGAATGTGTGGATTTGCAATCTGATACCTGTGTGATAATTCCTTAAACTTACTAACTAGACACATCTCCAGTTGTACATGAAGTTGATTAATTTAAGAAAGTGCTATTACAAGGCTATTTTAATCTTTCAATAATCTGTGTTCTCTGATTTAAAAATAATCTAGTTCTCAGTAGAGGTCTGTATTTGCATTAGGAAAAGCCAAATTTGCATTAGGAGAATGTTAAAATATGCAATAACATGGCAGGTGATGAGCAGAAGAATAGACTGGGTCAATCCATAACTCCCAAAGGCATGGATGGAAATCAACGTTTTCACCTCTTGAAAGGGTAAAATAAAAAGGAAAAAACTTATCCAGCAATGTCCTGGCATTTGCCATTAATTGTAACTTACTTAACCTAGTTGCATATTGAAGAGCAGTTATAGTCTTTCAAGATTTATGTAACACTTACATAGCAGTATGATTTATTTACGAAGTTCCTTTGATGTGCTCTTTGAAACATCACAGTAAAGTTATATCTCCTCCATTTGAATAACTTTGATTTGAATTCCAAATTCAGTCCTGGAAGGGAATTTGGGTGATCAAATACATTTGCTTTGGACATGAGCCATGTGAGGACCTCAGGCCTCTCAGAACCCATGTCGGTTGCTCTCTCCCCTCCGTGCCCTTTAAGGCATCTGTCTTTATCAGCATGGTTCCCTGAAGTCAGCAATGGCAGGTATTTTGATTTTCCCTTGCCTGGCATCTGGTCCTTATTCTGTCATTTGTGACTTAGTTTTGCTCTAGAGAATTATTCCTACCTTCCTCACTGGACACAGACTTAATGGGCATAGCAATCAAGATGTCCTGCCATGCCCTGGTCAAGGGAAAGGCTTGTGACCCTAGTTAGGCCATTAGAGGCTTTCTTCTGGAACTTTTAGTTTTGAACTTAGATTGATACTGGAACTGACCTATTTCAGTGATGGTGCTTTGATGAAATTGTCTATTAGTTCTCGTTATTGAGGTCCCCCATATTACTCTGGACACTATCTTTAATGGGTATTTGCTGATTTGAGCTAGCAAATCACTCCAATAATCAATCTTCCTTCCTTCCTTCCTTCCTTCCTTCCTTCCTTCCTGCCTCCCTTCCTTCCTTTCTTCCTTCCTGCCTTCCTTCCCTTCCTCCCTCCCCCCACCCCACCTTCTTTCTCTCTGTTTCTCTCTTGTTTAATTCTCTTCTTTGCAAACAAAAAGCCCCAACTGTTGAACCGTGCCTCTCAACCTATAACCCTTTCTCTCTGGAATACCTGTCTCCAAAGCCAATCTTCTCTATTTATTCCACTCTCCTCACAATCTCTAATTGATGTTGGTGAGTGGTCTGAGGACTTCTAAGTGAGGGTCTTCAGAACAACATAGTAAGGGAAGGGAAAGAAAAAAATAAGGATTTTTGTAACACATACTTGGTAATAAAGATGTCAGATCCCTATTTTCCGTAAGATTGGAGATACTGTCTTATACATCTAAACCCCTGATATATCAAAGTTGTATCCTACTTCATCAGCAATTCAAATAAAAATGTTCATCATCCACTATCAGCAATTCAAATAAAGTACCTGGCACACTGCCAGCATCCTCTGCACATCCTACTGTTCTTGGGAATGGTTCCTGCTTATTTCTCTCTTGCTAATTGTGCACAAGGGCAGGGCTAGGTGAAAGATTCCCTTTGGGATGTCCTAGAAACTACCTTGGTGAGAAGCGTGCACCCTCAAAACTTTCTCTTGTGTCATCTTCTCCCCTGTACTTTATTGTCCTTCAAAGTCTTCCAGTTCGTAATTCCATATTCACTTTTCTTAACTTCTAAACTTCAGGTTTGGAGTACAGAGAACTAGGATAAACCTCTTTATCCAGAGACATTGTCTTTCATTTATTTTGAAATCCACTGTTTTCTTCCTTGTCTTCCTCATCAGCATCTTTGACATTGCAATATGTTTTCTAATGTATTATAACAGAGTAAAACTGCTCTATTACATTGAAAAGGAAGAATGCATAAATCCTCAAGCAATGTTCTTCAAATTAGGGATCAAAACTCATTTGGAAGTTGTGAAATCAATTTAATAGGTTGTGCCCAGTATAAAAAAATTGTGGAGTAAGACTATAGAAAATATCAAATTATCTTATTCACAATAAACATTAAAAACATTTTGTTTTTTTAAACAAAAAGCTGTCTTTGCAATGTATAATTCATAATATGGGCTCTATGAAATAAGTAAGGACCTTCATGGGATGTCTGGTTAATATGATCTCCTATTCTCTTCCACTCATTGAGAAACACATCTCTGTACCATTCTCTACCTATTCTTCTAGTCTATTGAAGGATGCAGTATGTCATCTACAAGTGGTATAACACTATAGGTTTTGCCTTCTAAAATCAGTAGTTAATTTGCCAGTGTGGAGAATAAGGAGATTTAGCAAATCCTTTTTCAAGACAAATATCTGGCTAGTGAAACTGTTGTCTTGCTGTCTAGTCCTATTTTGTATTGAGAAGCTAAGACATACAATGTTTTTACTCTGCATTCTTTCTATTCCTAATCTCTCAAATGTATCCACTTCACCCACATTTGGTTTAGGTTAAGTACACAGGAAGACAAAAAAGAAAAATAATTTAAGAACATTTCTGAATTACACTAATAAATGCTTCATGTAATACTAAGCTCACAGTGTTACCAGATCTCCCTAATTGAGACATGGCATCTGAAATCTCATCCAACTCAAGACTGTATCATTCTAAGAATGTCTGTACTATTTCCTCTCTGGGTGCACCACCTATTACCTGTCCTTTCCAAGGACCCAGTGCCCTTTTTTAGTTTCTACTGGTGTTTCTTTCTTAGTCCCCACTAACTTTCTGTCTGGACATGCCTCCTTCCTAATAAAATTGCTCCTAAGTCATTGTCCCTCTGAGCCATGATCTCTGCTTTCAAAAATCCTCACTAGCTACTCTTCTTTGTTTTCTTGCTTTCTTGACTCTCCTTACATGATCTTTGCTCTCCTTACATAGCTTTTTCCTAACCCTCAACTCCTAAATTCATCCTTCAGCTTTTCCTCCTACCTCATCAGGGTCCCTCCCTTTCTCCTCAAAACATTAAAATCATCATGAAACTTCACTACTTTTGCCCTTCTTTCTCCTAAAGACTGAGTCCTCTGCCTGGATTCAAGCTCTCTGCCACCACTCTGCTTTCTATACTCATTCTCCTCCTCTCTATTCAGTTCTTTCTTTCTGCTTGCAGACATGCTAATAATGACTTTCTCAGAAAACTGTCCTCTTCAACTACCCTCTCTTTTCTCTACTTTGAAACTTCTTGGCATTCTACATTATATGCATTCTTTTCCATTAGTGCTCCTCAATTTAAAAACATTTAAATAAAAATTTTATATACTTAAGATATATAAAATAATGATTATATATACATAGTGAAATAATTACTATAGTCAAGTGATTAACATATTACTTCCTCACATGCTTACTTTTATTTTTCTTATAAGGGCACCTAAAATCTATTCTCTTAATACATTTATGGAATTCAATATAATATTATTAACTACAGTTATCATGCTATATATCAGGTCTCTAGACATTCATCTTAATAAACTGCAGCTTTCTATACTTTGACCACTATTTCCATACTTCCCCCACTTACCTGGCCCTGGAAACTACTCTTCTACTCTCTGTCTCTATGTATTCAATTATTTAAGATTCTACATAAAAGTGAGATTATGCAGGTTTTTTTCTTCCTGTATTTGACTTATTTCACTTAATATCCTTTTGGTTCATCCATATTATTGTACATGGTAGATCTCCTTCATTTCTAAGGCTGAATAATATCCCTTAATCTCTTTATCCGTTCATCTGTTGACAGATTATTATGTCATACCCATAACTTTGCTATTGTGAATAATGCTGCAGCGAATATTGGAGCACAGATATCTCTTCAAGGTACTTATTTCATTTTTCTTTTGGTATGTAACCAAAGGAGGTATTGCTGGATCATATGGAGATTCTATTCTTAGTGTTTTGAGGAACTTGCACACTATTTCCTACTTATAGCCTACTGAAGTGCCATTTATATCAAATATCAAAAGGATATCATATGTTGGAAGATCTCAAGTGACTTCGATTGCTGATCATTTAAGATGTCATTCTACTTGATCACTTTGCAGCATTTGATGCTGCTGACCACTCTTTCTTGAAGCTCAATTTTTTCCTTTCATGCTAATTGCCATTTATTCATTCAGTGAATGTATTGAACATCTACTATGTGCCAAACACTTCCAAAAGCTTGAATAAATATGAGTAAAATACAGCAACAACATGGAATTCCATGCCCTCATGAAATTCAAATCCTAGTAGTGGATAAAAACTGTGTTTTCTTGACTTTCTGTCTTGCTCCCTCCTGAGTCTCCAAGTTTTCTGATAGTTTTTCAGACTTCTTACAGCTGCACATTCTCTACTCTCTCCTTCAATACATATGCTCTCATGGTCCTCCTATGACTCTCCTTTGTGAGTACTTTACATACTCTTCCAGGTTAATTTTGCTCATTCTCATATCTTCAACTGAATAACATTAATATCTCTATCCTAAGCACAAGTCAAACTTCTATTTATTGACAATGTCTACTAATGTGTAGACATTCTGTTATAGAAAACAAGATAATAATCCTTCCTCCTCAAACATGCTTACTCACCTGAAGTATGGTTAGTAGCAGCACCATTTACATAGATCCATTAATTAAAAAATCTCAAGTCACTTTAAGTTAAAATTTTCTATTCAATTTCGTTTACCTCTCTAGTTCACTATCTAGGTTTTGGGTCTTAAAAGTATTTCAACTGTCCCATTGCCACAGTCTCCTAACTGATCTTCTTGTAACTTTAATATCCATTTTTGTAATTTTAATATCCACCTCCCCCCCAACCCCCCCCCCCCACACCCCTGTTTCTTCAGAGGGAGTAGAACAATACAGGTTGATCTGCGAGTAGGTACTATGGAGTCTATTTCTGGCACTGAGTTGATTATTGGACATTTTTAACACTGGGAAGTTTAGAGTGGTAAGTGCTTTAGGCCGAACATTTACAGCGGAGCTTTCAGTTTTGGGGGGCAGAGCGGGTTGCAAATCTGGTTTTTGCCTAAGGTGCCAAAATTCCTTGCACTGGCCCTGGCCACTTGTATGAAGTTGCAATGATCTGCATCACGTAGTCCTTACTTGTTGACCTGGCTTCTCCATTCCTGCTCTGATTGCTTCACCTCTTCTCCTCTCCTTAGTTGCCAGCACAGAACCCGATCCTGATTTTGTCATCCTAATGTCTCACTTTTGTCTCAATGAAATATTGTTAGCCTATCAAGATCCAGTGTGTGGGCATGCCCTCGAGGTTCAGGCAGTTGAGACGCTGGCCTGAGGACCACATAAATCCCACGGACCAGGGTTTGAGATCCAGGGCCAGAGTGAAAAAACAAAACTAAAAAATAAGCGAAGATACTTCTTTAACTTTCCCTTTCCTTCTTTAAAAAAAAATTTTCTTGAAAAAAAGACTCTTCTGTGAAACTTTTTCTGACTCCCCAAGGCAGAGCTATTCATGCCCTCTTCTGTGCTCTGGTACTAACAGTATAGCTCTGTGTGGTAGTTGTCATCACACTAGTGTAGCTCTGTACATGTCTGCCTTCCCCTCAGCATGTGGCACAAGGGCCACATCTAATTCGTCAGTAAGGAGGTCAGCTGGGGAAACATAAATAACAACAACTGCCAAGAATTGGATGCCATTTCTTTTGTTTATTAACCATACATCCTTGGTCAATTTACTGCCCAATAGTGATGATGGTACTGTAGGCAAGACTTCTAATACATAGAAGGCTTGTAGTAAATGTTGAAAGAAAACTTGTAAGAATATTTCAGTTTGGTAGTTCTTTTAAAGAATACATTTTATTTCAAAGACTCTTCCAGAGAACTTTAATAGTGGGAGTCTACAGAAAGAGAAGTGGTTTGGGGGCAGGCAGAGTACCTGGTATTCCTCTCACTCCCATATTTTGGTGTCCCCCTAAATCTTACCTTAGTGGGATAGACCTGACCTCTAGTGGAAGCTGATGCCGGTACCTGGCACTGACGAATGCAATTTGTCATGGAGAGAATTTGACGGAAGATGTCTTGTTCCAACACCAAGGACATGACAAGGTCATTAGAAAACAACTAAACAGAAGTGACACATGCAGCTTGGGGTTGCAGGAGCAAGAGCAAGAATTGTCAAAATGGATTTTCTTATATATGGGGGGAAGGGACCTCCCTTTGGGAGTACCCAGGGGTAAAAACTCTGCAAGAGTTAGAGTTCAAGGGTAGGGGGTACCTAAGGGGTGTGTCCCCAGTTCAGGTTGCTAGGGAAGGATTCCAGGTTTTCCAGTCATTCCCTTCTGTCATATCCTTCATTTGAAGCCACTTATTCTTAGATTGTTTGGCTCCTCTTTGACAAGGGCCAGAGCCCAGCCCCATGCTAAAACAAGTTTTGAGAGTAGATCTACTGACTGGCTACTTTGCTAATTGAAAACTCTTAGCTTTATAAAGAAAAAATAATATGCATTTTATTGTACATTCATGAAAAACATTCAGTGATAAACTTTAGTTCACAAAATATCTTTTAAGAAAAATATATTCCCAAAATATCTTTCATAAAGCTAATTATTGTTTTAATATTTATGTGAATCTTTCTACCTAAACAGACTCGAAAGCATTTTACAAACAGATTTATTACCTATAGAGTATGTTCAAGTCAATTAAAGTAAAATTCAATTAAAATGCAACCACCTCCGAAGTAGGGCGCAGCAGATGTTTAACAGCTCACAGCGACACCTCACAGCAGTGCAACTTAAGCAGCAGCTGATGAACGAAAATGAAGAATTCCATTTTCTATTTAAGCTACAGGAGCAACAGAGAGACTCAGAATGTAATTATCCAAATTAGAAATTTTATGTGACACTGAGGTCACCATCTCTGCTATTCACAGAAGGGCCAGGGGATATTTATTGATCACATGCAGCCAAGAACACTTCTTTATGTCTCTGCTGACAGACAGTCCCCTCAGGCATAAAGCCTCCAAGTACTCCAGCAATGAGAATTCAGGATGAAGCTAGAAATGCTCTTTAAGACTTCAAAAAGGCAGTCCTTCACTCCTTATTTTCCTACCCTTGGGCTCAAAACAGGTCTTGACCACCAGACTGTCTACTGAGTGACACAAGTAGAATACAATGGCATAACCAAAATGTACTTTTTTGTCTAGTGAAATAAGGGTTTTACTGGCATTCAGCTTGACTCTGAGACTGAATGGTGAGGCAAACATTCTAACCACTTCAGTCTGAGATTTTCATGTTCACTGTAGCTGAAGGCTAAAGGATGCTTGAGGTGAGTCAGAGTTTCTTCTATATGTAGATAGGTGATTTGAAGAAAGTGACTACACAATATCAAAGTGACCTTAGAAAGAGTGGAAAAAAAAAAAAACAACAACAACAAAAAAACAACCAACCACAATACTGAAAAATGCCTGGATGGGGAACTGAATATGACTCCCTTTCTTCTAGATGTGTTGTCCAGCATCCATAAGCTAGTGTTTTCACCCCCTGTGCACCAATTCTATGCCTATTATTGTGCATTTAATTTAAAGACTGGACAGAATAAGTTTCCAGATAGAAGTGAAAAAGAACAGCCTCTTGACTTCCATTTAGGTTAAACTGAATGATAATTTGACTCCATTTTGCTTTACTCTGATAGAATTCTAAAATTAAAAACAGAAACATGTTAATGAATTTGTCTCCGAGTCAAATTTCTACATCAATTGGCCATTGTAATGCTATTAGTTAGTTCATTCATTTGGTAATGGCCACTTGCAAACAATGCACCAATACATGTAGAATTAGCTATTACTCCATCCACATGCTGAGGAAAGGACATCTCCTCAGTTTGAAGGAGAGGCAAGCCAGCAGGTTCTGGGAGAGGAACTGTTTGCCTTTAAATCACAGTCCATTTAGGTGTTGCTGTATCATTTTCCTTAATAAGAAATATAAAAAAGACTGCTTAGATATTACAGTATGATCTTACCTTTACCCTTTGGATTGCAGGGATTAAATACTGAAACAAGCATTTTTCTTCTGTGTAAGAAAAATAGAAGTCTTTTTAAAGAGCTTTATATGGACCTGATAGTCTCAGCATCAAAGAGATGCTAATTAAAATGTTTATTACATATCTGCTATGTGCACAAAGCTGTGCCAAGCACTAGGCAGATATAAAAATGAACACACTGGTCTCCTGAATCCTTAAAATATCTCAAATATCTGAGGAGATAATAAGGAGCAAAAACTAAGAAACAAGAATCACAGAGAACTTGATGATAAAGCCAGAAATTGTGTTAGAACTTCTTTTTGCAGTTTGGTACATCCCTTCAGAAGCAGAGTTTTGAATTAGATCCTAGATATTTCAAATTGTTTTCAAGAGCATATATAAAGGGTAATAAAACTAAGTAGGTCACCTTCAAGATAACAGAGGAAGAATCATTCCTGGTCACACAGAGAGGAGACTAAATTTGGAGACTGAGGTAGAGATTGTCATCTTTCTCCAGCAATTTTTCCTGTCATCAGATTAACTTTATTCCATCAATAATCTTCATTTCCTGTATCTACCGAGTCTCTCCTTGGCCATCGAGTCCTTCTCAACACAGTATTTGATCAGTTCCTTTATGTCTAAACTAATTATATCAAGCAAAATCTTGCAAGAACCCTTAGCCCCCTACATATCTCTCCTTTCTTCTTCCCTTCACAGCCAAACTCAGAGATCTATACTTATTGCCTCTTCTTATTTGTCTAAATCTTGCCTCAGACACCAGTAATTTGGCATCACTGCCAACCACTTTTTTGTTGTCTATCTCAGTGAAGTCATGATTTTGTTGATGGTTTCCTCCATTTTGAATTTCTCCCTTATCACTGCTTCTATGACTCTATCCTTTCTAGTTTCTCTTCCCTTTCAGAGCACTCAGTTATGGTTCACTTCACAGGCTCCTCTTCTTCCTCCCACCTCTTCAGTATCATTCTTTTCCAAGATTCCACCTTAGTCTTCCCTCTGTCAATATCCCAGAGCACTATGTAGAGAGGAAATAACATACACTTCCAGGACATAATGTTGATTTTAACATTGATTCTTCCACTTACTTGCTATGTGATCTTGAACAAGTTATTTCACTTATCTGAGACTCAGTTTACTTGTTCTCAGTAAGATGGGGTTGAATATGCATAACTTACCAAGTCCATGTGAGAAATAAAGGTGAATTCATAGTGAAGAGATGAGCTCAGTTCTGTCACAAGCTATGTACTCACTAAATATTTAATCTGGTGGCCTAGTGGATAAGTCTGCTGCAACATAGTCCACACACATCCCAAGGACCCAGGTCTCCCAGAGCCATAGGGAAAAACCAAGATGAACAACTAAATAAAATAAAGTGCTTCTTCCTTCTCTCTCTTTTTGCCTGCATGTCTACTCATCTTCATTCTTGCCTGTACCTTTCCTTTAAAAAAAAGTCACCTATCACCTCTGTATCAATAATTATTTATTTTTCTAGCTCAAAATTTATTTTCTCTCTCTCAGTGAAGATCTAACATCCTATGAGGGCTACAGATTACCTTAGATCCTATCCTCTACCTTATCCTTATGTGAGGTCCCATTGCTCATAAATCTCTTGAATCAATTGTTCTCTCATTTCTCCTCTATGGAGGAGAGATTATCCTCTAGTCTCACTTTGGGGTACCTTAATCCTTTATCTGGACTATGTAGTAGTTTTCTAGTTGGTCTTCCTCCAGTCATTCCCATTACCACTGCTCCATGCCATCTTTCTCCATAGTTACCAACTAATACATCTTCTCTGCTGAGAATATACCTAAACTGACTCCCTATGGCCTTGAGAACAAAGCTCATCTCCTTCGTATGCCTATAGAGTCTCACTATGTTCCTCTGATAACTTCCCACATTTATCTCCAGATCCTTTCCAAAAATATCCTATTCTCTATTATTACCAATCTACTAATAAGTTACCCAACTCTTATGTCTTTACTTTCTCTCTGTCTTTTACATGCTGATTTCTCTGTTGCGGATATGCCATCCCCTCTTGTTCACCCTTCAAACTTCAGCTCAGGGTATCACCTTCCCTGAGATTTCCCCTACTTCCATTCTTAATGCATCTTTTAGTTCAACAAACATTCCTTTGTTCAATGAATATTTACTGAACATTGAATTTGTTATATCTCACTCCATAACAAATAACTCTCAAAATTTAGTGACTTAGTTAACATTAATTAAACAACAATAGTTCCCATGTCAGGAATTTGGACACAGTTTAACTTGGGTTCTCTAGCTCAGTCAGGGTTCTCTCACAAGGTTTCAATTAAAGTGTCTTCCAGTGCTGCAATCACCCCCTTTTTTTTATTATTTAAGGAATGGTGAAGGAAGGAGAAGTGAAGGTAAGTAGGCAGGCAGGGAGGAAGAAAGAGGAGAAAGAAGCATTTTAATTTCATTTCTATTAAGTTGTTCATATTGATTATTCCCACAGGATCCAGGATGGAACCCTGGGTCCTTGGGATGTAAGTGGATTACACTTGTCTGAAAGTGGCTGACATAACTACTACTCTACCAGGGTGTGCCTCTGCAGTCATCTTAAGGTTTCAGTGGGAAAAGATTCACTTTCAAGGTTTTTCATGCTAGCAGCAGTGAGTTGCTGGTTGCCTGATGAACTGAAAGTCTCAGTTTCTTGTTGGTCTGAAGTTACCCTAAGTTCCTTGACTCTCCACAGTAGTCACATCAGAGAAAAGAAGTGAGACAGAGATAGATAAATAAATAGGTAGATTAGTAGGTAGATAGGTAGGTAGAACCAGTAAGACAGAAGTTAGTCTTTCATAACCTGACATGAGAAGTGACACCCCCATCACGTTTACCATTATTTATTTATTGGATATAAGCCACTAGCTCTAGTCCACATTCAAGGGGAAGGGAACATAAAAGGAAATGAATCCAGAAATAGAATCACTGAGAGCCATGAATCCCAGGCATGAAGTACTGGTCTAGGTTTCCCTTGTCATTAAAGAATACCCAGTCTAGTAAGGGAGAGTGATAGGGGGGCAAAGACAGCAAGAAGACCGACAGCTGGCATTCAAAGTAGAGGAAAGCACTTTATTGTACTGGTACTGGCTCAGGGGCATTGTTACCCAAAGCTGAGCAACAGGGATTTGGGGGAGCTTCTTTTATATTCTGGGGTAAAGATTCACCTTGGCTACATGTGGTTTCTGTTGACAACTCATATCCACTATGTACAGCTGCAGAGTAGGGAGGGATGCTTGTGTGTCCTTGGACATAGCTACAGCCTACGTAGTACCATGGAAAATTCCTGGCAGACTGACTTTTGCATTAGGGTCAGAGAAAAGGTCTTCCACCACAATACAGCAGAGTAGTGTGCCAGTGCATTAATTAGGAAGGCTCTTGGCTGCAAGTTACAGCAAATCCAATTACAGTGGCTTAAACACAGAGTTTAGTTTTCCCCCATAATATGAAGTCTACAGGCAGCTTATTACTGTCATTGGTTCAGTGACCTGCAATAGGAAGGTCAAGATCATTATAATTCTCTCAGTCTTTAATTCATGCTTTTATTGCCTCATGATTGATGACACCAGACACCATGCCCTGAAAGGAATGGGGACATTACGCTGACCCCTCTCCTAGCTTTGGGGCTTTTGTTTTGTTTTGCTTTGTTTTATTTTTTAAAGAAAGGTGCAGGCAGGAATGAAGGCTAGTAGACAAGTAAGCAGGAAGAGAAGAGGAAGAAGTGCTTTATTGATTTATGTATTTTATTTAGTTGTTCACAGTGGTTGTTCCCCTGACCCCGGATCTAACCTGGGACCTTGGGATGTATGTGGAACTGCTCCCAGGTGTGCTAGATGGAAAGCCAACAGGACATGCCCCAGCTTTGCTGTTTTTTATTTGGGAAAGCAAGTTTTCCTTGGGCGATTTCCCCTGGAGACAATGATGTGCTACAATTAAGACATGGATTTTGGAGCCATACTCACTAAGTTCAAATCCCACCTCAGTCACATATAAGTTATTTGACTTTGTTTATTACTTAACTGATGTGTATCTCACCTTCCTTATCTGTAAAATCATTATAACAATTTCTTTCCTTCATAAGATTTTGTAAATTAAATTATTAAACTTATATAAAAATCTCAATACAGCATGTATATTCATCTGACCTAACTACTACTCCCCCAGGGTGCATCTACAGCTTTGATATTTTTATCAGCCAGAACAAGCTTGCATGCCTATTTCTTAGATGTATCTTTGAATAAGAAGAATATTATATGACTTTTGGACCAGTTATTTGTCCCTTGAGGCTGCCAAACAAATTAAACTCTGTTACCAGAGTACAAGGTGGCAGAAAAAAGTAAGACTTATTGGGAAGACATAGGCGTCTTGGAAACTGTGGCAGACAGAATAACAACTCTGCAAAGATGTCTATGTCTATGTCTTTGGAAGCCTGTATATATATATCACCTTTCGTAAAAGTAAAAGTCACATTGCAGTTATGATAAAATTAAGAAAACTGAGATAGTAAGATTATCCAGGATTTTTGGGGGTGGGCCCAATGGAATAATAAGCATCTTTATAAATGAAATAGGGAGGCAGGAGAAGCAGAGGCAAATAAGGAGATGTAAGACAATAGCAGAAGTGGAAGTCAAATGATTGCTGCCTTTTTAGGTGGAAGGAGCCAATGAACGTGGGCAACCTCTAAAAACTGGAAAAGACGAGGAAAAAGAACCTCCCAGAGCCTCTGAAAGGAATACAACCCCACTAACAACTTGATTTGAATTCAGTGAGTCTTATTTGGATTTCTAGATTTCAGAACAATGATACATTTGCATTGTTTTAAGTCATCACATTTTTAATAATCTGCTTCACTGGTAATAGCACACGAGCACAGTACAGAAAGGTGGAGTCCCACCTGTGTGTCTCTCTCTGCTTGCATTCTCCCCTCCCCTTCATCACAGCACGGGGACATCCCTCTCACCGTGCTGCTTCCTTGTGTACCCTCAAGGCTGAACATACCTTATGACACAAAGTAGCAGACACTTAATTAAATGTTTGGGGACAAATAAAGGGATGAATTATTAACCAAAGTCTTGCATAAGTAACAATTTGTTAAAGATTACAACAGAGAAGGTAAATTAAAACACATTTCTAAACTCCGTGAAAATAACTGTATTCATAGCAATACAGAATACATAGAACAGGATTTTAGGAGGCCAAAAAGGGGAACATGAAGTATCCCAATGCTCTATGAAGTGGTATGTTGTTTTGTTTTGTTTTGTATGTGCAAAATGCTAACACTTTGCTCCCTGGGAGTGGGAGAAAGTAACTGGAGAATGAAGAGCAGGATAGGAGAGGGGAGAGAGAACACCAAAAGCCAAGAAGAAAAGAGAAAATAGGATTGTGAATGTTTTACCAGAATAGTTAATAAAGTAAGAGGCATTTTCAGTTTAGATCAATTGGATGTTTCCCCAAACTGAGTTTACATGTAAGAATTAAACTCTTGAATATTTTAGAACTATTGCTGCTATATTAAAATATAGGTGGTGAGTAAACAGAGGGTAAGAAAATTGAATAAAAGGAATCAATTGCCTGGTGGTGGATAGAAACTAAATTTTTGGTGGAGAGCATCAGGTAGCATAACAGATGTGAACTATGATGCTGTACAACTGAAACCTATAAATTTATAAATCAGTATTACTTAGTATGAATTAAAAAATTAAAATATAGGTGTTCCTATTCATTGATATCTTCATTTATTAAAATGGATGCTATTTGGGGGACTATTTCTTCTCTGAAAAATTACAAAGATGGGAAGTTTATTCCCTTCGATCACAGGGCTGCCTAGAAACTACTAATTTTCTTAAAGCTACTATTAATAGTAATTTTAGACAAGAACTGTAACACTTTCTGATATCAAACCTGAATATCAAAGTGACTTTCCATCTGTTGTGCATTTAATTCATTTTGTTAGCTCAAGCTACTTTCAATTAAATTGAAAATTAGCAACAATTACACTTAGTTAAATAAAAATAATTGTTTATGAAGAACATGACCATTTGCTTAAATTACTTCTTACACTTTTCTTTCTGCAACTTTATACTCAAAAAAAGGAAGCATTCAGTTAGCCAACATACATTTGGTGGTACTGGGATTGGGGAAAAATTGTATCAATGTTAGAAGCCTTTACTATTTATGACAAAACAAAGTTGATCTCTGAGCACAGCCACTGATGGAAATCAGCTTGGATATTTCCTCCTTCAATAAGAGTGCATCCCAACTTTGAGTACAGATTACAGATTTACCATCCCTGGTCATGAAAAAAGATCCCTTTTAATTGTACCTGGAAAATGCTCCCTATAGAACATGAGATTTCTGAATAATGGGAAGGAAAATAGTATATTTACACACCAATGTGCAAAGCTGGGTTCTGAAATTGCCTGGCTACAGACCCAAACTTGCCACTAACTAACTAATTATTCTCATTGTGACTCAGTTTCCTTCTCTACAAAGTGGGGCAATGATAATAGTCACAGAACACTGTGTCATAAGTTTGTTGTGGGTTGTACATTCATTGATGAATATAAACTACTTAAAACAGGCCTTGATCTTCAGTAGGTAATAAATGCTAGCCCTTATTATCATGATCTGTGGCTGTTCTGAATGACCTAGTGGTTACTAACAGACGTTCTATATGATTTATTTCATCAAATCATGAAATGTTGTGGTAGAAAAAAATCTTAAGAATCACTTAGTACAATCTGTTAAAGTCCTCTCTCCAATTCATGTTTTATCCACACAGTCATCAGGGTGATTTTTCAAAAGTGTGGATATGATCAGTGACTTGCCATCCCCTAGGTAAAGACCAAATGACTGTACTTGATTTAACACCTTCCCTGCTTCCCTCTTCACATGATGCACTAACAATTCAAGTTTGACAAGTCTCCCAGACCTTGAACTTCTCAGATTGTTTCTTCTGCCTCAAACACCCTTCTCGTTATCTCACTATTCTAATTACTACCTGCCTTAAGGTAAGATTCATCCTCTGTACTCACAGAGAATTTCTGTATTTTCTCCACTAGCACTTACTAAACTACATTATAGTTATCTCTTTTATTTTGTATCCAGTTACTTATCCCAGTTCAGTGAGGGGAAACATCATCTCTATCTTCTCCATAGTTTTGTCTTCAAGACTAAGTCCTGTCTCTGGTACATAGTAATTGCAAAACAACATTTTGTTAATTAATTAATAAATCAGTTTTTGCCCTGGTTAGTCATGGCAAAGGTGGACTTAGAATTAGGGTTTCCCTCCATAAATTTTTGAAGGGGTTTGTACAGCAATCATTAAAGTTGCCAGAAGAAATGTTTTTCTAAAAACTAAACATCTACGTTCTTATTATAGAAAAAAGCATCAGAATTTTATCTAAATTCACTCCTTATTTTTTCTTATGTCTAGTTCTCACTGCATCTTCTTATGAATATGAACTTATTTTAATTTCTTGTGATTTTATTCTTTCCACTGGCAGATAATCAGTTTTATTCCTTTGTGTGTGTGTGTGTGTGTGTGTGTGTGTGTGTGTGTGTGTATGTGTGTGTATGTGTGTTTAATGGAGCTGAGAGTAACATGGATATTTTTGTTTGACAACTTGAATTTCTGAATCTTCTTATTACAACTAAATATTTTTAATTCAATGCTGTATCAGTGATTAGGAAGAAAAAAAATTTTGATGGGAACTATATGTCTCTTAGTTACTGATTATTATAATTGTAAAAAAAAGAATAAAATCATTCATCTGACTTTATAAATGTACTGGAACTTTTTAATAATCTAAGTATGGCCCATTCTGCTGAAGTAGTGGTTGGATGCATTCACTTACATCCCAAGGTCCTGGGTTTTCACCCTGGGTCTGATGGGAACAACCAAGATAAACAACAAATAAAATGCATAAAATATTTCTTCCTCTCTCTCTTCCTGCTTGCCTTTGCTCACCTTCATTCCTGCCTGCACCTTTCCTTTCAAAAAAGTTAACCAAAGACTGTTCCTCCCCTATACAGAACTGAAATGAGAGCCTCAGCGTATTCGATGCTCAGTGTAAGTCACTCCATCCCGAACTTATAACAATTCTGAGAGAAGAAAGTAAGACCCTAACATTCTGTACTGGGACAGTGCCCTCCTCTGTCCTTTTATAGTTACAGGCTGTCTAATGTGTTCTGCTTTGACAAAATAAGGACTAAGTTCATTATGTTCTTTATATCTACTTTCTTTAGTTACCAGTAGAAGCCCAGCCATCTTCCTCTCACTCGCTCTAATGCATATTAGATTTTATTTCATTCCTTTCCTTCTCATCAGTTCACTGAAACTCATGTTCCATCGCTGGGAAATCTGTCTCCTCTGAACATTTCCTTCACCTTCTTTCCCTCATTAAAAGGTAGTGCTAATGACCTTGGCACTCTGCTTCCACATTGATCCTCTCGAATGAAGGCTATTTTCACTCCCACACTCTATTCCATTGGAATTGGAGGTGGCGCGTGGCTCTCATTGCCACTTGTAGACCATTCTTTCTCTTTCCTCCCTCCCACAAAGTATCAGTTTAGCACTATGAATCATCAGAATCTGCCACCCACTCCCTCTACAGTTGGTATCATCTGCAGACTCCCCTTCATTATTTGAAGACTACCTTAAGCTTTATCTTAGATTCAGGTTCATCATGAAACAGATTCTGAGTAGGATGTTTGTATGCAGGAATTTTATTGGAAAATGAGCTATGAACGTATATTTGTAAAGTTATGAAGGGAGTATGACTAGATTGAGGAGAAATTGGCCCACATTGTAGCCTAAAAAAGGTCTCAGCTCATTTCAAGGGAAGCACTGAAATTGAAAGTTCCTTTAGCATCATCTTCAATTGGTGGAAGGTGCCAGGATTTGTACTTCATCATCAAACTCTTTTTCTCTTGTCTGTGTATATCTTACCAAAACTCCAATATACTTACAATTTCATGTTCAATCAGCTATTGTACATGGTCTCATTGACATAGTGAACCAGCATAATAGTCTCTAGAATGTCTAGATGTTCTAGGTCCTTCAGATTATGATAGGATAAGAGAGCAAATACAGTCCTGCATCAAGACATAAATATGTATGTTGTAAGCATGCCCCGGTGGAGCAGTGGTTAGGCCAATCACCTCCAAAGGAGCACAAGTCATAAACACCTGGGTCTGAGTCCCAGGTCTAGGGCAAACAACTAGTATGAACAACTAAATAAAAATAAATTAAAATGCTTCTTCCTCCCCTATCTTACTGCCTGCCTGCCTCCTACTCACCTTCATTCCTGCCTAAACCTTTCCTTTAAAAAAAAATGATTCAATCTTTTCATCCTTGAGTGACAGAGGAATGCTATTCTCTGTAAAAAATCATCCAGAAATGAAAGATGGAGTGAAGAAGAAAAGGACATTTAAAATGGAAGATGGTGAATTTGGTTTGGAGATGTTGAGTATAAATCAATGGCAAAATATTTCTAGTGGAATTGTTTCTTAATAGTTGTAAATAATTATAAAATTGTAAATGTAAAGCTAAAGACTGAGATAAACATTCAACAAAATTATTAAAATTTAAAACTGTAAAGGAACCTTTTCAAAGAGACCAATTAGAACTCATTCAAATGCTTCAGTGGAGGATGCCAGTGGTAATTTTTTTTAAAGTTTTAGTGTTTGTGAAGCTTACACATGGATAATAATTGGAGACGTTAATTCATATTTCCCCCACAAGACATTTTCCTGTCCATTTCCTCCCATTAATTCAGTAATTTACTCTGTGCTTCACTGACTAAGGGAGAGTAAGAGGTAGGCAAAAATTCCAAAGTACTCTACATGAACTAGTACCTATAAAAGCAGAAATTCAGTGGAAGAGGTTTAAGCAAAGCACGACAGACTTAAGGAAGAAAAGAGAGGGGAGCATGCTCAGATTAAAAGAAGATGCTCTTGAAGGAGAATAGGGAAAGCTACAGTTTCCTGAAATAGTGAGATTTGTGCTTTATTTCCTAATAATATACAGGTACTTTTGTACCCTACAGAGAAATAGCCGCATGCATTGTTTAAGGCAGTGGTGCTCAACCATGGCTGTTCATTAGGTCACCTGGGGAGAATATTTTTTAAATACATACCAATACTCAAGTCCATCTGCAAATGTTTTGATTTAAATGATCTGGTTTGGGCTCAGGAATAGGGATTTTACAAAATATATACAGGTGGTTTTTAAGGGTCATATTTACTAGTCTAGAGTTTCTCAACTTCAACACCATTAATATTTTGAATGAATAATTTTTGGTGGGTGAGGGACAAAGGGTGGTGGTGTTCTTACATAACAGGATATTTAGCAACATACCTTGCCTCTACTCCCTAGATTCTAGTAGTACCACATTACTCTAAACTTTGTCCATCAAAAAGTATTTCCAGATATTGTCAAATGTTCCTGGGGAACAAAATTGCCCAGTTAAGAAATATTGGTGTAGGAAAGTCATAAAATCTGAGGTATCTGGCCTCACCAATGAAAACTCTCAAGAGTCTATGGACCTAGAAGAAACAGTGGAAAGGTCAGAGGAGATATCTGAAGACCATGACCTATGTGAAGCAATGACTAATGATCAGAGTATCCTCTATCCCCATTCAGTTTGAGTGAAAGCTTCTGAGGTCTTGGCATAAAAATTGAGGATGGGAATAAAGAATAAGGTACTGGGAGGAGAGCTGAAAGGTACTATTGTTGAATTTCCTGTCACCCTGGTGGTTTTAAGTCTTAAGTTAAAAATGAAATATTAAAAGTGAAAGAAGACAGAATGGTATTTCTTGAATATCTGATTTTATGGTATGGTTTTCATATACTGCCAAGTTCATGTTTTATGATCTTGTTAATTATCAGAAATACATCACACAAGGTTCTACTATGTCTATGTCCATGACAGTCGTGCAGTATACTGGAAGGTCAAAAGAATATAGGCTAATATGAAAGAGGAGCTGCTAGAGTGACTAACTAAAAAGTCCATAGGAGACATCTGAGCTTATCAAGGAGATAAGTGAGATGTCATTGCAAATAAGTGCTGGAAAACAAAGACATTTGAAGGTCTTTTCAGCAGTGACAGCAACCTGTCGTGTCCTACTGGGGCCCTCCAAACTTCCCATTACCAATTATCTCAGGTGGACAGCTTGGAACTCAGGTAGGCAGCTGAATAAGGGATCCTCTTCCCTGTGTAGGGAGGCTGGCTTATGCCACAGGTTCACAGCTTCTGTCTTAAATTCTCACTCCAAATGGCAACTGTCCATCTACTCATCTTTTGTATTTATAAATGGGTTTATTATCCCAAATGCACTCAGTACCAAGACATTCTTAATACTATCCACTTAAATCCCTTAATTTAAGAAACAAAAAACCCGAAACCCAGAATGATTAAATGAAACTCACCCAAAGTTATACACCTAGTATTTATCGCACCAGGGCTAAGGCTTGGGTTTGATGACAATCAGACTGGTAACCTTATAATGCATCAGAATATCTTAATTTTAAATATGTGTTTTTCAAAATGTTTTTCTATTTAAACTATATATTTTTAAAAAGAGTTAGTTAGTATAATATGTAAATAGAGATTCATAATTGTGGGGTTATTTCAGGCAGAGGCCCAGATTCTTATAAATCCTAAGTAATGAGGATGGGGAAACTATCCATATATTTTAGCAAAATTGCCATGGACAAACTTGGCTTTTAATAGAATATGAAGAAAGAAAGTTTATCTTTGCTCTTAGCATAGTCAAGGACATGGACAAGAGTGTATTCCCCACACAAAGTTACATTTACCATCTTGGAGTCTTCTTTGCTTTTAGACTCATGGGAAGGCCCTCTAGAAAGTGTTTAAGACTAATGGTCAGGTTTATCACATTCAGAGTAAAACATTCTCAAAGGGAAGTGGTGATGGGACATAAGGAAACTTTTAAGGGAGTCATTTGCCTCGATAATGCAGGAAATTTACCTGACCCAGGACAATCTGTGCCCTCCTTCAAAGTACAGAGTGGTTGCCAGGACAGTCTACCGTACCCAAGGTGCTATGGAATGACTCTTAAAGTTGAGTTACCTGAATCATGGACATGATCCTTTTGAAGTGAAATTTCTGAGGTTCGATGACTAGGTGCCCTCATGGTTTTCAGAGTCCAATGAACTATAATGCACTATAGATGTAAGTTGTGAAAGAAGTGGGAACAGTGCTTGTCGGTGGTTCCAGGACCAGAGCGTAAGTGAAGTCAGAGTGAGGGAAAACTAACGGTATCAGAGACTAGAGTTATGTTGGTGTCAGAATTGAAATGGTTATGCAATTGAGTCACGGGACAGCAGGACTAATACTACTACTACTAATGCCAGTAGAAATTGGAGATGGAGCGGCATCGGAAGTAAGTGTCGCCTTCATGGTCTGTTTTTCTTACTAGAACCACAGCCTTACATTCTTTTGTTCCATCAGTCCTATCTAATTCTCAGTTCTGGAGTATAACAGGAATATAATGAACCCCAATGAATTGATTAAGTATTCAAAGAGTTTACCCTATAAGCACATTTACATTTTATAGAGAACTCTATGGAATCAAATGTTTATTAAGACCTTCCTTTCCTAGACTTGAAAACAAATAAAAATGCATACTTAAAAGCAAACAAATAAAAATATATATTTGCTTTTAGACTTTGAAGAGTTCACAAAATGGTGAGGAAAGACAAATTCTTAGAGAAAACGACTTCGGAGAGGTGAAAAAAAGTCACAGAGTACCAACACTGCCTGAGGGCTTTTGCCAATGTTAGAAAAGATACCAGGAAACCTGAGCTTTGATTCAGCTGCCTCAGGGGTAAGAGAAGAGAAATAAAGTTCTTCACCAGAAAATTCTACCAAACATTCAACAATCAAGTATTTTAATGATAAAATCAACCTGACAAAACATTTCCAGAGAACATAAAGAAAGAACATTTTCTAACTCCTTTTATAATGTTAGCACAGCCATGAATCCAAACTCTAAAAAGGACCATATGTGGAGGAAAAAATGGAGGCTAATCTCAATATATGAAAATAGTTGTAAAACCCAGGAATATGGGATTGATTTAACATTAAAATCAATCATTGTAATTTATCACAAAGAGAGGTTGAATTAGAAAACTCATTTGCTCAAATCAAAAGATGAAGAAAATAAAGCCCAGATGTTCATCAACAGCAGAGTTCAATGGAATAGACCAATGGTACTGAGCTATTGCTGAATGCCACAGCATAAGTGAATCTAACACGTAATGTTATTAAAAAAATGACATTAAATAATACATATATCATGATTCCATTTATATAAAACTTTAAAAAAAGGCAAAATGTAATTATATTATTTAGGAATGCATATTTAGCTGATAAAACTATAAAGAAATTGTTTATTAGAAAAAGCAGAAGTGTTATCTCTGGGAAGGAGAAAAGGAGCTGAATTGGACACATGAGTGTTTTTGAGAATGCTATCAATATTTTATTTGTATTTAAAATTAATAAACCATTAGATTCAAATATTATGTTTCAATAGAATGGATTCACAGCTCCGTCAATTTGTATATCTCATCACACCCACTATCAGAGTTCTTAGTGCCAATTCACCACTATGTATTTTACCCCTATATCCTTAGTTCCCTCCTCATTCCACCACCTCTGGTAATGACTGTTTTGATTTTAGAGACTAAGAGTTCAATAGTTTATTTCTTGATTTAAGTGGTGGTTTCTCAGTTGTTCACTTGAGTACTGTAATTTAAAAACTTTATTTATGGTTTATGCACCTCTAACTATGTATCTTATAGTTCATACCAATTTTTTTTTTAAAGGAAACCTTTTAAGACACACAGAAATAAAGCTCTAATGGTGGCATTTCAGACGTGGTGTCTGACAAGTGAAAGGAGAGATATTTGGGGAAATCTTTTCAGGCATGTTACACATGCAACTGTTTACTTTGTTACCCATTTAATCATCAACCTTGCTTTTCACAATCTACCGTCCTAGACTGGAAAGCCCAGTCCTAGGCACTTCTGGTCTATGTATTCTGACATAATCTTTCAGAACCAACCAAACCAACATTATGATTAGTTAAACCATAGCACATCATAAATTTAAATGGAAAGCACAGTAATTATTTCTGTGCTTAAAATTTTTTTTTTTAATTATACTAACCAATGAACGTGACCCCAAAGCAACTAAGATGATTATTCATGCCTTGTAGTTTGTCTGGTCACGGGTCTTGCAAAATAAGAAATAAGAAATAAAACACTTTAAAAAGTCAATGACAGAAAATAAAAATGCAAAATTTCGTGTTTTTTTGAATGATAGCAACAGCTCATCAGAGAGGGGGGTGGCCCTAGGAGTTGTCATGGCAATAGTAATACAGAAACGTGAGCTTTTAACCTCCAAGTCTTCCTTTTCTCTTTCCTAGTACTGGAACTAAATAGTAAAAAATGGTCCCAGATGATATGCAATATACATAATGTTTACAAATTAGTCTCAGTTAACACATACAACAATTTTGAGTTTCTAAACAAATAACATACTGATAAATGTTAAGAGAGTAGAGATATCTTTGATGAAGTTCCCATAAAAAATAAAATAGCATATGGTTAAGTTTACTGACGGTCTCTCCATATCAAGTCTGATTATCACCACGTGTAGTTTCAATGTCTGACTTTTGCTTCATCTTTACTTTATATATATATATATATATATATTTTTTTTTTTTTTTTTTAAAGGACAGTATAGGTAGTAATTTAGGTGAGTAAGCCAGCATGCAGGAAGAAAGAGGAGGAAGAAGTATTTATTTATTTACATTCAAAAAGAAATTTCTGCATTTATATTAGCATATATACCTAAGAGTGAAATTGCTGAATCATTAAAATGCAAATATTTAGTTTTTTGGAGATACTGTTAAACCAGTATCTCCACTTGCCACAGTGGTTTTACCAAAGGGCAAATGCATTAGCAGTATATTAGACATCCAGAGACTTTTCATTTCACTAACACTTGGTATATCTATCTTTTTAATTTTGACCTTACTTGTGGGTATGAAACAGTATCTCACTATGGTTTTGATCTTTATTTTCTTTATAATGATGAGATTGAACATTTTTCATATGTATATTGACCTTTGTTTATCCTCTTTTGTGAAGTGCCTGGTCGAACACGTATACATTTTTTCTATTGTATTTTTGTCATCTCTCTATATATTATGCACACTTGTTCATGTATAATATGTGTATACATAAAATAAAATATATAATATAAAATAAATAAAAATCTATGTATTTATATCTAATATTCTAAATATGATTCCTTTGTCAAAAATAGGTATTACAAATATCTTCTTTCAAACATTTTTTGCTCTTTTTATTTAATAGTGCCTTTTAAAGAATAAGAGTTCTTAATTTTCACACAGTACAATTTAACCATAAAATGAGTAAAGTAATCTCATCTCCCACATGGTACTGTTGTGAAGACTCAATAGAACCACTTGCATTAAGCATTTAATGTTCTCAAAATGTTGCTATTATACATCACATAATCATAAACTTATACTCATATTTTATTCCCATGTTGAAATATACATGCAATAAAAGCATAGTCTTAGCAGATTCTCATCATGTAGTAAATATAATTAATTTGTCCATATTAGCTTTAACAATAGAAATATAATTTTCTAACACTGTTATTATATTGCAGACAGAGGAGTTGAAGAATTTCATTATTTTCTAGAATATATATGGCTAAAAAGCAATGATCTCAATCCACTTTTTATTTTAATCATACCTTTTGTACCGTAAGACAGTGAAATTCCACTGCACTAGATAAAGCCTTTGAAAAATAAAACATTCTGCACTATCCTCCCTTTAACCTCCCTGGGAAAACACTCTTATGATCACATGTTTAAACACTGTTTATCTAGATTTACCTGAAACTAAAGTATTTCCAAGAAGTGGTGGAGTAGTGGTTCTTGTCAGTGGCCTCCAAAGGAACGCAATCTATGTACATCCCAGGGACCCAGGTCACGTCCTGGGTCTGAGGGAGCAACCAATGTGAACAACTGAACAAAAATAAAATAGGGTGCTTCTCTCTTCCTGCCTGCATACTTACTCACCTTCATTCTTGCCTGTGCCTTTTCTTTAAAAAAAAAAAAATTCTTTTCCTACAAGTAAAGTAGGCATTTTTGGAAATCTGTTGAAAAAATTATGGTATTAGTGTACTGTGTGCTTAATTTTCTAAATGATATTTTAGTTCCCAAGTTACTAGAGGAAGCTGAGAGTTAGGATTGCTCTTTGCTGGGTACACTTGTCAAAAAGATTGCAACAAACACGAAGACAACAGTGAAAGGGGAGTGATTTGATATGGTGAGAGATAGTCTTAAAAACTGTAGAATGATTCATTTCATTCTAGATTGTTTCACACACACCTTCCTATTAAGGTCATGTAGATACTGGCCATCTAGAAAAACTGGAAGCAATAAGTTATAATGGATACAATGTAAGACTTGATATTTACTGAGCACTTTATATAGTTTAGTACCTCTTAAATGCTTCATGTGAATAGTCCATCTCTTTTGATCTTCCCAGCAATCCTCCAAATGGGGGACCACTTTGCACCCAGGCTAAACAAACTGAGCCTTGGAAAGAATACAAAACTTGGTCACAGTGACATTAATAAATGATAAGCCAGGATTCAAACCCAGGTAGGCAGTTTCAAGATCCAGCAATCTTAATTTGTTACTTTGTTTGTATTCTATCAGTAGACACAACTTTTATGGGCAAGTGCTTCTCAAGGTATATGAGAGAAGAGAGAGAGAGAGAGAGAGAGAGAGAGAGAGAGAGAGAGAGAGAGAGAGAGAGATTATATACCTCACACTGTAACCATGGTAATCTTATCAGATTAATTAGCAGCTATTCTGTGGTGAATTCACTAAGTCCCTGAACTTGTACATAGTCAGTAGTAAAACACAAGCCTTATCATGCAAAAATAAATCAAGAGTCTGTACCACTTAGTACACATTTTTTTTCAGAAGGAACGTCACTGAAAATTCCTTTCATAAAGTATTTCTATTTTCTTTGTAATAGTTTTTAAAGTTTCTTTCTACCAATCATAAAGTTTATTGGCTTGAAAACTGTATCACAAAGATCAGAAAAAGGCAATTTAGTGCATTTAAATATCTTAAGAATGGAATGATTATGGGGAAAGAGACTGAAGAAGGATAAGCTAGTAGGCAGAAATTAAGTATTGAGGTGGAATATAGACAGGGTGAAAAGGCCTAAGTCTTTCTATTAATACAATTTTTTGGTGATTCTTTAGTGTGCTATTTGAAGGTTGCTTCTGCTCTACTCAATTATTAAAATGGTTGATTCAAATAGTTGTGACTTGCCAAATATTCAACCTGATTTAGTGATCTTGACAACCTAATCTGGTTATTTTGTCAGTGTAGTATGGATTTCTTCTACTGTGTATTCCAATTATCCCTTGTTGCCTAACAAACCACCCTTAAACTTCAGGGCTTAAAATAACAATAATCATTTATTTGGGGGGCAGGGCTTTGCAGAAGAAGCTCATGCTGCTTCACCTAGGACTAGCTGGGGTAGCTCAGTTTGGAGCTGAAAGAACCATTTTCAATATGGCACGAGCGTGCACGTGCACACACACACATATACACGCATAACACACTGCTGCAAGACAGTCCTGGTTGTCAGCTAAGACACCAGCTAGGGCTGTGAAATGGAAATCAAAGTTCCTCATCTTGTGGGCTTCTTTATAGGTTATTTGGATTTTCTCATGGCATGGTGATTGAGTTCCAAGAAGAAAGATCTCAAATGGACACATTTAAGGAGCCCTGGTGAAGCAACAGTTGCTCTTAAAGAGCAAGACATATATACCCCTGTGTTCAAGTCCTGGACCTGGAAGGAAGCAACAAGTATGAACAACTAAATAAAAATAAAAATAAGGATGCTTCTTCTTCCTCTCTCTTTCTGCCTGTCTGCCTACTCACTGTTAGGTTCATCAGCTCACCACTGATTAAGAAGAGAAAGATTAGTGAGCAGACAAGCCGAGATTTATTAGATCACCTGAATATAAGCGGACTGAGGCCAAAATGGCATCAGTATCAAGAGGGCGGTATTATTGGTTTTTTATATGCCATAGTAGCTGGGAATCAGGAACCAGGAAATTTTGAATTGTTTGCTCGTGCTGACATGGTTGAGCAAGTTATTTTGTTACTGGGAGGATCCTGGAATCTCATTCCAGGGTTCTTGTGGGTCCCAGAGAAGATTTTGTTGCACCCACCCAGGGCAGGAACAAGGAAGTTAGCACAGTCATTTGAAAGCAAAAGCAAATGAGATTTATTGAAAACAGTACACTCTTTAAGAGACAGGCTAAGGCCAGGCCGTATTACAAGAGGGAAATGCGCCAGGGGGACCTTCAGGCTGGGGTTTTTATGGAGTCCAGTAGCCCTTATCCATGCCCAACGGTATCCTGGGGTGGGACAAGGGTTTCAGCTCTCTGTTCCCTTAGTGTTTCCCTTTTAAACTGATTGGAGGATTTCAGATTTGAGCCTCTTCATTGTCTGCCTCCTTCTGATAGAAGGACCTCCTCTCTTCCCTTACCCGTTTCCCCGCTCTTGGTTGACTTGCTACCTAGCCCTGGCCTTAATTTCTGCCTGCACCTTTCTGTTTAAAAAAGAAAAGAAAAGAAAGTACACATTTAAGTTCCCCAAAAACCAGCAAGTACAAGCCGTTGCCTTTTATAGAGCTCACCTCAGAAGTCACAAAGCATCAGTTCTGTTGTAGTCACAAAACTGCTTCAATTCAGGAAGAGGAGCAGTTTCTACCTCTCAACAGGAGGCTCATTAAAACCACACATTGAGAAGAGCATGTGGGATGAGATATTATTGTGGCCATTTTTGGAAAATGCAACCTACCACACTATGAGTGTTCATTCATTCAACGAATATTATTGAACACTGAATTAAGAGTAAAATTTTAGGTGGTGAGGAAAAATATGCCCTAATGTCTGGTGGGGGGATGTTATTCAAATAATTATA
This sequence comes from Solenodon paradoxus, assembly GCA_004363575.1. Lineage (NCBI taxonomy): Eukaryota > Metazoa > Chordata > Mammalia > Eulipotyphla > Solenodontidae > Solenodon > Solenodon paradoxus. The sequence continues at coordinate 562,807 of RJWH01000299.1, forward strand.
TAAATAGATATGTAATTACAATGGTAATAAACTGGTATAAATGAGAGATCATGAGGGAATATGAAGCTGTCTAAGAGGTTGGTAAAGGGTTTTTTTGGGGAAAATAAAAAACTAAACTGAGGTCTGAAAATCGAAGAAAGGTAAATCTCTCAAAAAGCATTCCATGTGAAAAAGCACAGCATATGAAAAAGCCTATGGCAGATGGAAGGAGCATGATGAGAATAAGGACACCAGGGCCTGTGTGCTAGAGGAAGAGATTAAGTTGAGGCTGGAGAGACTGGTAGAAGTGTCCAGACCAGGCAGGCCTATGCTAAAGAATTTTGTCTTTTGTCTCAGAGCAAAAAGAAGCCATTGAAGTGTTTAAGCAGAGACAATAGCATGATCAGATTTGCATTTCAAAAAGAGCACTATTCTCAGTGTGAAGGATGGGAGAGTGTGAAAAGTAAGGAGAACAATGATGTGGCTATTGTAATTGTTCATGAAAGAGGTGATTAATAATTTAGACTGACCTGATGGTACAGCTGAAGAGACTTGAACAGATTTGAGAAATAGATAGGTGGTCCTGTGTTTATTTCTCTTCTGAACCACTGGACTCCCGTTCCTCTAGTGTAATAGGCATTAAATCTTAATAACTTTTGAATCCATCTCACTTAGTCTAGCATTTGGAAATTTAAGTGATAATAATTGAATATCTGTTGCATGGATGGGTAAGAAAACAGCCACACCTTTCCTCTTCATTTCCAAGTTCTCTATTTCCTTCCAGCCTTAGTGCTTTACTTATTACTTTCTTTTCTTGCAATATCCTCCCTGCTTATTCTCACTTCTCATCAATCTATCCCTCATCAAAAGAATTTTCTTGGATCTCAGGCTACTTAGATGCTTCCCTCTGTGCTTTCAGAAGACATCTCTGTCAGATATTAGAACTTATTACACTATATTGCAATACTTGATTTGTCTGTCTCTTTTACTGGTGGTGTGAGCTCCCTCAGGCAGGGGTAATGTATTGTTCATGTCTGTAATTCTAACAACTAGTAGCGTGTACAACCTCAACAGGCACTAGTTAGTTTTTGTTTATATCAATTGATGAAGGGAATAAATTCTATGTATATAGTACCCCCAAATGTAAAAGTGTCAGAGCTGACAATTCTGTGGGGGAAATTTAAGAATGCAATTAAACTTATTTCACAGAGGGTTGCCATCATTTCTGCCTTGGAGTAGCCAGGTTTCTGGTGAACAGTCTTGCTTTCCCCCCTTTTCCCTCCAGTGCACAGAACTCACACTGCTCTGTACCCTGCCAAGAATATGCTTCTGCATTTGAAGAAAGACTCAACTAAAATTTCAGAGTTCTCCATCACAAAATATTGTAAAAATGAATTTGGCCTAAAAATATTTAAAGGCAGATGTTTCAATTAAAAAATATTAATATGTAGAATACCCCTCCCAACAGAATAATTAGTTGAAGACCTTTAGTGGGGACACAAATGAAATATAAATCCTCATGAAACTGAGAAACTTTACCAGGTGAAATGCATTATGATTTAGGTCAGTGCTGCTTAACTGAGAGCCACGTGACATATCCTTCAGCATTTGTGACTTCTCCAGGAGAAATTTTAATTTTAGATTTTAATTAGATTCTTATTGAAAAATAAATATAAGCTTACTTCAAATTATGTGATACACTTATTGTCTGGTGAGCAATGGGCTGAAAAACGGTACTGGCAAACAGGTTAGAACAGAGGAGGATTCTGTATTTATGGTTGTGTTGGTGCTAAGTTACCCACCAAAGGGTTTAGTTTTAAATCTGTTGGCTCTGCTGAAAAACAACCTCTTCCCTTTAGCAGAAGTAATTTGCAACTGAAAACCATTTTCATAGATAAGATATTAATTTCTTATCTAGTGACTATGATACTATCATTTAAAGGCGATACAGTACATCAGAGAAATACAGTGAAATAACAACATGCAAGAGAAATGGTTTTTATGTGTAAATTCATCCATTCATTCTTTTGATATTGGCCACATGCCATGCGCTGTTCTATGCTTTGGGGACACAGCAGTGAATCAGATGAAGTCCCTGATCTTGTGGGCTTACATTCTAGTAAATGACATCTAGGCACCAAAAAAAGTCACAGCGCATTATGGTCCAACTGTGTAAAGGAAAGTTGTGGTATTTTGGAGGGAGAAAAGTGGTAAGAAACTTGAGTCTCCACAGGGCACATTGCAGTCTAGACATTGTATCCTTTAAAATTAATCAACAACCATGGCCAACTTAACTCAGAGAGGACTTACTGAGCTGATGTTGTCTTTATGCATATCAACTTGAACCACTAGCATAAGGGAATAATACTTAAGAAATAGATTTTTATTAGGAGGTATCTTTAAAGTTATTAGCTATTCTGAAATGTTAGATCAAATTTTATAATTTGATAATTTGACTTACACGTGATTCGTAAATTGGGTTGGTAATTGTGTGAGCAGGTTTTAAAAGAAGTATACTCAGAGTTTAAATTTAATAAATCATCATTGATCATTTACATGCTATAAAAGTCAACCATTGTCAGTGTGTAGTTAAAGATTAGTAAATTACTACAGTTGTGCAAACATCCCGAGTCCAGCTTAGAACCAGCTTCAGAACATTATTTCCCCAAAAAGCTCTCTTGTACCTATTTTAAGTCATTCCATGCTCTCACCTCCAGGCAATCACTAATCTACTGTCCATTTCTGGAAATGTCTTAGAAATGGAATCCTTTGCATCTCTCGTTTCACTAAGTATAATGCTTTTGAGAAGCACCCATCTTTAGCCATGTATCAGTAGTTTTTTTCATTACTGTGAATAAAAGTATTGTATTGATAAAACACTTTGTTTATATAGTATCTGTTGGTGGACATTTGGAATGTTCTCTAGCCAGTCTGACATTCTCCCTTTTAATTGCAGTATTTGATTCACTCAATATTGTTGTGGTTGTTTTCTTTTTAATTTAAAATATACATGTTTATTTTCACATAAAATTTTTAAAATTTAACTTTTTATTCTGAGATAATTATAGATTCATATGCAGTTATAGAAAGTAATACAGATTCTTATATATCCTTTACCCTATTTCCCTGAATGGGTAACATTTTGCAACACTATAGTACTGTAGCACAATTAGAATATTGACATTGATATCATCAAGACAAAAACATTTCCACAAACATAAGGCTTTTCCCCAGTTGCCCTTTTATAACTATACCTACTTTCCACTTGCTCCTTAGTCCATAGCAACTGTTTATCTGTTCTCCATTTCTAAAATTTTGTCATTTTAAAAATCTTGCAAAATCATACAGTATGTAATCTTCTGGAATTTCTTTTTTCTATTAAGTATAATTCTCTGGAGAGTCACTGAGGTGATTGCATATAACAGTATTAAAAAATTTTTTTTAATGATGAGTGATAATCATGAATAATTTTCATGACTAGAGAATTCTTGGCTAAGTGTTTTCCCATTCAGCATTTTGAATGTCATCCCAATGAGACTTTTCTTCATTGTTTCTGATGAGAAGTGAGCCATTAAAAGCATTGTTGTTCCAACGATCTTATGAATTGTTTTTCTCTTGCTGTTTTCCAAATGTTTTCCTTGTCTTCAGTTTCAGTACTTTAACTATAATAAGTCTAGATATGAATTCATTGTGTTAATCCCACCTAGATTTGTTGGCATTCTTGTCGCTATAGATCAATATTTTTCATCAAATATGGAAAGTTTTAGCCATTATTTCTTCAGATAAACTTACTGTCCCTTTATGGGACTCTCATCAACCATCCATTGACAAACCTCATATTGTTCCACAGATCTCTGAAGCTCTGCTTATTTTTCTTTAATCTTTTTTAATCTGTTCTTCAGAATGGATAATTTATTTATCTTCAGGTTCACTGAGGTAGTCTTGAAATCTGCTATCGAATCCATCTAGTGAATTTCTAGATTTCATTTATATTTTTCAACCCTAGAATCACCATTTGGTTCTTTTTTTTTGTAGTTTCTATTTAGAGTCTCAATTCATGAGTAATAGTTACACATATTTATTTAATTCTTTAAATGTGGTTTCCTTTCATTTCTTAAAAACATTTCAAATAGGTGTAGTATTCCATTGTATATATGTACTACGTATATACATATATAGCCTATGACTTTTTAGTTTCCAGGGTTTCATCATTAAATTTCTGATTAGTACACTCCTTGCTCCAAGTGGGACCGCCAGGTAGCAGAATTTGGGTTTTCCATACAATTTCCTGCTGAACTTACTGGTTTCATTAACAATGAACTTTTGTCCTTCACTGCAAATGAAGTCTTCTGACAGAAGCTGATGGTGTTCCCACCCGTCCCTGCCCTGCTAAAACAACAGGCTGATTGAATTGGACATGAATAAGAAGACCAAGAGTTCCATTATTCTTACCCAAATTCCAGCAGTTCTTGCTGAATATATTCCTCTCAAATTGTTTTTGATCTTTGGTCAATCTTCAGGGCCTTAACTTGGCTGTTTTGACAATTTCATTCCATTTTATATTTTTTGGAGGTATGTACCGATTTCTTTAAGTTGTCCTTTCTGAAAGTCAATTAAATTATGTATTATGCTTTTAATATTTACTCTGTACATTAAAGTAATTTTGCAACAATAATTTTATAAATCATTTCCATGTGTATACGAGGATTATTTCTTTTCTTCTTAAAAGAATTCACACTGTCAGAGAATAGGTTGTTGTTTACCATGGGACTGGGGCTGGGGGTTGGAAGAAACTGGTAAAGGGGTTCAGTTGTATGGTGGTGGGTGGAAAGCAGACTTTTGGTGGTGATCGTGATGTAGTGTATACAGATGTCTAAGTGTATTATACTGTATACCTGAAACTTACGTAATATTGTAAACCAATGTTATTTACTTCAGCAAAACTTAAAAAAAAAGGATTCATGTTTAAATTTGAGAAACACCATAGACTTGAGAGAATTCACAAGATAACATATTTTCTCCACTTTAAAACTAAATACCATAAACACCTTAACAAACATAATCATAACATAACTGAATGTCATCAAGTAAAGAAATTCATTAAGATTTTCAGTTCTCATGGGAACTTTGTCAGTTTAATTTTTCCGTGAAGAAAAAAAAAAAACAACCAAAAACCCAAGGCAAATTCTTCAGTAAAAGAGTGAGTGGAATAAGATGTTTATCCACAATGAAGTAGGCTAGTTTTTAAACAAGAATTACATATTCATATAATCTTTCTAGAAAACATTTGAAAATGTCGTTAAAGTTTAATCAGAGGATATTTGTGGTATAATTGACTAAATTTTGTGATTCTTATTCATTTGTTTTTTTGTAAAAGAATTATATATCCTTAGCACTTTGACTTTTACTTCTTCATGCTTTGTCCAATACCATATGCATGCTATAGTGAATGGAAGTTTTAGACAGTTTAATAATTTGCCTTAGCCTCTTGTACTTCTGTCTGTAAGCCAATAACATGTCCCAGATAGGAGCTGCTGCTTTAACATAGAGCTCAGAATGAGAATGCAAGCAGATCTGTGGTCAGATCCACGCCTGAATTAAGACCTTAGCTTACCAGCATCCCTCGTGTGTTTGTATATGTTTGTGGTTATAGCCACTGAGGGTTTTATTTAAAAAAATTTTGATTGATAATGGCACAGAAATATGCTTCTTCAGTAAAAGCACTGAATTATCAAGATTGATATTTTGTGTTATAGCAGTAAAAGAAAGATTCTGGATGAGTATGATTTACATTCAGAGGTGGTGTCTGGGGTTATAAGACTTAAAATATATACTATGTGTCTTGGGGAGATTCTTACAAACACTGAATTTGAGGTTTGAGAGACTCAAGTGACTGCCATATAGTAGAGACAAGTGACTGCCATATAGTAGAGACAATCTTTGTGGATAAAAGTATGTGTATGGCATACCCTGGTGGAGCACCTGTTTGGTCAATAGCTTCCAAAGGAACAAGCCACATACCCTGGGTTTGGGTCCTGGGTCTGGGGGAAGAAACCAGTGTGAACGAGTAAATAAAAATTAAATAAAGATTTTTTTCTTCTTTCTCTTTCTGCCTGCCTGCCTACCTACCTTCTTTCCTACCTGAAACTTTCCTTAAAAAAAAGTCTTCAGCAGAAAATCCAAGCAGTGGCTTCCAATATGAGCCCCAAATTGAAGATACAAGGATAGAAACTGAAATGAAGTATTGATTTTCAGTCAAGATGTGTCTTGAATGAGAAATTCCATGAAGCATGTTCAGAAAAAAAACCCAGCATTTAGAATAAAAATAATCTATTCAAAATGAATCAGGAAGACCAAGTAGTACTGGACTGAAAGAGACTAGAACTGCATACTAAACTTAAAACTTTAACATAATATTGTTTCATAAAATACTTTTTGAAAAATCATGGTACTCATGTTTCTATAGTATTTCATTCAGTAGTGATCATTACTTAGCTTAAAACAGAACTGTCCTGCAATCAAAGGCTTTCAAAGGTTAAAAGAGAGCTTTCTAGCACAGATTGTGGAGGTGTTCAGATTTATGAGAACATAATTTAGGATCTTAATTAATTAATTGGGTTCTGGAAAAGTGAAAAGAACTTTTAAGAGTGGTTTCTCTAACTCAAAATCCAATTCAAAATAGAGGGGAAAGGGGGAAGAAGGATAATGACTGATAATCCTATTTTCCATTTCTCTCCATGTGTGAAACTGGTATCATGTTGCAAAGTGTATTGACCAAGGTGCAATTAAATCAGAGCTTTGTGGTAATTTGATTTTGATATGCAGGGGGCGTTGAAACACTCAATTCATCTGATTGCCACTAACCTAGTGACTAATTACCTAAGAGGTGTTTCCTGATTTCTAAAAAGCGCTACAAAAAAAACCTAAGGGGTCCAGAGAGGCAGAGGAAAATCCCTGTCGTGATTCATTATTAGAATCTTTCTATTCTGGAGTGGGATCTGATATTGACTTTGGTAGTAGCCCTAGAATCCATAAAGTAACAGATTTTAGAAATGATCCCTTTCTTCATTTTCCAAGGTCATAGAAATGACTCACCTGAAAAATGCTAAGTACTCCTTGCCTAAAAAAATATGTAAGGGATTTTCTATTTTTAATAAAATGTCTGCTTGTCAGTGGAAGGGCTCCAAACAGACCACCCTATGTCTTTTAGAATTGATCTGTAGATGCCCCACTCTGACATGAAGATTATTTTGAGTGAATGAAATGGTGATTCCAGAGACGTTATTGCCTTTCTTCCAAACTTTCTGCCCCTCCCTTGGTTGAAGACATGATTGCCACTTCTTCAACTTCTATTCTTCTGCTAATCCTGAAGTGATCAGTTCCGTTAATCTCTAGAAGAATAAAGTTTGGAAAGGTTTTAATCCAAAAGTTAGTTTATTTGTGAACAAGCCCTCTCTATCTAAAAAACCTATCTTTAGTTTCAGAGTGAAGACGAGTCTTCCCTTCTTGTCATGTGAAACCCCCTTCTTCTGTCCTTGAGGTCCCAGGCCCCCTTTCTCAGGCCTCAGCACAACGATGCAAATTCTCCATACAAATGTAGCTACATTTTGGGCTTTTCTCCCTCTGTCTAAAGTTAATTTGTTTTCCCAGCTGACGAAGAACCTCAAGGGATGGGGAGAATTTTCCCTTGCTCCAACATCACATTTTTATACCTCTTATTAGGTCTTGCTTCATTTCCCTACCCCCCCCCACCCCCAGGTACCAGATTTAAATTTCTTTTCTTTTGTTTGCTTCTTTCTTTTACTTATTTATTTTGTAAAGTCACCTTGGAATTGTATTTGTAGAACAGAATAGAATGTTACTGCAGAGAGACCTTATAATTCATCTGATGTCTCCTTTCCCTTGCCATATCCTAGATATGAAAAAATTGTGCCCCAAATTATGTGAAAATGGTGCTGAGTCTGGATCCCAAGCCTCTTGCCCTCCAATGATTTCAAACTCTCCCACCACAGATTACTTAGGGACAAACATTTCATCCTTTAACTCACCTAGAATCTTTTTAGTAGTGTTATACAATCTAATTGTTCTGTTGTTTTTTCTTTTATAGTACTGAGTCATTAAGATATAATTTGGGAAGAGTGGCTCTCACTACTGACCCTCTGTGGTAGTAGGAGAAATGTTTTTAACAATGAAGTTTGAGATTTGAGTGTTCAGTGTTTCTAATTTGATGCTGTCAAAGACACTGACTTCTACTAGTTATTTAGCATATATGAATCATGTTATAGTTTCAAAATACTTTTCTATCAATAGTAACATCTTCGCATGAATCAAGTTAGTTTTATTATTTCTTCCTCCCCAACACAGCTTTCCTGGTAACAATTTTTTTTTTTTTTTTTACCAAACAAAAGTTGTTTATTTAATGCTAAGAACACAGATATCCTAAAAAAGAGACGGTTAGGAAACAGAGTTCTTTCTAAACAGGATTGCTTTTTCTTTTTTGTGAGGTAACAGTTGCAGGTGCTATAGATTAAGGTTATGCACTGTCTTACCTCTGGGATCTCTGGTTGCTAAGGGAATGGTTGGGAATGGGCAGCCGAGGGATTTGGAAATATTTAGGACAATCTGCATTCATAATGGAAACTGAAAAATTTACAGATATTTTAGCTCATCTCTAATTCCAGGAGTCTTGGGAGACCCTGCTTTTTCCTGGAAATTTCCTGTTGTGGAAGGCAGGATAAAATAGGGAAGAGGGTCCATTAACAGGGTTCAATTCATCACTGAGTGGCCCCTTACCTCAAGGAGTAACAACTCCAATACACAACGGGAATCCTTGGGAGTCCTTATGATCAGCAATACACCAACACTGGTCTGTTCCTAGTTATTAAAGTGGACACCTTGAATTGCCTCTTGGCATAGTGATTCCAAGCATGAACCCAGAGGCAATTCCAAACCTGGAATAAAGAATTAGGCTCTTCCTGGGCATGACTGAAATAGAAAAACTCCTTGAATCACAACATTTTAATCTGAGTCACTCATCACTTTCTTTTGTCTTGTAAATGCAATTTAAGCACTGAGGTCTTAAAGCAGGCTTTTAGATTCTCAGCCTTTCCCCTCTCAGCAACCTTCCATTTTAACCACCCCATGGATACAGTAAGATCTCTCTCAGGCTTTGATTTATAGAGAGATCACTTCATACAATCGGGTTTAGGGGGATTTGAGAGCTTGGGAGGGTCACTAGGAATTACTGTCAGTTCTTTCTATAAAGCTATGTCTGCCTCTGGGACACATGGCCTGCCAGATGGTCCTATAAACCAGCTTATCTTCACCTTTCCTCTTTTCCCTCCATATTGTAATTCTTCTGGCTTACTAATTTACCAGCAACTTCAGGAAGTTAAGACAAATGAAACTTAACAGAAATTCTGACCCTCCTTTGCCACATATGTACTGATGATGCATCATCACAAATAATATTTTTAGAGACTTTCAAGTGTTATGTTAGGCTGGCTCATATTTAGGTCATCGTCCTCATCTACCCCAAATTCATCTGTTTTTTTCAAAGACTTTCTGAGAGTCCATAGTCATACTAGCAAGGAAATTCATAATCACCTAAACTTACAATTCTCATGCTACTGTTTAATTTTATCCTCTTGATTTCCAAATTCTGGCCTAATGGACCCTGAGCTATAATACCTGAATGTCACGCCTATGGGAAAAGCTAAATGTAAGATTCCAATAGTTTTTTAATCTTTTTTTCCCCACTTTCAGCAGTTCTTTCATTATGTGTGTGTCCAATATCCCTATTTCTACTTTTTCCCTTTCTCACCATATGATCTCAAACCTTCACATTACAAACTGAAGGACATGGTTGGTCTTTAACACTTAGGGTGTGAGACTTTTCTCATACAATGGCAATTTATGTAGCTAAATACCTTTTGGAGATTTCCTTCCATTCCTCTCCCATGGAGCATTCTAAGCCCCCCATCCCCATTTCTAGTAGTTTTATATTCCACCTGGTATCTCATGTCTCTCATTGCTTTAGTAAGAAGGTGGGTATATTGGACAAAATGACAAGATGGTGTAAGGAGCTTACATGTGTTTTTGCATGACAATAAAATGTGAAAGTATGTGTAGCTTTAAGGATCAAAATCTAACAGAATTCTCTTTTCTGCACAGAGAATTTAGTGGTCATATAGTTCAAAATGGTTTGTTATCAATATCTGTTGTAGCTCTTGAGCATTCTGGTTTCATTGCTTTGCGTGGGGTGTTACATATTTCTTTACAGCAGAATCAGAAGGAGCCAAACAAGTAAGCAACGGAAATAAAGACATAAATCCAAAAGCTAGGGGCTATTAAAAAGTAACAGACTGGAAAGGAAAAACATTACGATAAGGAAAAAGCACAACATGCAGGTGTAAACCAGCAAAGCCACATGAAAATGTAAGGGTTTAAATACATAGATTATTCAGGGGAGATTATTCTGAAAACAACTCTGATTACTGAAGGGAGGGTGAAAATACTTGGGCTAGGAGAAGGATCATCTGCTATCATCTTCTTTTGTATCCTTAGTGCTCAGCATAGTGACTGGGCTCATAGAAACTGCTAATGACTAAATGTTCAATAAATACAGCATTGGCCAAACTACCCAATATTTTCAGGCAAACTAAACATTTCTATGACACAGTCAGTTCCATGCTCACAGACATAAAGGAAAGTATAGGGCATTCATTGACCACAGTTCAGTTCAGTTCCTCCAGGCTGTCTAGGAGGGAAAATGTTGAGTGGAAACCAATTTCTCATGCCCCGACGTCGTTGACCCCAGGAAACCGAGGTGTCAGCCAGGGGCAGTTCCGTGGTTATCACAGGGAAGTCTCTTGGGGGCAGTGTGTCTCCTCTTTGGCCTGCACCTGCCACGCTGCCCCACCAGCGTCTGCAAAGATGCAGAGGTCGAAGCACGTTGCTGTGCGGTGCTGAAATGATCCCAGAAACGGCCTCCCGCGCCCACCCCTAACAGCAACCGGGATTCTCTGGGCTCGCCTCTAGGATAGAGGGTACTCCCTCCCCTTTCTTAGATTCTCCCTTCCCAACTCCAGCCTGCTACTTGCGGGGCGTTCCGGGGGTCCGCGCGGTCTTCGGCGCCCGGGGGCACTAGCGGCGCCGGCCGGGAGGGGGCGGGGAGGCGGAAGGCGGGAAGCCGAGCGGGGGGTGCCTGAGCTCGCGCGCCACGCTGCCCCGCGCGGGATTTGCCGCCTTCAGCTGCGGCAGCTGCAGCGGCAGCAGCCGGGAGAAGGGTGGAAGGTGGTGAGGACTGGAGCCCGGGTCAGGAGGGAGGAAGGGAGGGAGGAGGGCCGGGAGGCAGTGCCAGGCGAGCCGGAGGGGTGCTCGGCGCTCCCCCGCCCTCCTTCCGGGAGCGAGAATGCAGACTCTGAAACTGGCGCTGCGAGGCTGAGGCGGAGGCAGGGGAGTTGCAGCGCGCGCGACTCGGTGAGTGTGTCTCCGGAGCGCCGAGAGGCGGGGGGAGGCGGAGGACAAGGAGGAGGAGGAGGAGGAGGAGGAGGAGAAGGAGGAGGAGGGGGAGAATGCCCGGAGCCGCCGCCGCTGCCGCCGCCGCCGCCGCGATGCTCCCGGCTCAGGAGGCTGCCAAGCTGTACCACACCAACTATGTGCGGAACTCACGGGCCATCGGCGTGCTGTGGGCCATCTTCACCATCTGCTTTGCCATCGTCAACGTGGTGTGCTTCATACAGCCCTACTGGATCGGCGACGGCGTGGACACCCCGCAAGCCGGCTATTTCGGGCTCTTCCACTACTGCATCGGCAACGGTTTCTCCCGGGAACTGACCTGCAGGGGCAGCTTCACGGACTTCTCCACGCTGCCCTCGGGCGCCTTCAAAGCCGCCTCCTTCTTCATCGGCCTCTCCATGATGCTCATCATCGCCTGCATCGTTTGCTTTACCCTCTTCTTCTTCTGCAACACGGCGACCGTGTACAAGATCTGTGCCTGGATGCAGCTCACCTCCGGTGAGTGCGCTCTCACCGCCGCCCAGGCGGGGGAGACCCCCGGGCGCCCGAGCCGGGAGGGGCGGGAGTGGGAGGAACCGGGCAGTTGCGCGCCGCTGGGTGCTGAGGTACTTAGTCCGGGTGTGGTGTGGGAGCTCTGCGAGGCCGGAACCCCCGGGGTTCCCCAGCCCCGGCACGAGCGCCGCGTCCCGGTGCTTTCCAGAACCTCCGAAGGGTGAAGGACGCCCCCCAGAGGGACGCTCCGGAGGCAAGGTGGTAGCTGGGCCAAGTCCGCCCAGAACTCTAGAGAAGTGGCCGCTCTGGGAGCGTGCTGAGGGACCGGGACTTAGGAGGGACTGACACCCGAGGAGAAGAGCGGACTTGGAGAGATTTTTAAGTGGAAGGAGGTCCCGCCCGCTCTGCTCCTCTCCGGGACTGTTCTGTCATTGCTTCCTCCGGGTGGTTGAGGGGTGTGAAGTGGGTCGGAGTGAAATTCTTTCTCTGTCCCGGGGAGATGTAAACCTGAATCTGTTTTGGGTTTCACCCCTTGAAGAAAAATGTAGCTTAGAATGTACCTTAGCCGTTCCCTAACGTCAGGTCTTCAGTTTGCTTCCTTGTCAGAGCAAAGGTTCTTCCATTTCATCTTTAAGCAGAAATTTCTGCAGGGAATCAAGATTTTTCAAGATCTCTCTCTTTTTTTTTTTGGGTTGGGGGAGCGGGGGCGACGTGGAGTTGTGGCTCCGGAGAGATAGGAAAAACCAGTTTCATCTGTATGGTCTGATCACTCTTAGCCTGTGCATGATCGATTGCTAGCTGAAGAATAAGAAAGTACTTTTTCTGAGTATCAAAGTTACTTTTAACTGAAAAAGGATGGGGCGCATTTCTCGGTGGTTTTGGGGAGTCCAGAAAAAAAAACAACTCTTCTCTCTACCTCCCATAATGTCTATTCCCTCTCAACTAGCCACCTTGAATTCCCTCTTTCTTAAGGCAAATTCCATCTTCAGACACATTACTCTCTCCTCTTCAAACTTTATTGACATCCTTTTGATTTTATGGGTAGTCTGGTTGTGGAGGAATATAGGATGTCTCAGACAAATGTTCTCATTTGTTTTGTTTTGTTTTATTCTCTCTTCAAAGACATTCCCCTCAAGATTTTGTAGTTATTCTCCTGCCAAGGAAGGTTTTCTGGGGGGTAGGAATTTGATCCCTGAGTTTACCAGAATGTTGTGAGATGATTAAATCCTTAAAGATTGCTAGCTTGATATAAGCAACACTTGTGGGAGACTAAATTTGTATGGAAGTATTTGCTTTGTGTTAAGTGTGTCTCAGTTGAGTTTGATTGACCATATATTGTGAACTTGCACATGTGAAAGGCAAGAAATGAGTACCAGTAGTGAACCATCCCCTTAACACGTACTATTATCCTCTTGAAATGTAAGAGTTATGTTGTTTTTCCCTCCTCAGCTTCTTGAAGCAATCCCCACCTTATATTTATATATATAATGTTAACTTGTATGACTATTTCAAAAGCAGACTAACTTTGAGATTTAGAATAAACTCATGATTATAGTTGCTCTTGACACTTAGCTCTGGTTTGACTTTGAAGACTATAGGACATTGAGGATGCATATGCTTTAGAAAGAGTTGACTCTGCACAGCTAATTTTAATTTTTCAAAGTTAAATGACCTATTTAGACTGGTGATTCAAATTAGATTGTTTTTCAAAGGGCTGAAAGTAATTTGCAGATGATTTCTCAACAACATTCCTAAATATTTTATCTTAGTGAGATTTTGTGTTCCAAACCTAAGTTTCATTTTTTGTTGTTTTGTTTTGTTTTGTTTTTAAGAGAAAATTATCTTTGGGAAAGAATTACCAGTTTTGAATTAATACAATGGCGATTATTATAATTTTTCTTGTCTTTTTTTGAAATAGAGTTAGCAGACTAATTTATTCTGAGGTTACTGAAATATGATGTTATGTTTTCAGAAGTTGGAAATAAATAATTCTATTCTCTTTCTCATATGTCAGTGTAAAATGTGATGATAGCCTTTGTACTGTATGAGGACATTTACTTTAGAAGTTCAGATCCATACATTCTAGGCATACTTTTAAAACCTTTTTTTGAAATTAATTTGGTATTTTACTTCTAGATAAACCACAAAAGGAGGTAATTTTTCTAATTAATGAAGTATATTAATTAATGAGAATGGATTATGGTGAAGGGCAATTAAGAATCAAAGTCATATGTATTTGCAGACTTTTAAGGAATTCCATAGAAAAAGGCATTTCTGAAGAATGTTACATTTAATGTGGTTTTCAGAGCTTTTTTAAGTCTCATCATGATGCTAACAAGAAATTTAGCATAATACATTGTACGTTACTTAAAGTTTACTTTCTAATCTTTAGACTATTCCTTTGAAATGTTAAGAATCCTTCTCAAACTTATAATTTAAGTGTACCTAGGCTAATCTCAAGTGTAATTTGCTAACTATGAATGATGAGACCTAATGTGCCATTTGCTTATTAGAGATACTGTTTAACCCTCACTGGGAGTCAAATGATTAACTTGTGTATTTAGTTATCTAAACATTTAAAACTAGTAACATCATGAATCAGAGCCAGGTGTCATATAAAATCCCATATGAAATGATGTACTAAGTTGATGAGATAAGACATTTTGGTGAAAATACAGCATCAATAATTATTTTTATGATTCTGAAGAATAAACTAGAAAAAGTATTTATTTATTGGACTTGACAATGATGTTGCTTGTCTGTCTAGATGTGTGAAACACATATAATCACGGTACTTGATTATGAATACCTGCCCTCTCCATGTTCTCCCCTCTAAATTTCTCCTCAGTAGACTGAATGTATAGAATTTGGAACTAACATATCATAGTACTTGTACTGGGTATAATACTTTACTTTGGACTAGGTCTAATATAAAGACTGAAGGCATAAAGATGAATGTAAAATAAGTAATAACAATTAAAAATGCAAAATTTTCCAAATCAACAGAGGCAACTTTTTTATTTCTCTAACACTTAAAAGAAAAAAGTAGGTATGGAATTAGTCAAGCAGGGTAAAAAAAAAAACCCTAGATTTAAAAAAAATCAAGATGGAAAGGAAATTTTGTTGCTCTAGAAGCTTGATTTTCTGCTTCTGTATCTTTGTTCTTTACATCAGTATTTCAGTCTGCTTCCAGGTCTATTAACAGTTAAGTCTAACTACAGTGGGTTTTTGTTGTTTTTTGTTTGTTTTATTAACCGTAAACTCTCTGGAATTATCTCCAGATGTCCAAATATTATATATTATTAACATATTAATATAGCTATTAATAATATAAGTATTTTTAATACATAAAATTATGTTAACCCATTAGCATTAGGGTAGAATTTAAGTTTTTTTAGATGTTTGCCATGGACTTGGTTGAAGGCAACCGATGAAGAGGTTCTTTGCTTCGTGAAATGCACCTGATTCACTTGTATTTCCTTATTCAAAAGTGGTAAAGATAGGATAAGGGATGGTTGTCACAGAGTGTACCAATAAGAAGCACCACCACAGTGGTCAGGTTCTTTGGCAAGGGTTAAAGGAGTATTTTGCTTAGTCACTTTCCCTGACCTTCCAGCATTAGTTTTCTCAGCCCTTTTTAGCCAGCTTACTTTCTTAAATTTTATATTTTTTTTTCATTTAGGTGAGATGAGAATCACGAGAGATAATCACTGCATTTCTTAGCCTGCAAGAAGAGCCTTTGCAATGTTATATAATCCTCTTTCATGGCATCTTGCTCTAGTATATCTTATCAGCATTTGAGATTACAAAGAAGTTTGTGTGTTTACTTATTTATTGTGTGTCTTCTCTACCTTTAAGGGTTGCTTAAAGCCATGTCCTTTTTTCTTTTATAGCATAGAGGTCAACATCATGGACACTGGTATAAAAAGATGTGGGTTTAGACCCTTGCTCTGACATTCTGAGACTCTGTGACTTGGGGAATTTCTCTCTAGTTCAGTTGCTCATCTGCAAAGTGGACAAGTACTTATCTCAGGAGAGTGGTACAAGGACTAAATGAGCTGATATATGTACTGAGAACAGAGCCCTGTGCAAAGTAAGCAAGCACTATACAAGTGTTATGTTAGTTCCTATTCTTGCATTAATAGTATTGTTGTATGCTGGCATATAGTATATGCGTATTTCTAGAATGTAGTAAGTAGTCAATACATTTTTATTGAGTTAATGAATAAAAAAAGATGAATGGAGCAAAGAGTGAAGGAAAAAATGATTAAAAATTTCCCATATGCCATGTTGAGAAGTGAATGTCATATACTTTTAATGCCATGATGCTCATATTTCTCTTTGGTTTGTGGTATCAGCAGTAATCCCACTAAAGGAACTTTTTCAAATTTCTTTGATGGCAATGATTGTGACTTGATAGCCTAATTCATGATGAGCTTCTTCTCAAATGGAGGCTTTTCTTATGCATAGGTAACGATCTTTATTACACCACTGAGATAATCAGTTATATCAGGATTCAGCAAAATTTCCCTTACCATTTAGTTTATTGTGGAAAAAAAAAGTATTCAAAATGAAGGTTTTGTGTAAGAATCAAGAGAACAGACTTTCTTTCATGAGGAAGAGGGAATGGTTCCAGGTTAGATTTCTGGAGCTATCCAAACTAGAGAAGAGGACATGTTTTCCAGGCTTTTCTCTCTCTCTCTCTCTCTCTCTCTCTCTCTCTCTCTCTCTCTCTCTCTCTCTCTCTCTCTCTCTCTCTCTCTCTCTCTGTAATTGGTGCTTTTGTTTGGTATAATGCTATCATCCAATAAAGAGAATTCAGATAGCCTGACCAATATAGTATATTATATGTCTATACCTTAGAAATCTTTCAAAGTGAGCAAAATTGAAAAAAAAGAAGGAAATAGAGCATATAACCATAGTTTGCAGTATGTGGCTAAGTGCACTTCTGTGTGTGGTTTGAGGAGATAAACTATGAAGAGAGGAGTAGAGAGAGCTTCAGATCACATTGGCATGAAGCAAAGAACACTCCAGAATTCTAATTTGGGGGTTTAATAGCATGATAACTGGGAGAGTATTAGAGTGTGATTTCCATAATATATTTGAATTTGGGGGATCAGTACCAGTTTTAATTAATGTGATTTTTTTCTTATAATGAGCCAACTGAAATTTTTATTTGATTTGAGGAAAGACTTAGAAGCTGGTCTTTATCCTTAATAGTAGCCAGAAGATATTAATAATGACAGAACGAATTTGGTTCATATAGCAAATAGTAAAGTTATTTGATGACTTAAGCCTAAAGCCATGATGAATAACTTTGAAAAAAGAAACAAAACAACCTTCCTTGATATTCTAAATATTCATATAATATAAAAACTCTCTAATTATGACTGTGATTCCATGAACATTTCTACTATACAGTGTTAGATTACCATTCATAGCTTAAATTTTCCTAATTGTAATCTTGAGCACAACAGAAAAAGGAGTGGCTTGCAAGAGAAAAATAAATTTGTGCTGATATAGACATGAACCTATCTGACTACTATTGAGCAGAATGAAAAAAGAGTGCAAACCTTTCTGAAATAGAGTTGCTAACATGGAATAGCTAGAATGGGTGTCACATACCTGAATTCTGACATCTTTCCTAGCCTAATAAAACCAGGTCTATAGCAGGGAAAGAACTGTCTATGTGTGTTTAATAGGAGAAAAGATCCTAAATGATAGACAGAAGTTAGTCTATTGCATGAACATTTGAGATCATGACTTATCAGTAAAAGGGCTAGTGGAAGGATAGTAAAAGGTAATGAAGGATAAATAGTTGGAGATCAGAAAAGAATCCTTGTCTCAGAGTAAGCATGCAGAATGTAACTAATCAAGAGCATTCTCTACACTGGTTAGCCTATTAGAAAACAATGTCAGAAGAAACTTTGAAGGGAACTCAGCTATCATAGGCTCATTTACTTAATTGTCTAGAAATGACTTCCAGAAATCATCTAAGGTGTATTTGTTATGTTCTATGTGGTTCTTTTAGTTTTTTCAATGAAGAACAAGAGCTAGACTGCAAAATCAAAATGGGAAAAGTTATCACCATTGACAGAAGCCTCAGTATTTGCAAAACAGGAAAATAAATCTGGCTGTGAAGAATGACAGGGACATAGAAGAGTGACACCAAAAATAAATGAAGCATGAATAGAAAAGACACAAAGAAATTCAAGGTTAGAATACCTCTGGAATTTGATATCAAAAACTTGTTGAATTTGATATCACCAGTGGTTTAAAAATGCATTGGCACAGGACAAGCAGAGAACTGGAATATGCATTATAAGACAAAGCTATCTGCAAGTCCCTATTACTAAGAAAGAAGAATTATGACTCTGCCCCCTTATACAGTGAGTTAAAATAGATTCTGAGGTCAGGCTATTCAGAGGGAGAAATGATCGAACTTCTTGTATGGCAGATGGTAATAAGGAGGATTCAAATAAGTCAACTTAAGAAAGAAGAGTTCATTGTAAAACACAATAGAAAGCATTCTTATAGTTTCTCTTTAAAAAATAGTTACAGATTGTGAAGGCAAATTGATATCTATAATTCCTTTAATGGGGAACTGGAATGTACAGTGAACATTTAGGGTAAATATATTTACTGACCATTTTAAGAACAAGTATAATTATAAGCTAGATTAATTAAATTTAGCAAAGATTTAGATTATTAATAACCAGAAATATTGTGGATATGTATAATTCCAAATGACAGTTAACTGAAAACCACATTTTGACCAATTGAATGGAAAGATGCATTACTCATCAGTTGACATGTTTTAAAAACCATAGAGAAAGAATTGCTGTACTGTAGTGTTTTATAAACCATGCTGATGATTCTTTGATGGGTCGTTATGTCAGTTTAGTAGATAATATTCAACATTAAAACTTGGATTAAAACAGATTGGAAAATATGAATGCAGTGCAGATAGTAAGAGTTTTATGAAATTTTTATTTCCTAAAATATTTACATAGATATTTGCATACTAGATTGCAATGTGTGATGTATAGCTTACTGTGGACTATAATCAAAATATTTTAAAGACATGATTTTGGAATAAAGTTGGTGTTATATGAATTTAGAAAAATAATTATCTCTTTGGAAAATTGTGAACTATTTACACCAGTTCATAGGTGATTGTGTACTAGAGAATAGATTAGGTAAAACATACTTAACGTAGGTATTTTGAGGCATTTTTCTTTTATTGCCTCCATTTGCAACTTTTATTTTTAATGTACTCTAATTAGATTATGGGTTGATTGAAATTAAGAATAATTTTTCCAGATGTAACTTGATTGGCCATTCATGCTATAAATAATGACATGTACCTCCTCTGAGCAAAAATCTAGCTAAACAAACATTTAAACATGTGTACTTAACCCAGAGGAAAATGGATATAGACATAGAGGCTTTTATAAATTGTAGGATATTAAGCAGTCTCCTCATCTTCTGAATAAAGAAATAATAATGGTAAACACCGTTGTGCAACTACCGTTTCCAAAAACTTTTAGTTTACTGTGTTTAACCCTCAAAACAATCCTGTATGATTAGTGTTACTATGCCCATTTTACAGATGAAGAAATTGAGACTTAAAAATAGTTCAAGGTTAATGAATTTATGCAAAACCAGACTCTTCCCCTGTCCTAAAACATATTGCTTCTTAGTCTGAGAGAAATTAAGTCTTGCCAAGTTTACACATTGGAAAAGTTGAGACTAACAGACATCTTATTCTCAGTGCAGTGCTATTCTACCACTTTCTCTTGCTCTCCAACTTGATGTGCATTTGTTAATTTTTTCGTTATGCATTTTACCCCTTTTGTATCAAAATCAAGAGAAGGAATTCCTATTTTTAGGGATTTCTACATTCTTATTAGACTTCCCTCTTCAAGCATGCTTAGTTGTGTTGAGGCACTCCTCACCTCCTTTTAATTTGCCTAACTCAGAGCCTAGGTGGTTCCTTGCCCATTATGTTCTCTTAATTACACCTCTAATCTCATTGCTATTATTCTTAGTCTGTTGAATTCCTGCTGGAAAAGGAAAAATGTCATCATTACCTACTCGTTGTCATTCCTGACCTGCATCAAATGCAAAAATGTTCTTAAAAGATTTGCTTATTGATGCTCATGGTGGGTAGGATAACCAAATCATGAACACAGTTCCAGTTCCAGAGAGAGTAATTATAGACTTGGACATCTTCTGGGCTTCATGGTGGGAAAGGGGAAGTGTGTGGTTGGAAGATTTGCATCTTGATTTGGCCAGTTATTGAATGGTTGACTTTGGTCAAGCCATCTAATGACTCTTGACTTTTTTTTTTTTTTACTTGGTTTTTCTAATGCTTATATAATAGTTTTCTATATACATCAATAGATTGCAACTTATGGATACTAAAATATATATTCTGCTAACCATGTATGCTATGCATTTACTAAGAGAAAATTTTAGGAAACACCTCAAAGATAGGGTGAAATTAATCAGAAAGCAAGTAGGGAAAAATTCTAAATAGGTATTCAGATTATATTTCCTCAACATAATGAGATTTTATGAAAAAAAAAAACCTGTCTTCTGTGTTCTTAGATATATTGAACTAATGCATGTAAAGTACTTAAAACTGGACCTAGCACACAGTAAGCACTTAATAAATGTTAGCTAGAATTACTGTTGCTACCACTACTCTCAATGCCAGCACTCCCACCACCTCTACCACCACCATCACTTACTGCTCTTAAAGAGAGCCAGAAAATTTAATAGGCAGAAAAATTGAACTCATAATACATAACTTAAAGAAGGATAATTTTATTTTATAATGGTATTTTCTTCTGCATACCAGACTTACCTTGTTCTAAGGATCAAGAAAGATAATGACTGTGAAAGCATTTTACAAACTACAAAGTGTTTTATGTGCCATTGTGATTCCTGTAATAGATTTTGTACATTCTTAAAAAAAAAGCCATGCTCAGTTGAGTTTAGTTTTGTGTACACATGGTCCATCTAGTCCATTTTTGTCTAGAGTAAGGGCTCAAAGTAACAAGAATATATGTTGGGCATAATTTTGAAGTGTTCAATAACTTCAATGGAAGAAACTTGTAAAATGAAGCCATGTTTTGAAAACAGTGTGGACAAGACTGTTTTATGACTGTTAAGACCTAAGTAAGCATTTGGATATTCTTATTAATTTTCTCCCAAACTGTAGGGAAACAGTACCAACTTATTTCCTTTGTACAGTTATCAAAAGCAAAATGGAATATTCTTGACCTCTAATAACATCATGTAACAGGAACAAATGAGTAGTATTTTTCTGTACTATTTTAAGTGTAACCAATATATTAAAAATTATTTTCCTCAATATTTTATCTATGAATCTATTTTTCTTCCTAAGCAAAGAGTGATTTAAGAGTCTCAGATTTATGCTCAAATACAGATTATGTTGCTCTGTTTTTCATTAACATGTTAATTTCATTAGCTTTTCTAAAGAATAAGAAAAAATAAACCAAACCTAATGTTGCTTCTTATTAATATTTTCCTTTCAGGTTTAAATTCATCAGCTTATTATAAAATGAGAATATTCACTTGTTAGGAATACATCTATGACTATGACCCAAACTGCTGAATTGAATAATGAACAAATGAACATTCTCACCTATACATACTATCAAGATCTCATTTGTGGTAAATATTCAGAGTTGATGTGGACCCGAGAATTTATTAAATAAGCATGCTCAGTCAAATTCTTTGCCTATAGAGATGCTAGTGAAGAGATACTGGTGAGCACTCTAGAGCCACATCCATGTCTCATCCTGTAGGTCACAGTGAATGACTCTCCTCTTCTAGCCTTTCAGGGCTCTCCAATAAGCTAGGATGTGGAAATGTGCCAAGATCCAACCAGCCCTAGTTAACTTTGAAGACCCCACCACTGATGGCAGCATGGGCTCTAGAGGGAGCTCCAGTTCTATCATATTGTGCTTCTCAAACCATTACCTTTTATAGGGCTAAGCTAGGTCATTTTCCTGTTGGCATTACTTGTAAGGTAACATTTTAGAGGATGGAGAGTGGCGAGCAAAATATGAAGATTGAAACTAAGAAAAGTGGTTCATTCTGAATACATGCAGTAGCGGGGAAAGCTGCTTTACCTACAAGGAAAAAGCCAACTCTTCCTTGACATCTGAAACACCTTGCCTTTATAAAATTCTTTGAAATTAGTCTTTATAACTTCTCTGATCTTTTATGAAACTTTTGTGACTTTCCAGTAAGGGCGTACTTTTTTAGAGGACTCATTGGTATGGTCTCCCATCAGAATGTTTTGACTACTTTGGAATAACTTGGACCTCCCTGGAGAATTAGCGGATCACTCGAGACCTGCTCAATGGAGAATTCAAAAGAAATTGAGGACTTAACTGAAAGATTCTAAATAGATGTTTTAACTTTGCATTATGATTTTGTCTTTACAGCAGCCTTAGCACATTTTGAAAATGAAAATCGTAGATTTGGAAATTCCACTTCTTGGGAAACTTTAGGAACTTTTCAGAATTTAAAAATATTTATAATAACTCAGCATATGGATCCTAGCCATATGCAAATATTGCTTAACATGATCAGAATGAAAAACTGGGCATCTAATTTCATCACTTGCTTCTACCTACATATTCCTGTTTCCATTTCCTTAAACAAAACAAAAGAAAGTAAAGGAATGAAGGTCTGCTGTACTGATACATAGTTTTCACCACTGGACATCACTCAACAAATTCCTTTTTTTTAAAAAAATCAGAATTGAGCTGAATCTGGTTTTTATTTTATGTCTTTGGGAACCTGAAATGCAGAAAATTCTTTAGAGGGATACTTTGAAAAGGTACATATTCCTGCTCAATATCAAGCTCCTCCTCACCCCTGCCCCCAACTCAAGAAACATTCTTTTAAATCCTCACTAGAATTCTCCCTTATTAGTCTCAATGCCCCACTCTTATTACTTCAGAGTCTGAGGAAGTATCTATGTCTTAACAGGTCAAGCAGAAAATCTGAAATTCTATACATTCTGAAGTTCAGTAAGTACATGCATTGCTGTGGGGTATCTTAGAATATTTGGTCTGAATTCAATTTGCAGAGAACAAAGGGAAAACACTTTGCAATCAATGTCAGTTCATTTGATGAGGGCTGTTTCCTTCCTTTTGTACTATTAAAGAATTGTTTTTTTTTTTACAAAAGGTTGCTTGAAAAACCTAATGATTGTAATAGGTGGTCCCTAAACACTAAAGCTTTAATTGTGATAGATTCATTCAGGAAATAGAAAGAATCTTACATATAATTCTTCCTCTCCAACTCTCATGGTAATATTAGCATAAAAATAAAATTAATTAATTTGGAATTTATTTGTAAAGGTGATGAAGTATTATCTAATGTAGTGTAGAAATACAAGTTATGTACAAGTGTGGGTTTATACAATGAAGGAAAGTGGTTGAAATTTCTATTGTAGTTATAATGTTACTAAGTCTGGTCATCATTCTGGTTTTGGTTTATGTTTGCAAAATGAGTCATTGTTTCAGTTCATCTGCAAACATTTTATAAATAATACATGTTGTATCTGTATATATGTATCTGTATACATTTAAAAAAAAAATGATCATTTGTGTATCTGCTCTTTTCCTGATAATATTTACCCAAAGTTAGCACATGCCATGTAGTTTAATCACTAATGTACATATTCCTAACATTGTTTAATTTTTGTCTATTTTTAAAGGAGGTGTTTTAAGTAATTTACTATTTAGCATGACATGCTATGGTTTTTTTGGCAAATATTATTAGGTTAAGCATGTTCTCTTATATTCCTATGTTGATAAGTTTTTAGATTGTGAATATGTATTAAATTTTATTTAATGCATTTTCTGGCACTATTGATATGATCATATGATTTTTCTGAATTAGTGTATGTTGATGAGATGAATTATATTAAATTTTTTTAATATCTACATAATCATGCATTTTAAAAACTAAGCAAAACTTTGATATATTCATGATTCATTCTCTAATATTTTATTTATATTTTTAAAAGTATTTTAATGAGAAGGTTGATTTTTTTTAATTGGTCATACTCTTTATCTAGTTTAGATCTCAGGGTTACATAATACTCATGAAGTAGCTGAATAGTCTTTTTTTTTCAAAGAACTTGCATACGGTTGAAATTACCTATTACTTGAATGTTTAACAGAATTTTCTGGCTTTTTTTGTAGGACTGTTTGTAACTTCTGATCGCATTTTTTTTTTTTTTAAGTAAAGATATAGGCAGACGTGAAGGTGAGTAGGCAAGCAGGTAGGAAGAGGAGGAAGATGCACTTTATTTTATTCAGTTGGTCATCACTGGTTGTTTCCCTGGCCTTGAACCAGGGGCCTTGGGATATATGTATATCACACCAGGTTTAAACTGGTAGGCCATCAAGGCATGACTAATTTTTTCAATTATATAGATCATTCAGGTTTCAATTTTTTCTTTAATCAGTTTGTAATGATATTTTAAGAATGTGTCCATTTCATCTACATTTTCAAGTTTCACGGCATAAAGTTCAAACCATACTGTTTTTTAGTGTCTTCTCTCTCTTTTTTTTTTTTTTTTTTTTTTGTTTGAGGAAAAGCACTGGCAGGAATGAAGGTGGGCAGAGGCAGGCAGGAAGAGAAAGGAGGAAGGAGCATTTTATTTTATTTTATTGTTCATTTCAGTTGTTTCCTCCAACCCTAGAACATGCACCCAGGTCCTTGGGATGTGTTGTACTTGACCAGGGTGGTGCACTCAGCCACTAAACCACCAGGGTATGCCAGTATAGTGAGCTTTTTAAAGAGCTCATTACAAGTTTTGATTAGGAATTACGTGTAACCATATCTAGCGTAGCATAAAATAAAATTTTAAAATAATGTTCAAGTAGAGTGGCTAGCAATTGCAGCTTGTGGTCTTCTTTCTGGAAACTTCCTTATAACAGGAATTATGGTTTTTTATTCAGCATTGAGCATTTAGTGCCTCTGAGGCTTGTTGTGCAATTTTGGCTTCTCTTCCAATGCTCTAGGTCAAGTTACTTGTTAAAATATTTACAAATATTCTTATGGTTATATAAATTCAGTGTATTTAATATTGAATATATATGCAATATGCTTAATATAGTGAATATTTAATGCTTGATTTCCTGTTTTCTTACATAAAGTAAATATAATTAATCTTTTTGCAAAATTACATAGATACTCCCAAGTACCTTTTCATTTGAATTAACAGTTACTACTGTAATAATATCTTCTTTGTGTATCATGATGTGAAAAAGACAAGGAAAATTCTTGACCACCAACCATCAGTTGATGCCACCAAAGCCCGTGTCAGTTAGTATTCAGTCGCTTCTCTGGAATTTTGCTTTGTTTTTTCTTACCTCCAAGGATTCTCATACTTCATAGGCTAAGACATAAATATTGAAAAAAGTGTTTTGAATTTTTATCCAACATTTTTATATGTTCTATTTGGGAGGGTTTTTTTTTTTTTTTTTTTCTTTTCCTTTGTCATCTAGCCTGCCATTTTCTTCAAAATAAGTCCCATGGATAATATTTAGTTGACTGCTTAGTTCTGTGACCACATGAACTCCAAACTTCAAAATGCAAGTTAGCAATTTGTGCAGTTTGTGCCATTTGCTAACAGAGGGACAGGATGAGAGAAGTATGGATTGTTGTCTATAGACTTAATTATCATTTCTGAAGTTATTACTCAAAACTCATGCACCGTCTATAGTGAGTTAACATTATATTTTCCTAAGATGAACAATATATTAGGAGAAGAGTAGTGAAAGTCTCCATTTTCAATGACATGCATGTAATGTAGTAGATTTCTCTTAGTTTTTATGTAAAAGTACCAAATGAAATCACATAAATACTATAACTGGATGTTCAAGTCTCCTTTTATTCTTTAATTTATCCATTTATCCTTTCCTGTTGCATGCCTATTAGGAGTTTGGAGAAGCTGTAAAGACTAAAATACCTTCTAATATTAATGACCTATTCATGATCAGTTTCCTTTTGAGGACTGGAATTAATTTTGCATTACTAAGAATATTGTTGAATCAGCTAAATCATATAAAATAAGTGTATAAACTCTAAAACCAGAGTATCTGTGGTAGATGATTCATTTACAAGGTCATATGACCTTGGATCAGCTATTTAGCCTATCTTTGCCTCACTTTCTTCTTCTGTAAAATGAGGTTAAACAAACTCTTTCATGCCTAGAATACAGAAAACACTCATAAACAATAGATATTAGTATTGATATCATTGTTGTAATCATCATCATAATCACTCTAGAAAAACAGTTCCAGAAAGAAAGAGTGTAAAGGAACTAGTTGGTTACTATTCTATAAAAATTTGTATGATCGCATTTTAATCTAGAAAAGGAATCATGTGTATTTTGGGGGTGTCAATTCATTGCTACTCTAATTTTGTTGGGCGAGGTTAGTCCTTTCAATTCTAGGGCTTTGTGGGAAGTTGATGACAGAGAACAGGGGAAAATGTGGCACTGACCCTCTTTTTGGATTGGAGATTGGGTATCTGTAGAATATCATTAGGGCTCAGACAAGAAGTGTAGTGGTTAGCAATTGCAGCTTGTGATTTTCTTACTGGAAATTCCTTCTGATAAGGATCATGACTGTTTTATTCTTCGTTGAGCATTTAGTGCCTCTAATGCTTGATGTTCAAGTTTATCTTATCCAATGTTCTAAACTGATGCCACAAATAAAGCTCTATCCCAGAAACTGGTATAAATACAATTTCTCAGCTTTTTCTAGAGGAGTTGGCAGTGTGATTTTCCAGAGTCAGTGTAACTAGAGATCTTATCATTTCTGTATAATTTAAGCTCTATTGAAGAAAACAGATCCTATTTTTATTTCAAGTTTCAAAATGATCAACTAAATTAAACATAATTATGCTTTAATACCTTCTGTATATGAGCAAGGAATGGTATTCTAAATGTCACCTTGACCAGAGATATTTGACATTAAAAAATAGATACTTTGTTAAAATCAGATATGTTGGTCCTGTGGTTTATAATATTTTCACCTTAACACAAAGAATGAAAACATTATAGAACCAAGCAAACACTAACATATTTGAATATAAACAGTGTTTTTAAGCAAATTTCTTTCCAAAGGAAATTCTTTTAGTTCTTAGCTTTCAAGGTGACAACCAGAAAATACCTGGGTTCTGCAAGGTGGAAAGATTCAGAGGACAAAAGAAAAAGACAAAAAAGACACAGAGCAATATAGTTCAAGGAGCTAAACGGATGGGACTGGCATGTGACAGAAACAGCAGTCATCTTGTACTTTCCACTATCCCCACTCCATTTATGGACATTTATATAATGCCTGCAAGAGGAAAACTGGTCAGGTAAAGTCTAAGTGGGGAGCCAAATAACCTTTTATTCCTCCTCCTTCATCTTTATAAATTTGACTTGATGTTTAAATTCTTTGGGAGGAGAAAAATGCATGTAGTTTATAAATGAAAAACTTACATAGGTAAGGAAAGAACATTTTGTTTGGAGACTAACAAAAATACAATGCATAATAATAAAAAATTAATTCAAGTCTCCTTCAAAATACAATAACATCAGTTTGCTGCTTCCCAGGACAATAATAAAGTGGTGTCATAAGATATACTTCATAATCATTTTTTCTTATAAAATAATTGTTTTACCTTTTTCAGTGTTGTGGGTGTTTTGAAAATACATATACAGAACCCTCAGAAAAATGAAAAGTATGTAGAATCTTGGTAAAATTGTAAAGTAGATAGTGAATGCTGGAGAAAAGTGTTGGGAAATGAATTATTCTCTGTGATAAACTCAAGGCATACAAGGAAGTCCTTTCATTGTATTGCTCAGTTACATTGTTCACAAGGCTTCTTTCAGAAGTTGTTCATTGTCTTTGATTTTGAAATGACTTTGTGATGTCTGACTACTATGGTAACTGCTATTTTATTAAAGAATAACATTTATAGGCAACTAAAAATTTGTTGACATGCTCATCTAGATTTCCCTTACATTTCCTCTCTTCTCTGATGTCACATATATAATAGATTACTTTTTGGAAATGCCTGTATTCCCTATGTTTATTTATATGTTATATTAATATTGTTGTTATGTGTGTGTAAGGATTCAGTGTAAATGCAAAACAGATCCTTTTGCCCACAATTGTACCTTTTACCAAGAGCTCACTACGTACCAGATACTATTTTAGTGCACTACATAATATTTCACTTAATCATCATAAAATTTCTGGGGTGCTGTTATTACTACTATCATCACCACTACCATTCCATCAGTGAGGAAACCGAGGCATAGAGGGGTAAGAAATGTTGCCTAGGGTCATGCAGTGACCAGTGCTACCTAATATAGTGATCTCTAGATACATGCTACTACTTAGAATTAAATTAAATGAAATAAAAATATTTTAGCTCCTGAGTCACCCTAACCACACTTGTGATGCTCATTAAGTCCATGAGGCTAGTGGTTACAGGGTAGGAAAATAGAATATTTCTGTCACTGCAGAAAGTCTGTTGGACAGAGCTATCCAGGAAGCAGTGAAGCCAGGCAGAAACTCTAAGCGATGTTGTTCCAGGGTCCATACTTGTAACTACTACACTGAACTATCTATTTACCCCTCCCCACTCCATTAACAATAAAGGAATTGATCCTAAGCCCCGTGAGTTGATATTAACCTGACGGATAAAGGAAAAGACTAATGTTTAAATGCTGAATGGGAGTTTCATTTATTCTTTCCACAAATATTTATTGAATCACTGCTATTATAAGTACTGTTCTAGATGGTATTGATTGAGCAGTGTACCAGATGGATTCTCTGACATTACAGAGATTACCTTCTGCTGTGGGGAGACAGATACAAACAAATAAGTATATATCAGGTTAGAAGTTACTATATGTAAAGCCAGGCTGATAAATTATTTTAGAATTATTTTTAGGATTTTAATTTTAGATAAATTATTTTAGAAGAAAATAAAGAGGAAAAGGAACTTTATCATGGTCTAAATTTTTACTTCTAAAATCAAGAAACTGTCTTAGAAATTTACTTTTTAATTGCTACTTGTTGACTAAACATAGAAAATCTCAAGTTTTTGAGCAAATTAAACATTTTCAAGATAGCGATTACATTGATACCCCATAAAGATATAGTCAATCTCTAATTTTCTAAATATTAGGATCCATAAATCCATACCTATGAATTTCTGTACACCTTTCCTGCCTATGCCAGTGAACCTCCCTTGGTCTCTATAGCCAAGTCCAATTCCATTCTTTCTTTGTTAAGATCTAGTATAACTCGTTTATTGCTCCTCTTAGAGGACAAAATGAATTAATCAACTTACTAACTTCATAAAATTCCTTGTATATTTGTTGCATATACGTTTCTTAGAATAGTACCAAGTATGTGATAAGAACTCCATAAATGTTAGATGCTGTCATTATTATTCCTAACACTCTTAAGTCCCTTTCTCTGCTTTATTAAGTAGTTATTGCCTCAAAGCATCCTACCCTTCCTTGCTGAAACCCACCTGTGTTTTCCACCTCTACCCCTGTATGCTGGGTGGCTTATATACAGTGCTTGCCTCCTCTACTGAGCACTGCTGTTCCTAAAAATCCTTGTAAATTGCAGTTCCTGTACCCCTAAAACCCTTTAAAGTCCTGCTCCAGGCACTATTCTCACCTATTCACAAACATTTTATAATCTAAAGGTAAGACCTCAAGACAGAAGACAAGAAGGCTGTTTTTCCAGGGGTGCAGCTTTCTCCCTCTTTTTTTCCTTTGTGTAGGGTAGATCTTGTGGGTGCACCTCCAAATGTTCAACCAAGAGTTCTGGGTACAGTGGACGTGGACAGGATCCAGGTAGCACTAGCCACATGCTCTTGGCTTATGTTGTGGTAACGGTTGGGTCTCCCCATACCCATTGAAAAGCAATCGAGAAAAGCTCGCAAGTTGGCAGGTGAGATGAAGTGACTTTCCAAATGTACTGGGTAGGTGCCTGATTTCAGTAGGGGAGCCTGTGAAGGCTGCACAGAAAGACAATTTAACCTCTATAGTCCTGGATGCCAAACAAAGTCTGAAGGGGCTAAAGTGGACGGATTTCTGTTTGCAGTGTTTTTGTGAGGAGCATGGAAAGCTCTGACATGTTCTTGAAAACAGTCATTTTTTTTTTTGTTCATTTTTACATATATATGTATATGTGTGTATATATATTGTGTTATACATAACACTGTATGCACATTATATGGAAATATATTTAGACATATGGAAAGATATTTAAGATATTTAGCAGTAGCCAGTTGGAGACATTCACATTTTAAGACCACCTGAGTTTATAGGTAACTACACTGAACATTAGTAGTAAATTACTGTATGCCCTGCTGCTGCCGAGTGATGTTAGATAAGACTGAATGATGGTGTTAGTGTAAGAAAGGGATCCAGTTTTCTCAAAACTTCTTAATATTTTGTCATTGAATCACATTAGTCCTTTATATTTACGTTTCCTCAGGCCTTAGTCTGGGTCTCTGTTCCTGATAGAGATAGTGATAAATTATGCATTCCTATATAAATAAAAGTAGCAGGTTCTGACTGGAAAAGGTATTTGCAGAGTCAGAGTAATTCTGATAAGATAAAGAATAATCCTTTCTAGCTACCTAAAATCTGAATGTTAGCACCTTATTGTCTTCATTGATGCCCTATTATCTTGAAGCTAAATAAGTTATGAACATCAATACTTAATAGAAAGGCTGTGTTTCAGAGGGGAGCAGAGCCTGCATGAACTCCACTTCAGGAACCCTGGGATATGCTAGCATTATACTGGGTGACTTGTACACAGAACCTTTTGTTTTCTTAATACTTCTTCAAGGTAGATTTTGCTGATGATGTAACTAAAGCTCAGAGAGGTTATGTAACTCATCCAGAGCCACCTACCTAACTAGTAAGTGGGAAAGCAAGGCTTGAGTCCATGTCTCTCTCTTTTAAGTATTTTTTTTCTAGTTAGTTTCTTTTAAAGTGATTTCCCACTCCCATTGCTTTCCTCACACACTGATGTGTATCCTTCTGTTTGAATTCTTGTTAAAAAGTACCTTTCTCTCTTACGTTCCTTTATTTTTAATTTCAGTAAATGGTATTCTACTGTAGATTTCTTTCTCTTTTTGTTATTTATTAAACTTTTTCGTGCATCACTAAGTTTTGCGGCTTCATCCCTGTGACTATACATACCTCTGTTCTATTTTGGCACACTATTCAGAGTAGAATCTACCACTTTTCATTGCTGACAGAACACCTAAATTGCTTCTAGAGCGCCGCCATGCCCAGTTACCCTGCAGTGAACATCTTACCCACATTCCTTGATGAACCTGTGTGAGGTTGTTTGGGACCTGCTGTACCACAGGGCACACATCATCTGCTGACTTTGACAGTATTCAGTCATTTTGCTGTCTGGGATGGCTGCTCCAGTCCATGTGTCCAGCAGCATTGAGAAGTGCTCCTATATCCTCTCATCCCCACTAGTACTTCAGTTTCCTCATTTATCTGATTTTCTAACTTTAGTCACTCTCTATGTGTAAAAGGTATCTCGTGATTTTTAGTTTGCATTTCTCTACATTATAATGTTTAAAAATAGTTTTATCATCTACTTGATAGTGGAACTTTCTCTGTTGTGACACTGTGCTCCAGTTCAGGGGACAGAGGTCATGGTCAGTATCCTGCCCATCTCTGTAGATCCATGCTGTCCATTTCCAAATATAATGCAAATTATATAGATTCTTTCAAAATTTCTAGTGTTCACATTAGAATTAGGTAAAAATAGGTGAAATTACTTTTGATAAATATTATCTTAGTAGATATGAACTATTTCCACATATAAATGATACACCAATTTTTAATATTTTAAATTATTTTTGGATACTGTCTTAACAATTCCATGTGTATTAAATGTATTCATTTCATGTTAAATTTTCAATTGTTGAAATAAAATGCAAGTCTTAGCAGAAACATACATTGTTTGTGAAATTTTAGATATACCTGATTATTAGAAGCCTTTCTTATGTTGAGCCAAAATTAACGTATTTTTACTTATATGTTATTATGTTGTTTTCCATGACCATACATGAAATCTATAATTTGCCTTCTAGAGGAATCCTGATAAGCCTTATATACAGTTCTTGTGCTTCTCTTTTCTCATGATATCTTTATATTTTGGTTTTCAACACTGCCATTTCCCCCCTGTAACATGACATAGTTCCCTAACTAAATCATACCAGGCCCTTTGGTTGATTGCGTTCTAAATAGTTCATATCTTTCCTAAGATGGGATGCTAGAAGCAGTATGGTTCTTTAGAATTAGGCTACAGATAGGCCAGTGCCCAGATGAATTCTTACTTCCTCTAACCCAAACACTCTACCACCACCAGAATAACTTGAAACTAGCATTTAGCAATCACATTTGGATCTGGCTAACTTTTGCTTGTTGTCTGGTAATTCACTTGTAGGTATTTTTCAAGCATCCGCTGTATGTTTAACATATCAGAAAAGGTTAGATCAGATGTGACATCCCTACTCACAATAATTTCCAGGCAAAGGGAGTCAATCTTATAAAAACAAAATTTTCTGTAATAAAATAAATTCCCTTTCACTGAAAGTCCCCCTCCTCACAAAGCCTTCCAAAGAGGTATTCTCAGAAATAATTGTAGCATGTTTCACATGACTAGAAACATTTCTTGGACTTGAAATTAGTGGCAAAGCCTCTTCCTCCACTAGTATACATCCAGAATGAATTAGTAGAACAACTTTTGAATCTGTTATTAATCTGACATGAAGATTAGTTAGTGGATTTTACTGTAAAGGCAAAGCCAGCGTACCGTCTCATTTTAGTAAAAAAATATGATATAGGATACATTTTCATCTTGATATTGTCAATATAGTTCATTACACAGATATATCAAATTAAAATATGATGATATGGCAGGCATTAATAATAGAGTATGAAAGATTGTAGGACAAATGTGATTATCTATTAAATGATCATATTAGGATAGAGCTTTTACAACAGAAGGAAGCATGCTGTAAAGAAAGAATGAAAAATATGTGATTGCCTGCAACTCAAAATCACATATTCAGACTTGGTCACTGCTCAGTCCAGGGTAGTTGATGAGAAGATATGTCTGCCTGGAATCATTCTTACATGAACCTTCTGAATCCCTCACTTTTCTGCCATCTCCAGGAACAGTTTCATTTGGACTATGGCAGCTACGGAGTTCAAATATTTAACTTTGGTAGATCTGGACTCTATGGAAGCAGATTGAGAGCTGGGGAGTAGGCAAAGAAGGAAGGAAAGAAAAGCCTAGTTCTGATACAAAAGAATTAAAGGTGGACTCTGACTCCCATTTCTCCCTAGACTCCTGTGACTTAATTCATTTCAGCAAACAGTCTCCTAGTAGAACTGCTATTCCTTATTGAATCCCAGAAATGAGTGATGTGTTACTCTTGCCGTCTGGTGGGTGGAAGTGGCACCAGGACACAGACAATGAAAATTAAGGGCAAAGTTCAAGAGGTCTAAGAGTGATGCAGAAGTTCAAAAGGAAGGCTTTATTAAATTTAGTTTAATTTGGAGACTTGAGGAACTTTTGAGTAGTCTTAGGGGTGAATTTTAAAAGATGTGATTGATTTCCATAGACAAAGATGCACTGGAAAAAGCTAGACTATCCTTCAGATAATTTTATCAAGTGGTATTATACAGGCAGAATTCCTTGCTTACTGTACATATAGTAAAGGGTGAAATAGTAAAGGCATCTTTCTTCATTGTCCATAGGTCTTATAGCATAATGACTGTAACCCAGAGTAGTCTGTGTCAATTGCTATATATTGAGATCTGGATATCTAGTCAACAACTATGATTCTGAACCCAGGATATAGGTAGTTGGATCTTTTTCCTTCTCTTAATGACAATTAATATTGACTGGGGCATCTGGGTAAATGACTATATAAAATGTCAATTTAGAATAGGACATCTCAAATTCTCTAAGTACTTTTATGTAGTCAACTTCAGTCGGTTGGAAAAATAAGAATACTATGCATTTAAGCCTCTTTTAACCCTCTTTCCCTGTCCTGTATCAGTCAGGGTTCAAGAAGGGAAACAAAAAAAACCCATAATATATGAGTATTTCTAGTATATAGAGTAATTACAAAGAAATGGTTTGCATGATTATGGGATTTGCCTGGGCAAGTCTGAAATCTGTAGTACAGGCTGTCAGGATGTGCAGACTGGAACTCTTTGGCATGAGCAGAAGCTGCTGTCCACAGGTGGAATTTCTTCTTCATCTTCAGGGAATTCTCACTTCCTCTTTTAAGGTCTTCCAGCTAATTATGAATTTTAATTACATATACAAAATATCAACATGACAACACCTAGATTAATGTTTAAATAACTGGGACTTAAAACATAGCCAATTTGTCACATTAAACAGACCCTCATATCTCCTATAGACCAGCACTGCTGTTAAGATGAAAACAGGAAATATTAACAATGGGATCAGGCAACTTAGAGCAATTCCTTCAGTGTATAGCAGAGAGAAATCAAAGACACAAAGTACCATATAATGCATGAGCCTATATGAAAATATGATATGAAGTATCCAGAACAGACAAATTTACAGAGACAGCAAATTTTTGGTTGCCAAGGGCTGGGGATGAGAAGAGTGACTGCTTAATGAATACAGAGTTTGTTTAGGGATGATGAAAAAGTTCTAGAACTGCATAGTGTTGATGACTGACAACCTTGTGAATGTACTTAATGCCATTGAGTTGTGCATTTTATAGTTTGGTTATTCCAAATGGTAAATTTTATGTTATATATGTTTTTACCAAAACATAAAATAAAACTGTCATTAAATAGTGCTCTGCGTAACTGATAGCAGTGGACTCAAAATTGGAACATACCTCTCGTGGGTTGGTAGGGTGTAATTTAAAGGTCCCAATTTAGTGTGTTTGCCTTTTAGCAAGGGATTCAACTCTTGACAAATGGCAGCCTCAGTTCTCTTACACACTCAAGGTGGACATTATTCAAGCCTATTGTTCTGAATTTCCAGCTTATAGCGTAAGGGCACAGGCAGCGTTTGCTTAGACAAGTTGACAATGTATTGAGTAATGCAGATAATACCAGATTGGAGGGCTCGCCCAGAGCCAGTAATGAAGATCTCAAGATACAGGGAGCTTTCGTTTAAAGTGTGCCGATTGGAAAACAGTCATGAATCTCCAGCCTGTCAGAAAGAAAACTGAGATTTACTTTGGCTGTTGTACTTGGGTTCTTGGGAATATTTTACTGCCATGACTCTTTTCTTCTCCATAAATGCTTTTCAGACTTGCTCTTTATTTGGAACTGTGATGTGTGGGTCCTTTTCCTCTGTGTATAGCATGAGCTCTCTCCCGACATGTGGTAGATGTCAGCATAATGATCCTTTTGCAGTGGTGACAGTTCAGAGAAATGTTTTTCAGATTTGTTGCTACTGACAGACATAGATGAATTCCCAACTAGAGTTATGGATCACCAAGAAAATGGACTCTGACAGTGCCCTGAAGCTGGGGGAGTGAAATGGACTTTCCCTGGAAGAGGCTGCATGTGGCATATGTTTCAAACTGGTGTGCAGAGCTGCACAGACAGGGCTACCCCAAAATGTCCTTCTGCTTATGTCCAGGTTTATTCATTCTCAGATGCAAACAACACACTGCATGTTTAATGCCCTCAATACAGAAATTTCTCCATATAAATATTTTCTGTTCTTTTGGGGCCAACAATGATTTGAAGTCATTAAGGAAGAATTTATTTACTGTTTAAGTGGGACTTCAGATGACTGAAAGAATATGTGTTGGTCCTATGTCATTTTTACAAGTTAAAAATGAAATTTAGATGCGCCCTGGTAGCTTAGGCAGTGAGCTGGCAGCTGGGACATAGCTCCGTAAAAGACGAAAGACCCAGATTTAAGACTTGAGGCCAAGAGTAACAAACAAAATGAAGAAATAAATAAAATGCTGCTTCTTCCCTTCCTTCCTTCCTTCCTTCCTTCCTTCCTCTTTAAAAATATATTAATTAATATTGTACACAAACCACTCTCAGCCTTTAAAAAACATATTTTAGACAAACTTAATTTTTGAGGTGTGACTTCTCACCCTTAAGGAATCAACAAATATGTAAAAAAGCTAAATACAATTTGATTTGGTCCTTTTCACAAACTGAATTAATCAACTTACATATCTCAGTCTTCTTCGGACTATTTAGGTCCCTACTTGGGGCATGTAGTGGGCAATGAGCAACTTTATATTTATCAGAGGAATAATTCTGTCCATCAATATAAATGACCTAGCACAGTGTTCAGCTGGTTATACATATCTATAGATAATTATTTTATTGTGATGTGATATGTTGGATGTCTAAGTTGTGCTAGGCACGTTATACATATCATTTTATTTATATATTTATTTTTAAAGGAAAGGTGCAGACACGAATGAAAATGAGTGGGCAGACAGGCAGGAAGAGAGAGGAGAAGGAAACACTCCATATTTTTATTTAGGTGGTTTCCCATCAGACCTGGGACTCAAACCTAAGGGTTGTGGTTTGTGCTTCTTTGCAGTGGGTTGACCTAACCACTACTCTACCAGATGCATAATTTTATTTTTTTCTAACAATTTTGTGCAGATATGCTTCATGTCATAAAGCTGACACTCAGAAAGGTGAGTAACTTTCCCAAAGTCCCACAGATAGTGATAGAATTGAAATCAAACCCAGGACAGTTTGATCCTTAAGGCTTGCCCCATGCTAGTAAGAATTTTCAGAATTTTTAGTCACAGAGCTAAATCTGAGTCTGTTTGGGCTGCCATAACAAAACACCATATACTAGCTATCTTATAAAAAACAGAAATATAATGTCTACAGTTCTAGAGGCTAGAAGTTCAAGATCAGAGTGCCATTATGTTCGAAGAGAACTTTCTTGGGGGTTGCAGAATTACCTTTGTATCCACACTTGGCAAAAGGGGCAAGGAGACTCTGTGGGACCTCTTTGGGGACTAGAATTTCAATATATGAATTTGGGGATGGTGGTACAGATATTCAGACCATATCAGCTAGTAGCCAGAAAACGGGATATAGGGCACCTACCATTTTAAAGTAGACAGAAACACAGGGATGCTTCCTTACAGGAAGACCTGGGAAATGGAAAGTAATTCATGTGAAGAACTTCCATTATTTTAGAAAACAGAATGTAAGCGTCACCTCCTCTCTGGAGCAGATCATGTTTTACAGTTAACCACACCCATCTCTTTGCTTAATGTACACCCACCCATATGTCTATAGTCACGCTTGTCATGCTTTGTGTCTGGCATAGAGCCTGGCATAGAATAAGATCTTAATGAGTGATTATTGAATTAATTGGGTAAAGGCAAACAAGTACATTGTGGAGAATGATGGCGACTAAGTGGGTGACCAAGAAGACTAGAGATGAATTAACTGGACTAGAAGATGAACCACCCATTTCTATATTTGTCTTAGGATGGGTCAGCTAGTGCCTGAAATATAAATGCAGTGACAGACTTGCTAAAACTCCAGACTTACTTTCTGTTCATTGTATTTTCAGCTTTAGGGAGGCTGATTACCACAGTGGTTTCTCTCTGTGCATGTGTTGTGTGTGTGTGTGTGTGTGTGTGTGTGTGTGTGTGTGTGTGTGACTCAAATATCCCCATTTTGGTTTCCAAATGAAGTTTCAACCAACTATAGCCACAGATCAAATCCCTTGTCGACAGTTTTTACACTCTTATAAAAAGCTATCTAAGAATTATTTTTGCATTTTTAGAGGATTAAACATTTTTAAAGAAAGATATTTTGTGACATGAAAATTATATGAAATTCAAATGTCATCCATAAATAGTTTTATTGGAGTCCAGCCATACCTACTCATTTATGTATTATTTATGACTGCTTTTGTGCTGCAAGGGCAGAACTGAGTGGTTGCAACAGTGACCAGATGGCCCACAAGTTTAAAATATTTACTCTCTGGTTCTTTGCAGAAAAACTTTGCCAACCTCTTTCTAAGCCATATTACTGTTATCCCCTTTTAAGGCTGGTGGGAAAACAGAATAACATTGTTTCCATTGTTGCAGCAGCCTTCTAGTAGAGCATATTGAGTTTATTTATAGATTTCTATAGATTTTTGGTATTACTTTAATCTGTATTGGCATAAAGAGTCTGGAATAATTGTTGTGCATTGTGAAGCTACATTCTTAATAGCATCTGGAAAATCTCTTATGATTGATTTTGGTAAAAATGCTTTAATTTTTAAATTGCTTTTGAACTTTTCTCTCTGAGGGTGAGAGCTAAAGGGAAAGGTTGAGATGGGTAACAGCAGCCCTTGGCACCGCGCCGCCTCGCGAGCTGCCATGAGGATTAATGAGATAATGCATAGGCAGCATTTTGTGCTTTTTGAGGAATGGCGCTACTTGATGTAAGACATTATTATTAATAACACACAGAGGGCCTTGCAGTAATGCTCTTCATCTCTGACTCACAAAATAACAGGTTCCTACTAAAACAATTTAGATGGATGGTTAAATGCATGCTTATAGTGGGGCTAAAGTTGCAAAGCCTGGAACAATGAGAGACCATTGTACTTTCAAGATATATAAATCTGTCTGAATTTTTTAAAAGACACGTTTTGGGAGGGGCTCCTGAGAAATAAAAGTGGAGGAGCAGGGAGAGCAGAAGGAGTGAAAACCTGGTGTATTCCTGGGATGGTTAATCTATGTGGGCAACTGAGGCTCCATCTTCTGGGGACCCTCTGAGGTACTCATAGAAGTAGCAGTTGGAATTAGCATATCCCTTATGTAATAACCATGACCATGGCCAGGTTACGAAGTAATATGCTATGCCAGCTTCCATAAGAAATTGCTTAATTCTGAAAAAAAGTCTGAAGAGGTATCTGTCGATCACACTTCACAACAAAAAATAGAGGAGTTAGTATCAATGATATAAAGTTACTTAGAGAGTAAATGCTAGGTCTCGGATACAGGTTCAGGTTTTCCTAACAGCCAAGCACTGCTTTTTCTTCTATACTACATAAGAATGTAATTGCTTCTTACTAAAATATTAAGTTGTTTCTAATTTATAATGTTGGGAGGATGGGTATATATTGGGAGGTTATGCTGCAGCAACAAAGAACCCTTAAAATCTCAGTATTTTAACTCCATTTCTCTCACCCCATTTCTGTTCACATTTCATTGAAAAAGCAGTAAAGACATTGACTATTGGGGAACAGCAATAGAATCTCCCAGAGTAGATTTGATTTAATTCATTTTTACAAGCCTCCTCCTTTTCTTGTTAATAAGTTAACAAGTTTAAACTATTAAGCAGATTATAATGGTTTGGAATATATTTAATTCAGATGTTGATTTTCCTATGTGATCTCATGAAAATTCAAAGTAACGAAGTACTGGAGCTGAAAGCACCTATATTTGAGTACTAGAAGTGCAGTAACAAGGAGGGTGCTCTGTAAAACTGCCACCCCCAAGTCAAATCCAAAGCTAACTTTGGGATTTAATAATTTCCTAGATGACCTGAGAGACAGAGGAGATGGGCAATTATATTTCAAAGATTTCAGCTTGAAGGTTTAATAAGAGCCTTTGGCAATAATAGACAATTTGGTAATATTACATGTGGTTGTGGTGGTGGTGGTGGTAGAGCTTTCTGTCAATAGTTGTCCTTTTCAGCCTGTGGTCCAATAACAGATTTCATTTTCCCTAAGAACTGGAAATTCTATGAGAGTAAATGTAAAAGGAACATTATTGAGACAGACACACACACTTCAAAGAAGCACTGTAAGAAGAAAACTGAGAGGAAAAAATGGCTTTAAACATAATTAACAGAAAAGCTGATAGTAGATATTGGATTTTTATGTCTATTTAGCCCTATTCAGAAGTCCAAAGAACCCAGATCTTCTATCAAAATTATACTCCCGTCTTGAGGCAAGGTGGACTCCAGTATGGCAGAGTCAGGATTAGAATTTAGTTGCTGGGGTAAGAACAGGGTGTTGGGAGGAAGGGAATTATATGATAGTAAGAAACTGACATCCTTGTGTTTTGCCCACATTAGCATGAACAAGATGTATAACCATGGGCAGTTCATCTAACTTTGATTTCTTTGCTTGTAAAGTGAAATTAGAGGCAAAGATAGTAGTTCTAAATTTGGTGATGAAAATAAAGGAAGAGATTGTCAGTTTAAAGGGATAGCATGCCCGAGAATTTTCTTTTAGGCTGCAAGAGCCAAGAATATTTGTATTTAAACTGAGAGGAGTTAGTTGGGAGAATACTGGAGTGCATAAGAGAGGTTTTTGCTGTAGCAAGGTTGTGAGGAGGTGGGAGAAACCACCATTAATAAACCAGCTCGAAATGTTGACCAAGAAAAACAGGAGGGGGCTAAAATGAAAGTGTTCACGGGGGGTGTCTTAGATTTGGAAATTGGAGGGTAGTGACTCAGTTTCAAGTAACAACCTAAATTATGTCCTATTGGGGTCTTCGTTTAAGATATTTTTAAAGGACAAAAACGGGCATTATAGTTACAAAGGATAATATTATAGACTTTTTATTTTTTTTTTTACCAAGATTTAGGATTGGTTATAGATTATATTCCTTACAGTTCATTGGATTTTTTAAATTTACTTTTTGTTGTAGTAATATTCTATACATTAAAATTATCTCCTCTGTATAGGTTCTCCACTATTTTGTTGGCTTTTAGTCAAGTCATCCTTGGTTACTAGGAAGAGGGTAAAAAGAAAAATCTTTGCTTAGTCCTTGGAGAAGATTGACCCTATCTGGAAACTGATTCTTACCAGTCAGTAAATAATTTTTAAAAGTTAAAAGTTTTGTAAGATGGAGTGAGTTTCAGGCATAAGATGAAGTCAATTTAGTCTACCTTGAATATCCTTTTCCCCAGAAAACTCCATTCTTTGAGGTGGGGCTGCTCCTTCCTCTAAGACAGGATGGAGTGAGGACACATTAGCTAGAGATACAGTGATCTAGGTCGCGAGAAGGATGTGGTAGCATCAAGAAGATAAAAATCTGCCTAGAACTTGTAAGCAGGGAAAGGAGATGGGCATATTAAGTAGCAAAGAACAGGTTTGGAACAACTATGTGCAGAGTGGTCAAGAGAGGTACAAAAGAAGTATAGTCCCTGGAGCACAGCAAGTGAAGGTGCAAATGAAGTTGAATAGCTAAGTGGGAATTGCATTGTCTTTTTGAGAGGCTTGAGGAAGAGGAAGGCTAAGTGCTAGACTTCGAGCACAATAAAGCCATAGCCAAAGGTCTCCTAAGGATTATTTTGGTATCCTAGCCCTTAGCATATTATAAAACACATGGTGGTTGCTTGATCAAGTTTCATAGAAGTGAATTAAGCTAAATGTTATCTAGGATGATGGCAGAAAGTGCAGTCAGGAAGAAAATTCTGCAATGAACAGGCTGTAGAGAAGACTGGCACATACAGATCTCATCTTATTTAGAAGAGGTGACTTAGTTTCTCTTGCTAAGGACCCCATCAAGGACTTTCCCTTCCTCTCTTAATGACTGACTCCATAAATAAGAGATAATTTCTCTAACTGTAGTCAGCTGTGCCTCCCACAGGCGGGGTTTCTTCTATCATCCTAATGCAAAGTTATATTCTCCTGTTTGCCTGTATGAACACCTTTTATGGGCCTAGCCATAACCATATTCTTGATCATTAGTCCTAGAGATTCAGTAAATATAATAAAGAGAAAATGAAACAGAAATGAGAACCCAGCTAATTTGTATTAGAGATTGGTTAGTCCATTAGCAGGTTACTAAATTTTGAAAAATAGCCGGGAAAGTGAAAACAAATCAGTCCCTGCAACTGAATGTAGGTCGTTCATTTTTTTCATTTATTTTGCTAAGTGTGGATGGTTGTTAATTACATATTTATGGTAAAACTTTATAGCTTGGTTGCGAATGTCCTGAAGCCTATTTTTTCAAATGGAATGAAGTCTGGACTGCCTTGGGGCCCTCTTGCTCCATTATTCTGCTGTTAAATTTTATCTAAGAAATGATTTCGGTTTGCTGTGGAGTTTGTAGACTAATTATATTGGGGCGAATTTAGCTGGGCTCTAGTGATCAAACTATTATTACATATGAAGAATTCATTTGATCATCAGAGAGAACTACTTTGGTACTGAGTTCTTAGAGCCTTAAGGACTATAAACCTCAGGACAATCCTTTTATTTCCAGCTTGAGAATCAGATGCCCTATATTTAACTCATAACCCAAATGGACATCTTTCTTCTCCTTTTTCTGAGTTAGAGAACTGGTATGTTGTTACAGAAAGGCTTCTATGTTTTAAGATGGGATTCAACTTTAACTCCTGTCTACCAGTAATGTTGAGTCAGATAAAAATGGACAGCTTATGGTTTGAGGGGGATAGAAGATTGGATTTTAAGCAGACAGAAGAGGAAGACTGCTAAAAATAATGGACTTGGAAGCTTCACCATAATAGATGTTTTCCAACTTGGAAATTCTAGAGCTATTCACATGGTATTAGAAAAAAAAAATATGTGTGTATTTTGTTTTTGTTTTTGCTCAGGCAAATAACATTGAGTTTTCATGACTTGCAGATGTAAGTGATTGTTGCTGAGAGTTTGCTGGGATTTGAGAGATGAGTATCCCACAGTAGCATTTAAAAATTTGTCATCTAAAGACACAGGGCAATAATTGCATCTCTGTAATGGTCCATTTACTAGAAGTTGCTATTTCCCCAAGACTTATTTTCTCTGGTACATCTGAACTTTAAGCCTTTAGCCCAGAGGCACTTAAAAATTTGTCACTATAATTGTTTGAATATCACTTTTTGCCCATGAACCCAGCTTTGCTTTTATTGGGGTTTCAGTGCTGCTCTTAGGTTGTTTATCTACAGAGCTGTATCAGTTAAGCTATTGACTCATTAGCAGCAGAGTTGTGATTTAAACGTGTTGGGTGTGCCATGGAATTCAAGTGGACTGATCAGGTCTTCACCAGGCAGCCAATGGGTCTTGAATTTTATATTCCCCAGCAGGTAATTTGAATTTGAATAACACTTTCTTTGTGGTTAAAACCTCAATCCTGTTTCTTTCTTGCCCAGTGACCTCAAACCCTACCCCTAGGCTTTATATGACTTGCAACTTAGCTGCTTTAGCTGCCAGAGCCACAGGGGTACACCTTAGTCCAGTTTCTTTTGAAGGGGTTGTGAGGAAGAAAAGAAAGACCTGAATGGTTCAATTTGGACTTTTAAAGGCTGATTTTATGATTTTTGCTCAGCAAGGAGCTCCAGAATCTTGTCCAAGGCTTGTACATACCCAACTGCCTGAATGGGGTTGGGGAGATGGGGCCCCACTTTTCTGACTTGTCATCTGTTCCTTTATGCTCACCAACACTCCTTAACTCACATTTATTTCTTTGATTCTATCTTTGAGTCTCTTCTCTCTTCCGCTCCTGACACCCAGCCCTGGCATTTTGTCCTGTTTCCAAACAGGATCCTGCATCCAAAAAGGATGCAAGTCCTTTATGGTGTGTGTAAGCATGTGTGCAAGTAGTATTATGTATGTGTGTTGTGTTTTTCCTTGCGTAGCATCCCCACAGACCAACAGTTCTATGGTTTCTATGTTGAGACCTTCTTTTGGAACCCTCCATGCTGGCCTCCTAGAGGGCATGGCTGGTACCAGCATTTATTAGAAACCTAATACATACCAAGCATTGTGCCAAATACTACATACCTATAATATTTATCTTGTGGAAGGACAAAGTAATGATAATATAACAGTCAACACTTGCATAGTGCTTATTACATGCCTAGTACTGTACTACACACT
This sequence comes from Solenodon paradoxus, assembly GCA_004363575.1. Lineage (NCBI taxonomy): Eukaryota > Metazoa > Chordata > Mammalia > Eulipotyphla > Solenodontidae > Solenodon > Solenodon paradoxus. The sequence continues at coordinate 606,756 of RJWH01000299.1, forward strand.
TTTTATGTTACCTTTTTTTTATATTCACAGCAAACTTGAGAGTTTTTTCAATCAGGATCTTTTTAAATAGCTTTACTAGATTTAATTTATATACCATAAAATCTAGCCACTGTAAGTATAAAATTCAATTATTTTTAGTAAATTTATAGAATTGTGCAGTCATCACTTTAATCCAATTTTATAGCATTTCCATCACTCCAGAATTCCCTCGAGCTCATTTATAGTCAATACCTGTTCCCATTCGCAGGCTCGAGCAACCACTGGTCTACTTTATATCTCTATAGAATTATCATTTCTGAGAATTTCATAAAAATGCAATCATAGTATTTGGCGTTTTTTTCTGCCATCTTTCACTAGCATAATATATTGCTGCATGTTGCTGCAGAAGTCTTTTCCTTTCTAATACTGAATAGAATTTTATTACATGGATATATAAGTTGATGGAAATTTGCATTTCTTCCAGTTTTATGATGAGTAATATGTAGGCATATATTTTCATTTCTCTTGAATATATTTCTAGAACTGGGATCATTTGGCGTATATATATGTGTATATATATATGTGTATATATATATATATAAAGAAATTATAAGCAGTTTTTCAGAGTGGATTATCATTTTATATTTCCATGAACAACATATGAGATTTTCCATTTCTTTACATCCTTGGCTATACTTGACATTGTTTGCCTTTTTGTTTATAGCCATACTAAGAGGTGGTAGTGGTATCTCATTGAGGTTTTAATACGCATTTCTCAAATGGGTAGTGATTTTGAGCACTGTTTCATGTGCCTGTTAGCCATTCATATGTATTATTTGGCAAATTTTCTATTCAAGTCTTTTATGCCTTATCTTTTTCTTTTTGAGTTATAAGACTTTTTTATATGTTCTGGAGACAAATCCTTCATCAGATATATAATTTGCAAATATTTTCTCCCAAGTGTAACTATTCTTTTCATAATCAAATAGTTTAATATAGTTTAATATGGCAGATTATTAACCATACATATTAACCATGTATTGAAGAATTTAAAAGATGAAAAACAAAACACAAATATTTCATGAATGCAACCACTATAACAAGCATGTCACACGTCTAAGGATGGAAAAACAAAGGGAAAAAGTTGACACGCCAGGATCTAGAACTTTGGAGAAGAACTTAAAACTCAGTCCACTGAGGAAAAAATGCTGCAGTGGGTGCTGGTGACTCTGAGGGAGTACCGTGAGGCATAGAATGTTGGAAAAATTGCAACTGGAATCAGCTGCTGCTGCTAGAACTAAGCACTACTGATGTGAAGAAGAGGAAGAGAAATTAGGGTGACTGATGGAATGATCCAGCTCTCCACTTTCCCTCTAGTATTCTTCCCACCCCAATTGACAGAGACTAACAAGGAGCAAAGTGGCAAAGCAGCAGTGTGACTTACAGGGACTCAGTGAATTCATCAAAAACTAGAGAATAGAAGGGTAGATTTGAAGCTGATAGATAGTAGCTTGATGATCTACATGGGTTGGTAGGTGGTACTATTATTTCCATTTTAGAGATGAGGAAACTGAGGCACAGATGTTGCATAATTTTCCCAAGATATTCAAGCTTATCAGTAACAGAGCTGGGGTCTGAACTCACATTTCTGGCCCCAAAGCCTATTTACTTAACTGTTACATTAGTTGCCTCCTTGTAATAAATAGATGGTTTGCAAACATTGCTCCTTCTTGTTGTGAACTCTTGGATTTTATGTGACCCTTTGGTCTTGTTAACTGAAGAAAAGCTATTATAGTTCCCTGAAATCTTAAGAGCCTAGGAGAATTGTGTAGTTTAGACCCTACTTAGAACCCAGACTGTGAACTTTGACTCCATTTGTCAAAATGAGTCATGCCACTTGTTTCATTCCTTTTTTTTTAATGCATCTCCTCTCAGGTTTATTTGTGCAAACAACACAAGAGGACACCAGCCCAATGCAGACAGTAGCCAGGGGTTCTTCTGTCCTCACACCTGCATGGAAGGGCTCTTTTGTGGAGTCTTCATGGAGACCTAGGCACCTTTGGGAGCCTGAATTGGTGTTGGTACTGGAACTGGAGTTGCTGCAGCAGCCTGGGCCTTGGTTAGAGCCTTGGCCTTGGCTTGAGCCTTGGCCTTGGCCTTTGGCAGCAGAGCTTTAAATTTTTGGGGATGTAGGCACTAGCACATTTCCAGAACCTGGGGTGAGTGATATAGGCTAAGCTTGCGGCTACCACCCTTTGGAATCTTGAACTTGACATACTTGGGCTTTACAAGGGCCTTGATGGCCTCAACACCATGGTCTTGGCGTTGTTGGCCTGCATCTTCTTCAGTCCCTCTTGTTGTGTTTCTTGGCAAAGCACATGTTCCTCAGGAACTTGGGGTCCATTCCCTTAAGAGATTCATATCTTTGTGATAGGGGCTTCTTGATGACATTTCTGTGCCATTTTCAGGACTGGTTATACCTGGTGTGGTTCTTGGACTTGACCATGCCTACACGGACTGCTGTGGTTCCCTAAGCACCTGGAACCAGAAGAGGGTTCCATAAGTTCCATAACTCCCACTTTCATCCTTCTGCTTCTCACAATGCTAATATGGTCTACTAGCAAAGGTACACAATTTTCTTCCCTCGTGTTACTCATGGGGACTTGGGAATATTTGGCATTAGATGAAAATCATTCAAATGTGATTCTCCCTTATGTCAAGAGTCTAATCCTCTTGATTATTTTCCAGTAGATGATGCCTTTCTCTTCAGTTTTAATTGCTTTCTAGTTTCTCAGTGTTTCGGAATATAGTTCACTGTTTTCACTTTGAACTTAAATTTGATGATTTCTTCACTTAACTTGCGAATTCTGGAGTAGTAAAATTACCATGACTTTCCCCAACTGAGAAATTAGGCAAATTTTTGTTTTTTCCAGATGAGTCACAATATGGATGTCACAAAAGCATAATTGGTTCAGAAGGCTGAGTGGTACTCCTAGAATTTGAAAGTGACATTTTAGAATACTTGACAGATGTATAGGCACATAATTTTGCATAGATAAATAGTGTTACAACCAAAGTTGGGATAGGTACACAGCATAAGAGTGTTATGAATATATATTTGTAGTATATATATTTTTTCCCTGGCAGATTTATCCATACCAGGAGTCTGTACCAGAATGATCTCACTGTATATTGAGAATCTCAAAGAGGATGAAAGTTTTTTGTGGGTGGATTTTAAATGATCAGTTAATTCCTTTCTTTTCAGTGAAAGTCACAGTCCATTTAAGAACAGCTTAGCTCTTTCAGAAGTCATTCTTTGGCGACAATTTATTACTGCTCCAAACAGTAATGTTATTAAAACATTAAGGCCAGCTATTAAAAACATTAAGGTCTGATTGGCTACAGCCTAAACAGTCATGTAACTGGAGGTACTCATCCAGCCATAGCATCCAGTCTCTAATGACCTGAGTGGTGATGAGGAAGCTTTTTTCTCATGTAAATTTTGACTTATAGGCTCTTGCTTTTTTCTGGTCAGGGAGCCTGTAAAATGGAAATTCAGGGCTGTAGTTCTGCAGTATGGTGTTGATGATATTGATGTGGACTTCAGTGTTTCCGGGATGCTGTTCACACCCTATTATTTCTGGGATTAGCTGTTTGTGATTTTATTATACATTATCCAGTGAATGGTTGAATAAAATTAATTCAAATAAAGCATTCCATACCTGTCATGGACTGTGCTTCTGAGTAAAGGAAAATGTCTGTGACTTAAACATGCACTTCGCAAAGTTTTTTCCAAGAGACACTTTTTAGAAAAACACTTTCATAGGCAAGTAAGTTTGTGGAACGCTCAATGTCATAGTTTTCTACTAGAGAATCAAATCCCATTAACATATTAAAGGTTCTGAGGAGTCCCACAATAAACGAACCTGGTGATCTTTGTTAATCCAACATATTCTAATTATTTGATTGTTACACATGCCCTCCCCCATGAAACATTTAATGGAATCCATAAAATCCAGTTGGTATATTCTTCTTTAAGTGAAAATTTCTACATAACAGGGTGCCTGCATTTTAGTTGGAAAGTACATCAAAGGAAAAAGTCTTTTTTTTACTTATTTGTGTAGGAGCAGCCATATTTCAGGGAGAAATACAAAAAATGAACTTTTAGTTGGATGAAAGTAGGAAAACAGTAGGTTCAAAAGTATTGTATATGTTTTTATTTCCGATGATTTTTTTCTTCTTTCTATTTATTTATCTATTTATTATAAACTGTCATTCCTTCAACTCCCAAAATGGGAATAAACATGTCTTAAATAATTTTTACATTAGAGGATAATTCTGCTATCTATGAATGAATATTAAAGTTTCTTTTCAGCCTAGTGAGGGTGGGGTAGGAGACACATATAAAAAATGGGAATTAAGACACAGCATAAGAAGTACTATGTAGGGATTTTCTGGGGTTTTAGAAGCATACAGAACACTGTCATGATCAAATGGCATGGCTTTGGTAACAGACTACCGTGATAACGCCAGAGGGACCAATATTACTATAAATAATCTTGGAGTCCACCAGAAATAAAAGTTCCTCTATCAGGCCATGTGTAGTTTCCCTTGGATTTTTTGTGTTTTTGTATCCTTAGATACTGCCACAATGCTGGGCACATAGTAAACATGAAATTCTATTTTTGAATGTTTAATGAACTAGTAGACAGGGAAGCAGCATGTTTTTACCCCGCCTGTCTTTCAGATCATATATCTTTGCCTTACTAATACCATGTGCTTAAAGCAATAAATTCAAACTATTAGTTTATTTTCAATTCAACTTACAATGAATTTTGTCACAGAAATAGTAATACAGAGGAAAATTAAAGTGATAAATTTTGCACCTGGAAAAAATGGATTTGTTTGGCAAATGACTTGTAAAACTGTTATCTGGTAATTTTAAAATCTGAAGTTGACCTGGGAAAATTAGATTTGATAAAAAGTAATTGAAGTAATATAAAACTGACAGGGTTCAAAATTACATATGATTAAATTTCTTATTGGCTAAGAGTTCACGGAAGAATGAAATATTGACAACATTTAGATTTGCAAGATCTGATCTCAGAAAAGCAGTGAATTTGTTAGAAGCAGTAGATGCAAAGGCAGCGTCACAGTCACTATCTTGGATTCTCCACTTCTATAATGTGTTTCTAGAGGTAAATCTGCCTGGACTATTATTTCCTTCACTTTATTTTCCAGAGAATGCATTATTATAATTCTCTAGTATGTGGCATTGTCTTACCTTATCATAGTTGCCTACCTTCATCTTCTATATTAAATTTACCCCTAGCTCACTTTTTCTCAAAATGTTTCAGCATCATCCATTATACTTGCTAAAAATCCAGATTTATGGGTGCTCCCCCCAGATGACAGAATCTGAAGCTATAGGGTTTGGCCTAGGAGTCTGCATCTTTATAGTTATATCAGTTTATTGTTACATAGATGAAGATTTAAGAACTACTGGTTAATAGGTGGGATTCTTAATTGTATATGGTCCGATGATGTTGGATATGGAGAAGGACACAAACAGTGCTACTGGTGATAACAGGATGTCAGGACAGCACAAAGTCATCCATTTATTGATTTATCCAGTCAATACACAATTTGCAGACACTTTTTATGTGCCAGACTCTGCCTTATGTTTTGAGAGCTATGGGACATGGGGTCAACAAGTTCTAGGCCCCACCCTCATTAAGTTACATTTTAGTATCAAAGACAGACAATACAAGCATACAAAAGTACATATTTTTAGACCATGATAATATGTAAAGACATTTTCACTTAGAACTTTTCAATGCATTATCAATTACCAGGAACCCACAGGAAGGGAAGATGAATTTCTGAAGTCAGTTATTTCCCCAGTAGGGGCAGGAGCAGCACTGGAAATTTCTCCTTTCCAGTTTCCTGATAATATCCCAGCTACTTTTTCATAGAAGGTAGGTTGTCATGGTGATAAGATGTGGCTGAACTGGCAGGAGGTTGTGAAAGTTGCATTACAAGAAGGAATTTTTTCTCTATGAAAGCTTTTGTCAAACTATATTCTTTGGGTGAGTATTAAGAAGTCAATAATGGTGACGTGTCTGCAGATCAGTCTCTGTTACTCTGAGTTGGCAGGAAGCCATGGCTCCACTACTCTTCATCATTTCTAGAATATTTTGGTGAATTATGTTACTTTAGTCATTTTACCAATAATATTTATACATCTACAATTCAGTATACATATTTTTTGTCCTTGAAAGTTCTGAGTCCTGCAAAGCAAATTAGCATTGTTGTTGGCATGTAGTATACCTGTGTTATGACTTTAAATTTTTGATATATGATATATGATGTAGTATTACACTTAATTTTCTTGTTGGGAATTTTTTTTGTTAAGGACAAAAAGGAAACATCAGAAATTGGCTACATTTCCCCAAATATCTGGATGATTTCCAGTTCCCAACTAGCTCCATTAAGATTGCAGAAGGTCGAAAATATCCTGGTGTTGTGGGTGGCAGGGGACTGGATGCATTGTGACATCTTGTAAAGTTCCATGCCTTGCTTAATCACAGGATGGAAGGGAAAAAATTGCTGACTCACCTCGCATCCTTGAGGTGCCTGAATTAAACTGTCTCTATGAAAGGTGTCCGAGAGACAGATTATGGGGTACTCTAAAATGCTGGATATCTCTTGCAAAATTTACTTAGTTGTTAAAATTATTTTTCCTGCTTATTTGCTTAATGAAGGGAGACACAGCTCTATTCTTTATAGAAAAAGAGGGAGTCAGGTTTCTATGTGTTACAAAGTCATACTAAATAGGAAGAAAAAGAGTTAAGGAATGGAGCATTTCTAACTGAATATGTGGAAAAATATCTCACTACTGTAATTATTTTTGTTCTTTGGAATCAGTTTTTAAAGAAATGACCAAAGCCTTGTGCTCAGAAAGCTTAAATGCACTTATTGACTTTTCTGAAGAATCAACTTGCACTTGTGAGGAATTGGGTTAATTAACATAAGTTGAGTCTATCACCATTTTCTGTGACAGTGGGCAAAACAGTGACTTCACATTTCATCCCCTGCCCCAAACCTACTTTGCATCAGTGTCTTCCCAGCATTAATTTTTTAACCCCTGGGAAGGACAAATTTGTATATTAAAAAATAGTAAGTGCTTTCTGAGTTGCCCCTGTGTCTTCTCAATAATAATAGCTAAATTTTTATCTGCCTTTAACTTAGAAACTTAGAGTTACTGGCCAGTGGCTGCTTCAATTCTTGTAAAAAATCCACCTTGGGAAAATAAAACAGATACAACGCAACACTAGAATTCTGAACGCCCCCAAATGAAATTTTTTTCAGCTATTTTTTAAAAAAAATCAACTTTTTGAGGTGTAATTCACATACAATAAAATGCAGCCATTTTGAGTATTTACCTCACAGAATTTTGACAAACTTTTAAGTATAGGTAAACACTATCAAAAATCAAGTGGTAGAATATTATTGTCACCCAAAAACCTTTCCTCATGCAACTTTATAACCATCCCCCTTCTTTTGACCCCAGAAAACCACTCATCTACTTCTGTGATTATAGACTGATTAATTTTTCTAGAATTTCAGAGAAATGGACTATGTGGTGTGTACTCATACTTATTTTGTAAAGCATGCTTTTCAGTTCATCAAAGTTATTGTGTTGATCACAATAACTTATTCTTGCCATTGCTGGATAGTTTCTGTTGTATGGATATGTTACATTTGTTCACCTGTTGGTGAGTATTTATGTTTCCAGGTTTTGGGTTATTAGGAATAAAACTGCTATGAACATTCATATGCGAGTCTTTGTGATGGGACATTCACTTTTTCCTGAGTGAACTTTCTTGGACAAGAGTACATGCTTGTTTAATTCTTAAGAAACAGCCAAACTATTTTCCAAAGTGGTGAACTATTTTATAGTCTTATGAGCAACACGTGAGTATTCACTTTTCTCTATATCTTTCATTCATACTTTGTATTACCTATACTTTGAGTATAGCTATTTAGTGAGTATACAGTGGAATCTCATTGTTTCTCTGATGACTAGTGATGATGGTATGCATCTTTCATCTGCTTATTGGTTATTAGTATATCTTCTTCACTGAATTGTCTTTTTAAGTCTTTTATAAGAGTTCTTCATTTATCCTTGATATCAGTTCTTTGATATATATATAGATCGCAATTATTTTATCCCAGTCTATTATTTTCATTTTTGTTTTTCTTAATGGAATCTTTCAAAAGATTACAGTTTATCAATGTTTTTCTTTCATGCTTTTGGTTCAATTTGTTGTCTTCCAACACAATATCTGATTTATTCCTTCTAAATTTTGCAATCAGGAACCAATATAAGATAAGAATGTTGATTTTTATTTACAAACTTAATTCAGAAGTTTTGAAAGAAACAGTGTCAGATGTCCTGGAGATGTTGTTTCCTGCAGACTTCATTCCAACCAGGTCCACTTTTATGACAAACTTAGAAATCTAGATTGAGTGACAGATTCCTGGTACTGCTCCAGGACAGATCCAGGTCTCCAAATTTGTCTCTCAGGGAATTCAAGGTAATTAGGGGGAATAGTCTACACTTGCTGGGCCTTCTCCAGTTCAGGCCAGCCAGAACAAAATTGAACTGCTGACACTGGGGAGTTTCCTTTATAAGTTTGTAAGTATGCTTAGCCTTGATCTTCCCGAACATGAAAATGGAGGCCAAGAGGCTGGTAAACGGTTTTATAAAGATTAAGATGCAACAAGAAAGGTAGTTTCAGAAATAATAAAATACTTGAAAAGAAAAAACTTGGATACATCAACTGTTATAAACTCTCCAATGTGGCAGAATCTGAGGTAGAGAGTGGTATAATAGACACTTTGGCTAATGGACTTTTCTGAAGGTATACTGTCCAGTTGCTGTCTTTAGGATAAGAGCCAGTAGAACAGAAAACCACCAAACTATCTGAGAGTCATAAGGTTTCGTGTAAATATGTAGATCAAATATGAACTTTGGGGGAAGTAAACAGGAAGAAAAGGACTTCTCAGTACAATGACAGCTTTGCTGTCTAGAGGAAGCAGTGGGTGGAACCACAGTCTAGGACCCTCAGTCACAGTGCTATCCCAGGTTTTACCAAAACTGTGCTTATCCCAATGGTAAATAGCATGCTAAATATTTATTGGGCTGGTTAGATGATAGCTCATCTGACTAGAGAGGAAACATTGAATTCTGCCCATGCCATGAAAACTATACAGTCATGCATTCCTTAACTACATTTCAGTCAATGACAGACTACACATGAAATGGTGGTCCCAGTAGGAGACCTAATATCCTAGATGTGTAGTAGACTATACCATCTAGGTTTGTGTAATTACACTCTATGACTTCACATACTGACAGAATTGCCTAAGGAGGCATTTCTCAGAGCGTGTTAAGCAATGCATGACTCTACTTTCTATTTGTTGGTACTTTAAAGTCTTATCTGCCTTATTATGATATATATCACATTCTTGGTTGGTAAAGCACCAGATCGAAGATCAGCCTGCTTCCCATCAAGTTTGCAATCTTGACATGTAATTGTATTTTTTCTGAGCCTCAAGTTTCTCATCTGCAAAATGGAGATATAGCATATTCCTCTCAAAGTTTTCTGAGGAAGTTTCATTTAGATAATTCATGTGCCTAGCATATAGCAGTATCTTTTTTATTAGTTAGTTTTGTTTTTTTTTAAAGAAGTATCTTTATTTTACTTTTATTTAGTTGTTCACACTGGTTTCTTTCACCCCCAGGCCCAGGACTCCAACCCAGGGGTATGTGACTTGCTTCTTTTGGAGGTGATTAACTTAACCACTGCTCCACCAGGGTGCACCTATAATGATATCTTAATAAATATTAACTATTAACTATAATTCTATTTAAAATTTAAAAATTTGTAGAAACACACACATATGAGACAGAGAGAGAAATGAAAATGAAGAGATATTAGATGTGGAAATGGGATACAATAATCCAGTACATGGTAACTGGTGTTTCTGTAGAAATTCAAGAACAAATGAAACCTAAACAGTATTTATAGATATAATAGTTCAAAGAAGACCTGAATCTGCAGATTGAAATGGTTTGCAATGTTTCAGGAAGAATTAATGAAAATTGCTGTAATATAAATTTATCTGTGTGATACTTTTGAATTTTAAGAATAAAGAAAAAGTCTGGCAAACATTCAGTTAGGAAAAAAAAAGAATAAAAAGTCAAGCCTTCAACATTCTATAAGACGAAAACCATGTTTCAACAGAATTTTAGGAGAAACATTTGTGATGGAAAAATTCTAAACATATGTACCTGAAGGAATAAGAGAGACATTCTCAGATTTGGAAGGGCTTATAGAATATATCATTTATATGCAATCATGAAAAATTTACTTTCAGACATTCTCTAGTAATAAATATATGGATAAAAGCAAAGAAAACAAGAATAATTCATGTTATAAAAGAATCATTGTGAACATTGAATTCAGTTGTGTAGATTTCATCTTTAAGCACTGAAACTTTTTACTGAGTAGGATGTAATTGTAATAAATAATTCTTAAGAGACAAGAACAATACTAGCTTAGTATTTATAAACAGTAGAAAATTCTGTTATTTTTAAAAATAGCAAGTGTGAGGAGTAGTAATGAAAAAATAACAAATACGTTAATTTTTCAACTTCAAGATAGGGAGTTAATAAGTATTGTTTCTCTCTCCTACTGATAATAAGTGTCATAGTTCAATGTGTGTTTTTATTTCTCTTTTTTAAAGCTAAACGGTTGTTCTAAGTGGAATTAGAAATAGAATATTACCTTCTAAAAAGTATAGAAACTGCAAACAGGTATGCATAATGCATGAATTTTAAGACATGTAAATTATACCTCAATACAGCTATTTTTACAAAGTATAGAAAAATAAAATATCATTCATATTGCAAAAGATAGACTGCCAAGGAAAAATCAAAGTACCACACAAAATAAAAATCATAAAGCATGATGACAATATTAAAGCTTAACATTCACTTGTGACATTTAGTTATGACTATAAGTTAAAGTAGGTGCTAGTTCTATGTACTGACCAAGATTTACAGATCAAGTAGATTAATGAGAGAGTGAAACAGAATGCTGTATATAAGAGCAGGCATTAAGTAGGGTGACTCTAAATGGTCTACTGTTAATGAATTTCTAGCATTTCTGCCTTTATGCTTAATTTTTAAAAATATTTTCATGTTATGCTATTCAATACATAAATATTCTTGGCTATTATCTCTTCATTGTGGTCTATACTCTGTTGATAAAAATAATTCCTTTGCCCCATTTATTCATTTTTGCCTTTCATTATGTTCTCGGTGATTTCTTCCTCTCTCACTCTGTCCCTTTACTTCTTCTGAAAAATAAGGCTCTCTGAGAGTCCAGAGCAGGCCTTCCAAGGCATGTTATCTTGTCATGTGGTTTATTATTAAGCTAAGATCGATTGAGGCCCTGTGGGCTTAAGAGAAACTATTACTATTACCTTAACTACTTTGAAGAATGAAATAGGGGGGCATTATACAGATTAAGGGTTATCTCCAGAAATAACCTTTCTATTGGAGAAAACTCTATGGCAGGGCAAACATAGTTACAGAACATTTGGATTTTGGTGTATGAGGAACCCATCTCTCTCCTTGAAGTCCCAGACTCCTACAACATTCTTCAGCTCAGGTAAAAAAAACCCTAATTTTGTCCTGTTTGCTTTAGTTTATAATCATGTAGAGTCTCCCATACATAATTAAATCTGTCATCTTCTCCAACTAATCTATATGATGTTAATTTGATTGTTCTGAAGAACCCAGAGGGACATGTGTCTATGTGTGTGGGCGATTTCTTCTCTGCTCCAGTCCACCCTTCCTTTCCACTCTTCCCCTCCTCTCTTGCATCCCTTTTCATTCCTCACTTTATCTCTTCTTCCCTTCCTTTGTTCAACATGTGATTATTGAATAACTGTCTGCAGGCACTCCACTTATTCTAGATTTAAACTTGTAAGTAAAACAGATTTGGTCCCTGCTCATATGGATCTTGAAATGTAATGACAAAGTAAGATTGTGACTTATTTTCATTATCTTCCTAATGAAGCTCTGTTCACCTATGTACTATAAAACATTTTTGTAAATGGATAAATTGTAAGTTGATTTTGACTTAAAAATCTATCTTTTTCATTGGAAGAGGGTTGTTGGGTGAAATATTACTGCTTTTGCTACAGCAGATACTCTGGAATGATGAGAAACATAAATCTGATTAAAACTGTCAAAGATTAACCTAAGAATGTATATCTTTGAAGTAATTTAGGGACGAAATTGTGAATAGACAGAAGTCCGTATTGCTCCTACTTCCTCTGTGTCCTTTGATCCCCTCCTGGATACTTAGCTTCCCCTTACCACATTATTCATTCACCCTCACTACTACATTTTGACTCCTCAGACTCATCCAGGTGTATGGATATATAGAGATTTCTTGATTGTCTAGGACAGTGGTTTTCAAAGTGTTTTCTCTAGGCCAGCAGCATCAACATCATCAGAGAATTTTGTTAGAAATGCACATCTTGGGTCCAGTCCCATACGTACTGAATCAGAAACTTTGGGATTATTGACATTTAAGTTTTCCATGGGATTCTGACCTGGGAATCCTCAAGCTTTTGGGGAGTTTTGCTAACTACTGATGACTGGTTCTACTCCCAGGTTTTAAGGACTGAGCATCAAGGACTTTGAACTTGTACAGCCAAGTTTGAGTACCACTGGCCTGGAAATCTTTACAGACTGTAATTCTCTTTATGCCTCATTTTTAATCACAAATTTACATGTCCCATGTCCCATTTCCACAAAGAAATCTATGAAACAAACACCAGCTTCATTAATGATCTTACTGTGGTGAGGTGGTATGCAAAGTGCACACTGAGGGTTGGAGATAGATGGCCCTGATTGATGTTCGGGGCTCTGGTGCGTACCTGTTGTGTGATTGCCAGCAGGTTACCTTGTTTCCTTATGGCTCGGTTTTCTCATCTGAAAATAATAACCAAAATACCTTTAACACACTTACCATGTACCAGCCACTCTTAAAGGCACTTATCTGTAATAATTTACAGTTTTTAGTAATCCTGTGGATAAGTGCATTATTTGCCCCTGCCCTTTCATTGTTGGGAAAACTGAGGCACAATGAGGCATTTATACATGACAGAGCCAGGATTCAATCCAGTAGTCTATCCATGCTTCTGACCACCATGCTGTAACGCCTTCTCCCAATGATAGTAACAATCAGTTCTCGTGAGGTTTTTGTGAGAATCATATGTAGTAACAGGATCATATGTAGAAATGGATGTGAAAACCTGTATAATATCTGTTCCTTTTGTCCTCTTCCTGGGAATTGTGCATATTTTATTGTCAGTTTTCAATGGAGGATTCTGTCTAACAATATGACTGTGATGTGGCAGTTTCAGATACAGAGACAAAATAAGTGGGGTCTTGGACCACTGAACTGTCTGTGCCCTACACAGATCAACAGTGTCTGAATCTGCTTAGACATAGGCTGGCCTTGTCAATCATCATGAAAGTTAATTTTCAAAACTGTCCATACTAATTGACTCCTGTGAGTATACTTCCTTTAGCAAGACACTCAGATGAACAAGCATTTAAAGATCTTTAGTTTAATAATTTTTTGCCTTGAGATCTTAGCATTTCATTAGCATTTGCTGATTGAATATACAACATCTGGCTTCTCTTTCAAAGTGTTGCTTTGAAGGAAATGGTCTTTTCTTCTAAAGAGTCACATTTTAAATTTATTTTATTTCTGAATGGAAGAAATGTTACTGTTTGTATGCTTAGACATTGTTTGAGTTTATTGCTCTTTCTGACAATATTTAAAGTTCAAAGGTAAGTTTTCAGGAAGTACTTGTCCTGTTTGGGAAAAAAAAAAATACTAAATAAGAAAGTAATGACACTTCTTTCTGTGCCCTGTCAGAGGGAGTAGAGAAGATCTTATGGACCCTCATTAAAAGTTATTTTTGAATTTTGAATGTTAGTGAAGCTCATTCTGTATGCCTTGTAGAATTAATTTTTAACAGGGCATCAGTTGTCTGACCTCTAGAAACAGCCTTTCTTCAGTTTTCAAGAGAACATCCTGTGAATCCTGGAAGTTTGGTGTACTTGAGAATTACTCGCCTGGCTTTACCTTTTCACCTGTGATCGATACTGGTGGGAGATATGAATATGAGAGAAATTTTGAATAATTAGAACAAAATTTTTGGTGAGAACAAATTAAATAGCAAACAATAGTGATGACAAAGAAAATTAAATAAATAAACCCCTGAAAGTGTTGAGGATGGGAGAAGTAGAAGAACTAGTGAAGAAGCATGTCAGAAAGTCTTAATAACTCCAGAAATTGATGGAGATTAAAAAAGAGATTTAAGAGTAAAGAGAAATAGAAGACTATAAAGAAGGTAAAGGGGAAATGAGAAGGGTCAGGAATATTTTTTGACACAAGATACCACGGTAACCTGTTTGATTTAGACACAATAATTACATAACTGGGTGACAGAGTGAAATGGCAGAGTGGTGGCAAAACTGAGATGTCTCTGAGAACTTAGAACTGCTCTTTGTAAAGTCAGTTTGAGGGACTCGGATGAAGCCAAAGAATGAGTATATCAAAAGAGGTGTTGTTCAGAAATAGCACATGTTAAAAGGAGAATCAGTAAGGACAATCTTGGCAAGAATCATTCAAATGTTGCCCAGGAGAAGGAAGTGTTTGGCACCAGACAGGTAAGGAATAGTTAGAAAATTAAACTGTAGGTATGTTTTTCAGTGAGATGTTCTACAAGTTACTTAGTGTCTGATTTTAAGTATATCTTCATTCTCATATTTGGAATGGCTCGTTTGGAAACCTGGAGCTTCTGATCAGATTGGTATTGATTTCTGAAAGTAAGACTGTAGGTCTCTGACACTTGTAGAACCAGTCTTCTAAACCTTGTCCCCTTATTGCTCTTCTTCTTATTAGGAAATACATATACTCCCAGGGAAGGCCACTTTCTCTCCTTGCCTACCCTCCTTTTCCCAGTTGGAACCATGCTAGCTGTATTCTTTGCTGACTCAGCCTTACAAAGATGGGGTGGCCCCCTCAAAACACAAGGAAGATGCTCATTTTTTCCTCTCTCATTCATCCCCCACTGCTTCTCCAGATAAGAAGAGCTTTAGATCTTCCATGATGAGATTACCTTTTCGTTATTTCCAGTTTTCTAAAACAACAGGAACAAAATGGAAGATTTTAATAGACTCTCAGATTTCAGTAGCTTAATGTCATTAGATCTTTGAACTTTTAACACATTCTCCTGTTTCTGTACCCACCTGGGAAAGTTCTCAAGAGGATTTGTCTTCCCATGTAGCTCTATCTACAGGGAGAAAATGCTCTACACCTGCTGATATAATTATCATGGTCCTCATGGCATTTATAGTTCTTATTGTAAATTAAAAGTTGGCATTCTGGTCTCTATGAGCAGGGTTAATGAGAAGCTGTCTGAGAGATGTGCCACTCATGTGCTGACAGACTGGCTTTAAGCTGAGTCTGCAAAGCTAAAGGCCAGACTTGGCACCAGGATAAAATCACCAAGTAATGATTGCCTCTTTGGAAGGCATCTTGGTAGGCAGCCAGCCTGCCTTTCCTGGTGACACTTGAGTTCCCTGGCAGAAAGGATATTCGTCATTTATGCATGCATCCACTCATTCATTTACCTACTCATATATTAATTCACTCCTTCATTCTCTTAAGAAAAAGAGTGAATTTTGCTTTAATGCTAGGATGAGCTAAGGTAACAGCACTTTCTTACCTATACGATAATATAGTGAACTATAAAGTGGTTCTGAATTAAAGATGAATGTATAAACTGTCACATTTGTTATTTTAGTATATAAGTCAGTTCTAAAATACTAATTTTTAAAACCTTGAAAGGAAGAATAACTTTCGGAATGGGCCTTCAAAAATTGCACTTCCATAAAAGCAATAAAAGCACTGGCAAAAATTGTCAAAATTAAACCTTTTCAGAACTCTGGAAATTGACCAAAGGTTTAAAAAAATCTGAGCAGTACTTGTTCAAGAAAAATAGCCAAATTTCAGTAAGAACAGGGAGCTTTATGGCATTTTTATGTGTCCTATATTTACCCCTCTCTCCCAGCTCTGTGGTAGCCTGAATACTAGCAGCCTCAAAACCATGGTAGTTGTGAAAATGAGCCAACACTGGAGCAGGGCATATCAGATTTGAAACTCTTTTAAATTCCTATCTCAGAGCATTGTCATTATTTGATCTGTTTCAAAGTTTCCTAGAAAAATTTTATTCACAGGGCATATCAGATTTGCAACTCTTTTAAATCCCTATGTCAGAGCATTGTCATCATTTGACCTGATTCAGAACTTACTTTGCAGGAAAACTATGATCTCTCCATAGTTTATAAAAGACAATCAGTGGCATCTATTTACTGTCACATTTGCTTGAGGCTATAGTGCCAACTGGGGCTAACAAGAGATTAACCAAAAATATAAAAGGAAGCAATGAGGAGTCAATGTCCATAGGAGTTTTTGAAGAGCTCTGATATTCCTGGGAATCTAGGATGACACATGTACAAGACTATGAGCGTGCTCAAGAAAGACGAGAGAATGTCCAAATCTTACCTCTGGCTGATGCTTGACAGGAGGTGAAGGAGATAAAACAGAGTTATAGACTTCCGGAGTATTCCAGTGGCACCCTAATGCACACATAACACCCCATAGAAAATACTCTTGATTTGAGGAAATTAAGAAAATGTCTGCTTAATCATTAGCTGGCCATTAAGTTAACTCAGCAGAGACTTCTGTGTCTGCACATAATCCAGAATACAGACTTCACTGAATTAGTTTAGGAAAGTCACTAAACACACAAACAAACAATAACAAGCCCTGAATGGAGGAGTAGGATCTGATTTTCACAATTGTCACATTGTATTACTTAAAATGTCCACTTTACAACCAAAATTTACAAGACTCACAAAGATGCAGGCAAGTAGGGCTCTTACACACACAAAAAGCAGTTAATGGACACTATCCCTGAACAAGCCAAGGCTGGATTAACTAGACAAAGACTTTAAATCAATTTTATAAATATATTCAAGAATGAAAGGAAATCAAACCTTAAGAGTGAAAGGAAAAGATGAGTGCTGTCTCTCCAAATAGGGAATATCAGTAAAGAGCTAGATTACAAAAAACAAATAAACAAAAACAATAACATTTTTAAAATTGAAAAGTACAATAACTGAAATGAAAATTCAGTAACTAGGAAGCTCAAAAGCACATTTGAGTTGGCAGAAGAAAGAATTAGAAAAATTGATGGAAACTTAACAGAGATTGTGCAGTCTGAGAAACAGAAGAAAGAATGAAGAAAAATTATTAGTTTCAGAAACCTGTGAATATTATGTAACACATCAATATATGCATAAATTTCCAGGAAGGAGAGAAGTAGAAAAAGAGAGATACAAAGGGACAGAAAGAATATCTGAAGAAATATTGGCCTAAATTTCACAAATTTCATGAAAAGCGTAAATCTAACCATCAGGATGCTCAATGAATTCCACATTGGATAAATTCAGAAACCCATATCTAGACACATTATAGTCAAACGATTGAAAGACAAGGACAAATAGAGAAACTTGAAAATAGCAAGAGAAAGACAATTCATCATGTTCAAGGGATCTTCAATGAGATGCAGAGTACTTTTCACTGAAAATGTCAGCTAAGAGTCAGTGCAATGACATATTCAAAATACTCAAAGAAAAGAATGACACACCAAGTCTTCACAAACCTTTCTTTAAAAATGTGAATACTTCACAACTTATTTTATTATGGCAATATTACCCTGACACCAAAATCAGACAGACATCACAAAGAAGCTACAGACCGATATCTTTTTTAAGAAATCTAATATAAAGATTCCTCAACAAAATATTAGCCAACTGAATACAGTGACATATAAAATGGATTATACACATGAACAACTGGTATTTTTCCCAGAAATACAGGATTTTCTTGAAACAAGAAAAACTACTATCATATGCCAGTAAACCCCATGAGCATTTCAATAGACCCAGGAGAAGAATTTGACAAAATATAACACCCTTTCATGATAAAAAAAATTGACAAACTGGGACTAGAAGGAAATTTCTTCATCCCAATAAAGAAAATCTGAAAAGCTCATATCTAACATACTTAAGAGACTGTTAGAAACATTAAAAGAATAATATCCCCTTACAAACAGGAAGAAGATAAGAATATCTACTCTCGACATTGCTATTCAATATTGTACAGGAGGCTCTAGCCAGATAATTAGGCAAGAACAAGAAATAAAATGTGTCAAGATTGGAAAGGATGAAGCATAGCTATCTCTAGAGATGACATGCTCTTGTATATAGAAAATCCAGGGAATTCAGCAAAAATTAAATCTTGTAAATTAGCTTTACAAAGTTGCAGCATATAAAAGTAATATAAGCAATCAATTGCATTACTGTACTCTTGGAATGAATAGTATGAAAATGAAATCAAGAAAATAATTCTAGTGCAATATTATTAAAAAGAAAAATGCTTATGAATAAATTTAACAAAAGAAATGAAAGACATATACTGAGAACTACAAAACATTGTTGAAGGAATTTAAAGGACTAAATCAATGAATGGAGAATCTATATTCCTAGACTAGATGATTCATTATTGTTAAGGTGCCAATACTCCCAAATTAATCTACATGCTCAATGCATTCTCTATCTTGCAATAACTACTTGGTGGTTCTCTCTGGCCCTGGGTCCTTGAATGTATATGGACCATGTCTGGTGACATTATTCACAAGGCCACCGGGGCACACCAGTTCACTAGATTTCCAACAAGGATGCTAAGACTTCGATGGGGAAATAACTGTTTTTTCAACAAATGAAGTTGGAAAACTGAATTTTACATGCAAAAGAATGAAGCTGGGCCTCCTACCTCACACCAATATAAAAATTAACTTACAATGGATCATTGTTCTAATTGTTAGAACTAAAACTATAAAACATTTAGAAGAAAATGCAGTCATAAAAGTTTTTGAATTTGGGTAATGATTTCTTCTGTATGACACCAAAAGCATAAGAAAAAAAGTCAATAACTAGATTTCATCAAAATAATAGAGATAAAACCTTTTGTGCTTCAAAGGACATCAACAAGAAAGTGAAATTACAACCCAAGCAGTGGGAGAAAATATCATATATCTGTTAAAGGTTTAGTATCCAAAGTATATAAATAACTTATTTTTCAACAATAAAAGGACAACAACTTAAAAATAGAGAAGCTGCATAGACATTTCATCTGTTCAATAAACAAAGGAAGAGATGCTTGTCATCAGTAGTCATCAGTGAAATGCAAATCAAAAGCATCATACTCATGAGGAGGGCTGGAATGAAAATGTTAGGTGTAATAGGTGTTGTCAAGGATATAGGAATCCTCATACACTACTGGTGGGAATGTAAGATGGAGTCACTTCAGAAAATAGTTTGAAAATAGTTTGACAGTTTCTCAAATAACTAAACATAGAGTTAAATGTCACCTAGCAATTTTGCTCCTAAGTGTGTATCGAAGGTAAATAAAAATATATATCTACACAATAACTTGTACATGAATGTTCAGAATAGCCAAAATATGAAAAAAAAGTTCATCAGCTGATGAATGGATAAACATAATGTCATATATTCATGTAGTGGCATGTTATTCAGCAGTAAAAATATGAAGTACTGATAAATGCTACAGCAAGGATGGATATTGAAAATACTGTGCTAAGTAATAGAAGCCAGCCACAAGAGACCATATATTGTGTGATTCCATTTATATAAACTTTCAAATATTAGTAAATTCCTAAAAAATGGATTCATGTTGGTTGAGGGCTTAGAGGTAGGAGGAATAGGGAGTGACTGTTGATGGAGAACTGTTTTGGGAAGCTGGTGACAATGTTCCAGAATCAGATAGTAGCAATGGCTATACAATTCTGAATATACTAAAATGAACTGATTTGTATACTTTCAAAGGGTAAACTATGTGAATTATATCTCAATAAAACTGTTATACAAATTCTGCTTCAATATTTTGACAAAGCAAACTAGATGTCTACCTAGTATAGTGGTTTCAGAAGGACCCAGGAGAATCTTGTTAAAATGCATGTTTTGATTCAGTAAGTCTGGAGTAGGGCCAGAGAGTCAACATCTTTAATGAGCTCACAGATCAATGCTCAATGCTTCTGATTCTCAAACTAATAGACGTGTCAAAAATAAAGAGTCTGGGGAGATAACTTCAATTATTATCAATTAATAGACCTGGTGATAGAATTTAGATCATTTAATTTTCTTCTTAAAAACCCTTTACGTTTTCTGATTCTTTGAAAAAAATTTTAATAACCACAAATGAAGTAAATAGCCATTTCTAAAAAAGAAAATCTTCTGCAAGTATATTTGTTTTAGACTAATGTTATTTTTCCATCCTACATTTCTGAGAGAATTTTATAAAGAAATTATGGATGAAAATCTAAATACATACATGCACGTATGATTGATTTTATGCTTCCTTTTTGAACATTCTGATTAGCATTAATAAGGCAATTAAAGTTAAATAGTTGTAATTACTGGCCATCATTTTCTAATGACCAGCACTGCCATCATCTGTGACTGGTTCTTGTCCAGAGCTAATTTTAATTTCCTAATGACCCAACATCTACTGTATGTCTCTCTGTAATAAAAGACAGAAGGGATTCTAAAGGTTTGATTTACAAGAAGTTTATAATTATTTTATTAATTATTGAATAACTTACTATCTATCTAGTACAATGCTCATTTTAACATTAACATGGATATTTAAATTTTTTTCTAAGTGCTTTTCCATAAGTCCTTAAAAATGCTGACCTATGATTTGTCACTTTAGAGCACTTTAGATTTGTCATTGTAGGAGCTGGACTCTCCTCTCTGCTTACATGCTCTTTACATTCAGGGACTTACCTGTGAGCTGAAGCCAGTGTGCCACTTAGAATCACTTTATTTTTATAGGCAATAATTTTTTCTTGAAACTGGCAGCCACTTTATTTGCCACCTCTTCTCGTACTTGCTCCTTCACTCCTACCCTAGAGACATTCTCCATGGATTTTATCTACTTAGTTGTCAGAAGGACCCAATGACAGACAGGAGAAGCAGTCGCTGGAGAGATGGGAGTAATTGTGCGACAGGTAGAAGAAATAAATTGCCTACTGCTGAGATGCTGACTTTCTTCTGCTTTTTGTTTTTTCTGTCTGGATTTCTGACCTGTCCAAAACATCTAATACTTTATGAGAATACACTTCCTTGGCCTGGATTTTTCTAAGTCACCAAGTGATGTTAGATTAAGTCATATTGACATTTATTCTTTATTTCCTAATATTTATGATATTTAGCTAACTTCAGATTTTATAACACCCTTAAAAATAAGAGTTTTTTTGTTGTTAATGTGCATTTACTAGTAGACTCATTTTGGTTAAAAGTGATAGAAATAGGGAAGCAAACCTAAACCCCACAGGGGAAATCCAGATTATTTCACTGGCCTCAAGAGCAAAATGGCAGCTGGGCCTGAAGGAAGGACTTATTGGAAGAATACTAAGACATGGCTTATTTTTCTTCTTTCTCTCTATAAAGCAGCTTTCTCTGTTCTTGGATCCACATGGTGGAAAAACTGGCCTTTGTATTGATTCTAGATTTGTGTTCATAAGCCTGCAGGTTCAGCCACAGTAGGAGGGACCACATTTCTCTCAGACCTATTCCTGATTCCCCAGAAGGAGAATTGGCCCAGTTTTATTTAGTTTCTTATCTTATCTCAGGGTCACAATGTATAAAATTACTTCCAAAAGACCTATTGTTAATGGGGGCAGGAAGGAGGTCAAAAGTGGAGGGAATGGATATGACACAAAATGACACAAAATGGCATTGAGTTAAGAGAAGTAATAACCCAGAAAGGAAGATCTCAGAGCAGTGGTTGTGGTTAAGATACCAGAGAAATTTGCTAAGAGAACAACTGACTGACTGAAAAGAGAGGGTATAACCAGCAAGGGTAAAGTTATATTATAATGCAAGGTAAGGAATGACATGTTCATCAAAGCTCAATCTAAGGAAATCAGAAGCATCTTCCTTTCTCCAACCCATACTTTTCAATAGATCCCCTATTTTTATAATGTAAAATGGTACAAAAGCCCCATAATGAAAAGTTAAGAAAAGAAAAAGGTGAAAGTTATATGGAGATCGTGTTATTTTTAGTTGTCGTATTTTGCTTGATTGCGTTTCAAAGAATCAGATTAATACTCCATAGAAGTCTCTATAAAAAGCTGGAAATCAAAGAAGATTGAAAAGAAAATTAAATGTGAAAACATATTAGAACATAAAGAACATTCTATAGAACTTAGGGCACATTTAATTTACTTAATAACATGTGAATTTTCCAACAAAATTATATGAATTCCATTCATGTAAAAATCATAGGCTATGATTTTGTATTATTTTTCAGTCTCATCTTAAGAAATACTCTCTCTATATATATAACACCAAAAGTAGAGTATCTTATTATTTTTGAATTTTGTTACACAAATCATTTTACTGTGTTCCCTCCTTAATTTCTTAGTTATTCCATTAAAAGTTTTTATATGAATGGAAAGTAAGTTTTGCTTAATTTTTTACCTCACCACCATACCACCAAAGAAAACCTGAGAGCCTTGAGACATTCCTGGGACTTTGGGTCATGTTTGCAGTGGTACCATAAGAGGAAAAAGACTTCTTGGTCATAAAGTCTTCTACCACTTCATCACATTACCTCCTAACTCTCCCCCAGCAACAAATCTTTTCTTTCGTTTTCCTCTGAGTGATCTGTTCTTTTCCCACTACACACACCTCATGACATGCACACACCTCATGACATCAGAAGAAACCTGTCTTATTTCCAATTATCCACTTATTGAGTGAATACAGAGCATCTACTACTTGAAAGATAGGAAGGGATGTGAGAAACCAGTAGCAGTAGGTGTTGGGAGTAAACCAAGGGGTGTTTAGTTTTAAAAGGAAGCAATGACAGACTCGAAGGAAGAGTAGAAATTTTATAGTGAACAGGAGAAGGGCATGCCTTGTTAAGAAAATAGCACAAGACTCCTTTGAGTAAAACAATTTTCTTGAGCTCTGTGGAGACAGCAAAACATAGAAACACTTCGATGTACAGTTTCTTAAGATATATAGACAGGGGAAGTTTATTTTAATTTTATCACTTTTGGTATGAGAACCAACTCACATGGGTATTATTTTCTATTCACTTAATTATTTTTTGTAAGTCTCTCTAACTTCTCCATTTTATTTTGGTGTGTATGTCATAACTACACAAAATCCTTTTATGAAGATTTTACCAGTCACAGAGACTAGGGTAAATACAGAGGTCAGTGAGACATGGACAGTTTGATATAAAGCACATATTCTTTTCACTTGTTCAGAGGTAGATCCCATCTTGTGGGAAGCAATTCTGTGATATCTTTTATATGAAAAGCATGAGGAGGTACAGCTTTAGGGCTCATTCTCTGTTCTCAAATACCATTTCCTGAACAAGGGGTGGGAGAGGGGGGAAATCACACATATTGCACATAATCCTGGTCAGTTAATAACTCATTGCTGTTGTTATCTGTGTTCTTTATGGATTTCCTTTTCCTCACTGTGTGAGGAAGCTAGGAAGAAATGAGGACACAGGTGACGAATTGTTCCAGTGAAAGCAGTAACTAGCATTCTCAATGCTTTACAGTTTATAGTGTTTTCATTGTATTGTCTCATTTAATTAATTGTTCCATCCATTGTGTATTTCTTATCCCATTTTACAGAAGAGCAAAGTGAGACAGAGAGAAGATAACTTGTCTGTATCTTCCAACCATTAGCGAGGAGTTTGAACCCAAGTCTTCTTGACTTTTGCATCTTATTATAGTCTAAGAATTCTGAGCTGCCTGGGAAGCTGACACATCCCATTCCTCACTCTTACTCTATTCCTCACTGGCAAACTTATGTTGTCACCTTTAGGAAATTTTTCCTGACAAATCCCCTGTCCCCTGAGTACTCTCATAGAAACTACAAGTCTTTTTATCACAGCTACTGTCACACACTTTTTACTGTAATTTGCTTGCCTGGTTTTCTCCCTTCCTGGCCTTAGCATTTTAAAAACAGGAATTAATTTTATCTGTTTGGAGACTCCCATCATTCACCATAAGATCTGACATACAGAAGTTGCTTAAAATGGCTAATTCCTCTTCTAATGACTGGATTTATATAGTCATGGTTGGAGTGAAAAAGAAACCTCCCCTGGAACTTGGTTGCTGCTGAAAGGTGGCAAGATACTGGGGAGAAGATGTTGCTTCCTGTGAAATTTTCTAGAGGATAGAGAGCTATGAGGAGCTGACCCCAAAGTTGTTACATTTGATGCCCTCTTACTACTCTGGGATTCTTAGGTGAACAAGGCCCTACCATAGATCTGGGATGCTAGAATAAACATCTAGGTACTAAATTATTTGAAATTCCCATGAATGTTGATATTTTCTACAATTTTAACTTCACTGGGTTATTTAGGATTTTTATTTATCATTTGTTGTTGCTCTCATGATTTTTCACATCTGTGCTATAACTGGATGAGATCAGGGTGAATAGTCTGTGAATTTCATTGTGTTCTTTAGTTCTTAAGGCAATTAAATTACAAAGGAGTAGTTGCCAAAGATCCAAAGAATTTTATTGAGAGCTATATAAAAACTATGAGAGAAATGGAACTTGACATGAACTTTTACAGATTGATATTTCTGAGTATTCATCAGGATTGAGTTGCTTACTGAAGTTCAAAGAAGACATGTGTTCTTATCTGTTATGATGGACATAAAATGATGTCTGAACCTGCCAATTAACTATTGTTAGAACAGTTTGGCACAAATTATGCTGCAACTAAAGTTGTTTTTAGCAAACTTTGTCCAATGGGAGAATATAATTGACTCTATCTGGTAGGTCAATTCTTGTAGCTACCTAGGAGCATATTTTTAAAGTTTTTCATAGTGATAAGCCATTTGGTTACCATCTTACCAAGGAAAATCAAATAGTCTGCATAGATCACACAAGTTTATGAGTAAGTTTGTCTCACATTTTCAGTTTTCTGTTAACTGTCTAATTTTTACTAAATGCATAAAGTGATAAAACAGCTAGAAATTTGACCTCAAGGACAATATCCTTCCCACTCAGCCAAACAAACTCAAATATACTTTAACACTATTTAAATGGATTCAGCCACTATAATTTCTCTGAAAATCAGACACAAAATAATTTCTCAATATTTTTGCCCCCCCAATTTCAACCTGTTACTCTTTCAAACCTTTCATAAGAATTATTTGATTTTCCCATTATACATTACATCAAATTATTTTATACTATTATAAATAATTTAGTTATCTATTTTCCAACTTAATCCTTGCTTCTTATTGTAAAGAAATTCATTTAAAAATTTTATTGAAAGGATATTACATCACAACATCATACAATTTAAGGTGCGTATCATAAATCAACATCTATATATAAAACATTAAGTTTACCACCAGCAGTCCAATTCAATAATTCACCTTGTAATTTATTTCTTTTATCTGGTTGCTCTTCCCCACACCTTGTTGTAGGTAATTTAGAGCTACAACTTTTATAACTAGAGTTCCACAGAAATAACAAAATGTGTATAATTTTCTCATCTGTTAGGTGGAAAGAAAATTTCTAAGATAATTTCTAGTCTAGGATTGGGCCCTGGTCTTGGGCTTGACTTTTGGGTCTCTTTACCTTTCCCTGATCAGTGACAAGGCTCTCACTCCCTGTATAGTGACAGGAAATAGAATAATGAAATATGTATGGAAAAAAATCAGTATTCTCAGCTATAAACTTCAAACACTATGGAATATGGCTATTCTTTGTCTACCCCTAGTATGTATTCTGAATCAGTTTATAAAAAACCTTAAGATTCTTGGAGGGACAGAAAATATTTTTGTGTATTTTTCAAAGGCCATTATTAACCATCTCATAAATTCCATAACCAATGTATGGGATTTAAAAAAAAGTTACTTGGTATAACATTTTCATTAAATAAAACAGCTGAATCAATTTTAGCAGTGTTCAAAAGGCCAGAAAATAATCTGTATTTACCAAACAGAAAAAGACAGAGACCAACGGAGAAGAAAGAAAAGAGGGTAACCTTTTAGATGACTTATAATTCGAAAAACAAAGACAGAACTCCTAAATTCAAGTAAATTTTATTTAAGGGGGAAAAAAAGATACGCAGGGCAGATATTTTTTAAGAAATTCAATTTAGGAAAGAGAGTATTTGGAAAATATAAGCCAAGACAAACCAGATTTGTACTAAAAAACCACCATAAAATAATATTAATTCTCACTTTTTTTGCTCTTGGTATTTGAATGGCTCAACTGTAGCCCTTTCACTAAGGAAAAGATTCAGAAAATTGAAGAAATAATCCAGTGAAGAGAAAACAAATAATACAAATTATTAAGGGAACAATTGCAATTAATTTACAAGGAAAGATTAAAGTTACAAAGCATGTTAACTTTGCTTAGAAGTGACTCAGGGGAATCATAAAAGCAGTCTACAAATACTTAAAAGATGTAGATCACTGAGAGGAAATAGGAATTATTTAGCATGATACCACATGGGTATAATCAGAAATAACAGAATAAATCCTAAAAGGTTATTAAAAAATGCTTCCAACCAGTGTTTTTGGATGACTGAATATTTATTTCCACTGAAGTTCTGTAGGTTTTAAACATTGAGTTTTCCAGCTAGTAAAACATAAAAGTTCCTTTTATTAGTTTCCTCACTTAACCCACCAACATGCTTAGATCTAAGTTCCAGGAAAGTGCATGTGAGCTCACAATATAATTAAATTTATATGAAATTTTAAATGAGGAAATTGTTTCTGACTTACTAACCAAGGGCTTTTGCCAATAGACTTTGCTTATGCTGTCCTAGTTCACCTTATCTGGCAAACTCAACTCTTTCTTTGAGACTCATTCTGGATATCACACTAGAGAAGCCTTTACCACACAGGCGAGAATTGGGCATTTGATATGGGTTCCCCTGAAATGGAAGGAAAATGACTGTATCCTAGCATATAAAGTACAGTACAGTGAAATTCCAAATTTACTTCTCTGTGTTCCCTGATGGACTCTGGGATCCTTCAAGGCAAGGACTGTGTCTTGTTCAGTTCTGCATCCCAGTACTTCTTAAGGCACAGTGCACAGAGTAAGCATAAGCAAAATGTAAAATTTGGTTACATGAACAAATGAATAAATACATATGAAGAAGATATAGGTAATGATAGTACTATTCAACTCTTACTCTGAATGCATTACGTTGGCCTTAGTATAAGTTCTTAATTTCCAGATTCATTATACCCATAATTTAAAGATTTAATTCAGAGAGGAAGGGAGAAAGGGAACAGGCACAAGGGGGAGAGAAAGAGGTGGGTGGAAGACAGAGGTAAGTGGGAGATAGAGGGAGGGAGGGAGAGAAACAGAGTCAGAGAGAGACAATTTGAGGATCACAGTGTATCTTCAATGAGCGTAAGCAAACTTTCATTACAAGACAGAAAGTCTATAATGGAGATGCCATTTCTATGCTGTGGATGAATGGGGGCTGGTAAATTACAGCTATCATACCAAATCTGACCCGCCACCTGATTTCGTATAGCTCATTATCTAAGAGTAATTTCTGTTTTTTTTATGATTGAAAAAATCAAAAGAAGACTATCTTGTGATATGAAAATTTTGCTAAATTTTAATTTCAGTGTTCATAAAGTTTTTTATGAACATTATCTTTAATGTATTTACTATCACTGAGGTAACATTGGTTTACAAAAATGTATGTTTCAGGTATGCAACTTCATACCTTGACATCTAGATATACCACATCATGCTCAAAACCAAAGATCTAATTTCTGTCTACCACCATCCAATGGATCCCTTCATCTAGTTCCATCCAGTTCACATACCCCTTCCTTTCTGAAGCCACAATTCTGTTGTTAGAATCTAAGGATTTGTTTTTGTATGTTTTTTCATTTCCTTTGTTTCTTTAATAAAGTGAAATAAAATCATAGATATTTGTCTTTTTCTATCTGACTTATTTCTCTTAGTAAATCTCCTTAAGGTCCATCCATATTGTTGCAAATGGCAAGATTTCATCCCTTTTCTAAAATAGCTGAACAAAGAATGTTTGATTGAAGTACAGCCATGCTTCCTTGTTTGCAGTATTGTCTGGGCTGCTTTTACACAACAGCATAATTTGAGGAGCTTTGACTGTAAGCCTAAAATGTCCATGTGACCCATTAAGTAGAGTTTCCTGACTTTGCTTTAGAGAGATAATAGAGTTCTACCATACAGTTGAAAAATAATGAAAATGTTTTTCTGTTTTGGTCGATAAGATAAATCTTTAAAGTTATTTAATGAGATCACTTAGTTAATTATCTTCTGATTTTCATTCTGTGATAGATATTGCTGAAATAGCAATTGTTTAAATATTTGAAACTAAACAATTTTTCATTTTCAGAATATAATTACATTTAATTAAATGTCTTTGGAGTTAGACTCATAGCCAAATGAAGCCAAATGTGTGTGTGTTCTTTTTAAGTAAACAAAAAGCCCAAATTTAATAACATACATATAGAGAATTTTCATGGCAGTAAATTCTGAGGTAGCTGGGCAGACCCATGATTTATATCCTTATCTGAGGCATGGAAAAGGGACCTAGGGTGTCGGGGTGTGTGTAGGGGGTCATCAGTGTCACAGAGGTAGTTTTCATGGATAGAGAGAACTATTTACAGATAAACTATCTTTTGGATCAAGACCTTCCCAAACTACATTCTTCTAGAGAATAGGAACAAAAGATTATTTCTCCATAAGAGAAAGGGAGAGGCCCAGAGGGTAGCAGATGGCTTCTTTGATTAAAGGAGAGGCTAAAGGTTTAGGTGAACAGGGGCTGCTCCTTTGCCTGTGAGGCTGTTCTTCACTGTCCTTTGCTATTCATATTAGAATGGGTTATCCACAAGAGACCAATTCTGAGAGATTGGGGATGTTCTGTATTTGTTCCTTCACTTCTCTCCTCTGTGACTTTCTTGAAGTCCCACACATTAATAGTTAGACCAGTGACTGAGAAGAGAGAAAAATCAGGTTAATATTTTAGAGGCAAGAATTCTACAGAGAGAGAAAAGAAGAAAGATTAGGGTAAAGATGAAGAAGAATGGAGCAAACCAAAATCTCAAATGTCACTTTTTACTTCATTCTGTGATTCTGTAGTACATAAATAGTTTGCCAGGCTCAAATATCTAATAATTGAAAACCATTAAAACCCCCCACATCCCATTAGATCAGTCTCTTACTCCTTGGACCAATAAAATGGATGATCTGGTGATGCTACTTGTCCTGTTTATGTAGAAGGAGCTCTTACAATTCACCCTGCCTAATATAAAAATCAATGAATGCTCAAATCACTTGAATAAAATGGCACTGTTGTATAAAACCTGCACATACTCTGTATACCTTAAATCATCTCTAGGTTGCTTAACATACTGAATGCAATGCAAATGTTATGTAAATAATTGTTACACGGTATTGTTTAGGGAATAATGATAAGAAAAAGCTCTATACGTGTTCAGTCTATACAAAAACATTGTAGGCCTAACTACATAGTACAGAAAGTCCTCACTTAGCATTGTGGTTAGTTTCTTGGAAACTGCAGCTTCAAGGGAAACCAAGTATAATGTTTTCATTCAATCTTGGCTCAGTTTTTCTTCTCATCAACATTATAGCGAAACAATGTTGAAAAAAACCCAACTAATTGGTGGACTTGCTGTATTATTTTGCATTCTCAGATTGAATTGCAGATGCAGAAATTATGGATATGGAAGGCTGACTGTCTACAAATATCCACTGTAGCCAAAACAAAAAATGAACTGTAGGTTCATTTTCACTGAATTAAAATTGTTCGTGAGAAATGTGTGCATGTACTTTAGAAAATATTTTGAAAAGTAAAGTCTGACTTGAGAATCAAGGTTGCTGAATTCTAACTTTGGTTAGTAGCAGTAAATTACAGCAGTTACGTCTTCAGTCATAAAAGGAATCAGAATTGAGCCATAAAAAGTTATGGCTGTACTATTTCCAGCTAATGGTTCTTTCTCTTTGTTGTTTTGCTTTTGCTTGTGTCACAGAAGACACTTTTTAGGAGGCAGAGTAGCTGAGCTCTGTGTTTTTACCTGAAAAACTCAGATGAGTAATTGGTAACCTTTCTTTCTAGTAACCAGACACCTATGAACCTAGTTAAATATTTATTGAATTATTTTGTTTTCACCATATGCTATCTTATAGGGACTGTTAGTACCTTGGTTTCATAGCTTATTATTCACATTGTTTAAACAAAACTAAGCTTCTGTAGAATTACTTATATAAAGGACATAAAATTTAGATCCTCAGATTTGTTGTTTCACCTTGTCCTATTGATATTTTGCAATTAACTGATCAGGTTCATAAAACCTACTCAACAAATCTACTCAAATCTACTTACTTGGGTTTTCAAAATAGTATTGATTCTGTGAGATACTATTTTTACTTACTAGTCTGTTAGTCTAATGATTAGATATTTGAACCTGGTAAAATATTTCTATTCTAAAAAATCATGGAATGGAGTAAAAAATCTCATTTGAGATATTTTCTCCTAATTCATACTTTATGATATAAAAACTATTATTTCTCCTTCTTTTCCTTTTTTAATTAATAATATCGAATTGACTGGAAAAAAATGCTTTTCGTTGTTGACTTCAATGTACATTGAAATGTTACATCTAACACTTAATATATGAAATGACTGACAAAAGTATAAATAAAATTTAGATGTTCCTGGTGATAGCTAGCATTTACTACAAATATAATATACTGCATAATTATGTGCCTAGCATTCTTCTATGTGCTTTATGTAAATTTTCTCTCTTCATCCTTTCAGTAATCTAATGGAGTAGATACCATGATCATTTTCACTTTATAAACTGGGGCAAAAAGAGGGTGGGATAATTAGGTTGTCTAAAGTTACACCATAGCAGTGGATTCAGGATTAAATTCAGACTGTTTAAGCGGAAGTCTGATTTTTAACTTCTACACTACACTGCCTTCCAATCATTATCTTACTGGCAACTGTTTAGTTTAGAACTTTGGGACTAAACAACATTTTAAATCGTTACATTTGAGGGGATTTGGATTCTGCATGTATCAGCTGATTATTTATTAAACGTTAGACCCTAGCATTCAGTATTCAGTTCTCTGGTTCTCCCAAGAGTGTTGTGATATAGGATTCATTATTCCTGCTTTAAGAAACAGGAAGCAGAACTTAAAGAGTTTAACAGGCCTTCCTGAGTTAAATATTTAAAAGTGACTGCTAGAATTCTAACACATAGTAACTTATTTCTTAATATAACTGACTAGGAGTCTCTTTTTTTTTTTTTTTCTTTATTGTCCTCTAGGTGTGAATTCACAACTTTATGCAACCATACTGTCAAGTTGTAGTCACTCACTAGTTTAAAGCTTTCCATTAATGACACAGACACTCCACCTAGATCCTAGAGCTTCCTGGTGAGCCGAGATCCAGATGAATGGGGTATAATTGTGTCGCACATATATTCCTACTTGTCTGGAGTAGTAATCCAAAAATCATATATTTTATGATATATGTGTGAATCCAAAAATCATAGATTTGAACCAGCAAACATCCTAGAAGGCAGAAGATACATGTTTTACCTGCAGAATGCAAGCTGAGTTGGCTGTTAGGAGAACAATTTCAGAACTGACACTACCAGTGGTATCCAAGAAAGGATCAGCGAGATAACCATATGTATTTCCCCTAAAGATAGAATGTTTCTGTCCTGAAAATTCATATGTTAAAACTTTATCCTCCATGTAATGATATTAGGAGATAGATCCTTTAGGAGGTAATTAGGTCATAGGGGGGGCCCTGATGAATGTGATTAGTGTCCTTATAAAAGAAACTACAGTGTCCCCCTAGGCTATGTTCTGTGGCTCAGGAACTAAGACATCAACTATGAAAGCTGTGGACCCATGTTTGAGACCTGGGGCTGGTGTGGCAAAGATAGGGACATTCCAGGGTATCTGCATAGTCTATCTTTGTATAAACCTCTGCTTGATTGCATATCTCTTTGGTTGTGAAATTGAAAGATCTTAGACTTTGAAGTCCAAGATATGGGTTAGATTTCTGGTAGACTACTTGCAGCTCTTTGATCAGGAACTCCTCTGAGCCATAGTTGCTCTCTGTAAGTGGGAATTATAGGATTTACCTCATGGAGTTAGAATATCTAATGACATCACATGTGACCACAAAGATGCACAATTACTCCTTTCTCTAGGTGGCTGTCACCTAGATGCTAAAAGATCAGGTTACTCTGCTAGGTTTGTGGTCAAAGGCAGATTATAAAATATAAACTCTACCCTTAAGTATTTTTAAGTTCTGAAGAAATAATCAGGAACAAAAGTAGCTTTCATCATAGATAGTATAAGTTCTGTAAGAAAGGCACAAAACTGCAAATGTGGGTCTAATGAAACAAAAGAACTTGAGAATGAGGAAAACGTTGGTGTCTCTAGATTGTGATTTAGGACTTGAGGCATGTTTAAGACCTCATGAGAGGTGATTTGAGTGTGATTATTAGAGATTAACTAAATTCTTTGTGTCTCGTTTTTCATTTGTAGTAAACTAATTTTATTGAAATTACCATACTGTCTATTTACATAGTGGCAACTATTTAGAAAGTCTAAGTAGAGGTTGGAAAACGAATAACTCATTTCTCTACCTCAGACCCTGGCAATCACCATTCTATTTTCTTTTTTGATTCTATGAATTTGACTGTTTTAAATATCTCATATCAATGGAATCATACTGTATTTATCTTCCTGTGACTTGCTTATTTCATTTACTATAAAGTCCTCAAGGTTGATTCATAGTGACACATATTGCAGAATTTACTGTATGATGAAATAATATTCCATTGTACATACAGACCACATTTTCATTATTAATTCATCCAAATGTGAATTTTGATTGTTTCCGCATCTTAACTATAGTGAATAATGCTGCAATGCACATGGAAGTACTAATAACTCTTTAAGATACTGTTATTAATTATTTTAATAAAGAATCCCAGAAATGGGGTTGCCAGATCATATCACAGTTCTGTTTTCAGTTTTTTGAGGAGCCTCCAAACTGTTTTCCGTAGAGGCTGCACCATTTGGATTCCCTCCAACAGTGCACAGGCTTCCAATTTCTCCATATCCTCATCGACATTTGTCTTATTTTTTAGGTACTAGTCATTCTGATAGGTGTGAAGTGATAGCTCATTATAGTTTTCATTTGCATTTCCCTGGTGATTAGTGATGTCGAGTAACTTTTTATATATCCATTGACCATTTGTATGCCACCTTTAGAGTTACTAATCAAAGGACGTAAAGATTCAGTTCAACAGGATAAACAAGCTCTAGAGATCCACTGTACATCATCGTGCCTACAGCTAACAATAATGTATTGTACACTTAAGACTGTTAAGAGGGTAGGTATTAAACATTCTCACTACAATAAAAATTTTAAAAGCTGGGTGATTTAAAAGAGAAAAAAGAGAAAGGGGCAAACATTAAAAAAAACATAAACGTAGACATCTGGGAAGTGATTAGAAGAAGGGCAAAAAAAGATAATAACTAGGAGAGAGTAGTGTTAGTGAAATCAAGGGACAGACTTTCCAAAAGTGGTTACATAGTAGAAGGTGACCAGTTAGTGAAGTGAGGACAGAGGACAGAGATCAGTGGTTAAAGAGTCAAGGGGGAAAAAAGAGCATTTAACATTGTTATAGAGGGGAAGAGAAAGGGAAGTAGCTCAGGGCAAAATAGGATCGCTGCTTTGATTTTGGATAATTTAATTATTGCTTAGAGTTTTCATCTTTTCAAATAGGATTATAATCTTTTAAGAAACTTACTTATATTTTTCACATACATTGAACTATACATGTATATTAAAATATAACATTTAAATTCTGGTACAATTTTTTGTTATCTAAGTGCACTAATTTTAAAATAGACAGCGTTGACCCAGATAAGCTTGAAAGAATTCTGATTTAATTTACTTTCTTTTTTGCTATTTCTGAAAGTATCCTACATAGTCTAAAAACTGATTATAAACTAATAGAAAAGGTAGATTAATCCACACAAGGAGGTATGATATAATTCTCCTCAATTCTTGGATATGCTATATATTTGAAATAAATGAAAAGAAAATGATTTCTTTTTCCTCATTAAAAAATAGGACTTTTTGTCTTTCCACTATAAACATTGAATTATACCTGAAGTGCTGATGTACAGATTAATTTCTAAGGTTTGCATAATTTCTAACAATAAAGAACACATATATCTTTTATCTAAAATAAAAGCTGAATGACTAGTAAGTGGCATAGAACGAACAGGAAGCCAGGTATTATTATAATTCTAATCCAATGATTTTGACTTCAGCATCCTGACTGTCATCTAGTTTCACACCCATGGATACAGGACTGACTATAAATCCAATTGCCCATGACTCATCCATCTTTTGAACCCTTCTCTCAGATGACATTGGTTGGGATTCCCAGACATTCCCTGCTTCATATAATTTGGCCATTTAGCCCAACTAACTCATAGATTTGAGTGGGCTATTTCTTCTCACTTTTATTATGCAGCACAGTTTGTGATAAGGCCATTATTTTGATTTTTAAACCTTCTTTTCTGACCTTAAAAGTAATTGTAATCTATAGGTAGATGGTGCACTCAGACTTATGTTTTATCATTTCTGTTATTTCCACTCCCTTTTTAATTCAATTTTATCTAATAGCAAGAATTAATTTTACCTGGTTTTTGTGGGAACATTTTTACCCAGACTGAATGTAACTTTCACATGCCATTTTGTAATGTAATAGCTAGTTCTGTGCTCACCAGATCTTCAGATGTCTGAAATGAATATGATAGTCTTCTTTATCCCCAAATTATTTACAGGATTGGATGATAACTCTGGTGTCTTTCATGGTGTCCTGGGATTTGAGCATATTATCTCTTTGGTCCCTTATCTGTAGAGAGAAACTATTGAAGGAAGAGGAAACTCTGACCAAATTAATTTTATCCCTACAACTTCCTAAAGTTGATCAATCGACTATCTCACTCTAACAAGCCAATTCCGAACAACTGGATTATGGTAACTCAGGCAGAAGTCTGAGACCTATTTGTGCTCCTTGGAATGAGCGCTATGATAGCCTTAAAATGCCCACCTTTTGTGCTTGGCAGGGAGAGAGGGACAGAGAGAGAATGTGATAACTATAGTGGATAGTAATTGCCTAACTTTGTTGTAAGGGAGGAAAATAGCTCTGTTTCTCTTGTTCAGAAAACCAGAAAAGTGGCCATCCTACCTTTTGATTTGATAAAATCTATCAGAAAGTTTAAAACTTACATGTGTATATGTGTGTGTGTCTTTGTATATCTGAAAGTTTTAAAGTCCTAGAAGTATGAAAGAATACTGGCTGACTCCTCGATGTTGCTCTGATTGTCAGAAGATTTGTTTCTGTTGAAGAATACACTTAAAATAATGCATATCGCAAAATGCTGAATTTTAAACTTCCCCAAATCTTATTATCTAGAGATAAGCAATGGTAGCAGATGTTATCCTATAAGCAAATTGTAAACATGTTCCTATTGTTCAATAGGAACAATATTCAATTGTTCAATAGAAAATACAATTAATGAGTTCTATTTCACTATAGTAAATGATTAAAACATTTAACTATTCTTTTTTTATTTCTAGGTGATTTTCATTTATTTGCTATTACAAATAATGTGACAAATGTCTTTGAATATAAATCTTTATTTGTATGTCTGATGATTTTCTGGACTACTAGTAATGGAATTCGTGGGATATTAAAAATGAATAAGCTCTTGTTATAGATAAGTGGATTTTTTAAAAGGGATTCTATCAATTTGCTCTCCTGTCAGCTTTAATAGGACTCAAAGCAATGCACTACTGGTATGCCTTCTCTTCTTATTCCTGTCCCCACTTGTCCCTTCCTGGTTCCTGTAGTTTTTTTGGATGTAAGAATTTTGGAATGATTATAGAGGGAGGTACCTAAAGACAAAGGGTATTTAGTGACAATACATAGCAAATGCCCAGCACAAGCGGTGCAAATACCTGAATGATTCAGGTGCTCGATTATTGAGATCAGGAGCCAGGTATCATGTATGGGGATCACAGGAGGTTAGTAGGTATGTAGAATATATCTCTTGTCTTCTCTGAGTTGTTATTATTTCAGTTGAAGTATATGGCAGTTTACAGCTGAGAATCTCAGTTCAGTTCCCTTGGTCCTGTAGCTTCCATACACCCTTCTCTTCCACCTCCTCCTCCCTCTTCTCTCCTTCCTCCTCCTTCCCTTTCACTCTTTCTTCCCCCACTTCTTCTCTCCCTTCTTCCCTTCCTTCCTACCTTATTTTCTTCTTTAGTAGTCATTCTGTTTTCTGATAATTAGAAATAACATGAACCTAAACGAGGAGATCATGTCTGTGTGTCTATATTATCTATTGAAGAATCTATCTTACTTGTCCACAGGGTTGCTATGACACTGAGTGGCAAACATAAAATAATGAATGTGAAAAAAAGTTAAAAGTTAACATAAATGCCATTCTAAAGAGAGTGCCAATCAACAACTTGAAATATCTCAATATTAAAGCTAACCCAGTAAACATTCATGAGTTATAACACATCTTATTAAGGATTCAAACAAAGTCACACAAAGGACATAAGTATTGTATTATTTTCAACAGTGAGGAAAACATGTATAATAATGTACTTAATAGTGTTAATATGGACCATACAAAGACAATCACGAAATGGCCTTAACTCAACAAGGAAGCAGCTAAGTATATTAGTAAACATATAAATTAAAACATTTGAAGGATGAATGAGCAAAGCAAAATGTCTAATGCTCTGTCTTGAGTGTCTCAATGTGATTCTGAGTGATTTTCAGAAATGTGATTCATTTCCTCAATCATGTAGGCAAATAGAAGTATTGTAGAACTCAGTTAAATATTACTTTGGTGGGAAACACCTTCTCCTGTGATTTAAACGTTGTAGAATAGAATTGACATATTGATTGTACCCTCATAAGATTAGATTATTTCTAATTGGTTTAATTTCATTGAGGGTATTTAATTAATAGGTAATATGGGCTGTGTTACGTGGAACATGTTACAACTCTTTTCATGCTTGCTATTGATCAGTTGAAATATTGGAAATCACTTCTTGATTTATGACTTACATATTTAGCTCTGTGCTCTAGTAGCTGTACTACTGATAATAATGTTGATTATTTATCTTTTTTAAAACATTATTTAAATTTATTTTATTTTAAGGAGAAGTGCAGGCAGGAATAAAGGTGAGTAGGCAGGCAAGCAGGAAGAGAGAGGAGGAAGAAACATTTTATTTATTTCTATTTAGTTGTTCGTCTTTGATTGTTCCCCCTGGCCAAGGGAGGCAAACCCAGGTCCTTTGGATTTATGTGGACTGAGCTAGGCTGGCGGCAACTGACATCTATTACTACTACTACTGACTTATCTACTTATCTACTACTCCACCAGGGCATGTTTGTTCTTT
Organism: Solenodon paradoxus; assembly: GCA_004363575.1. Classification (NCBI taxonomy): domain Eukaryota; kingdom Metazoa; phylum Chordata; class Mammalia; order Eulipotyphla; family Solenodontidae; genus Solenodon; species Solenodon paradoxus. The sequence continues at coordinate 644,603 of RJWH01000299.1, forward strand.
ATATGTAGTAGATTAGCAAGATGATAGAGAGCTCTACAGTATCTTTGACTATTAGTAATATCTTGAAGTAATTCCTCAGTATAGCAAGTTATTTTAGCTAGATGTGTTCTTGGCAGTTAAAGGTTTCTTGGTTTAACTTTTTGACAAAATATGATGGGAGGGGAAATATGACCTTCAAGGGCCTTCCCCACTTTTCTTCTAAAATTACTCATTATAAATTGAATTGAGGCTTAGAAGTAACAGTTTCAGAATAATGGAAATAGGCTACCTAGAAGAAACCCTCAGAAAATAAAATTTGCTCTTTCTACCTTCTTTAATGTTTTTTGAGTTTGTTCTAATTTCATTTGAGTCTATGAGAATATCAGCAGGATAAATAGCACACACATGAATAGAATTTCAGACAAGGGCAGTATTGAAAGTAAACCAAAAAAAAAAAAAAAAAGTTTTCCTTTTAGTAGTAATACTGCAATACTGAAGTTCACCTGTTGGAGAGTAAACAATACTTACTTAAATCGATGGCAATATGCATAATGGGATTTGCTAACTCCAGAAAGACATATAAAACATGTTGAAATATTTTAAATTATTTAAAAAAATCTGTTTTAGAAGATGTGGCTGAAGTTCTTTGTGAAATTCTCCTTCCTGATTGTTGAAATCAGAACAAGGAAAACACTTGCATTAAATTGAGATGAAAGGAACAAGATCTTTTTCATTTTTCTTCTCTCTTCCCTTTCTCACCTGTCAACAAGTCACTGATCTTACATCCAATACGATTCCCGTTAAATTTAACAAGAGCTATGATATAGTGAGTGTTTACCATGAAACCGTGTGCTTAACCCTGAATATGTACAATATTGTTCATTTAATCTTCACAGCAGTCCCTTCAGGGAGCATGATTCTCCATTGACAGATAAGGAGACTGAGGTGAAGACAGATTTAATACCTTTCCCATGGTTTTGCAATCAGTGAGTGGTGGGGCCTTTAACCAATTCTTTCCACTCCTGTGCCTCCCTGTGTGTGGCTGCTGTGTCAAAATTGTCACAGAGAGTGAGCAAATGAAAGCACTTTTTCATCAATTATTCAAAATAAGCCTAGATAACACAAAGCACTAGATAGTAAACCATATTCACTCATTGGAAAGATCTTATCCACTGTCAAGGATTAATAATAATTTCAAGGATTCAAGTAATTAATTACAGGGCACAGGCAAAGCAGGGGGTGGTATAGGACCACCATCACACACTGCAGGTTCTTTCCTGCAGCATTAGGATATACTCAGGACCAAGACTAACACAAGAGGTGTGTAAGTAATGAGCTCAGTTCACATTGCTTTCATAGAAGTTTCATTTGACACTAGAGAGCTCCATAGTGCGTGTGATGTTTTCTATTTTGTATCTATAAATCTATAGATTCCAGGTATGGTTACCTTAAGAAATCCTAGAGAGAGCAGATATATTCTACTAAGAGCTTTCTATAGATAAGGAATCTTCTGCTAGTAAATGCCATTAGTTTGTTTACCAGGGATATGTCATCAGCATGTTTATAAGGCAATTTGAACTGGTCATTTAACTTCATTCTTTCAAAATTCTTCATTCCCTTCCTAGTTCATCTCACTCCCCAAATGCAGTGGTGGCAGTGAATCAATTACCAACCTGCTCTTGACTTGTACTCCCTGCAAGCTTAGAGGAAGAAATGATAGCTTCTGGTTTCTTTACAAAATCAGCTTCTGGCTTAGAAATATGTCAGGCAACAGGCAGAAAGAGATAGATTGGCTTATTGCCGCTTGTAGATTCCTTGTCCATCAGACCAGTCAGGTCGGTGGCCAGCATCAGCCAGCAGAGTGAGATACCAAATGGTGCTGATCTTCTCTCGAATGTGATGCTGTGAAACCGACATTGACATAAAGGCTCTGATAGGGATATCACATCTCCACCTTGTTCGTCTTTGCCTTGGATGTGCCTATTCCCCCTGTGAACACTTACTCTCTGGTTTTGCTTTTCTTAATTCTCACTATCTACAATTAGACTGGTTAAGACTCAGAAAGCACTTTTTTGTCAGTCAGTCTCCCAAGATGATATTTTGTTTTTAACGTGACCTCATTTAACCCTCAGAACAATCCTATGGGAGAGATACCACTAAACCTGATTCATAGATGAGAAAACTAAGGCACAGAGCAGTAAGGTAGCTTATTCAAGGTCACCATCTGTCAGACATAGAGTGGGAATGGAACACCGGAAGTCTGACTCCAGAGTCCATGCTTGTGACCACTGGTCTTTGCTAAGAGAGCTCAACTCTGTGTCCTTTACCGTCAGTGTAACCTTTTTGAGATGCTCCAAACTGTAGTCTGTTCTTTGCTACAACCATAGCGTTTACTCATAGAAATACCATCTTGTATTATTTTTAGTAAGCTAAGGTCATTGATATGGCACCTCTCTGTTCACATCAATCAAACAGGAGATGAAGCTTCCAATATATAGGACCAGCTGTATTTTGCCAGGAACACTGTTTTCACTTTCCATTGACCAACGGTCATGTTAACTTCTTTTCAGCCTAAAAAGTGATTTAAAAAATAAGTATCTCTCATTCATTAGAAAAGATGGTTTTTGTTGTGTGTTAGTGCTCAGCAGTTAAGTCTCTGGCTCCTGATGGTGTAGTTCACGTAAAGCCCACAGACTCAGCTTCGAGAATTGGGACCAAGGCAAGAGCTAACATGAACAACTAAATGAGTATATAAACATTTCCTCCTCTCTTTGCCTCCCTGGCTGTTTACCTTCATTACTGCCTGCTGCTTTCCTCTAAATAAATAAAAAATTCTTTTAAAAAAAGAAAGAAAATATGATTAAAAAATATAACATCACAGTAGAGATGGAATATTTAAATCATCTCTTCATCTTTTCTAAATATGCCCCTCTATTTCCCTGTTGTTTCAGTGAAAGAGAACTCTCACAAAAATTTATTACTTTTTGAAAACTGTTCTTTAGCACTTAATATGAATGGCAGATGAATAATCAAAGTTATACTAAAAATGATTAACCATCAGTCACAGTGGTTCATATTTTATCCATGTTAAAAATATGCTCTTCATTAGAATTTCCCTTTTGCTTTTTAAGAAACCTACAGAGCTTCAGGAATAGGAAGAGAAAATTGCAACTGATGAGATTTTCAGGATCCCTAGCGAAGGCATTTCTATGTAGCTTTTTAAAAGGATCCTACAGAAGAAAAATGTTGTTGAGCTCTTCCTAGAATTTCTTAGGAGCCTCTGTAGTCTGAGTAATATGTGATTGTACCCAGATCTGAGGATAGGGAACGTAGAAATGAAGCACAGCTGTCCTGATATTTTTAAGAAAATTGTAAGGGATATACGATAGGCAATCAATTAGATTGTTCTCTCTCTCCCCTACCCCCTTTTAGAAGACAGAAACAATTTGTAAATGTGGAGTTGCTGTTGAGAATATAAATTGGCTAGAATATCTGTTTATGCTGTTAGATTTATGCATAAACTGTAGATGGCACAAACAAGGTCTTATTGACCTTAGCAGCTAAGCAGTGATCCAAAACAGGCTCATTGCATTCAATTTCATGCTGCCAACCAGCATTCTTAACATTTTAGTTTTGAGGATTGAATTTTCTTAGTGATTTAAAAAAAGCTTTGACAAGTTCAGATAATGTTTCCATCTAAACATTTATCTACCATTCCATATGAGTGTGTTTCCAGTGTTTTAAAACATCATTACTTAGAATGGTTTGGATTTATGGTAGTTAGCATTCATTCACGGGTCAGCTTGAAAACAAATTGCCCCATATTGTTATACTACCAGTAAATGTTAACTCTGATTAGCATATAATTGAGATCATGCTGAAAAACAATGAGTATAGAAATTGATTTAAGAGCATCACTTTGCTTTTTATCATCAACTGGTATTGATTTGAGCAAAGCCAAGAAACTGAAAATAGAAACAGAAAAGTAGAGAATAAATTCTTAATCCTACATCAAAGATACCATTTGTGAACTTATACAATCATTCATTTAACTATTCAACAATGAATATTTGTTGAACGTGCTACCTTTATAATGCATGTAAGTGTTAACAATAAAATAGTGAAGATATAATTTCTGACTTGAGAGGTTGATGATTGTAAACTTAACTATTCTGTGAATGATGATATATGTGTGTGTGTATATATATATTTACATACATCATTTCTTAATACCTAAGTATTTGATGGGTCCCTTATCCCCAAACACTTTCAAAATTACTACTAAGAAAATGATAAATGATGCTATCAGATTGGATCATTGCTTTGGATAATTTTTTTTACCTTCCAGAAGTTTTGAAAGTTAAGAAAATTATATAGTAATATGAAAGACAATTGTTAAAAATTAACCACAGCTATTTCCTCATCCCAACCCCAATAGTAAAGAATTTTGCTTCTAAATTTACTTTCTAGTTCTTGCTACCTAAATGTGTATTTTTACATGTTTATAATTATAAAACATATCATTTTCTAGTCTTTCATTAAGTTTGATATATAAATATATTTTTAATTGATAAATATTTTTAGCATTTTTAGGTAACACAAGAATTAGGCAGAACATACAGTGACTTTCCATATTACACTCCTACCAAACAATTTCCTGTTACCATCTTGTATTAGTCTGACACATTTATTGCAATCGATGAACCAATACTGATACACTGTCATTAACTAAAGTTCACAGATTGCATTGAGCTTCACTCTTTGTGTTGTACATTTGTCCTTTAATAGATAAATGTATAAACTGGGGTATATCCGGACAACAGAATATTATTCAGTAGTAAAAAGAAATGAGTTTATAATCCAAGAAGAGACATGGAAGAACCTTAAATGCACATACTAAGAGAAAGAAGTCATTCTAAAAAGGGTACATATTATAGAATTTCAACTATATGATATTCAGGAAAAGGCAAAACTATGGAGACAGTAAGATTGGTGGTTGCCATAGGTTGGGGAGTAGGGAGAGATACATAAGTAGAACATGGGGATTTTTGAGACATGGAAATCATATGACACCTTAAGGATGGACACATGTCATTTATACTTTTCAGTGGTTATATAATACTCATGGTTGAAAGCAACAGAAATATAGACCATTCAAGTAGAAAAAGGCTTATTAACAGACATTAGATAGCTTCCAGGATTTTCAGCTATACTTGGCTGTGGAGCCCAGAACAACGTCCCAGTCAGATCACCATCACAAGAAGTGATGAGGTCCCACCCAGCATTTCCATGCTGGACACAAGCACTTATACTCTAGAGACAGTGGCACAGTCAGATACTCCCTCTTATGGGTTGCATTGTGTCCCACCCCAAAAGATATACTGAAGTCCAATTAACCCCACTACCTCAGAGTGTTGCTTCATTTGGAAATAGTTATAGATGTAATTAGTTAAGATGAAGTCATATTGGAGTAGTGTAAACCCTTAATCCAATATCACTGGTGTCTTTATGAGAGGAGAAACACAGTAAGGAGATTGGTATGTAATGACACCGGCAAAGAATGAAGGGACAAGCTAAGGATTCTTGCAAACATCAGACTCTAGAAATGGCAAGGAATGAATCTTCCTATAGGTTTTAGAAGGAACATGGCCCTGCCAACACTTTAATTTGGAATTCTAGCCTCCAGAACCATGAGACAACACATTTCTGTTGCTTTAAGCCACCTAGTTTGTGGTATTTTATTACAGTAGCCCTACCCAAGTAAGATTCCAGCTACCACAGTATCACCTGCTCATTGCCCCTTGCCCCCCACTCCTGAAAGAGACCTTCTCCAGCCCCTCTCCCTGTATCACCAGCTCTCCTTAAAACAGGGCAGGAACATCTGAGTGGTGAATCCTAGGCACATCCCTATGCCCTAGCTAGAGGGAAGGCTTGGAAAATGAGGAGCTGGCATTTTCTGCTTCTATAGCCTCTCACTGAAATTCAGATGGTATTCCCCAGCATAGGAAGGGGCAAAGATACCAGGTGATCAAAAGGAATGACCAATGTCCAGTATATTTTACTTTTAAATTATGAATTTTAAAGGCTGTGTAATGGCTGTAAATGTCATTGCTAAAAATCTTTTTGATTTTTATTGGGCAGTTAGAGTAACTTCCAGAGTGCTGTTATTTTACATGGCGACATGTCTGCCTATACATTTTCACTTCTGCTGAGCTATGTCTTTAGTGGAATAATATAGCCTTCATGACTCCAACTACATGTTGATAGATTCTCGTTTCAAAAGTGTTTTCTCAGTTTGCAACTTCATAGCTAGTATTCATGTGTGATTGTTTCAACATAATTCCAGTATTAAGTGATTTTTAAAATAATTTTTGTATTTAATTGATAAAATGGGTTTAAATGGTATCTTAAGGTTGATTTGACTTGCATTCACCTGGTCTTTAGAAACAATAAATATTTTCCATGTAGTTTATACTTTGCATTTCTTCTGGTCTGTTTTTATTGGGGCCTTGCTACTTTTTAAAGGATATATTTAAACAAGCACTTTATAGAAGTTAATCTTCAGACACATTAAATTCCTGCCATTTTTCAAATGAGTGTTGTATTTAACAAATTATATGTAAAATATCTAAGAAAACAATCTGACCCCTCCCCAGTTGTGACTTAGGCAGCTAAGGAGCAGACTGTGAAAGCTGTGGACCAGGATTGGGATGTAGGAGTTGGGGGCAATTTTAAAAATAAATATTTTTTTTTTCTTCTGAATGTACCCGTGTGGGTAAGGTAACTAAGATGCAGGCCATGTAAAACTCAAGGACCAGGGTTTGAGACCTGGGCCTGGGAGGGGTATAGGGCTGAAAAGAAAACAATCTAGTTGGAAGTTTTTTAAATACTTTTCCAAGTTACATTAATTTAAAATATATATATAAGGAACTTCTATTCTTACGGCATTTCTTATATGCTGTACAATACTTGGCAGTGCCCAGCCTATGGAAAGCACACAGATATGCTCAATAAAATTCAGTAAATTTATTTTCGCTGTTATTTTGTATTGTAGATATTTTCTTTTGTACTTGTTAAGCAAAGTAAAATCTAAACTTTATTTTATTTCCTCATTGTTTCAACAAACAATTTCCTAAGGGCAAGAGACTGCACCTGACACAATACGTGATTCAGCAGTAAACATGTGTCAAGTAGCTTTTATAGGGTGAAAGAAATAAGAAAGCTTGCGAAGATCTATTACACAATGTGATAAACCTCCTTTTTAAAAAAAAAAAAAGAACTGAGATGCAATGTGATAAGTCCCCTATGAAACAAAGAACTTTGATACAGTATGGTAAACCAAAATGGGTAAAAAGATTTTAGGATTTCAGAGAAGGGGGAAGTCATTTCAGAGCATAATGAATTCAGAAAACTTCATAGTAAGGAAAGATTTCACCTCAACCTTTAAAAGTGGTTGTGATTTCAGTGACTAGAGGTGAGATGAAGGTATTTCAGGTAGCAGAGATGGCATGAGGAAGACATAAGAAAGCATAAATCTTTGTTTATAAGATGAGAAGAAATAGTGGTATTCTAGCTAAAACATTATGAATCCTTTCACTATGTTGGGCACTGTGCTACTTCTGCATGGCACATGCATTTTCTGATTAAGTCTGTTGGGCAAACCTACCATATAAATACTGTTATTATTTAGGTTTTTTATGAGAAAACCGTAGTTTAGAGAACTTAAGTAATTTTCCTAATGTTACACAGCTGCAAGTGGTAGAGTACATAGACTGAATCCTTGTGTGTCTGACTGTAGGGCACAAGCTCCTTACCATGCATGAGGGAATTGTCTTACACAGTAAAACTAGGAGGTCTAGTTTGGTTGCCCTTTAGAATATAAGTTGGATGTTGATGAAAGATAATCAAAATGGCAAATTGATGAAAAAACCTGCATAATCTTAAAAGTTAGGTGTAGAGGTATGGACTTCATTTTGTAGGAGTAGAGTATCCCTGGTGTTCTGACCAGCAGTGGTAGATTCAAAGGTAAAAGTGTTGCTTTAGAAGGGCAATCTGGTCACATTGTAAAGGGTTGATTGGAAATTGAGTTAAGGAGATCAGTAGAAGGGATAAATTACCATTGTTAAAGTAGTAAGAGCTTGAAATATAGTCAAAGGGTTGATATAAACAGTTGTTTAATTTGAAAGACATTTTTAATATAAGTGAACAGAATTTAGTGACTCGGAATATGGGGTAAAGGTAAGAACAGGAAGAAATCAAAGATGCATCCATGATTCAGATCGGGGAGACTGGAGGATTATAACACCACTAAAAACGCATATATAGATGTCAGAAGAAGAGTAGATTTTAGGGTAAAGGTTATAAAATTGACTTTAGGCATGTTGATTTTGAGGAGGATGTTGCCTTAAACAGTTCAAGAATTCAGAATTACAACTTGGGAGAAGGATGATGCTAAAGCTGCAGATGTGGGAGGCCTCTGAATAGAGGTGTTTGTTGGAAGTGGTGACTATACTCATTGAAAAAGAGAGACACTGAAGAAGATGTGATGGAAGCTGGAAGCTCACACTGAAGGAGAGGGGCTAGGAAAGGAGTCAGGCAATGACACAGAGAATTAACATGGTTCTCAGAGTTGATGGGTTGCAGATACAATCAAACTGGACTAGGGCACCAAGAGATACGACAGTCACATCCCTGGCAAATTTACTCTCATCCTCAGTGAAAAAAATCTCCATAGAAGTCAAAGGAAGGTATAGGAGAACTTACTATGGAGAACTTTGACTCTAACCCAGAAAGAATTCCAGGAGATCATACTCAGCCAGGTGTACTACCCATCTACCTAGACTTTAGAAAGCTTTAGAAACTTTTTGAAGCTTTAGAAACTCAGAAGCAAAGCAAGAAGGAAAGCACTTCTCTACGCCACCTTCCAGGAGTAAAAGGCAGACCATTTTGGTGTATTTGTTACACATCCAGGAAAGAATCATAGAACTACACTAGTATTAGGACTGACCCATGTGCACAGTGGTCAACAAAGTGTCCATTATAGCCTTCCCTCCCGTGTAGGTGGAGCAGAACATCTGGGGGAATTAGCACAGTTATGACTATCCTCTGCCTTATGTTTAATAAAGAGAAAAGCCAGGTAGGCATTCAGGTATCAGAGGCTGGTCAAAGAAGACAAGAAGAGTTTAGAGAGAGAGGGGTAGTAAAGTATTAAATTCCATCTAAGCATGAGGGAAGGCGAAAACTTCAGAGAGATTACATTTAAGATTTAGATGGTTACTGGTTGTCTTTCAATGGATGGGTTTAGTAGAATAGATGTAAACCAGATGAAAGGTTTGAAGAATAAGCAATAATGTGGGGACCCCTGGAAAAGAGTTCATGCAGACTACACTTTGGGGAAACTTGAGTTGAAAGGAGAAAAATAGATCAAAGAATTATGGGCATAGCCAGACTGAGATATCTATAGTTACTGAATATTATTTGACAGATAAGGGGATGGGTACGGAGATGGAAACAGCAAATGTATTATGTTTATGCAAAAAAGAATTACATAATGAAGTAAATCCTGAAGGGCATGAGAAAGAATCAAATTACTTAACACTGAATTTTTTTCAAAACAGGATTGTTTTTTGAGTTTTGACTATAATTGTAGTCTCTGAGGACTGGTGATCAAGGTTAGCTTTTGCTCCTATATATTTAAGGAAGAGAGATAAGATGCAGGCAAATTTGGATGAGGGTAGACAAGAGAAAAGGTGGAAGTTAGTTCTAGAATAAGGAGCCGGAAAGAAAAGCTCCAAATGAGCACATGGGGGAGAAATAAATGGATTGAAAATGTGAAATGAGGTAGAGAAGCATAAAAACTGATGGAGAAAGTCACAAGACTTCTTGGGAAGAGACCATGAAGATGATTTTTTTCCTCCATGGACCTCTTGAACTAGAGGAAATACAGTCTACACTAAATGTTGGAGAGGTGCAGCCAGGGAAGCCAGAGAGATGACAGCTGTCTACACTGAAGTTTACTTAAAGTACTTGGAAAAAAAAAAAAAAACTGCAGGAAAATAAAAAGGGGAAGAATATGGTAAGTTGTCATGATAGAAGGAAGAAGTGGGTTTGGAGATTGTTCAAATTTGGAAATATTTCTATAGTCCTTCTAATGATTGTCTCTCTCTTTTCCTCCTCAAAAACAAATTAATTTGGGATATGTGGCTTATAGAAAGTCACTTACTTCAGCTAATTTTTTTATAAAAAATAATTTTAATTTTTCTTTTGTTTAAATGGCTATATTCATTTTAGGATATTGAAATCACACCTCAGTATAGGTCTGTTTCACACCATACCACCAAAGTTCTAGCACCCTTTATCCCTACCTGGTTGCCTCCTATCTTCTCTCCCTTTTCCACCACATTCTTGCATCCTATAAATTTTACTGAGATTTGTTTTTGTCTTTATATTTCACATGTGAGTGAAATCATCCTGTAGTTCTGTTTTCATTCATTCTGGCTTATTTTGCTTAACATGATCCCCTCCAGTTCCATCCAGATTGTTTCAAGGAACACAGTTTTGGTTTTCTTTTCCTTTTTTTTTTTAACAGCTACATAGAATTCCATTGATTATATATCCCATAGTTTCTTTATCCAGTCATCTGCTGATGGGCACTTAGGTTATTTCCATGTCTTAGCTATTGTGAATTGTGCTGCTATGAACATGGAGGTGCAGGTATTTTTTCTGATTAGTGTTTTTGTATTCTCTGGGTGTATGCCTAGAAAGGGGATTGCTGGACTGAATGGTGGATCCATCTTTCTTTCTTTCTTTCTTTCTTTCTTTTCTTTCTTTCTGTCTGTCTGTCTGTCTGTCTTTCCTTCCTTCCTTCCTTTTTTCTTTCTTTCTTTCTTTCTATCTCCATACTGTTTTCCAAAGAGGTTATGCTAATTTATATTCCCATCAATAATATAAGAAGTTTCCTTTTTCTAGCAAAAATAGGTAAACCAGAATTGAGGAGTTCAGCTGCCTGGACTTCCTAATCTCACTGTGTACCATTTATGTTGCAGGGCTGCGTTGCTTTAAATCTTTCTTTCTTTACCAGTACAGACAGGCGATAATCTGATACCTATATCATAAATGGTAAAGATTAAAATATGATATTGTACCAAAAAAGGATTGTATTATCGACAGCTAATAGACATTTGCTAATATTCCCCATTACCTTGATGATGATGATGATAATGTCAATGTAAAATACATGGGCGATTCAGAAATGAAAAAAATGGAATCCCTTTCCTCAGATACTCATAGATTATTAGGAAATATGCTAATACATTCAAGTGACTCTTCAATTATAATAGTCATTGATTCATTGAACAAACTGTATTGAACCATCTATAATGTTCCAAGTACTGGGGTATGTTGGTGAATGAAACATACCAAGATTCCTTGCTCTTTGAATCTTGCATTCTAGTGAGGAGAGAGAAAAAGTAAAAGATAGAGAAAATAAGTAGGTGGTGATACATATTATGAGAAGCAAGGAGATCAAGGTGGGGAGAAGCAGCAGAGTTGTGAATTAAACAGAATAGTTAAGGTAGTTCTCATTGAACAAGATGGCAATTGCGATGGACATTTATAATGAAGTCATTCCATGGGCTGCTTATCGAAGTACAGAGGTGAGCTATCCAACTTGGCTTGGCCATGAGAGGAGACAAGCTCATTCAGGAAAGATTTCCCAGTCTAGATAATGTTTGAATTAGAAAAGGCCGAAGTCAAACAGAAAGGCTGTCAGAATTATGGAAGATAATATGGAAGGTACTTAAAATTATTAAAAATAGAACTGCATTATGATCCATCAGTTATACTTCAGGATACATACTGAAGGAAATGAAGTCACTATCTCAAAGATATTTCTACACCTGCATATTCATTGCAGTATTATTCATAATTAGCGAAGACATGGAAACAAGCTAAGTATCCTGATATATGGATAAAAAAAACATGGGAGATTATATATAAGCGCGCGCGCACACACACACACACACACACACACACAATGAAATATTATTTAGTCATAAAAAGAAGAAAATTCTCCCATTTGCAACATCATGAATGAAACTTGAGGGCATTATGTGAAATTAAATGTCAGACAGAAACACAAATATTCTGTGATCTCTTATGCGAAATATAAAAATAGTTAAACTTACAGATACAAGGAACAGATTATGTGTCTTGGGGCAGCTAATGGGTGAAGGTCATCAAAGGTTACACATTTTTCAGTAATAAGATAAATAAGTTCTAGGAATGTAATGTGCGTGGTAACTGTAGTCAATATTGTATTGTATGTATGAATTGCTAAGGAAGAAGATTTTAAAAATTCTCACACCACACACAGTATAATTATGTGAGGTGATCGAAGTGTTAACTGTATTGTGATGATCAGTTTGCAGTATGTATTTATGTATATGTATGTATATATAGACATCTATCCCTGAATTGTACACCTTGACACAATGTTTTATGTCAATTATATCTCAGTAAAGCTGGAAAAAGAATAAAGATAGGTTGGCAAAGAACTGGCCTATGGGGATGGACTAGCCTGGGCAGGGCATTAACTTTGTTATTAAAGGAGATAATGTGATGCATCCTAATGTGCTCTCCTAAAACAGATATTAGGAGAAAAAATCACTCAATGAGTTCTTTAGATAAGAAATTATCTTAAAAAATGTTTCTCTCCCTTAAAAAAGGAGGACTGGTTTATAGTGGTTTTCAGATTAAGTTTTTTAAAACTATGGCTACTTTAGCAAGTGTGTGATTTACTGGTGTTATTATGGAGAAATTGGTTTTCTAATTTAGCTGTCTTTTAGGCACTTGCTGTGCAAAAGACAGCAGAGCCCCACTTGGGTGGAGGTACTTTTACTGGGGAATCTGAGAACTGTCTGCTGTAATTCATAGAAGTGCTGCTCAATGAATGTGCAGAAAGAAGAAAGGTCTTCCACGGAAGCACAGAGGAGTGCTTATAGGAGCCACACCAGAACTAGAGAGCCTTTCAATTCACTTCAAAGTGCTCAGAGCTTTCCATTACAGAGAAGGTTATGCAAGACCAAAGAAAGATAATAAAGTGCAGACCAACTGAATAAATACCGTGTGGTTTTTCCAAACAATGAATGCAAATATTGCTTAATCTAAAAAGTCAACTAGCCAGTTCTAGAGACTATTTGGTTGTCATGACTGGTGGGTAGAGACTTCCCTAGTGGGCGGAGGTCAGTGGTGATACTCAGCTACCTGCCATGCACAGAATAACCCCTGTCACAAAGAATTCTCCAGCCCCAAATGTCAGAGATGCTGAGATTGAGAAACTCTATGATAGAGCATAACATTTAAGCTGAAGAAGAGGGAACTAAACCATGAATTAGGCAAGAAGCAATGAAAAATTGTACAATTCCTAGATCATGGGGCTCCAGTAAGGAAAAGAAGTGCTGGAGTTGGGGTCATGGAGAGCATCACTTGGCAAGCAGATTAGGGTTGGGGAGTGTAGATGCTTGGAAAGGGAATTTTAGAGGGTGTTTTAGAGTATTTGGTGGGGGCGTTATTGATAAAGGATGTTTATACGTCATGTACATGCAGGTGTGAACTTGAATGTTTATTCTAACATGCCTTGTGACCCTAACTTCTCTGAGCCTGTTATCTGCAAAAAATGGACATTTTCCTTATTTGCCTGTTTGAAATATTGAATAAGTTAGTGTATCTGAGCTCATAATATGTTGCTGGCTGGCTCATATTAAGTACTCACTAAATATTAGATCTTATGTAACTATTGTGATGAGGATTAGATACACAGCTGTGGTTATTTTGCAATAGTCAACTAAGGAAAAGGAGGGACAAGAAATGAAAGAAAAAGTTTAGCTGAAATACTTGTCTTGATGATTCACTTTCTTCTCACATCTAATATCACATTTCTAAGTTATTAATTATATTGCTAATTTCTTTTAGTATTTATATTTTCACAGTTGAGAATCTCTGAGGGATTCTCTTAACTCTAGGAGGATATGATTTAGTGAAAGTATTCCCTAGAAAGTTTTTCTGAGTTTTTTTATATAAAGGACTATATGAAGTATTTCTTTCATTTTCTCATTTTTAACCTTTTACTGTATTCAATAGATAGGTTTGTTCCCTTTCCAAGTGTTCCCTTATATTGGGGTCAATACTCTTAAAGTGAACTGTTATGGTAGAAGATATATTTCAAGAAAGCTTCTCTGTCATTTGAACTGTTGTTCCTTCAACACTGTCTATTTTATTAACAATGGCAAAATCTTAGTTTAACACCCATAGAGTAGTGTAAAATGTTACTATTCCCACTAATGCGATATGGTATTAGACCATCTTCTAGTTTATTGGCATGTTTTTTGTACACTGTCCATTTAAACATTTTATTACAGTGTATGATGGGGTTTAAAGTTTTCTTCTTATTTAAGGATCAAAATTTCTTAGAACGATTTATATGTGAAATTTTCGTTCTAGAGTTCTACAGTATGTTCCAAAAACATAATGAATTCTAAAAAAGTTGAAGCTGATGTTTATTGAAAGACCAAATTAAAAACAGATTAGATAATTTAAAAATATGTAATCTAGGAGTAACTTTGTCATGACATTTCTACCATAAATCTATTATCTATCTATCTATTTATCTATCTATCTGATAAAGAAGTATCTTCCTTCTCTTTCTCTAAGACATACTTTACCCTTTGGACTAACCTCACGTTTTCATTTACATTAGTGAGTTAAAAATAATTTTTGATGTATGTCTTAGTGTAGAATTTCCATAAAGTTTACTAATTATTTGCTATTGTCTTTCACCATTACTGGATGCAGTTCTTTCAGAGAGGAGGAATGAATGAATCCTCAACCCTGAACTAAGTAGGAAGGTCTGTTAAGAAACTAACAGGTGAAGCAATCATGGAGTTCCCCTTCTTTATTTCCGAAAGGAAGCAAGCTATTTTTTCAGTCCCTGAATTACTTGTATAAAAATGGATGGTGCTAGTGTCTGATCATTCTTCAAAGCAGGGCCTGGCAGGGTCTTTGCTTGAAAATATTTTGTCAGCATGTATTTCAATTACTGTGTAAATCTGAAAGAAAAAAGCCACGTATCTTAAAAAGCATTCTACGATCAGGCATTGTACTGATGCAGTCTGACTCGTTCCCTGGCTGATTCAGTCCACATTAGGACTTTTCTTGCTGTAATGTGAAATCACTGGTGCTCTCTCCAGCTGCGGTTATATGTAGACCAGTGGCTCATATGGAATCAGAAGTTCTGAACCCTATTTCAAATTCAAATTGTCTAGCTCTTCAAGCACTTGACATTTTTATATGCAGTGTCATAGATAAAGTAGCTCAAATTGTTCAATTCAAGCATTCAAACTTTGAAACACCCATGAATCAGTTTTTGCTGTGATGGGCATTAGGAATGAGAGCTATTAACAGCAGTTCCAACTACTACTTCAAAATATGAAAGTGATATTATATAGCATATGTCAGGATGAAACTTATCTAATTAAAGTGAATGGAAAGTGCTATCCTGATAAAGCACATAATACCTCAGTGTCACAATGCATCAGGTATCTAATGGTAACATTTTCCTTGCTCACTTAGTTTTTAAATGTAATTTAGTCTCTTAAAACCATAGTCATATTATGCAGCCTTTGCCTAATAACATTTTAAATGATAGTCATTTTGTAGATGATTGTCCACAATTATGTTAAAGTCAACATATATAATTTGGTGATGTGGTCCCATAATGCTGTTTTCCTCCAGTTAGGAAGAGTTTATAAAACAAACCATGTATGAAAACAGACTCCTAAAACGCTCATTAAATTTTTGCCATATCCCTGATTGCCTGATGTTGCTTCAGTATTCTTTCGGCTAAAATCCTTTTCTTAAAAAAAGAGATGGGAATTATTGAATCTTCTTGATGACTTAGAAGTTAACAAATGTAGGCATTTTCTTTTCATGTCTGATTCTTGATCCTCTCTTCTGTATCATCATATGTGTGTGTTAACACATAAGGAATTGCTGTTCTCATTATATTGTCTTATTAATGTAAATCTAGAATTTGTACTTAATCAAATTTTTTTGTGCAGGTTTGTATAGAACTGAAATGTGTACCTTAAGCTCAAGTTTTAACTTCTGACTTGTCACTTATGATCTGTTATTGTGGAACTTTATTAGAATCAACCAATTAGAATTTATAAAATGATCTTGTAATTGTAAAAGCTTTAGTTTTTATATTTCTATTTTCCGTTGTTTATAAGAGAAAGACAGAACATTTCCCCATTCAAAAGTATAGCTTTGATATGATATCATTATGGTTTTCTTTAACAGACTGATTATTCTTTCAATAACTCACGATAGAAAGAAATCTTTGATAGCTTTCCTTGCACATGCACACTAGCCTCTGGGAAGTAAACACTGTGTCAGGGTTACATTCAGAATTTGACCAGAAATAAACAAATAAAACACCCTAACTTTCAAATGCTTGCGTGTGTACATTCAGACACATTAACAAATCTAACATCCCTCTGAAAAACTGAAAAACACAAAATCAGTAATTACCAGTGATGTTTTCTGTTGTTCTTTTTACATGTATTTTTCATTTTATTTAGAGATGTATATTTTTGTTGATGAAATTATGGGTGTGCAAGCATTTAAAGATTAACCTCCAAGGAGGTAGCTGGAGTCACAAGTTTCTTGTTTAAAAACTGAAACCTCGGAGCACCCTGGCAGAATAGCAGTTGGGCCTGTCGCCTCTGGCTGAGAGGAGTCCACATACATCCCAAAGACGTGGGTTCACATCCCAGGACTGGAAAGAACAACCAAGGTGAACAACTAAATAAAAAATAAAATAAAATTCTTCCTCCCCCTCTCCTTGCCTGTTCACCTACTTGCCTTCATTCCTGCCTATACTGTTCCTTTAAAATACGTACATACATACAGTAACCTAGATTTTTTTATACAGAAGCCTTCTGCATTAAAATACTTCATGCTTTATCTTTCACAAAGTTTTGCTCTTTCCTATAGACATAGTTGTCAGTATCTATATATGTGCTCCCAAATTCTTCCTTGAGCTTTCTCAAGCAAACAAGACGTCTCCTATGAAACAGCCAAGGGATGGAAAACTTCTCTGTGTATCTTTGCTAGGCACTTGGAAATAAATATGCTCTTCTAGCTATGAGTTAATCATCTCTGGTGGTACTCAAACCAAAATAGACAGATAGATACATAGATAGGTAGATAGATTTAGACTGTCATAGAAAGTACTAGTACAGAATAACAACCATTTTAAAAATCAAGGAAATATGTATCATTTTAAATTATTTCTTACACACTCATTTGAGCTATAAGTAGTGTAACTTACTCTGATTTTCCTTTTCTGTAAAGTTGGAGTAACAATATGTAACAGTCGTTTTGAAGCATAAGTAAAATTATACATTTATATGAATTCAAGACATTACTGGGCCAAATGAACAAAGATTTGCACATAGACTTTGAAGTCCAGCAAAGAAAGAAAAAGAATAACTGAGGTGGATTTGTGGTTTATGAACAGATATACCTGCTGATGTTTGAACTGTTCTTTAAAGACAATTTTTTGTTCTACATAAGATGAGGTAGGACAGAATCAAGGAGAAATGGCTCAATGGATCCTCGGATTGTTCTGGTCACTGCTCCTAGCAGGGCTTCAACATCAGCTGAATGTGATGGTGACAGTCATTTAGAATACACAAAACAATAAGAACCAGTGGAAGCAAGGTGGTAAATATTTTTAAGATGTTCTTTTTAATATATGGTTTGTAGAAAGCATCCTTTTTGTCCTGTCTGCCTTCATGTTGGAGTAATTGATCCCTTATCCAAGAGACATCTGTTCTCTGTCGAAGATAATGAGGACATTAAAAAGAGAATAATAATGGTCCAACTCAAGGACTTAGATACCTCCTCTAGAGCTTGTTGCAGCATCCCATGTGAATGCAGATCTATGTTCTAATTGAAATTCATGGGTTTTTTTTCAGACTTGTTTTAAAGCCATGTGTTCTGTGTCTCTGAATTGAATGCTAGGAAACCCAGGATCCTACTCCATCCTGTTGTTGCAAGTTTATCAGTTTTGCATTTTGTATATTCAGTGATTTTCCTTCACTTTCATTTTATTCTAATTTGCTCATCTGGGTAGTATGTATTTCAAAACCATCACAATTTATTTTGTGTTGATAAATAAAATAGATTGAAATACTCAATTCCTTCCCATCTGAGAGACCCTCCTACAGCCCAACACTTTGCCAGTCTATGGTGGTCTCTGTTCCTCAGAGACAATTTTTAGGAGTTTTCTATACTTGCTTTCTGTGTATCTATATTCCTTACTCCTTCTTAAATCCAGTGCTCTCTGGTTTTAACCCCTTTCTTTAATAAATTGTCATGATAGTCTCTTTCAGTGAATACTTCTCAGGCTTTCTCTTAACCTCTCTGCAGTACTTGTGGCATTCTTATTTTATTCATTGTTACTGAATTCTCAACTTGGCATTATCTATAATTTTCCCCAGCAAGACTTATCCTTTTAGTCCTTGCATCCCTATACCATGCTGATATCTTCTAGAATTTAGAACTGGATTATTTGGGGTCATATATTTTTCTTTCTTTCTTTCTTTCTTTTTTTTTACTGTTTGCTTTCTGAAAGGAAAAGTACACTTTTCTAATTTGATTTTTTTAAGGAAAAATGTAGGCAAGAATGAAGGCAAGTTGGCAGGTAGGAAGAGAGAGGAAGAAGAAGCACTTTTTTCAATTGTTCATCTTGGTTGTTTGCCGCAGCCCCAGGTCTTGAACCAGGTGCCTTGGGATGTATGTAGATATGCCTCAAGTAAACTAAACCACTAGGCCACCAGGACTCACCTGTTTGATCATTCTTCTTCCCAGCTTCTCTTGCAAGATTCTCCTGAACTTATTTCTTATTATTTGTAAGCACTTCCTCTAAGAGTGTTTCCAAGGTGTACCTTTGTATGGAAAACTATCTGCGACCTTATAAGCTTGAGAGTACATTTATTTCACTAGTCACATGTTTATAGTAATTCATTGAGCATAAATTATAAGTTCAAAGTTTTCCCTACACTGTTTTAAAATATTACTTCATTATCTTTTTGCATCTAATTTTTCTGTTGTAAGGCATGATTTCATTCAGATTTTTATCCCTTTGGAGATGATAAACTTTTTCTGCAAGGCTTTCTGCAAAGAATTTTTTCTGTCTTAAATTTCACTACCACATTATTCTCCTTGGTTTTTGGTTTCCTAAATCTAAAGGTTTGAAGGGAAGAGATGGTGGAAGAATGAACGCCCAGGGGTGCATCAGCCTCACTGGTTCAGTCCAATTCTCTGTCCCGCTGGGCTCTGGGCTGCCTCACATCGCCACTGACCAGGGCCACTGCTTCTGGTTTCTGTTATCTTCCACCACAGTGCTGGGTGGAGACTAGAGCTATTTAAAATCTCTCCCTTAGACTGTTCTCCCATTTCACCAAGGTGCACTTTGACCCTCCTGGTTCATGATAGCCTTTGGCCTTTTCCAGAGTTTCTCAATTTTTATATTACCAGTACTTTCTGTCTGTGTATCCTCTAGAGTCTGTAGATTCTCCAAGGTTATCTTGAGGGAAGAAAGTCAGCAACCTTTCTAGTTTGCCATCTCATCAGGAACCTGAAGACTTGTTCTTACCAGTATTTTATACAGCTGATTCATGCCTTCTTCCTAAAATTCTCTCAGCTTACTTTCCTTATAGTTCATTTATGGGCTACCTTCCCACCCCGCCCCCCCACCTCCCACCACTGCTTTACAGAGTCTTCTTCTGTCCACTCTTGTTTTCTTCCAAGTCCTGCTCTCTTCTAATGCTCCACATTCTCTGATGATCTCATCTCCTTTAAACATCTCAATTATCACCTAAATGCCAAAAAATACCAGTTACCCATCTTCAGCTTTAGATTCTACTGTACTTCAGATTCCTATCGCCAGCTCACCATCAGTTATGATCAGATAGGTCCTATCAACCAGAGGTTGCTGACTTCCTTCCCTCAAGACTACCCTGGAGAATCTACACATGTCCATAACTAAGCTGCCTAATTCCTGACAGTTTCTCTTGAGTTGTCTCTATCTGTGAGGCCTTCACTTAACTTTCAAAGCCAAAGTTCAGTGTCTTTCTTGACCTCTTCTCACATCCTATATTTAATTATCAAATTCTATTGAACCTATCTCCTCAACATTTTTTAGACTCATCCCCTTTTCTCTATTCTATTGAAGGCTTAATCCAGGCCATATGTTGCAGATGTCACCCCTGTTTTAACATTGCCATCTGCTTCCTATTCCATTTAGAACAGGTGGAGTGAAAACTTTAATTAAGCAGTTTCAAACTTTTTGGTCTCAGGTAACTTTTGCATTTTTAATTTTTATTGACGGTCCCAAGGAGCTTTACTTAAGTGGATTATCGATAGAGATACAGATACTTTATTAGAAATTAAAACTGAGAATTTCAAATACAAATATAACACAACCACATATATTCTAAGAGGCATCACACTAATGACGCCATCACTCAGTATGTATCCTCTGGAAATTTTTACTGTACACTTATGAGATCAAGAGTAAACAAAGTAAACAGTGTCTTACTATTGTAATGAACATGAGTTTTACTTCATAGAGGCCCTGAAGGTCCGGAAACCTCCACCCACTGGACTCTGTTCCACACTTCAGGAACTACTGGTTTAAATTCATCCTTCTGATCCCATTATTTTCCAGTTTAAATACATCTTGCCTTATCAGGATTAAGTTAAAAAACTCCAGCAAATTATATATGACTCTTCATCATCTGGCCTCTACACATCTTTCCAGATTCACCTCCTGTGATAGCCACATTCTGAACTCTGCTTCAGCCATGTTGAAAAGTTTGCAGACCTCAGCTCTTTCCTTTCCCCCTCTTTTCTGCTTTTTTTCTCATCCTGCAGTGCCTTTTGTCCCTGTTTTTCCTTCTGGATTCAGCTTTGTCTTCAATTTTGACTAAAGCCATTCCTGAAAATCAGACCTCTCTTCTGGTTTCCTTGAACTTAACCCCATTTTAGTGTTTATTCTCTTGTCTTGTGGCAGTTATTTATTTGTGTCTCCCTCATTGAACTGTAAGGTTCTTGGGTCTTGGGTCTTGCTCATCATGGGTTTCTAGTACAGTGCCAGACACATAGTAGATGTTCAATGGCATTATTGAATCAGTGGATGAAAAAATATGTCTATGGTAATATAAGGTATTAATAACTAACATTTTCCCTTTAATAAATGCTCAGTAAATTGGATTATGGTTTACTATACAATGTATTTATTCATCCCTTTTGTTATAAAATTTCAGTTTTAAAAACACCAGTAAGGTATTATGGATGCTACAGGGTATTTGCTGTAGACTAAATTGTTCAGTGACTGCAGAGTACCAGAATTCCCTGAATGGGTCCATCTTCACCCTACCAACTAGGCAATGGGTGGTAAAGCTATGACATAAAAAGGAGAAACAGTTGCCTACATCTGACTACTTTCTTGGTCACATAGAACAATGGAATATTTGCATGTGGGCTTTCTGTGCCCATCACATATTACCCTTGGGTGAGAGGTTCAGAGGAGACACTATGGAAATCGCATTAAAAAACATTTGCATATGTGATTTTTTTCTGGGGAAGAAATAATAGCTTTCACCTTTGAAAGAAGCCAAGAATTTAGAAAAGCATAAGAACCACTTCATGATTAATGAATTGGTTCCAGTATATAATGAGTTGTTTTATTTTGTATGAAAAAGTGGGTAATCCTAGGTAAAAGATTACTCAGTGCCCTAATGTTTTACAGTGACATGCTTGTACCCACTATGACTCTGTCAGAGTTCTTCATTGAGTTTGTAGAGTTCTGTACTGCATGTAATGTAAACTGAGCTTGTGCATCTTTCTAAATAAAACGACTGTTGTGTAAATATACTTGGAAAGTGATTATAGGAAAATTTGGACCTAAATTTTAAGGCTAATGCTAATAAATCATATCTAAGATAATGTTAAGCTCTGAAAACTATTTTATAAATCAAATTAAAATTGCTGATCAGAATAATTTTAAAACCTCCCATCAATCTTTCTTTTATAGTTATTCATTAATAGTATAATTTATTGAGTATTTACTAACCTGATAAACTTTTAATTAATTTTTCAATACATTATTAATTTTTATTAGGTATACTAATGTTTATCATTTGTTTTATTTGTATCTGGCATGTATCTTTTTTTATTAAAGTTGTGACTCCCTTATTATGTTGATAGTTCAACAGTATTAAAGAAAAAGTAAATATTCAAAAATGAAAATGATTGGAAAAGTGAGATTAAATGCTTTTAATATAATTCATTAATATTAGTTTATTAAAAGATATTAGTCTTTGATATTTTTCTTTCCAGTTTAGTTTTCTCTTCCTATTTACCACTCCACCTTACTCAGAATACACACAGTGGTACTCTTTATGGTAGGACATTTTCTGGATTTATAGAGTATAAAAACATCTTTAATGGCCCATTGCTTAGATTGTTGAAAATCTTTTTTTCTTTTTCTCTATTTGAAAATTTTACCTCAAGAATGTCTATTTCTTATTAAATTCCTGTCTAAATGTGCATTTTCTTCTGAATTCATTTCATATTTTTGATTAACTATAAGATTACTAATTATTTATGGATCAGCCTCATGGTCTGTGAGTCAATCATATAAGATCAGTTTGGTTCCTTTTAAGTTTTAAAGAGCAAAAATAAGGCCATTTCCAAGATTCTAGAAGACAAGTGGCAAAAATAAAATACCGTTATATTTGATGTAGGAATTTGTTTTGATGTAGGATTTGCATTTGAATCTTTAATCTTGGTTTCTTATTTGTAATATAGCAGTTTGAGGGTCTCTCTCATTTTTTAATTCATACATTTAATGGATCTCATGACTGAGGTATATACCAAATAATGACATGTACATCGTATGAAGAAAGATATCATTAACTACACTTATACTGTCATGATGCTCAATTTGTATCCTCTTATTAATTATGCAAATGCTTTTATTGAAATTCAGTTGGTAACTTTCTATCTCTCCTGATGTCATTAAATTGTTCTTGAAAACTAATTGGATACTGCTGCATTTTTATATCATAAAATAGTTTCTATCAAAATTCTTTGAAAGATTTAAAAACATGTTTGCAATGATGTGAGACTGTTTAGAGGTGATACATACTTTTTATGACAAAAAAAATGAAAACATTTCCATATGTTTATCTTTAAAATTCCATATGTTTAAACACTACCATGTGTTTATCTTTTTGCTTTCATTTCTAAATGTGACACCTTTACAGGAACACCTTAGGTGTGATTATGTTTTTTCAAAATATCTACCATATCTCATGCTCCTGTTATCCACTTGTCAACAGAGAGAAATTCAGAATATTTGTAATACTTGTCCTTTGTAAGATAGTGTAGGACATCTTTAAGTTTGACAATTTTCTTAACTTCTGCACTTTGTTATAAGATACCAAAGTAAAATAATTTTTATAGTTATAACAATATTATTTTTAAAGTTATATAAAGATTCTATTAGATATTACTTTTTAAAAATCCTTAGAACAAAATTTATATTGTTGATACTGTTACATAATTCACTTTTAACTTCTCTTGTTTGTGCATCACTGGCTTATTGTACAAATGAATTTTTTATTTGATTTTTCATAATTTATCTTGGAGATGAAATTTTTTAAATTCATAATTTAGTAAATTATTGCACAACTAGCTACATCTGTACAGATTTCCCATAAAATATTGTTTGTAGCAAATAATTCATGTATTGTGAGGATAGCTTCTTCTATATATCATTCTTTCAGAGATTTGTGAAAATAATTCTCTGCTATCTTGCTATTGAAGTATAAATTATGTAGAAGGAGAATTAGAAAATATTCTAAACTGAATGTTAATAAACTATGGTATACTGAATTTGGAGATGTGATGAAAGCAGTGCTTATAAATTTTTTATAGCTTCAAAGCCTTATATTAGAAAGGAAGGAAGACTTTGAAAAATAAATGATATGAGTTACTTATTAAAAGGGTAGAACATGATGGGGAAATTAGCCCAAAGTAAGTAGAAGAAAGGAAATAGTGAATTAAGAACTGAATTCAATGAAACAAATTGCAAATAGAAAATTGACAAAGCCAAAATTTGGTTTTCAAAAATACTAACAAAATTGTTAGATCTCTCGCAAGGCTACTTAAAAAAGAGAGAGAAAATGCAAATCATCAGTATAAGGAATTAAATATCACTACAAGTTTTGGAAACTAGAAGAAATAATAAATCAAGTGAAAAAGTCTATGCCATTAATCTCAGCAACAAAGGTGAAATGGACAATTCTTTCAAAAATACAGTTGATCAAAATTGACACAAGATGAAGTAAAAAATATGAATAGGCTTATGTCATCAACAGTACTGAATTTATTAACAGAAATTCCCTCAGAACAAATTTCAGGTCGAGATAATTTCTCTGTTGAATCCTATTGAAAAATTAAGGAAGAAATAATAATCTTATACAAGCTTTTTTAGAAATAGGGGAAGAAGAAACACTTTCTGTCCAATTTTATGAGACCAGAATAACCTTGGATACCAAAGTCAGTTAAAGACATTGCAGCAAAGAAAACTGAAAATGAATACCACTCATAAATTCAAGCATTAATACCTTTGAAAACTAGCCAATCAAATCTAGCAATATATATAAAAATGTTTTATATATGCTGTATAGCTCATATCCCAGAAATGAAAAGTTGATTTGCATTTTAAATCAAACAATATAACTTGCCATGTTAACAGATTAAAAATTAAGTATCATGATTATCTTAAATGATGCAGAAAATGAATTTCATAGCATTCGTTTCCATTCATGATAAAAAAAAAAACCTAGCAGTAAATGAATAAAAGAAGTAAATTTCTTCAGTTTGGTAAAGGGCATTTGCAAAAATCTATAGTGAAAATAATATGGTGAAAGATTGAATGCTCTCCCTCTCAAGTGAAACAAAGCAAGGTTATCTACTGTCACCATATTTTTATTCAACATAGAGTTGAGATCCTTACCAATGAATAAAGCTAAAAAAAGTAAAATAAAAATTGATAAGGAATATATAAATGTGTCCCTATTTATAAACAATGTAGTTGGACAGAAAATTCTAAAGAAACAAGCACAACCGCAACCCACACAATGAAACTAGAACTAATATGTGAGTTTCAGAATACAGGGTTAAGATGCAACACAAAGCCATAACACTTGCTACCACAGGAATAGCATTAAATGAACTAAAAACTAACATATTAGTTTGGCCATTTGAAATTTTGACCAACTTGAACAATTATATGGACTAGACTAAGGGAATGGAAATTTGAATAACTAAATTTCCACATAGCTAATAAATATATGTGTACAGGTACACATATACTCAAGCAAATGTGAAACAACTTACAGTTTATGTATCCCCTCTTCAAACTGAAAAGAAGATTCATTAACTTGCTTTTTCTCTGTCCCAGCTTCTCTTAGGGTAGCACTAACTAGCCCAGAAATGGTTAGAGAAGAGGAATGAGTAAAGAGAAAGAGAACGTAAAATTTTCAGTTTGTATAAGCTGTGATTGCATGTTTACTGACTTAGAATGCAGGGTACAGAGCTCAGAAGAGATCCTCACCCCAGAAACTTTCTGTGGTTTAAAATATGTGAATGATGGTATTCTGTTTCTAAAAGTTGTGTGATTACAGTTTGAGTATCAATCTTAGGGAAGATTGGGTATCTACTTATAAGATATTTACAAACAGTGATATCTGATTTGTGATCTAAATCATGAGAATGGCTTGTTTCAATTCTTTAATTTTTTTTAAAAAAGCAGTGTTATTGAGCCTTATAATTTATAAAGAAAAGACTGTACATATTGAACAAAATTTGATGAGTTTAGACCTGTCTACATCCATAAAACCATTACTACAATCAAGGTATTAGACATATCTATCACCTCCAAAAGTTTCCTTGTGCCTCTTTCTTTTACTTTTTCTTTTTGAGTACTAAGAACACTTGAAATAAGATAACCCTCTTAACAAATTTTTTAAGTTTATAATACAGCATTGTTAACCACAGGGAGTAGGTTGTCAGCAGATCTGTACAATCTATTCATCTTTCAAAACTGAAATTTTGTACCCATTGAACACCAACTCTCTATTTCCTCTTCCTTTTATCACATGGCAGCCACCATTCCACTCTTTCAGTCTATGAATCTGACTACTTTAGATACTTTATATAAATGGAATCATGCAATTTTTTTGTGACTGCCTTATTTAACTTAGCATAATGTCTTCCAGTTCCATCCATGTTGTCACATATAACAGGATTTCATTCTTTTTAAAGCTGAAAATATTTAATTATATGTATGTGCATTTTATTTATCAATGAACACTTGTTTCTATACCTTGGTTATTGTGAATAATGCTGCAGTAAAAACTGAAACTATCTCTTTGAGATGATGACTTCAGTTCTTTCACATATTATATTCAGAAGAGTGATTGCATGATCATATGGTAGTTCTACTTTTGATATTTTGAAGAACTTTCATAGTGTATCATTTTGCATCTCTACCAAGAGTGTCCAAATGTTCTAGTTTCTCCTACTCTTATCAGTATTAGTTACCTTTTTTTAATAATAGCCATTTCAATAGGTTTGAGACATTGTTATTGCATTTTCTGGATGATTAGTGATAGTGAGTATCTTTTCATATATATGCATGTCTTTTTGGAGAAATGTCTATTTAAGTCTTTAGCTCACTTTTAAATTGGGTTATTTGTATTTTTACTTTTGAGTTGTGGGAGTTCTTTATATAGTTTGGATATTGATATCTATTATAGTTCTCTTAAAATTCAAGCTACTTGAATTTTCTCCATTTTAGCCTAAGTATAAACATATTGGCATGACTCTTTGAGACAGGCATTTTTGCTTTCGAAAAGATAAAAGGAGTCACACATTATGTATAAAATTGAACCGAATGAGTAATTTATGGAGATTAAGTTAGGATGTATACAAAATCTAGATTAAAATATCTAAAAGAGTAGATTGCTAACTTTTTGTGAGCCATTATATTTTCATGAAGCAATTTATATCTAAGAATGCAGATTTGAGGCCAACTGGGTAGAATCTGGGTTTTTAGGTTGATGATTCTCTGAATATTTCTTCAGCCAGATGGTTCTGCAGGCTGGGTGCCATCTGACCAGGCGATGTTTAGTTAGATTATTTAATTGTGTGTTTATTAAAGCTTGCTCTTTCTGGCAACATATTGTGCCTTTTTAAAGTGTCTTCTTGGCAAACTGCTGCTTGGGATGGTGTTTTATTAAATATATCACTGTGACTGCCAGAGATCACTACTTGCTTTCCTATGTTCTAGAATTTCAAAGAATAGGACTTCCTTAACTTTCGACCTTATTGTACTCTTAACATAGCTACTTTTGATTTTTAAACTTAATTTTTAATTTTTGCAATATTTGGAGGTAACAATTGGTGACTTATTAGACCTGAATTCAGTCATTCACTTTGGACAATACTAATATTTTATACATAACTGTTGGTAACCATGCCAAATCTCATTTTCATAAAGGATAGTTAGGGTAACTTAAGAAGGCAAAGAATAATGTGACTGACAGAAACCTGGTAGATTTTGTGGTCCTATGTAGCCACTGAAGGGAATGGAAAGACAAGCAAGATGTAAACCCTAAACCTCTCTCCCAAGTAAACAGCATAGCATCACAGAATACTAGTATCTTCCAACACCACCTAACATACCATAATAACACTGATTCTACATGGCACAGATTGTGTTGAATGAATTGTCAGAAGGGAGAGGAGTTCTTGACCATTTTTTACAATACATGAATAGTTAACCTCCAGGGTCTGTGTTCTCCCTTGAGCTCTGATCATTTTGTGACTACCCATCAGCACTGAAGGACACAAGTATATTAGATATCTTGACACCCTCTTAGATAAGACAAATGCCTTAGAAATATATAGAATTTAAAAAACATTTCGTATCAACCAGGAGAAAATTCTGAAGCATTCAAGACAAAAAAATGGAGGTTGGTTCCACATTCTTTAACCAACAAGGATACCTAACTATGAAATTCCTTAATCTCAGAACAGCTCTGACACTTGATACCTAGTGAGTGGTCCAAGTAATACATCTGAAATCTCATCCCATTTCAGACTAAGACTACCCCAGCAATATTCTGTGAACTCCAGTGGTCCACACTTCATTAGAGTACTCACAGAGATACACTTCAGTTGTCTGGAAAACTAGAATGAGGATATTCCTCTTGAACAATGAGAGTGTCAGAGAGCACCACAGAAATTCTAGTGATAAAAACACTAATAAAATCTAGACTCTTGATGAATTCTTATTGAACTAAAATGTAAATTGATTTGATATTCATCTCCCAAAAGTTAACTGATCATTACCATGTAATAAGACTTGTTTACAAAGTAACATAACCTTTCAACATTTTATAGAGGATAGGAAAGCTGTAATTGCAAGAGCAGTTGATACTTACTCTAAACTGGGTTCCTTTGGTAAGCTTCCCTTTTAAGGCATGGTGCACATACAGTTATAGAGACACAGATAGCAACCAGGGGTCATTTGGAAGGAACAGAGTAGCTGTAACATGCCTGCAGAGTAACTTCACCATTCATCAAAGGAAATCCATGTATAATGATATACCTGTAGAAAGCAGATACCAACATTGGTTTTTCATGTTTTTCAAGACAATAATATGTATCAATTAAGCAAATGCTAGGCTGTGATTGGTCTGAAATCCCTTGAACTGATTATTAATTTAATTGACTCCTACTTGTGCATGTGTTAGAAGCTACTTCCTATTTTTAGAGATGTTACGTATGGATTATGTTTAAAGGAATTTTTGAATTCTCCATTGAAGGGTCTGGATACCTACACTGTGTTAGTTATAGAATACTTTGTCTCAGTCTAACATTGTTTTTTCTCAGTAATTCTTCTACTTTCTAAGCTACGGTCACCATGTTTATCAGCTCATACATATAGATTGGTAGGATCTAACTGTAAGGAAACTTATTAATTTGGTAATTTTTTAAAAGAATATAAAATATGTAGGAGCCTTTCTGGTATTTGTTAATTTGAATATGCTGCATAGTTGATCTGAAGTTTTGTATTTCTTTTGTTTTTTCGTAGTTGTTTATAATGCTACATTGGTCATCTGGCCAAGATGTGGTGGTTTTTTGTATTTGCTTGCTCTTAGCAGCACTTTACTAATTTTTGTTATTAAAAACATAAGTTGACGTTTTGTGGAACTTAAAATCAATTTTATAAGCTTCAGTTTGTAGGGAAGTGGTGTAACATAATGGATAAGAATGTCAGTTCTTAAATCAAAATTTTTGAGTCCAACTCCAACTTCCCCTCCTACTAGTCTGTCCTTAAGCAAGCTATTTAATCTTTATAATCTTTGATTTCTTAATTGCTTAAAGGGAATATTAACAGTATCTACCTAATAGGGTTGTTGTGAAGATTAAATGAAGTAATCCATTTAATACAGGATCTCATATACAGCAAATGTTCAATAAACTTTGATTATCTCACCTATTAATGTTCTCATTGCCTTATGAAATAGTAGGGCTAAAGTTAATTCTCCCTTGTTGGTTATTTCATTTACTTTAATGAAAATATGAAATAGTCATTTACAAAATGGCCAAACTTCTCTCCTAGTACCTCTGTTCTTATATAATTTTTCCTTCATAGCAATCAGACATATCCAGGCAAAGTTGAAGATATATGACTTAGAAAAAATTAATATTATTCTTTCGTATATCTTTAAAAATTGTAGTACTTCAACAATTTTTGGATCCCATCTCTCTTAATATCTCTTCTGCAAGTTAATAGTAGCAAAGCAAGGAGTGAACCAAGACCATTTTTCTATCCTTTGATTTAATGTGAGCCTCTTGACCCTAATTCATAAAGTAGGAGATTTTCATGTTCTGCAAGAGCTGTTAATGAAAGTCAAGTGTCATAAGACGTTGTTTTTATCACCAGGAAGGTTTATTAGTCAGTACTTTCTCTGAAGGACGTAAGGTAATTGTAACAGGCATGAAGTTTATTTGATAAAATGCCTTATACAGTAGTTTCTATGAATTTTTCCTCGAGAGACCTGGGAATTATTCCAAATATGAAAAAGAATTTATTTGGATTTGAGAAGTGATTTTTCAGTAGAAATTGACTTATGGGAAATCAGTTCTGTTTCTGTTTTCTGCTCTCTGCTCAGTTTGGAATAGCTTCTTGTATTACAGGAGGAAGGGAGTTGGAGGACAAAGCAAAGTTAAATGTATAATCATTGAAGATGTAGCCACCAGAATATCATCAAGAGTTGTATATGTTCTTTCTACACCTATAAGCCTTTTGGGTAGGAAGATTCTTTTTCAGAGCTATTTGTAGATAACCATTTTATTTCGCACTCATATCACACCTAGGTCTTAGCACCTTTAGAGTCTTGAACTTTTTTTTTTTTTTCAGATTTTATCACATTTTTTAAAAAAGTATCAGTTATAGAGTGACAGGTGCTCTGATTAACTCATGCTAATAGATAAATAAATTCTTAATCTTAGGAGTATTTTCAGATATAAAGATAGGAAAACTATGTCACAATAGGGGCAGTATTAAAATTCGTAGTTGTTATTTTGCATTTGGGTCTTGACTGCAATATTCTAGTAGTTTTCTTCTTTTTCTACAACTGTTTTTTTTGGCATATTATATAACCACATATCAACTTGTTTTGAGTTTGAGTCTCAGACTGCCCATATTGCTGGGGGTGACCTCTTTTAAGTAACTGGGCTCTTTCTCTGAAACCTCTCATGATACTTTGCTTTAATCCACAGCAAAAGTAGATTTCCCTTCTTCTGGACTTTGGGATTCACTTTCTAAATACTGTTTTAAAAAACAAAAATACTTTCTCTAATTGAGCAATCCAAAAAATTATGGATATAATCTATTAAACTAGATGAAAGATTGAAATAATTACAAGATAAATTTCTCACCTTCAGGAACATTTTCAACTAATTGGAGATAATATCAAAAAGTTCTTTATAAATCAGGCCACCAACGTTCTCTAAATCTTCTAACCCAAGAGCATTTTCTTAGTATTATCTTTAACTCTCAGTATTATTTAGCACCAATGAGAACCCTTCTTTCTGGGACCCTAGACTGATACTCCTCTGACCTTTTTGACTTCTGTGTCCTTTAAATAGAGATTTCACTGAGGTTCATATCTTAGTCAATTTTTATTCTCTCTGAAATATTTGTTTTTATAACAATGCTTTCAAAATGTTACTTTGTACTTTTTACATCTTTTTACCAGTCAATTTAAATAAAAGAATATATCCATTTATCTGAAAGTAAATGTTCAGGACACATGTATTATATTATGTTGGATCATAAAAAACTGCTATTTTTGTAGGTCACAAATGGTCAAATATCAGCAATTTCCTCTTTTCCTCTTATTTTTATTGGCTTTTTCTACTACTATGTAGGAAATCCATCTTCTGTGTAAATTGAGATATGATATGCCTTTAGGCTGTCCAATACATTTTAATGAAAAAAAATCTCATTTTCAACTAAATTGATTTATTTCAGTATTATATTTTCCTTTTCAAGTCATGTGGGTAACTTCCATTATCATTAATATGGTACAAATATTACAAGAGAGGATAGCATCCCTTTCAGTAAAATAATTTATTGGAATCACAGATTTAACTGGTAGACTTTTTAGTCTTCTCATGGGAAGTGTTGAACAGTGAAAAAACAGAGAAATTTTGTATTTTCTTTTGCTGTTCTTCAGTATAGAGTTTATTCATTCCTGTCTGCAGCCAGAATTAGAAATAACTTTAGACAGATTTCAAGGTCTCACTCTGTAGCAGGTTCATCTCATTCCTTGGCAGGCACAGACAGTGCTTTATATGATGACTCTATAATTACTCAGTTTTGGTAAACACACATTATTTAGCCAATACAGCAAAATGGCTCCTTCAGAGCCATTACATTGCAGTTCATCAAGTAAACAGTGATTTAGCCATTTTCATGAAAAATGTGTTATTTCGTTGATAGCCTGTCAATCCACAGCATTCAGCTAATTCCCCACTACCCTTTATGAAGTATTCTGGAATCGCTTTTTGAAAATCATTGCTGTACTATATGAAAACTATACATAGTTCTATTTCAATGTAAAAATAACTTAGTGTGATTGTTTTTATAGATATTTCTGTTTTGAATAGTCCCTCAGTGTTAGAGATATCAGGACACAGTCCAGACTATTAACCTGAATTGCTTTGGTAGAAATGAAAATGACATGGTTGCTTTTAAAGAATGGAAAGAAATAATTTTATGATGTTTAGGCCCTAGTAAAATTTTTACTTCATCATTTAAATCTGGAATAATTTAATGACGGAATTAGAGAACTCATTTAACAAGATATGCTATGTCTATTACTGCTCTCTGAAATCAGGTGTGCACTGGTAAGTCTGACCTATACTAATAGATTTAGTTTCACAAAGATTCTTTTCATATTAAAACTAAGATGTCTTTACTTACCAATCAAAAGAATTCTTTAGGATACAATTACAGTGTGGGGATTTTGGTATGTACTCCTGAGGGACTAGCACTGATAAATAGACAGTAGAACTCAAAGATATTCTGTGAAGAGAAATCTGTGCACATTTGTCTTTATAGTGATACCTCGTGCAAGAATTTCTAACAAAGCAATGCATTGGTAGGTGGGTGGAGTTCCTACCCTCTGTAATGAATTTTTTTTTTCCACTGAAAGACAAAAATAGCTGCTTGTCACACTGTGCCGCTTGGCCAAGGTGGAACATATCATGCTGTTTCTTGGTTTTTTTTTACTGATGGCATGATACATATTGAATATAGACAGTCTAAGTATATTTAACAAATTTCTGCAGGGCAGAGATGTAGGAAATTAGAGTTGACTCACCTAAAAACTTCAAAATGGAATACCACCAACCCTGTCAAGACTTGCTACATTCAGTAGCTACGAAGGCAGAGCAAAGAATTGTATCTTGATATATTTTCATATCTTAATGTGTCTCTTTAGGTCTTAGTTTGAGGGTATGCCTTAACTCACTTATATTCTGGAGAAAATTCCTCCAGTCCATCTTGCTAATCCACGTGTGATTTAATCAGGGCAAAAAACTGAATTTGAGGACAAAGGACAATTTTCCTTCCTGTGTTCCCATCATCCTTTGTGGTGATAATCGCTTCAAACTCTGCCTTCTCTCTCCATCAAGTACCTTGAGGTTATCTTCCCTAATAATGCTGAAATATTAATAAAGTTTTCTATCTTATATGACTACTTATTTAATCAGAGAGTCTGCTGGGATTCTCTGCATTGGTGACTCTGAGGAGGACAGGTTCTTTCCTCTTCAGCCACTTCTCTTAGCACACACAGCATTTTGGTTTTGATTTTACATTTTACTTCTCATTTCAGTGGAAATATGTAAGGAAAAGTGCTAAAATAAAACCCCCCATAATGGTTACTATATGACAACTTGTTTTCTGTGCTTTTTTCCTCGCTTCCTCAGAAACATCTGTGGTCTTCTGATTTTCCTGAGGATTCTGAGGAAAAAGAATTTCCTAACTCAACAGAAATGTAGAGACTGGGGACAGACAAAAAGAAAAAATTGCTTTGCTCGTTTTGGAACTTGACATCAAAAGAGCCATCCTTAACATTAAAAGAATTTTCTTGATTTTTTAAAGTGAAAATAAAACTTTATTTGGGCCAAGTAAATAATTATTTTTCAGTCTTAGGACCTGGAAGATACCTGTAATAGTACTCAAAGAACACTGTAGGCCTAAATCAGTGGTCAGTAAAATAAGGCCCACTCTCTCTTGTAAATAAAGTTGTGCTTGAGTACAGTCTTGCCCATTTAAGACCCTTCCTGATTTCTGAATTTTAAATAACGTCTTTTAAAAAGTGGTGGTAAGAAATGAAGTTACTCTTCTAGATAGAAACAAAAAGAAAAGAGAATTATGGTTATGCACTTTGCCCTCATGATTTCCCTATGAATATCCTCTCCTCATTCTTCCGTGAGCACTTTAGTCTCTCTAAAAAGCCTTTACTAAAGAGACAGAAAAGAATGGAAATGAATGGATTATAAATTGTCATCTACTCTCCTTTACCCTTCCATCCCAGAGGATGTTCTATAGGGTGAGGCTCATGGGTGGACCAGAGCCCTGAACAAGGAGACCCTCTTAAAAATTAAATGGGGTTAGCATGTCCCAGTGGCCTAGTGGTTTAGTCCACTGCACCACCGTCACATACATTCCAAGGTCCCCAGTTGAAGAACAGAGGCCAGGGAGCACCAAGATGAACAACTAAATAAAATAAATAAGTTTTCTCTTCTCTCTTTCTGCCTGCCTGCCTCTGCTTGCCTTCATTCCTGCCTGCACCTTCTCTTTAAAACAAACAAATCAAAACAGTCAAAGGGTGCACACCCTGGTGATTTAGCAGATTAGTCTGTACCTCTGATTGGCAAAGCCTACATATATCCCAAGGACCTGGGCTTAAGACGTGTGTGTGTGTGTGTGTGTGTGTGTGTGTGTGTGTGTGTGTGTGTGTTTTGTGGGAGTGATGACAACCAAAGTGAATGGTGAATGCTTCTTCCTCTTCTCGATGTCTGTCTGCCTGCTTGCCTTTATTCCTGTAGTAGGTGGGGAAAATCAAATGGGATAACTGAAAATGGAATTAGAGCTTTAGATTTAGATTTTGCTATTCAGGATGATATCATATGCATGCAATAGCTAATTAGTTTTTGTTATGGAAATGCCTGGGAGGGTGTTGGCAGAATACAGGGAAACCTCATACAGATAACTGCTTTTAAAATATCTTCTTGGTGATAAGATGACAAGACTGGAAAGTGAACTTGGCTGTCATGTTCAAGGTTAAGACAACAGAAAGAATTAGAATCTGTAAGAGATGCCAATCAATTATAAGTTGATTAAGCCTGTCTAATCTGTAAAGTACTAGGGTATAAGAGAAGGAGGAATGCCTGATGCTGTTGATGAAGTGTTTTGTTTTTTCTGTTTGTTTTCTGACACAATAACATTTTCTGGTTTAAAAAGTAGTATTTACAAAAATAAACAAAAAAAAAAGTATGAAGAAAGTAAAAATTGGTACTTATCACACAGATATAATTGTCAATATTTTGATGGAAATTTTTTTTTCTTTGTCTACTTAAATGATAAAAATAGTTTTACATCATATATTCTGTGCTTTTAAAGTATTTCTATTGCTTTGGTAAAAAGGACACATTGTCATTGGTTACAATTTTCAAGTAATATAGTCAGGTGCAATAAAAAGGAAAGTAAAGATTTCCTCCAAACTATCACTCAGAAATAGCTAAAATTTTGGTGTTCTTTCTTTAGAGTTATCTCTTTCCATACACATGGGTATGGATTGATTTATATGTCTTTTACATTAATGGGATCTGATTATTTATCTAAGTTACTTCTCACAGCAAACAAAAATTTTAATGACTGCACTGTATTTCAATCTATGGATGAATTTTGTTTTACCATTACTTTATTAATGGATATTTAAGTTACTTATAGTTTTTATGATGGTGCAGTAAGCATCCTTGTACCTTGAATCTTTGTTTACTTTTTAAAAGTTACGTCTTTAGGATACATTCCTAGAAATGGTTTCTGAGTCTATTTTAAATATATTTTATACCTTCTTTGGTATTTTATTGTTTTGGTTTACATTTCCTTGTTTATTATAAGGACTTTTTTATATCTTCTTAAATTGATACTGCTTTTAGATTTTTATTTGTACTTTTAATGAATTGCCTGTTTGTATTTTTTTCTTTGATGTTCTTTTTATGGTAGATAATAGCCCTGTGTCTGTCATATATATTTCAAAAAGCTTTCCAGTTTGTAATTTGTCTTAAAAACTTACTTCAGTATCCTTGGTGGAGCAGCAGTTACGAAAAATAAAGTGCTTCTTCCTCCTTGCTCTTCCTGCCTGTCTGCCTGCTTGCCTTCATTCCTACCTGTACCTTTTGTTTAAAAAACAAAGCAAACAAACAACATTTATTTAATAATGCATTTAGAGTTGGCTACTTCTTGATCTAAAACTTGCTTGTGTAAAAGAAAAATTGCTTTGAGTCAGTTAAACTAGCAAGAAAGATTTTTATTCAAGACCATTGAAATAGGGCTGAAAGATTGGGCTCAACTCCCCTGCCACAAAAGTTGGAGTTTTAAAGCACAAGAGTGAGCTAGTGGAAAAGTACTGGAGAACTTGGGGAATGTAAGTTTAGTGGCTGTGAATTAGCATATGGGTGTTTTCTAATTTGTGTTTATTGAAGTTAGGCTTCTGGCCTTGCACTTGACAAGGAGATACAGGTGCTTTTTTGTTTACATTTCAAAGGGATGGTTCCCTAGTTGAGAAAGTCTCTCCTAGATCATAGATTACTTACTACTCAAAGCGGCAGGAAAAAATAATTTAAAATTATGTTTTCTAAAGTAAGTGCTGTAAGAGATTTAAGGACCCGTATTCAGAAAGAAACCCATCTAATATTTAGTCAAGCTGAGACAAACTTAAGACTGTCTTGCTCACTTGGGGGATGATAATATCCTTATTAGGAATAGGGAAGCTAATGAAAGAGAATTGGGAAAGATATGAAAGTTCTGATTTTTCCATGTACAGGTTCAGGTACTTCTCAGGTAGAAACTGAGACTGGAGTCGTGTTTTGTATATACTAATGGTTATTGAAGCAAAAGGAATGTGTAGATGTGTGTGCAGCAGGATTGGATAATGGTCAGACCTAGGTAGACCTATTACTTTTGTTCCTAGAACCCTCCACTGAAGTTAAGTGGTAGTAAACATAGCAGGTGGTCAAAATAGATGTTGTGGGAATTGAGAATTATCACTGGGCACTTCCCACTTGAGTAACAGCATCCTCACCCACCTCATAGTATCTTTGTTATTAGGAAGAGCAAGAGACCCAAGATCTGTAGGCTTGGATTCTAATTTCAGCTCTGTTTTTATTAGTACCATGTAAACAAATAATTAACCATTGTGAGGCTCAGTGTCCTCACCTATAAAATGGGGATAGTAACTCTTCAAAATATTGGGGTGACTCCTTGAAATCACATAAGCAAAGTGTCTAACCCAAGTTCCTCATAGATTGAGCTCAATTAATGTTTATTAGCATGCTTCCTTAACACATAAGCACTGTTTCCCTTCTTTGATCAGAAGATAGGAAGGGCATAATTTCTTAATTACTCAACTCTTTAATTCCTAGATTATCTATCTATAAAAATATAAATTATTTGGAGATCCTATGTTTGTTTTCATAGTCTAGTCTATAATGTATAAATGCTAAATTAAAAAAAACCCAAAGTATATAACCTGCTTCTTCCATCTTGTCTTATTAGCTATGATCAATGAGTCAGCCCCTTCATTGTGACTGTCATTAAGACGTGGATATTTTTCCTTTCTAGTTTCATTTCAGTCTTGATGCACAAACTAGGTATGGATTTCAACTTTTCACTTAGTCACATTGGCAGTCCTATTTGACAGAAATGGATCTAGTGATTTTTAAATGCATACTAATTAGTGTTTTGCTTTTAATGAGTTATTGATGATGAGGCAAATGAATTGAGTCACAGTGCTTGCTTCAGATGTCTAAAGTGCAAGTTAGCTGATTCACAGTTTTTAAAGTTTTCTGATCTTAAAAGTTGGCAAACACTTCAAAAAGCACAATCTAAAACCTAAGTCATAAAACAGAAACTTTGAATTCAATACACTTAACAGTATTTCTCTCAGACTGCTAATAATTAGCTGCTCAGGGCAATGAAAAAGTATATTCCCTATAAGACTATACAAATATTTAGATTATTTCTAAAAATTACTCAGTCAGAGCTGTCTGTGTTTTCATATTTTCTATTTCAACAGTTCATAATGAGAATATTATTATTTGATTATGAGTTTTTTATTTTTGTTGTTTTCTATTTTCTAATGCAGCACAGGTCACAGAGCCCCTAAGTCTCAAGAATACTCTTATTATCTGTATTGATTAGTGTGACCATAGAGTCAGTTTTCAGTGAGTTGACTATTACAGTTGAGCAAATATTATGTACTCTATGACAAAAGAAAGAATGATATACTTGATTATTGAATTAAAAAATTATGTTTATAGATTGTGATACTTTTGTTTTGCAAACTCAAAAATTATGACTAAAAGCTAACTCAGAGAGAACTAGGAACTCTGTACCTTCAGATGAACTTTAGGTTTACTTGTAATATTGAAAGGAGAAAGGGGGAAATGCATAGATAGAGGATTAAAGGTGTACATCTTTTCAAAAAATAATATTTAGGAAATCGAAAAAATAAGCATACCTCAGCGACTCAGGCAGCAGAAGCAGCTGACGAGCACACCGTGTAATACCTATAGACTTGGATTCTTAATCTGGGGACAGCAGTGAGAAAAAAAAAAAAGAAATTGAAAGAATAAAGAGATAACCTAAGTGTGTTTGCCCAGTGGTTTCAAACTAAATCCCAGTATGTAAAAATTAAGTTAAAAGATGTTGCCAAAGTTCCATAAGAAATGTACAGTGGTTTTACATTTGGCTATAAACACTCTGAAATTGCTTTTAGCTTTTATGTGCAACATATTTAAAGTCTTTCTTCTACTTCTTTTTTAAACCGTGCACTCTTATGGACCTCTTTGCTGTCAGCTCTCCTGTGCTGTGCTAGATCCCAGCAGTCTTGAACTATATTCTTCATCACATTGTCAATAGACTTCCCTTAGGTTCTGATAATGAAAGGTATAAAGGGGACTGTCGGTAAGGAGATGAGAGGTGTTTGGTTTCTGGAGGATGCCCACCAGTGCAGTAGAGGTAAAACATTGCTGACCTTAACCACTGAGGTGGAGCGGGTGCTGGTTGTGTGGGCTGTAGAGCTCCCAACTGCACGTTCTCACTCATGTAGTCAATCTACAACTGATAGACGGAGGCTTGCAGCAGAGCCAAGGCCTCTGAGAGTGTTTCTTCTCCAGGCCAGGGCAGAAGTGATTTTCTACAGTTACTAATCTTTGAGTAACTTTACCTCTTTTGCTTTGGCCTATTAAGCACTTTGAGCACCAGTATAATTGATTTCTTTATTATATTTCTTCTTTTTGAAATATCTAGAGTACATATGTGATCAGTTCTCAATGTACCGTGTTCAAACTCACATTTAAATGCCACTTGTTACCTGTTAATATGTCCAAATCCTAGTATATTATTATACTCAGTGACTTTTATCTGAAGTAATAGATTTAAACCCAAAGTGAAATTGTAACCTTGGACATGATTAGGCTTCATTCCGAGTCTTCTTCTAAGAAACCAATATAACAAGATGGAGTAAGCAGAAATATTAGTCTAAAGAGATAAAAATTCATGGTGCAACTTGCCACCATTGACCATTCAAAGTATACTTTATTTAATGTTTTGCTAAGGAAAATGTGGAAGGCAGAAATTTATAGATTCATAAGTACTTTTCTGGCTGACTCTACCCCATCTTATTCTTTGCTGTATCAAATCTTCTCCAAGCTAGAGCCTTGAAAACTGGCACCAATCTCATTAGTGACTGCTGATGAAGAGGAAGTAAGTAGCTGTTATGCTTGTTTTTTTGCTTTTGGATTATTAATGGTATTTAACATTTGAGCAAGTTATCTCCTTGTGTATGATTTTGCAGGGAAGTGTTAGCCTTAATTTAGAAAAATATGTCTTTTATTATGTTTAAGAGTTACATTATGTTAAGAGTTACAAAAAAATGCATAGTAACATCTGTAACCTTTCAAAGTTAAACTATCATAGCTGCAACCTAGAGGTCAGGAAGCTGCAACTGTGCTCCCTTTCCCTTTGCCTCAGGTGGCTTGCCCCTGAAGCTAGTGACTGGATTCTGTAATATGGAATCCAGTTACTTAAGTCATAGCTACAAATTTTGCCAGCCAAAATTCACATTAGGACATCTCATTGGCAAAATGTATATTGTATCCAGAACCCAGGCTGCTTGGGAGTCTAGAAATAGGGTTTTTTTTAAGAGAGAGGAGGAGGAAGAGCTTTATTCATTTATTGGTTGTCCCCTCAGCCCAGGTCTTGAACCTGGGACTTTGGGATATATGTGGGACTGGGTCCCAGATGTATTAGACCACCAGGCCACCAGGGCACACCTGAGAAATAGAATTTTTTAGCTTCTTATCCTCTCTAAGAATAGGGTGAGAATGGAAACTAGTGCCAATTGCTTCTGGTTGGAAGGTTGGCTGGCTTCTATGACCAGATCATCCTGAAGTTTTCAGAACCAAGGGGAGAAAATAATGACTCTGAGTTATAGAAAACCAATGCACTGGATATAACATTTATGCCCTTGCGAGTGAGAGCACCCATGGATGAAGCCTCCAATAGAATCAGTGAACCAGAAGATAGGCAGAGGAATGCACTCAAGCAAACCAGGAAAGAGAAAAAAACTGAAAAGAAATGAAGACAGCAGTTGAGAACTATGAGATAATATCAAAAGGAACATTAGCATCATAGGGGTCCTG
The DNA here is from genome assembly GCA_004363575.1 of Solenodon paradoxus. Taxonomy (NCBI): domain Eukaryota; kingdom Metazoa; phylum Chordata; class Mammalia; order Eulipotyphla; family Solenodontidae; genus Solenodon; species Solenodon paradoxus. Next base: position 685,295 of record RJWH01000299.1, read on the forward strand.
GAAGAAGAGAGAAAAAGTGGGGGCAGAAACTGTATTTGAAGAAATAATAGCTGATAATTTTCCTAATATGAGGAATGAGGCAAACCTCCAGACTCAGAAAGCTCAAAGAGTTCCAAACGAAAGAAGGCCAAACAAAAAGACGTATGGTCATAAAAATGTCAAATATGAAATAAAGAAAGACCGTTAAAAGCTGCTGGAGACAAATGAGTCACCTACAAAGGAATCCCCATAAGATTTTCAGCGGATTTTTCAACTAAAACTCCACAGGCTAGAGGGAATGACATGATATATTTAAGTGCTAAAAGAAAAGGATTTTTGTCCTAGATACCGTACCCTGTGAGATTAGAATTTAGAACTGAATGAATGATAAAAACCTTTTCATAGAAGCAAAAGTTAATGGAATTCATTTCCACAAAACTAGCTCTACAAATTATACTGAATTATACTCTATAAAGTGTAAAGAAACTCCACCTAAAAACAGTAAGACAGCAAAATATAAAAAAGTGGGTAGGAGTGGAGAAAAGAAATGTGTATGGCTAGAGCAAGTATATGACTAATCTACTTTCGAATAAAAATAGGAAAGAAACACAGAATTCTTAATGTAACCTCAGGATACCTCAAAACATATCTTCAGGGAAAAAAGCAAATAAGATAACACAAAGAGTAACCAATCAAGATGTAACTATACCTAACCCACCTAAGAGGAGAAAAAGAAGAAGAAAGGCACTGTTTGGAACAACATGCAGAAAACAAATGATAAAATGATAATAAACAGTTACATAGTGATAATTACCCTAAATGTTATTGGATTGAACTAACCAATTAAACAGCACAGTGACGGAATAGATTAAAAAGCAAAATCCAAACTTCTGTTGCATTCAGGAAATTAACCTTCTTTCAAAAGATAAAAATTGAAAGTCAATTGTTGGAACACAATCTTATAGTCAAATGGCAATCACAAAAAAGCAGGAACAGCCATACTTATATTTAATAAAACAGACTTCAAACTAAAAAGCATAGCAAAAGACAGAGATAGACATTATATAATGATTAAAGGGTCAACCCAGGAAGAAAACATAATACTTATTAACATAATATACACTGAAAAAGGAGCATCACTTTCTTCTCAAGTGCTCATGGAACATTCTCAAAATAGATCATATGTTAGGGCACAAAACATGTTTCAACAAATTTTCACAGATTGAAATCATACCAAGCATATTATCTAACACATGGCTTAAAACTAGAAATTAACCACAAAAAGAAAGCTGGAAGATCCCAGATTAACTGAATATTAAACATATGCTTCTGAATATCTCTTGAGAAAAGGAGAATATCAAAGAGGAACTTGAAAAATACTGACTAATGAGAATGAAGACATGAGCTACCAGAATCTATGGGATGTAGCAAAAGCAGTACTAATGGGAAGTTCATTGCAGTCCAGGCCTACCTCAAACAAGAAAAATCACAAATAAATAGTCTGAATTTACACTTAAAACAACTAGAAAAAGAACGGCTAAAGCCAATAATCAGTAGAAGAAATGAAAAAATAAAATTTTGAGCAGAAATAAATGAAATAGAAAACAAAAAGACAATCCAGAAGATCAGTGAAATCAAAAGTTCTTTCTTTGAAAAAATAAACAAAATTAACAAACCATTGGTAGACTCACAAAGGAAAAAAGAGAGAAAACTCTCATAACTAGAATGAGAAATGAAAGGGGAGAAGTTAATAACAGATACCACACACATAAAAAAAACATTCTAAGAGACTTCTGTGAACAGCTCTATGCCAACAAAGTGGAAAACCTGGAGGGAGTGGATAGATTTTTAGAAAATTGCAGTCTACCAACACTTAACCTAGAAGAATTGGAAACCCTGAACAGAATAATGACAAGCAAAGAGAATGAAGTTAATAAAAAATCTGCCTAAAAATAAAAAACCCAGGACCAGATGGCGTTTCTAATGAGTTTTACAAAACCTTCAGAGAAGATTTAATACCTATTTTTCTCAAACTCTTCCAAAATATTGACGAACAGGGAACTCTCCCAAATACTTTCTATGAGATTAACATCACGCTGATACCAAAAGCTGATAGAAATGTCCCCAAGAAAGAAAATTGCAGACCAATATCTTTAATGAACATAGATGCAAAATTTTTCAAAGAAAAAAATTAGTGAACTGAATCCAGCAATACAGCTAAAAGATCATCCATGATGATCAAGTGGAATTCATCCCAGGAATGTAAGGATGGATCAATATATGTAAATCTATTAATGAAATATACCATATTAATAGGAGCAAGGGAAAAAAACCATATGATTTTATCAATAGATGCAGAAGAAGCTTTTGACAAGATCCAATATACATTTATAATAAAAATCCTGCATGAAATGGGAAGAGAAGGTATATACCTGAACATAATAAAGCCAATATATAATAAACTCACTGCCAACATCATAGTCAATAATGAAAATTTGAAAGCATTTCCTTGATGGTCAGGAGCAAGACAAGTCTGTTCTCTCTCAGCACTGCTATTTAACATTGTATTGAAGGTCTTAGCCAGAGTAATTAGGCAATAAAAAGCAATAAAAATAATCCAGAATTGGAAAGGAGGAAGTAAAATTATCATTATTTGCAAATGACATGATTATATATATTGAAAATCCTAAAAATACTGTTAAAAATCTACTAGAACTAATCAACAAATACAGTAAAGTGGCAGGCTACAAAATCAATGTACAAAAACCCATTGCATTTTCATATACAAATAACATGCTAGAAGAAAATAAAAATCAAGAAAACTATTTAAAATAGCAGTTAAAAGAATCAAATATCTTGTAATATACTTAACAAAGCAAGTAAAAGACCTACACAATGAAAACTACATTCCTTCTTAAAAGAAATATAGGATGACACAAACAGACTGAAAAACATTCCTTGCTAACGGTTGGAAAGAATCAACATTGTTCAAATGGTCATCTTATCTAATGGAATTACACTCCCAGACACCGAGCTGTACTCCAAAGTGATAGTGATCAAAATGTCGTGGTACTAGAATATGGCACAGATATGTTGAATAGAACTGACTCAAAAGAAACTGACCCATTCACAGTTGATTTATGATAAAGGAGTCAAAAATGTATGATGGAGAAAGGGAAGTCTCTTCAATAAATGATGTTGGGATAACTGGACAGCCACATACAAAAGAATGAAACTAGATCACTCTCTAACACCATTCACGAAAGTCAGCTTAAAATGGACTGGAGACTTGGACACAAGACCAGAAACCATGAAATTCTTGGAAGACCCCATAGGAAAGACATTCATTCCATGACATCAGCCTTTGAGGACACAATTCTAGCATCAAGGAAAACAAAAAACAAAATAAACAATTGGGACTACTTCAAACTAAAAAGCTTAACAGCTTAACAAAACATCACCAAAGCAAAAAGACAGCCTACTAACTAGAAGAAGATATTTGCATTCCATATTTCTAGAAGGACTTAATATCTAAAATATATAATGAACTCATAAAACTTGATTACAGAAGAGCAGACAGTCCAATAAATTGGGAAGAGAAATTGAAGAGACAATTTTCTGAAGAGAATTTACAGATTGGCAACAGGCACATGAAAAGATGTTCCTGCTCACTGGCTGTCAGGAAAATGCAAATAAGAACACTAATGAGATATCACCTTAGACCTGAGAGATTGGATATTATGCGAAAGTCTGGAAACAACTAATGTTGAAGAGGATGTGGAGAAAAGGGAACACTTTTATACTGTTGGTGGAAGTAAGAATTGATACAACCCCTATGGAAAACAGTATGGAGATTCTTCAAAAAGTTGAATATGAAAATCCCATATGATCCTGCCATCCCACTTCTGGATATTTATCCAAAAGATACAAAAACACTCACTCACAGGTATTTATACACCCCCATGTTTATTGCACCCTATTCACAATAGCTAAGAAATGGAAACTACCCAAGTGCCCAGTGTCAGATGAATGGATAAAGATGTGGTATATGTATATATCCCTTAGAAAAGATAAAATCCTGTCCTTTGAATCAACATGGATGATTCTACAGGGAATTATGCTAAGTGAAATAAGTCAAAAGAAAAAAGATAGATACCAGATGATCTCACTCAAAGGTGCAATCTGAATAGACAAAACAAAGGAACACACAAAACCAAACCAATTCTTGACCACTTGCAAAAGAACTGAGGTTAGCAGTAGAGAATGGCACAGGGGGTTGGGGCAGAACAAGTGGTGGTGGAGACCACTGGACAATGTTAAACACTTGGTGATTTGGTGGAGGGCAGGGTGTGTTGATATATATCTGAGGTATGGGGAAACTGCACAAATAGTAAATCTATACCTGTTTATTTTAATTTGTAAAACAAAGTTATTGCAATAAAATGCAAAATATGTATTTACATATAATTTTATTGTGTAATATCACAATCCTTGATTGAGGATTTTGAACATGATCACAGTAAAATTTCATTTGGTATTACAGGAACCTCCTTTATTTGACCCTCCAGAAGATGAATAACAAGTATTAATAATACTAATAAAATCCCTAATTTCAAGTAATTTTAATGAAATTAAGCTTCTATTCTTTGTGGAATTAGAGGCAGTGAAATGCAGAACTGTTTTCAAACAAATAACATCGAATTTTACTGACACATTCTATTAAAATATAAACCATACCAAGATAATGGACAGACTGAGCATAACCAACAGATTCTGTAGAAAATAAATGCTTCTTTTAGTCATAAATTTTACAACTTGCTAAATTATTTTCCTGTTCAATTTACATTTAACCCTTCTTAATTTTTTTCCTAATGACAATAAAGCTTTTTTTAAAACTAACATTCTTCCCAGTTGTACTTCTCCGTGGAACACCATACTACACTTTTCACTAGTATTTACCACAAAATAGATAGCAAATGACAGGCAAATCAGATAGCATTCAATTTTTTAAGACTATTTTGCTTTGTTCTTATAATCTTATCTTATCAATTGTTTCCACTATTTGCCAAGAAAATAAGATTTTACTCTGTGCTAACTTCATGCAACCTATCCATGCATTGTGGAAGAGAACTTGGTTCTGGAGTCAGAAAAACCTGATTTTAAGTCCCCTCTCTGCTGTTGACCTTGGGCAAATTACGTAAACACTCTGCTTCATTCTTCTGGTTGTAAATTTGAAAAGTCTCTATCTCATGAAGTTGTTATGGGGATTAGATGAGATAACCACCTCATACATTTAGAGTAGTTCCTGACACCTATCAGGTAGGAAATAAATCTTAGAGTAAATTTGTTTTAAAAACTGAATTTGACAAATAGCATCTGAAGGCACTGCTCTGAAAAATGTTCTCTGATACTCACCTTTCACTAAGAGAAACAAGAAAAAGTAAAAAATAAATCATACATTTATTTAGGGGAAAGTATAAAATTGTTTGGTACACATACCCTCCTACTTAGGACACACGCACACACACACACACACACACACACACACACACACACACACAGAGTCCTATTTGCCCATAAACTCACCACTCTGTCCTCAAACCTGCCACTATAATAGAACATGAAAAGATCCTAAGCCAGGAGGCACATACTGTCTACTCAGAAGAGAGAAATTGAAAAATAAATGCTAAAACCTTATACTTCTGCCCTCAGATCACTATAGGACAAGAAAGTCATTTAAGCCCAGATTAGCCAGCCCATCTCCTGCCTTTTGGGAGATGCAGGTGAAAGTCATTCCTGAACAATTAGAATTCTGTCATCTTCTAAAGATGTCAAGGATTTGTTTGTAAATTCAGTTCAATTCAATTGGACAAAAATTTAGATGTTTGTTAAGAAAAGGCATTATACTAGAACTCAGGGAAGCATCAAGATTATGAAAGGTCAAAAAGGGCACAGAATCATTGTATATATGCTAGAACTTCATGTATTATGCCATCAGATCCATCACAGGCTATTGAGATTAAAACGAGACATGATATAATCAGTTTAATGATACTTTTCTCTTAGAATTCTTCCTTATGCATAGAACACCCCTTGTAAACTATAAACTTGCTCTCATGCAGTTCTTAGTACAGATGATAAGGCCATTGTTTCTAATAATATTGAAACATTAATTCCCAGGTTTTTATTCTCTGATCCATAGAAACTCATGGCAATCAAGGTGCAGATGCAAACTCAGAAGGACATGCCTCATTATTCTGGAAGTAAAAACACTAAATATTTTTTGTTAATCATCTCATACCTCTTTTCTGGTAATTTTAGTCTTTTAATTGAAGCAGAATTCTTTGGAATATTACTTGAAAACTATTTTTCTTTGGCCTGTTAAAATCTTGTCTTATAAGTAAAAGTAGAAACAATGTTCTCTGGGAACTGAGGGAAATTTAAATTTTTATTCACTGGGTATAGAGATTTGGTTTTGTAATTGAGAAAGTTCTAGATATCTGCTTCCTAGTAATATGGATATACTTAACACTTTAAAATGATTCAGCTGGTACATATTCTATCTTAACCATAATTAAATTTAAAAAGTTAAAAGGAAAACCATGTCTTCCACAAAACTTTGTGGTCAAGTATGTTTAAAATACATGCTTATAATTCCATTTTGGTGACAATTCACAAAAACTGAGAAGTACTACAATAAAGGAGCTCATTTAACTTTATTTAGAACTGGATTTCTAAATGTAGTAGCATACACCAGGTTTTCTCAAAACAAATTTAGGAAATGCTTCTCTAGACCATATAACTAGAAAATGATTAATGGTCCATTTTCTATTTTTTCTTGAGTGGGATAGCATGATATTCATTAAGCAATCAGTAATAGCTATCAGTGTGTTAGCCACTTAATTTTTGAAAAACTCTTAACAGATATTATCAATGACACTAGTTTAGAAGTAATTTTTCTTCTTGCCTGAGTGTGGCATGCCTTTAAATTGGAGTGGTAACACTCTAATTAGTGAAAACACTTACTAGACGTTCTCCCAAGCAGTTTTCATTTATAGATTTCTAGCTCCTTCCATCTAAAATGGGATTGCCAAAGGAACCTCCTTGTCAATGATCATTATGAAAAAATAAAACATACACAAATTCCTACCAAAGATTTTCTGACTTGTAGATACCATGAAACAGATGTAAAACAGCAATACACTGTGACAGACTGTCCTGGCAAAAGGATTGGAAAACTAGGTTTCAGATGATGTTGATTGTTGATACTGTTCCTGACATTGGTCTTGTGTTAATTATAAGATCCAAATATTGGAGGAAAGAGAAGATGTAAATGACTTCTACTGAAAGCCCAAAATGATAGCCTTCTTAGAAATCCATGACTGTTGATCTTCCTCTTTTTTTTTTCAGTGTGCGTTCTACCTCATGCAGTCTACCATAAAGGGGAGAAGATAAACATTAACCAAATATTCATATGAATGAGTGGATAATTATGAACATAATGATGTGCTTTAAAGAAGGGAACACAGTCCTAAAAGAGCTGTGACAAAGGTACTTAATACATAAAGAACAGCTTCACTGAGGGACAGATATGAAGGCAACCAGGGGTTAACTACTGGAGGAGGAAGAGGAAAAACTTTCCAGAGATATGAACAGCTTATTAAACAGACTAGGGGTTCATCTATACCATGGGGAATAATTACTGAAATCCCCAAAACTCTATATTTTACATGAAAGAAAATTTGGAACAATAAACATAAACATGTTAAATGTGAGTGCTTTTTGTAATTTTATTTTTGCCATTCTACTTTTATCATGTTAGTTTTTACAATAAAGATGTAATATTTTAAAAGTTAAAAAGTTATAAAAATATCCCATAAATCCAAAAAGGCTTTTATTGGATTGATAGTTTTATAGGAACCCTTTTATGGGGCTTCATTCTCAATAAATCTCTTGATTGGTTGAGGAACTATATCAGCTTCCATAAAATTACCTGGCATAGGAAGATGTGTGATCTACTGGTTTCTAGAGTTTCAGTCCCCAGGGATTCCTGGAGGTTGTAGCTCCTGAATGGGTAAAAAGCCAAAGTCATGGAACTTCAGGGCTCTTGGGGCTGGTTTGCTGTTTGCTTCGTTGTCCCTTTCTCTTCTGTCTACTATTCCACTCCCCTGGACACACAAAGTCTTGCTGAGGCATGGAGTCTCCCAGAGGGGAAATGCCTCTAGGATGTATTGGGGAATAGCCAAAATAGTTCTGCTCACCTTGTCTGTCACTGATCAGTGAGTTATCCCTTTGTTAAAGCTTGTATCACCCATACCCCTGTTTTGAGGATCAGGGGAGTAGGAATTTGGTGTTCTCTGAGTACTGAGTACAGTTTTTCTCCAAACATTCTGTTCCTTCATCTTAAACCTCAATCTTAGGGAATTTCAGATCAATACTTAAAAGCTATTGATAAATGAATCTTACCAATTTTATGCACTCTGTACTTTACTGCAGTTAACTCTCAATTCTAATGCACAAATAAATTACCCGCTGCATGTATCAGAAATGTCCTAAGAGATTATGAGCACTGCCTGAGGATGGGGTAGTAACAGAACAACTTTGCCCTAGGACCAAATTACTGGGCAATAATCTTGTTAAAATAATTATTTGAGAACTGTGCAAAGTGACTGGTAAAAATACACATGATTTCTCTCCACTATTGAGTAGAATCAAGAAAAAAAGTACTCCTAAGATAACCTACCCTGACTAGAGTGTGTGATGTGTTGAGTTGGCTGAGGCTGAAGGTTGGCTATTGACTCTGACTCCAATGAAGGGAAAGAACCTATGCTAAAAAAATTTCCAAGAGTACATAGGGCCCTTACCTGAAAGGGGAGAAAAATATGGGCTTAGTTTACCTACATCTAGTCTGCTTGTCTTTCACAGTAAGCTCTCGCATAAACTCTAGCAATTTTCATTAAGAAATTATTATTTCCCCAAGGCACTTAATTCTCTAATGACCATTTTGAGAGCTCACTTAGGGGCTTTTGGGTCTGCTAGTTGTATACAATCCCCCCAAATTACCAGGAGATATTAAGGGGTCTTATTTTTATACTTCTGCTAACATTAAGCAGCCCTAAGGGGGAAATGTGTTCAGTTTCCAGGCATCTTATGTCTTCCAAACCCTCAAGATTTTTGTACCCTCTCTCCTAGTCTAAGCCCAGCTTCCACAGTTGTGCCTAGTATCTACTGTCATACAAGGAGTTAGACTTACATTCTTTTCCAAAACTTTCTGGTCAGTCATCTTATTTGTCCTCACAATTAAACTGTGAGGCTGGAAAAATAGGTTTCATTATCTTCTTATACAGAACAGAAGATGGAATATTTAGGATAAAGGTTATAATGTTTAACTGGTATTTACTCATCACAGTTTTATTCCAAGCATCATTTTGAAGCATTGTATCATGAATGGAGGACAAGAAAATGTTACATGGTAGGTACATCAGGGCCTTGCAGGAAAACAGCCTCCAATATTAATCCTGGTGGTGTGAGACCTCGATTAATCACTTAACCTCCCCAAGACTCTCTCCTTTATTGTAAAATAGAAATAATGATGCTACCTTACAGAATTGTTTTGACTATCAAATGGAATTATGTATGCAAGTCATCTAGTATAGCAGCTAATATACAGCGGATCCTAAGCAAATGACACCCCCCTCCCAGTTTCCAAAAGACATAAATACTCAAATTGATACCTAATTGTGAATAGCCAGTTGCAGGAAATCCTACCCAACTGCAAATGAAAAATTCTTAAGAAAATATCCTTTCATGAAATGCAGAATGTGCTTTCGAATAGAAAAGAGACTCAACAACTTTTCTTGGACAACTGGAGTGGGTTATTCTGAGAACATTTCAAAGACATGTAATTGTGAGATTTGAACATTAGTTATTTATGCCCAATTCCCAAATCAAGGGTTGCCTCTTCGTACAGCTCTCCATTGTAAGCTTTTTTAATTACTTCATTAGAAAGTTAAGAATGTGAAAAAAATGAACGTATTATGGAACATATTCTTCTATTATTCTACATACAGAGTGTTCCAGAACTGAAATTATGGCCGGAACAGGGACATGCATAAAACAGGTATTCAGTGTGCAGGTAAATGAACAATAATGAGATCATCAATAACTATGAGAAAAATCAGGAATTTATATTCCTACATCTTTGTTGCAGGCATCTAAACTAGAGTGGCTGAGCATGGGGTGGTAGGAATTCTGGTTTATTTAAAAAAGGGTGAGACTTGCCCATTCATGAAATAAAACTATAGGGTATGATCTTTTAATGAATCACTTTTAGGGGAACACTGGGATGAAGTAGAGGAACTATTGTTGTAGTTTCCTTTCTGCCACTTGTCAATCATGTCACTTAGCCTTGCTGGGTGACATTGATTCTCATTTACTAAATGCTGAACTATTCTAATACAGACATTCTGCACTTAATGAAGAAATCCCTTTAATGGGACACTCCTTAACAACTGAAAGTCATCTGTGCTGCACTGTCTGTCTCTATCATTCATCATCCAAACTATTAGATTAGTCCTAAATTTCCTACCTCCAATCTCACTCCCTCAAACCCAACCACCATATTGCTTAAGAAAGAATAATATTTTTAAAAGACCAAATTCATCATGTCACTTCTTATTTTCTAGCCCTTAGTGTCTTTTCAATGTCCTCAATAAAGACATACAAGGTCTTTCATGACCCATTTCTTCACTTCATCTCTCCTTCAACTCTCCTGATTCACCTCTCATTTTCTCTCACCCTAGGTTCCAGCCACACAAAATTACTTGCAGATCTTTAACACATCTGGATACTTCTTCCCTTTGTGCTTTAACTTATGTTCTTCTCTCTGCCTAGAGTTCTCTCCCTATTATGTATGTCTCCCTTTAAAAATACCATATTCCTAGAAGATAGGGACCCTGTCTAATTTGTCCATTATTAAGTGTTGTGCCTGGCACATAGCAAGACTTAATATTTAATAAAGAAAGATTCCTCAAGAAGTTGAAGATGAAAATCCCATATGATCCTGCCATCCCACTTCTGGTTATTTACCCAAAAGATTAAAAAAAAAAAAAAAAAAACCACTAAATTTCTGAGATTTATGCAGACTCATGTTTATTGAAGCTCTATTCACAATAGCTAGGAACTGGAAAATGCCTAAATGTCCAATGTCAGATTAATGGATAAAGAAAATATCACACACACACACACACACACACACACATATACAGATACATACACATGCATATCTAAAATGGAATAATACACAGACATTAGAAGAGATGAAATCCTTTCATTTGAATCAAAATGGATGAAACTAGAGGGGATTGTGCTAAGTAGATAAGTCAAAACAAGGAAGATAAATACCAGATGATCTCACTCATGGGTGTAATGTGAACAGACAAAACAAAGGAAAACACAAAACAAAACCAACTTTGGGCGCTTGCAATAAAACTGAGGCTACCAATAGGGAATGGGATGGGGTTGGGCAAGTGGTGGTGGAACCCACTGGACAATGCTGAAGAAAAATTGGTGATTTGGTGGTGGGTTATGGTGTGTTGACATATATATATGGAAAAAGGAAACTGCCCATATTTATTTGAATTTGTAAAACAAAATTACTGTCATAAAATTAAAAAAAGAATGAATGAAAGAGAAAAACAATATTGATGGTTTGCATTTTAAATTAGTCAAAGGATATTTTTTGCTCAGTGCTTCTTAAATTACAGCCATAACCTGCTCACAGAGAAAGCTAGTCTTGCCTATAGCATAAAGGTCAATTTAGAACCAAGAGCTCAACTTCTTTAATTTTGTTGAGGTCACTGGTACAAAAATGAGGCTCCCTGAGCAAAGTTCTTATTCTCTGAGGGAAGAGTTCTGGACTCTGGTCCCTTGTGCTTCCTTCTAGGTGCTTTCTTCTGTAAATCAGTAGATGCCATCAGTGAAGCACAATGGGATGCTGTATGGTACAGAAAAAGAATGAAAAAGAAATACAATTGGAGATTGGAAATCTGGAAAGAGTGAGGGCATGGATGCTGGTGAGAAATCCAGTGAGCTCATGAAGACATTTTGAAAGAAAGTATTGTTTTGTATAATGGGATGATGAAATTCATGTTATCTAAGTACGAGGTATATGGCATCCCACGCCAAGCTTTTTTTTTTTTTTTTTTTTTTGTGGGGTTGGGGGAGGTGTTAAAAAGAGACATAGCTTATGAAAATAGATCTTTTAGAAAGAATGTACTAACTGTTGTCCTTGGGGTTCTAGAATACACTACTGAATGGTAGCAGCTCATGTCTTTTACAGCGCCCCCCCACCCTACTCCATTAGCATTGACTGCTAAGGCTCACATTTTTGCTGGAGAATTAGCTTTATTGGAGGGTATTGCATTGCTTGAGTGTTTACACCCATCCTTTCCTTCACTCAGGAATGGCCTACAGCTGGCAACTGTTTAAACAGGAATAGAAAAGCCCAGGTCCTTTTCCTCAAGGTGAAAGAATTCTGTGGTGCTTACTGTTCATTCTTTAGATCTCCCCAGGCATTTATGCTGAGGTTAGGTTTCACTTGAACTATATCCTTACTTTATCTCCATAGCTTGTTATCTTCCATTTCCCTCATGTCTTAGAAGTTTGTGTCTTAAGAAAACTCTGTCAATATGTCATTTGCAAAATTTCTTGGCTTTGGCTTTGCTAGGACCCATCTAAGTCACACTGATGGTTGGGAAACCCTCTCCAGGAGGCAAACCTTCCTATTATAGGGTTCCACAGGATTTCTGCCAGTCATATAATTGTGTTGATGGAGCCTCTTTCATCATAGCCATTCTTCTCATCCTGAATAGTGGGTCAGTTAGAAAAGCTGTTCTTTAAGTTGGGTCTGTCCTTTTAGACTCATATGTTTACATGCCTTGAAATTGTCACCCTGCCTCAATGTGTATGGTAGGTAGAGTGAGTCAGTTATTTGTCACAAATGGGGCTAAAAGAAGACACTGCCATTCTGAGGTTTGCTTTTCTTGCTGTTTCTTCTTCCTGCTACCTCCTCAAACCCTAAAACAGCAATTGCTTGCATCTCATGAACACTGAACAGATTTAGACTTTAAAAGGCAGTTGGCATGTTGCCCAGTGTGCCATATGCCACCTTGTCCCACTCCAGGTGTTCCCCCTCTTGACAGCTCACAGGTTGGCTGTGGTCCAGCCTGAGGAAAAGAGAAGATCTGGGAAGATATGCTCAGCATAATTCTTTATAAGCCAAGTCTCCATCTGGGTTTTAGTTTGTTGGACAGTGTTTATTATCTACCCTTATGGAAATACACACAAGATTATTGGGGGTATGTTGAATGCACATGTGCCCTGATGATGTGGATAAATATGGCATCACATGGAGATACTCCTAACCTTGGTTTTGCAGAGTTTGAAGTAATCACAGAATTGGGACATTGACTCAAGATTGATAAATGGAAATCATTAAATTCTGTGAAAATGTGCCGAATGTGCCCCCCAAAAAAGTTGGGGGGTCACTTGGTCAATTCACCAGAAGACAGAAACCATTCCTTTGTTCTCACTCTTACTCCTGATTTGTTTTACAAAACTGGTTCTCTTAGATGCCCTTCGTATCCTAAAGTAGGATGGAAAACAATCTCCAACTGTGATGCTTAATTAATTGTTGATAAACTGGCTTGGGGTACTGAGATCAAATGGGAAAGGTATAACTCTAATGTACCATTTGATATCTTGTATGTTCAGCTATAGCTTACTTTTCTTATCAAAGAATAAGGTTTTTAAAAGTACAGTTATTTTTACTGCATGTCTCAAGAAACAGGTAAGTAAAAATTTTGAGTGGTATCATCAGCATTGAAAGACCTTCAAGAGAAGCAGGATTGAGCAGACAGATTCTAGTGACATAGCCTAACCCATTGGTAGTCTGAATATTCATACCCCACCTTACACACCCTACTTTCACATCTCTTTCCCTACTTCCTTTCATCTCAGAGCTTGGACACTCCTGGGTCAAAAAAGGGTAAAAGCTCTGAGGTCCAAAGGTACTCGTGTTCGTCTCTTTGACTTCTCAGTTCTTTTAACTTAACTTCTTAAAGTCTCTCTTCTCTCCCAAGGCAAATGTAGCAAGGGATCTAAAGTACCTGACACAATAGGATAGGTTCTCCACATGTAAAAATGAGATATAAGGCAGGGTAATATAGGCCTAATGGACTTTTTTCTTTCTTTCTGTTTTTTATCATACTATTTTTAATAGGTAATTTATTCATGTGACTAAACATCATGACATTTAAAAATAGTGAAAACTCGTTTCCCATATCTTATTCTCATTCTCTAATTTCTTAGATATAAAATATATAGAAGTAAAGTTGACCTTTGCACCAAGATACATTTTATCATGCAAAGGCAGTATCCCTTGATTCTCATTCCATGGAATGTTTTTTTTTTTAATTAAAAATGATGACAATCATGTGTTTTTATTTTTATTTTTTGAACTGCTGATAGAGTGAATCATATTAGTATAATTCTAAAATATTAAATGATCCTCTGGTCACTTTTCCTTAACATGCTGTTGAGTTTTACTTACTAATCTTTAACTTAGGATTTGTACATTGACATTCATGTTGACCTATAACTTGGGAAATTTTTGGTGTACACTTTTTCATCCTTTGATACTGACATTATGCTTACTATATAACAAGAATCTGGAAATAGTCATCTTATTTTTTTTAGAACAGTTTAAATAGTGTTGTAAGTATATACCCTTTAAAGGTTTGGTAGATTTTTTTCCTGTGGAAACATCTCGGCCATGTGCTTTTAAGGAATGAGTTAGAATCAATCCTTTGATAGCATTATCTATTTAATTTATGGAAATTAGACACTTTTGATTTTCTATCATTTTTTTAAAAATTGAAGGTAGGAAGGGGCAAGGGTAATATTGTATAATAGCTGGAATTCACAATCCTGAGGTCTCCTCTTTTTTTTTCCTTTTTGGCTTCTGAACATTTCATGTTGTCATAATGGCAAAAACATATTTCATTATCTAGAAAGTCTGAGCATGACAAGAACAAAAACCTTTATCTCATATATAGTTTGAAAATATATTCTCCCATACTGTAGGTTGCCTTTTCATTTTAACTGATTCTGTTAAAGGAATATTATGTTATTATATTAACTAGACTTAAGGTATATATGATAGTAAATTTATGTCCATATATAATACAGTAAGTTTACTACTTTCTCCTTTTTAAAAAATATATACTAGTTTACACACACACACACACACACACACACACACACACACACACATATATAATTATAGTAGCTTATTCTACACATTAAAATAACCTCATCTTCAGATGGTCATATCCTCTTCAGAGCAATGTCTCTCCAATTCCTCTTCCCATCTTTTTAATAAATTGACTGTTTTTCTGTTACCAAGTTTTATGAATTCTTTTGATAGTTTAGATATTAAGCCCTTGTTTGAAATGTGAAATGTGAATATCTTCTCCCAGTTAGTAGGTTGTCTTTTGTCTTTGACTACCACCAAGACTGGCTGCTTTCTGCCAGCATACCTTGTCTCCGTGATTCTGTGTCATCCATTCTCATTTTATCTCTGAACCATTCCAGATCAACTCGCCCCTGTTTTCACTCCCACTGTTGCAGGCAAACTCCCCTTGGAAATGAACCTTTTAACTTCTGGAATTCGGGGGTTGTTGTGTGGGTGTTTGTTTTTTTTCGCTTTTTTTTCATCATTATTTTCTGAGACCTTCCATAGCTGAGTTCTTGCCATAGAAATCTCTGGTTGACTTTTTGCCAGTTTCCTTCATGCAGCTTCTGGGTAAATTTGATTGCTTTTGACAACCCTTATAGATACCTTAGAATTTCTCTTCAAGTTTTGCCAAAACTTGAGTGTGTTTGGGTAATTTTCAAGAGGACAAAGGGAAACTGCCGAGTTATACAACCATTTACATACCAGAATTCCTTGTTGATCTTTAGGGAGTGATGCTATTTTCATTGGTTCACTTTTTCTTAGAGAGTAGTGTGATCTTCAGTATAAAAGGGTCAAGATCATGATATATTCCACTTTCATATTCCTTTCTAGGTATCCACATTCAAATTTCTTTTTAGGTATTTTTGTTTAGCATTACAAAGAGAGAAATGACCCTATAAAGCTTGACAAAATAGCAGGAACTTTTCCATTTAGTAAACTAATTCATAGATAGGGAAAGCATAGGTGGGCATAAAAACAGCAGCCTGCACATTGCCTCAGAGTAGGCAGGGACATATCAGGACACTATAGTGGTTGAGGAATGAATCAGATTGTAGTAAGTAAGGACTGGCCGGCCAGCTTCAGGGTTCTCCCACCATCTCTCTTCACTCTTACAAAGTGCTAAGCAATGCTGGGTGGGAGCATAGAGGCATAAAACAAAAGTATAGAATTATAATTTTATGTTTAAGTGATTTTTATTGTAGTCTGTAACCAACTAAATTAAACATCCCAATATATCCAAAGTAATCAATAAAAGGTTTTTCCATCCAAATTTAAATGATGAATACAGAACATAAAACATACATTTTTCAATTAGAATTTATTTTTATATTTCCTTGTTTAAGACCCTCAACTTCATTCCCATCACATTTTCTGCAGAAATATTCTAATTCAAAAGTCACATAAAAACTACATCTAGGTTCTAAGGAAATTATGTGTGTGGAGTGTGTGTGTGTGTGTGTGTGTGTGTGTGTGTGTATGTGTGTGTGTATACCAGTGTTGGAATCTTTGTGCAGGAAAACTAAATTGAGTTTGAATATTTCTTTCCTTCAGTATATGCTGAATCACCAGAATTTAACTTATTTTAAAATTATTAAAGATTTTTTCTACTCTAAGTTCTCAGCAAATAAATAAGAACTAAAGTATCATGTGAAATTGCAGTACTATTATGAACTGAGGTTTATTTTTAAAAGTTGCTTTTGCTTTTGATGTTCCTCTAAATGATTGTTCAATTTGCCTATTTAAGAGGGTAATAGTAAACAGCATCAAAATTCCTATAAATGAAACAACATGGTAGTATTTTTGGAGCACTGGATCTTCAGGGTAAAGAGGAGACTGACTTGTCCCAAATTTTTTATCACGTAATTTGTTTTGATGAGAATGTTTGAATTTCAAGCTGGTTATCTTTTAAATAGATCCATTCAGAGAAAGTTTGAGCTTAGGGTCTGACCCTTGACCATATTGAATTCACCAAAGAAATGGAACCTTGTGAGGTGTATTGGGTGATTGCCTTATCTTCCAGCTTTATCTGGCACATCCTAAATATTTTGTTGGCTGTGTTTTCCGTTTGGAACCTTGGACAATTAGCACAGAAGAGCTTAATGAATATTGCTTCATGATCATAACACATATGATTCAGTTTTTATGTAAATTCTATGAAAATCTCTTCTGCTTTCACATTCATTTATAACTATGTCTGCCAATTTAAAGGATATTTGACTTATAAGAGTCCTCAAATTCCTTGCTTCCCATCTTACAATGTCTGCATTTTAATCTCCCTTCTCCCCTTTTTCTTTCTATTTTAGAAGATGATCTAATGTTCACATTGTTACTCCCTTTGCACCTTTGAGGTGCCTTTGAGGTGCCTTTCCTGCCTTACTCTTTGAGGACCTTCTTAAATCCATCCCCATCACTACTTTTCCTCTCATTTGCCACCAGCTCCTTCTCTTGAGTCTGTAAATAGTGACAAGTCTTATTGATTCTAGAATACAGAACATCAAAACTTTTACTTCTTTCTTTTAAGCAGTTTTCTTATTAATTCAAGCTTTACATTTATTAAAAGGGTAATAATATATATGCACTTTTCCACTTCTTTTCCCAAATTTTCTTTAACCATGTATAATTAGCTACAATTCCTGCTAAGCCCTAGAATCTTACAGGTTATAAGTTATTTCTTCAAAATCTCTCTCTAATCTTGGTGCTCATCTTCCTTACCCTCCACAGAATCTGACCGAGTCAACTCCTTTCTGGAAATGTGCTCCACCTCGGACACAGGGCTTTTCCAGCTTGTGACTTCTTTGATTTTCTTTTCTTCATTTCATCTTCTCCACTCCCACCAACTGTGGATAAACTTTTCTATCCTTGACTCCCTTCTCCTTCCTCTGAAGCTGTCTCTGAAATGTCACCCATTATCAGAGTTTATCCTTTAGTATGATAGCATCCTGATCTAACTTTCATTACCTATCTTCTCTCTCTAAAACTCTTGTGTCAGGGAACCCTTTTTGGGCAAATATCCTCCAGATACCTTCAAAACTGAACCCATCAACTTATCTCTCAAGTCAGCTGCTACTGCTGTGTTCTTAGTCCTGTTGGTGCACCCACCCTCCTGGATTTTGAGTACCTAGTATCAGCATTAACTTCTTCCTTAACCCCATTGTCAAGTTAATTTTCAGATGCTGTTGATTCTACATCTCCAATCATTCTTGCAATCAACTTTAAAAAATAATATTCTCACAGCCACTGTGTTTTTACTTATTTTTATTATTTAGTTGTTCACATTGATTGTTCGCCCTGGACCCAGGACTTGACCCTAGGTGTATGTGGCCTAAGCTCCTTCAGGGGTGATTGATCTACTATCTTTCAGGGTGTGCAAACACCCTGACATGTGGCTAGTTCCAGTGAAGAAATGCAGTAAGTGTCAGACACATGCATAATATTTAATATGTACTACTATAATATAATGTTAAATATCCTACTAAGGTATACCCTGGTGGCCTAGTGGATAAGGCCACTGGACATATTCCACATACATCCCAAGGACCCAGGTTTGAGTCCTGGGGCCAGGGGGAACAACCGAGATGAACAACTAAATAAAATAAACGAATATTTCTTCCTCCTCTCCCTTCCTGCCTGTTTATTCACCTTTATTCTCACCTGCTCCTTTCCTTTAAAAAAAATTTAAAAATTTTATGTCGATTATATTTTATGTGAAAATATATTATGATATAGTAAAATTAATTTCGTTTTTATAATAACTAGAAAATTAAAAATTATATATTTGATATTAAGTATATTTTTACTAGGTAGCTCTTAATGAGACTTTTTAGTTTTCTCAACAACTTAACAACTTATTACCATGAAATATAACTGACAATAGAAGCGACACTTAACAGATATTATTTCGCAATGTTTTCATGCAAGTTCATCCTTTAGTATCAAATCTAAATCTTTCAGTTCACCATTCCATGCCCTGAGCCACCTGACCCTAACCTATATTTCCCATTCATTCATCCACTCATTCAGCAGAGATGGAATAGCCTCTGCTATTCCTTGCTTATATCCTTCATGCCTCAAAACCTTGTTTGTTACATGTTCTCCACTCATATCCTTTCATTCACACCCATCTGTTTATGTTTCCTCTGTTTAGTGCTCTCTTTCATTCTCAAATTCTATAATGTTCTATGCTTCACTATCTTTAATTAAAGATTTTCTCTGCTTTTTCTAAGTTAAAAAGAACCCTTTGCCCCGCCACTCCCAAGTCCTTTAATGTTCTGTGTAATGTGTGCAAATAGCTTCATAATCCTCAGAAAGATCATTCTTGAGGACTTACTTATTCATTCACTCACTCACTTATTCATTTATTTAAGTTAAATCAAGTCTAAATGATCCCTTGTCTTGCTAAGAAGACCCATCTTGCTACCTTGCTCACATCCTTCCTGGGCACATTAGTAATCCTGAGGCTTAACTAGTATTGAAGAACTATGGGAGGGACCTGATTTCAGACAGTCTTGATGGATTATCTGACTGGCCAGAGTGGTATTGCAGAACTATCCAGGCAGCTTGGATGCTTTCTATGAATCCTACACAGGATTCAAGTTTTAATACCTGGGGACTTTGAAAGGATTCTGTAGTCATACTTATCTTGAACTCATCTCTTCTGATCTGACCATCCTTTACCCGAAAACAAAATAAGTCTTCCTTTTTAAACCAATCAATAGTTTAAAATACTGTCTCTTTAAAAAATCCGTAGCAAGACAGACCTGGTAGAGTAGCAGTCAGTTAGGTCAATCACCTCCAAAAGAGCTCAATGCCACATACCCCTGGGTTTGAGTCCTGAGTGGGGCAGGTGGGATAGGGGGAGAAGCAAACAGTGTGAACAGCTAACTGCCTACCTGCCTACTCGCCTTCATTTCTGCCTGCACCTTTTCTTTAAAAAGAAATACATAGCAAGAAGCAGAAACCAAGGTAGGTTTCCCAATATGTCACCCTGTTTCTTCTGAATTCTCTCTCTCCTACAGCATGTCTTTGGTTCAAACCTCTTATGCTTGGGAACAACCCCTCTCCTTCCTTGGGCTTTCAAAATACCATTATTAGAGTAGTTTTTTCACTTCATTTTATTTGCAAAAAAAAGGACACTCTGTGTGCATTGTCTCATTTGACCTTCACTTATTACTTTACCTAGAGAATGAAACTTAATCTCACTGTCTGTAACTGTACAGCTACTAAGAAAGAGGAACCAGGACTTTAACCAAAGTCTTCTGGCTCCAAAATATATTTATCCATTAACCTGTTTTACTTCATCTTAGATTTAATTGATATGCTCCTAAATATATATCTCATAATCTCCACTGAATATGTATCTCATCATCTGTACTAGAGGTACAGATGTGCTAGACTAAGTAAGGTGGGAGCTGTGCTGTCTTCACCCAGCATAGAGCAGCACATACAGGATATAAATGCAAAGCATTTGTGGAAAGGTGGGAGGGGAAAACTAAAAAAAAATTTAACCTAAGCTTATAAACATTCCAGTTCTTAGAAATTTACCCGTTATTTTTCAGATGTTATTTATGCCTCCTTGTGATATAAAGTTTTTACTAAGTGAAAAACAAGATCTCTTGCTCATTCCATCATTCCTGCCCTAAGTAACTCCCAATATCTTTAGTACCACTAGAGATCATCCCCAACCTATTTCATGGTTAGAGATCCTGGTTTTTGCAGGTATTTACAAAGTAGAGGAGGTGCTGAGCATATGAGAATGGAGGAGTAGATTATCTTATTACCATTATTATGGTCATCAATTCTGATTGACAGAGCAAAAAACATTAAAAAATCTTCCTGAGGGCATGTTTTACGCATTTGCAAGGTTTTCTTATATATATGAAGAAGGCATTGTCAATTTACTTTGAAAAGAATCTTAAATTTCAACCCACCCCCAAATAAAAATTTTCTTTTGATCATTATTAATTAAAAAATATATGCACACATAATGTCAGGGTATATACATTTTTAAAGAATTGATCATTTTTTCTGATAAAGATTAGATTTAAAGCTCAAAACATTCCCTTTCAAACATTTTTAATAAAAGAATATACACACCTGTACATAATGTGAAGATGCACTTATTAAAGGTAGGACAACAATAAAGTCAATTGGAAGCTACATTGGAAGTCTTTGTCTTGCTCTGTGAGAGCTGGCAGATCTGCCACTTTTAGTAAACAGCCTATGATATGCATTTTGGGGGTGAAATCTCATTTCTCTTGTTCTGCTGTTACTATGGTTACCATCCTACAGAATCCCAGCACACACCAATAGAAAAAATAAAAAAAGGAAGAACAGAGAACACAAACATGAATTTCAATATTAACACCCTCCAAGTTTGCAAAACTAAATACAAATATGCTGGGGGGTGTGACACATGCCAGTCACCTCCTCTCTCTGGAGGGGCCACTGCCTAGAACCTGCCTGGAGCTGAGTCGGAAATCTCTTGGCACTGGTATCTCAGTGTGGCACATTAATTCCATCTCCAGTGCTGCTGTGGAAGGCAACAGACACCTGAGAGTGGAAAGGCAGAGCTAAGCCCTGCAAGGCTCATTTTGATAAAGTCTGGATTCTTGATTCACAGAATCCTAACCTGTCATAGTCTGGCACAGTGGATGTGTGAGAAGCTAGGATCCAACGACCTGGGATTTAGGGAAGTCAGAAAAACTAGGTGCAGGGGTGGGCAGGCACAGGTGCCCAAGAGCAGAATGATTTTGCCTTTTTTAAGGACAGATTTATCTTAAAACTTGAGTTTCCTAATCTCTAACATAAGGACCCTCCCAAAAAAAACAAAAACAGAAACAACAACAAAAATCCCTTCTCACAGGATTATTGTGAGGATTAAATAAGATAATCATCATGGATATACTTTGTCAACACATAGGAACTGTAGGGCAGTTTTAATCTTTGTGGTTTTGGTTTTAACGACAGAATCAACCATGACCACCATGAATGGAAAAAAAATTCCCATGTTTTCTGTTAAACTGAAGGCTTCTTTGTCAGCTACTCCTGACCTCAGTTCTAGATGTCCTATCTTTGCACTAGAAGGGAATTGGGCCACGAACTTTCAGTCTGAAACAAATTTTAATCCTCACTCTTTGCATTCACTTATGCTTCACTCTCTGCACATGGAAACAATTGTTAATAAGACCTTTTTCCCTCTTGGCAATAAGAGCACTTAGAAATGCCAGCTCTTAGAATGAAAATGGATCCACAATCATTGCTAAATCATTGTTAAAAATACAACATTTAAGTAAATTTTTTAATGGAAAGATTCACTCATCTATTCCTCCTTTGAGGACCAATTCCAAAAATGTTCAATAATTTCCTAGTAGGATATGTCAGTGGGTTTAAAGTTGACCATGAATATTTCCAGGTACAATAACTATTGAAATTCACATGAATGAAACATGAAAGTCACTGTTTACTATAAAAGTGATGGCATAGAACATTAATAGTAAGGCTTTTATTGCTTTAATGTTATTCCTGAGGGAAATACTGTGAGCTATTTTCTGAGGAAAAAAATAATACAAGGATAAGAGTCCAAAGATTTGGCATCCTGTCTTCCCTTTGCCATCAACTTGCTGGGAAATCTTAGGAAAACCACTTAACCCTTGCTTATCTGTTTCCTTGTTTGCAAAATGAATCACACTTACTCTACCCATCTTAGCAGTGTTATTGCTGTAATACACAGCAATTGATGTAAATGTGCTTTGAAAAATAATTTTAGTCCTACCCAAACTTATATGGTTTACATTTTGGTTAGTATTTTCTCTTGTGGGAAGAAACCCATTAAGGTTACAACTCATAAACCTTTAAGTAACTACTTGAGTATCACTCTTTTCAAGTTCGGGTGGAAAGTTCAACACCAGTGAGTGTCAATGACTCTCAGATCTCTTCAAAACAATTCTTTGTATTTATGTTAGCTTTTAGTACACCAATAATGTATCATTAATTACAGAGCACTTTTCCTCCCCAAGGAGGCCAGGTGACTAGTGAAAAGATGAATTAGCTCAATCTGTTACGTTAATTTCTTTTTCTTAGGAGATTTAAATGATTAAACAAATGATCTCATCTATATTTTGAAGCACGATAATAAAACACACTCAGTTATAATTCTATTTAACCCCCAAAGTATATAGAACTTTGTAAATTACTTTAAGAGATCTTATATTTTTAATAGTAAAAGAAAAAAAAGAACACTGGAAATAAAGAAAATAACGAAATGAATCAACAGACTAGATTTTCTTTTTACTTTGCACAACTAATTTTATTTTATTGAGTTTTTATTTGAATTTTTAATAATTTAAGCTTTGTAAAATATTTAATATTTGTTGGGGTAACTTTTCTTTAAAAATTAATATAAACACATGTGTAGGTCCCCCATAAGTGCAGGTTCCTCATTCCTCAAACATATGTAAACATACCCTGCACACCACCAAATTACCAAGAGTTCTTCACTGTTGTCTGTTGGGCCCCATCCCCATTTTCCCACTCCCCCTTCCCTTCAGATAACCTCAGTTCTATTGCCAAGGAAAGGGTTGGCTTTGTTTAACAGACTATATTTTTATTTTAGCTTCTTTTCCCAAATGCATAAATGTATTGTTTTTTAACAGAGGATTGAATCATAAAGATAAGAAAGTAAACATGCATGGGTAAATGTTTACAATGACTATGCATCATCCTCTGATTGGATGACTGTTTCCAGGACTTAATTAGGTTCAAAACAAATGGAAGAGTAGGTAAATACTGGTGCCTCAGAGGTTCTACTGGTTACCATGGTTTTTTGTTTTAATGGTGACATAGTTTTTTTGAAGACAGCTGAGGAGACTACTCAGCTTCTGAAAATCTAGATAAGCAGACTGCAGATTATACCAGTATCTTTGTGATCCCTATTAATCAACTAGAGATTAATAACAGATATTTTGAAAAACAGTATGGGAAGAATTTGCTGTACTCTAGTTTGTGATTTTACAAAGTATTACTTACTAAATTTTCCTTTATAAAGCTGAAAATACATGAACATTTTACCTTTATGAAGGTAACAAAAGGATAGTAAAATCATACATGTGTATATATATAACACACATACCACAATTTAAAAATAGCATTTTGTGAGATAATGAGGAATGAATCCCCTATGGTTTTCATGCTCTCTTAAATCCACCTGTTTCTCTTTCCTTGTTCTTTGTTACTTCAGATTTCCAACCTTTCTGACCCAGACTATTATAATTAGCCCTCTTTGGTCCTCCTGTATTACATCTTTCTTCTTATACACCTTTCCATCTCCACAGATGACTGAGTAAATTTTCTAAGTACAAATCAAATTACTCACCAGCCTGAAGTCACTGAGTTAATCCCTGCCTATAGATTCAACTCTCTCTTCTGTTCATATGTGACTGTATGCAGGCCAATGAACACTTTATGCTCCTTTATGTTTCCCAGCCTCCTCTTCCAGGAATATCCCAATTGACCTTTGAAATACCTTATCATCCTGCTTCAAATCTGCCCCTGTACTTGCAGGCAGTTTTGCCCTCTAAGCTACCTGACATAAAGTTATTGTTGGTGTTACTTGTCAATTTATATTGCAGCTTTTTATTTACCTCTTTGTCTCCTTACCTTATCATTGATAGATCCCCAGGGTTTATCATAGAGTCTGGCAAAATTGATCAATAAATATTGATTGGTTGAAGGCAAGAAAATAAAGAAAAGGACAAACTACTTGATTTGGTGTATCCTTTTGAATTTCAAATATATTCCTTGCTTAATTAGAGGTATATTTTCACAGACTCTCTAATATAATAAACCAATACTGTATGCCTCTTTAATACTGCTTTGCTCTCAGCAACATTCATTCTACTCATTTAAAAGCTATTAAGGTGAAGCCTCCAAGACCAATTGATGGAAAGGCTCTCACTTGGGAACAGTTTGGTACTCTGTACAATTGCTAATATGATTTAAACTGAAAGCAAACCCTTTTAGATATGAAGTTAATAAGATGTTCATAAAACTTGGAGATCTATCTAAACAGAACTTTTTGCTTATGGTTTTTGCATATGGTTTTATTGTTGTGAGTGGGAGAACTGATGATAACCTGTTTTCTTAATGGAATGGCAAGATCTACTGATAAGCCATTCACTCCTCTTGGGAGCTTGGGGCTATGTTTTCCCTATTCTTCTGCTGTCCACCATAAAATACCCTGAGTTCACAGATTCTGGACCAATTGATCTGATACAGCCTGGGACTTGTGTATGTTAAGAGAAATGAAAGTACAAGACATGACAGGCCCTCCTTTGAAATAGAGGGAAAAGGAAAGGTGGTAATTCTAATAAAATCTCACAGAAAGCCAAATCTAGTGTGCAGCTATGTCTCGCCTTCTATTGAATTAGCCATATCATAGATGAGTGGATGTCATTTTCTTTTCTTTTCTTTTTTGACTGTAATAACTGGATTTCTGGACATCAAATTAGATCAATTGTACCATGGTCTGAATCAAATTAACCAGAAGGAATTTCAAAATAATAAGATTGTGGTCCACTTATTCTAAATGCACTTGGTCAAAGGGGTGAAAATTAGATTCCTAAAGATATCTGTAAGGAAAGGAGTTAGTGAAAAAAGATATGAATCATCAAATCTTTGCATACCATTAATGATATATTATGGATATTGAAACACTTCAGAATTGTTTATATTCACAAGAACCATAGATTGATCTTTTAATGTATATAGCATACTACTTTCTATGCTATATATAAAATATACTAGTACAAAGCAAAACTTATTTGCTAAAACCTAGTTAAAATGTGTTGTCTTTGTCTCAAGATTAAGAATTTGAAAACAAATTCTACTTTTAACTAAAGAGTAGAGGAGAAGTCATTGTTTCAGTTCTTAAGAGATATGATGCTTATCACATTTAAGGAAAAAATGAGTTTATATCCTTCTTATTTGAAGTAAAAAGATGTGCAAGGAAAAATAGCACAGAAATAATGTCCATGAATTGATTCAGTCATCTGGTCAATAGGTTCTTACAGTGCTCTTGACTCTGACTGCATGAATTATTACTATTCCACACCAAGGTTACGGAATATTGTCCTAGAATGGTGTGCTCCACCTGCCACCTGAGATATTTGGTTATGCTGCTTGCGAGGAAGGTGAAATGTTCTTGTGTAATTTCTAATAGCATTTATTTTATTTCTTATTCCTGATTTGACTTCATCCTATACTAACTGGATTATAGAATAGTTCTTTAGGTCTAGTTTTCAAGGCATTACCTTTTAGAATGATAATATTCAGTTATATTTGAGTCCTTAGAAAAAGACATTCTTGCCCATTCATGGTATAGTATAAATAACTTTAAATTTTCTGGAAGATATGTAAGCAATAGTTACTTATAGCCTTAAATTCTGCAAACTATTGATCTGGCAATTTGCTTCTAGAAATTTATGCTAAAGGTATAATTACATGCCTGGCAATATTTAATTATATTGCTGCTTATCATTTCTTTATAAAAAAGAAGAACTAGAAACAATTTAAAGGGATTATGTAAAGGATAGGCTAAATAAATTAAACTCTGTAAGAATACTATTGAAGCTATGAAAGGATGTTAACATATCATTTTAAGTGGAAAAATCAGGTAAAAAATAGAATGAAGTTGCGCCCTTGTGGCTCAATCGATAGGTTGACCGAAGTAGTCCACGTGCATCCTAAGAACCCAGGACTGGAAGAACAGTCAAGACAAGCAACTAAGTGAAATGAATAAAGTGCTTCTTCATCATCTCTCTTCCTGCCTGCCTCTGCTTGCCTTCATATCTGCCTGCACCTTTCCTTTAAAAAAAAAAAAAAAAAAAAAAAAGAATGAAATTTATACTATTTTGATAAAAATAAATACATTCACATCCACATACACAAAGAAAAGATTGGAAGGATTTAGCTCTCTCTAGCTTGTGGAAGTAAAGCTGATTTTTATATTCATTCTTTGCTCATCCGTCTGTTATAGACTTTCTGTAATAAATTTGTTTATTTTAATAAGAAATAAAAATGTATTTGTATGTGCTCAAGACAGTGATTTCCAAAATGTTCTGCTTCATTATTTGATCACTTGCAGAAAATTTTTTCTGAAGTCCAACCAACAAGTCTTTACATTCACGAAAAACCATTTCTTTTCATTAGTCTCTTGTTTTATATGCTTTGTTTTGTTTTTATTTGGATGATAGTGGAAAATAATGCTTAACACTTTCATGATCCCACTTGTATGTGAAGATAGTAATCTGGTCACCTGTGCTCATTCTCCCCTCCAGCATAAAAAGATCCCATTCCTTTTATCTTTCTTCATGAAATGATTTTAATAATACTTTAATCTTTATTTGTTGTTCATCTATGAAACTTTTCTGCTTTCTTCACATCAAATTTCAAATTTAGTGACCAAACTGGAGACGATCAAAGACTAAGAAAAATTGTAGTTGAAGGAATTAGTCACAGCATATTTTTTCCTTTCATTGTCATAGTTGTATATTCACTTTACATTTAAAAACAGGCATTTTTCTTTTTCTTTTATTTTTTCTCTAGTTGCTACATTTTAGTCTTACTACACTTTATTCCAATCTTTAATGTCTGTTAGATTTCTGTTCTTAATGTTGGCTTATTTATATTCTTATCATTAAGACATTAAATTGTATTCTTTTGATATGGCCTATCAAAAAAATATCAAGATCATTTTAAATTCAATAAGTGGTGTTAAGAGCAATAGAAACCCCTCTGACAGAGTTTTCTACAGGTCTGGTAGCTGCACTCCTGATTCTGGGTCATGAATGTTGAATACAAATACAGGGCCTCAGAGCTGATTTCAATATGTTGTTGTCTCTCCAGGTTGCATCTTTGATTTAGCTATCTTCAACTAGCTTAAAAAGAGTAATAAATATCTTACTTCCTACCTTTTGAATAACAGTATAGTGGCATTAAAAAACTTGGCCAAATTTCAAGACAAATTTCCTGAGTCACTATTCTTTTGCCACTTGTGCCAAATCATAATAAAAAATACAGTTAATTCAGCATGTTCTTCAGAGAGTTACTGTAGCAGATTTTAACTGGCTAATCATCAGCAATGGAGCAGCTGGCCTGATGAAATTTTTCTAGTCTTCAAAGATTGCAGTTCTCACTGCTTATATGTAGAAAGTAATGTATCAAAGCAAAACTCAACATTTACAATTGTGTTAGAATTGCTGCCCCTAAAATCAGTATTCAGAAAGATAAGCATTAAGGAATATATATCACTTCTGTACTTCTGTCCTCTGGGTCATAAATCATACAACCAATGAAAATTTGTCTTCTAGCTCCATGATTATATTCAATCATGGATAGGGGAAAACATTTTACCTGGGCTATCTTTATTTTTAAAGCTATCACAGTGAAATGAGATATGGAAATGAAAAGCTTTTATATGGCTGATGCTGAAGAGCAAATTAGAAGCAAATGATGATAATTACAAAGCACAACCTTGTATTCTCCTATATATGCCTGAAGATAATGAAAAAGCATAGCGTAAAAATACAGAGCTGGTGAAGATGGAGAATAGCTGGCTGTCATTGAGTTCCAGGTGAAAAAAATATAACCATATCTATGGTGATGGGTGCCATGGGGGAAAATGAGCTGGGATTACTGAGACAAAGGAAAAATATTTGAGAAAAATTAAAACTCTTTGGGAATATTGCAACCAATTAATTATATATATAAAACATATTTATGTACCAAAAAATAAGCACAAAGTGATGAGTGAGTGAATAGCTATAGAAGAAGAACCCAGTCAAGCATTCAAATATGAATAAATGCAATTAATGGAATTAGTCGTTGTTACAATTACCAGAGCATGTTACTGTAATATAAAAACTAATCTCTCTCAAGTAGATTAATGAAAAGTCTTTAAAAAGTTACTCTTCTCCATTTTTAAAGATTATAGTTATAGACTAAAAGTTCTATATTGAAAAGATATTGTGTGCATATCTCTTGCTCCGAAACCTAAATTAGACTTGATTACATATAGTATATGCATTTCTTTTTAAGTGAACTTGACTCTGTAATAACCTGAAGACTAACTTTACAGGAAACTTTTTTCCACAATACCTCTGAGAATGCAGAGCACATCCTATACATTATATTCCATCACTGAACTAACTCCTACTCATACCTCAGGACTGAGTTAGATGTAGCTCCCCTGGAAAGGTTTGCCTGAGTAGTCAAGTCTCCTAAGTGTTTCTGTCATAATTGCTGTGCTCATCATGTTTCCTTTCACTTATCTCATAACTTGTTCACTTATCTATCTCTGCTACTAGACTGTCTCAGGTTCCTGAGGCTACATTATATTCACTGTTATATACCTAGAGTCTGTCATAATGTCTAACATTAACTGGTGTTCATTAAATACTTATAATATATGCCTCAATTTGGCCTTAAAAGATATATAGGTCAGGATTATAATCTCAATTTTATAATGAAGAAAGTGAGACTAAGTGTTTTTTGTGATTTGCACAATCACAATGTGTATTACATTGTGATACACACAATGAAATTGCTGTGATTCCAACATTTGGTCCCAGATACTGGGGAAGGCAGAATTTATTATTTATTTATTTATTTATTTAAGAGAAAAATGGAAGAATAATTTACTTTATTTTATTTTTTTTATTTAGTTTTTCATTCTGGTTGTTTTCCCTCAGACCCAGGACTTGAACCCAGGTATATGTGATCTCTGTTCCTTGAGAGGCAATTGATTTAACTGCTACTTCACCAGGGCATTCTGGAAGGCAGAATTTTAATAGGAGTACCCAAACTATTCTAAATGCAACATACATTTGGATTTAATTTAAAGAATATGATATGGAGTAACGTAATCTTTGAGAGTAGTCTCAGTAGATGATCGACTCTAAGATATTTAGAGAAAACAAATTACGATAAAAGGGAAACAAGAGAAATAGAATATTAATAACAAAGTTTCCTTTGGAAGTCACAAAAACATAGATTCACTAGACAGCATATTAAGAAAAAATAATATTTCATAAGGGGAGAGCTGGTGCAGAGTGAAAACATGAAGCCAGAGTTCCACTTCTGGGAAGATGGAGTAGGTGTATTTTCTTCTATTCCTCCTACTAGATACCTTATAACCATTGAAAATTACATATAAAACAAACTTAAGAAGGTTCTGCCTGGTGGAGGGAAGAAGGCATATGGACTAGGGACTTTCAGGCCTCAAAGAACAACATGGAAAAGAGTTCTCTGAGTTTCTCCAGACTTGGAGCTGAGGAAACCAGGAACACAGAAATGTCAGTAGGTACAGAGGAAATGAAGTCCCAATGAAAGACTGCTTTCTCTAGCCAAAGGATCAGGAAAAGGGAAGCCAAGCAAGACAGAAAACAATTTTTATACAATGACCTGTCTTCTCTGGCCAAACACTACAGATAAAACTATGAGCCTTCTACCTGTGCCAGTAACGGCCATGTGGTGAGCTTAGACACCCATTTTCTCCATCATATGATGGAACAACCCTCATACTTAATTTGGTGTCATTGGAGACAACATAGGAAGCCTAGACTCTGCCTCTACCCAGAAGTACCGGTCGTTCTTCCTTCTTGCTGAGGCAGCGTTAGAGGAGGTCTCACACAGAGTCCTCATCACCCAGCGGTAGTCGTAAGACCATCTCCACTACAGTGTCAGTGGAAATCACACATGAACTAGATCTCTCAACAGAGCAGTATCGAGCCTTAGGTGACAACATATTATAAATAGGGAACCTGGAGATCTACCTGTAGCTGACAGAAACAACACAGTCTGCCCCCCTTTCCTCTACCAGAATAATGTCAGAGAAAACATGCTAAAATGGAGGGTTTAAATAAGATCTTATAACATGAAAATGTTCAAATTCTAGTCAAAAAAAAAATTTGTCACACTATAAACCAAGAAAATCAAAACAATGAGAAAAAGGAAATCAATAGATGTCAACACCAAGATGACAAAGATGTTAGAATTATCTGACAAAGAATTTAAAGCAACAATGATAAAATACTTCCATTATTAGATATGAATATGCATGATACACATGAAAAAGTAGAAGGCCTCAGGAAAGAAGCAGAAAGTTCCAGCAAATAAACAATGTAAAGAAAAAGCAAGTAGAAATTTTATAGCTGAAAAACACAATAACTCAGAATGCACAGTAGATGAGATCAGAGGCAAATTATCAGAGGTTGGCAATGAACCAAAAGAACAATGAAATTACCCAAACTGAGACAGAAAGAAAATGAATAGAGTTTCAGGGACTTCAAGATTCTAGCAAAAGATCCAGCGTTCATATTTTTGAGGAAGAAGGGGAGAAAGATAATGGGGCAAAAATTGCTTGGAGAAAGCAACATACAGATTCAGTGCAATCCCTGTCAGTTTTCAGTGACATTTTTCACAGAAACAGAACAACAACAAAAACAAAAACTCAGCAAAACATAAAATTTATTTGGAGCTACAAATAGATCTACGTAGCAGAATCAACCCTGGGGAAAAAAAAATGAAGGTATCACATATGTTTTCAAACTATATTACAAAACGATAGCAATAAGCACAGCATGGTATTGGAATAAAGACATTGATAAGAATGGAACAGAATTGAGAGCCCTGAAATAAACCCACATATTATGGACAAGTAATTTATGACAGGAGAGCCAAGAGACAAAGGGACAAAGTGAAAGCTCTTCAATAAGCTGTTGAAAACTGGAGTATAACATAAGAAATAATGACACTAGACCACTCTCTTACACCATACGTACACACAAATTATTCAAAATGGATTAAAGATTTGGATGTAAGACCTGAAATGATAAAATATATAGAAGAAAATATTGGCAATATGCTTCTCAATATTGGCATTAGACATATCTTTGGGTACTTGACTCCAATGGCAAGAGAAATTAATGCATAAATAAGCAAATGGAACTATATTAAACTAAAAAACTTTGGTATAGCCACTCTCATTAAAATGAAATATCCTACTGAAAAGATATTTCGGAGGAGGTATTTTCAAATTATATAAGGAATTGATATCCAAAATATATGAATAGGTTAATGTATGATATATAGAACTATATATGTACATATGTACATATATATCCAATTATGTATATAAAATAAAACTTCATTGTATATGTAATAAAACCACATATATACACATATTTAAATACATGTATATATATATATATAAAACCTCAAGAGCAAAAGTAAACAACCTGATTGTTTAAAAATGGGCAGAGGAACTAAGTAGAAGAAGAACTCCAAAGAAGACATACAGAAGACCAACAGGTATCTGAAAAGATGTTCATCATCTCTTATTATTAGGTAAATGCAAATCAAAACAATGGTATATCCTCTCATACCTGTGAGGATGGCTCTTAAACCACTGTAAGAAACAACAAGTATTAGAGAGGGTGTGGCAAGAAGGGAACCCTGTATACTACTGGTGGTGATGTAAATTGGTGCAGGCATTTTGAAAAACAGAATGATGATCTTCGAAAAGTTAAAAATATAAATTCAAATACAATCCAGTTTTCCCACTTTGGGTAGCTACCCCCGAAAATAACAAAAACCACTAATTTGAAAAAGACATGCACTCCCATGCTCATTGAAGCATTATTTGCAATAGTCTTGGGCTGGAAACAACCTATGTGCCCATCGACAGATGAGTAAATAAAGAATATGTGATACACACACACACACACACGCACACACACACACACACACACTAATTACTCAACTATTTGAAAAAAACAGCAACAACAAAATTCTGCCATTTGAAGCAACATGATGAACCTAGAGGGTATTATTATGCTTAGTGGAATAAGTTATACAGAGAAAGACAAACACTGAATGATTTCACTCACGTGGTATATGAAGATAAAAAAAAAAGAATGAACTAAATTTTTAACAAAGTTTTGCTTATAAGACCAAATTAGTGTTTACCAGAAGGGAAAGAGGAAAGGAGTAGGTGGGTAAAGGGGTAAATTGCATAGTCAAGGATAGATTTGTACTTTTAGTAGTGAACTTAATGTAGTATTATACAGATACTGATTTGTAATTATGCACACTTGAAACATATGTAATGTTATGCAGTGCTATTTACCTCATTAAAAATAATTTTGAAAAATTGTTGCCTGAAAAACTCAAGTCGAGCAAGAGATATAAACTTATTGGTTCAGGAAGCTGAACAAAATAAACAGGATAAGCCCCATACTATCAACACCAAGACTCTTCATACTTACACTGAAAACTAAAGACAAAACTGTAAATTTCAAAGCAGCCAGAGAAAAGTGACACCTTACCTATAGGGAAAAAAGTTAGAATTACATAGATTTCTCATCGGAAACCATGGAAGAAAAAAGGAATTGGAGCACTGTTTTTTCAAA
Source organism: Solenodon paradoxus (assembly GCA_004363575.1). NCBI lineage: Eukaryota > Metazoa > Chordata > Mammalia > Eulipotyphla > Solenodontidae > Solenodon > Solenodon paradoxus. Next base: position 719,036 of record RJWH01000299.1, read on the forward strand.
TGCTGAAATAAAAGAAATATCAACAGAGAATCTCTAATCCCTACAAAAATATCCTTAAAAAATGAAGGGAAAATCAAGATAACCTTGGATTATGAGAAACTGAGGAATTTGTCACCAGTAGACCTGTCCTAACTGAATGGCTACTGAAAATTCTCTAAAGAAAAACTAGGGAAAGAAACTTGGAACATTAAGAAGGAAGAAAGAATATAAGCAAAAATATGGGTAAATAAAATTGACTTCCCTTCTCTTGAGTTTCCTAAATTATGTGTGGTGGTTGAAGCAAAAATTATAACACTTATGTGGGTCTAAATGTGTGTAGAGGAATATTTAAGACAATTTTATAAATAGTGGAGAATAAAGGGTGTAGGAGGAGACAAGTTTTCCATACTTCATTCAAAATGGTGAAATGATGACACCGAAGGTCTTATGTGTTATGTATAAATAATAGACTACTTGGAGCAATTCCCCAAATTCCCATATTAAGTGATACACTTAAATATACTATGGATAAAACAAAATGGAATTCTAAAAAGATATTCAGATAATTCCAATGGCAGAAAAAAAGGAAAACAGAGGAACAAAACCTACAGAGAAAAAAAAAATTAAAATGACAGGCTTAGACTCTAATATATTAACTAATTACTTTAAATGTAAATGGTCTAAACATAGCAGTTAAAAGACAGACTGGCAGAGTGGTATTGGCAGAGGGCTAGACATATAAAGTAGAATAAAATGGAGAACGTTTAAATGAACAAAGGTGCAAATTTCAATGAAGGGAAGATAATCTTTTCAACAGATGGTGCCAGAGTGATTGAGCATTCATAGGCATAGAAATGAATCTTGACCTGTCTCATACTTTAAGTGGATTATAGACTTAAATATAAAACTATAAAATATTTAAGAAGAAAATCATAGGAGAAAACCTTTGTGATCCAAGGCAAAACCAAGGGTTCTTAGACTTGACATCAAAAACATTAGTAATAAGGGAAAAATTGACAAGTTGGATTTCATAAAAATGCAGAACTCTTGCTCTGTGAAAGGCTTTGTTAAGCGAATGAAAATACAAGCTACAGAGTGAGAGAATGTATTTTGCAAGGCACATTTGATAAGGGACTAGTGTCTAGACTAGTAGAAAGAACTCTCAAAATTCAACAGCAAATGTACACACAATCCAATTAAAAAATAGACAAAAGACTTGAAAAGACATTTCATTGAAGAGGATATACAAATAGTAAATAAACACAAAGATATTTAACATCATTAGCTGTTAGTGATAAACACATTAAAATTACGTTGAGCTATATATAAGAATGACTAAAAAAAATAAATAGTAGCACTAAATCCTGGCAAGGAGATAGAGAAACTAATTCAGTCATTGCTGGTGAGATTGTACAATGGTAGAACCACTCTAGAAAACAATTTGGCAATTTCTTTAATAAACTAAACATTTAACCATTATAAGACCTAGTTCTTGCTCTCCTAGACATGTATCTCAGGGAAATGAAGACATATGTTCACACAAAAAATATGTACACTTGCATAGTCATAGCAGCTTCAGGTGTTAATAGCCAATAATTGGAAACAATTCAGTTGTTTTTTAATGGGTGAATGATTATAATTGTGGTAAGTTCATACCATGGAATATGGCTCAGTAATGAAAAGGAACCAACTATGGTAGATGCAACAAACTGGATGAATCTCATTATGCTCAGTGAAAAATGTCAACTTTATAAAATTTATAAATTTATTTATAAAATATTTTTACATGCAAAGATTTTCAAAATAAAGAACAAATCAGTGGTTTTCAGGAATAAAGGAATGAGGGTGCAAGGAGGATCTATGGCTTTAAAGGAAAATGTGGTATTTTGTGGTGGTGGATCTGTTCTGCTCTTTGTAATATCAATATCCTGGCTGTAATAATGACCCATCATTTTGCAAGATTTTGCTACTGGGGGAAATTCAACGAAGGATTTGGGTGGGAGGGTGTCTCTGGAGTTTTTCTTTCAACTATATATGAATCTACAATTATTTCTAAATAAAAAGTTTTGACTTTTTAAACAAAATATACAGAACCAGTAGAAAAGGAAAGTTTAAGATGAGAAGAAAGATCCTGAGAAACAGGAATGGGGGTTTTACTTTTCACTTAGAAGCTCTCCGTGCTATACCTGTAATTTTAATGCCAATCTAGCTGTTTATTAAGAAGTTATAACATAAAAGAGATCTCCATTCCATGGTTAGTCCTAATGCATCAAGTGGAGGCAACAACTGAAGATGAAGAATGACAAAACTGCAGTTTCTCTCTTCTCTTCTTGTATTCTTCCTGATCAAATCCTAATCCTAAAACAGCAATTCTCAATCTTGGTTGCACGTTGGAATTATCAGGAGAGCTTAAAAAAAAATACCAATCTCACCTCCAAGGATTTTGATTAAATTGGTCTAAGTTATCTCTTGGGCATTAGTATGAAAGGTTCCCAGATGATTGGAAAGTGTAACTCATTTGAGAACAACTGGCAAGTGGAGGTCCACAGCCTGTTTGCATCTTATGAATAAGTACATATCATTTGTTTGTTTCATACAGATAGTAAAGGGACAAGGGTATGGTGTGTGTAAATCCATTTACTATGCCTGGAGTGATGAGGATAATTAAATGTTTTAAGTAGAGATATATTTATAAACAAAATCAATGAACAGAATTCATTGTCAACTCTGCCTCCACCCTCAAGACTTCCCTACTTTCCTCTGGCTTTCTTTCAGTTCCTAAAACATGAGCTCTTTAACAGATGCATGATCCTTTACAAATCAGTATCTCTCTCTCTCTCTGTCTCAATCTCTCTCCCTCCCTCCCAGCTCCCACTTCCCCTCTCCCTTTTCCTTCCTTCCTCCTTCCCCCATACTCTTCTGCTTTCCCTTTGTCATTACAACTCCATTCTTTTCTTCCATTGCCTAATTGATCTTTAGGTTTCAGTCTTTACCTCTTCAGAGAAGTCAGCCTCTTATGCTATGGTGAAACTCTTCTCTATGATTTTACAATCACTTTATCGTTTTTCTATTAATGTCCCTCTCATTAGATTGTAAACTCTATTAAAGCAGAAATCTCATCTGTTTTTGCTATTTTATCCCTAGCCATTGGACCAATGCCTGTAGGTGCTCTGAAAATAATTTGTTACCTGAATGAATCAAGCGGTCTATATTTAGAAACTTGGAGCATGTTCACAGATACAGAGGATGACATCAAGGGAGTGGTCTAGGAATGGTTCTGCTTGAGCAGGTCATTAAGCTTCCTAGGGCTCACTGTGAAATAGGGATGGTTCTCAAGCTTGGCTGCCATTGGATTGGGAAAACTTAATTTTTTTAATTTAATTTTATTGAAGAGACATTACTTCATTACATTATATAGGTTTATGGTGTGCATATTGTAAACCAACAACAATGGGGAAACTAAAAATACCAACATCTTGGTGCACTCTGGTAGAGTGGTTTGATGTAGTGGAAGTACAGTCCACATACATCCCAAGAACCCAGGTTTGTGTCCCAGGACTGGAGGGAAACAACCAATGAACAACTAAATAAAAATAAAGAGAATGCGCCTTCTTCCTCTCTCTTCCTGTTCGCCTGCCTACTTGTCTTCATTCCTACCTTCACCTTTCCTTAAACACAAACAAACAAATAAAACACTCCAGTGTCTGAAACTCAAAACAGGCATTCTTACTTAACTGGTTTGAAGTGGACCAGATACTAGAAATACGCAATCAAAGTTGAGAACCACTGGACTGGGCTTGATGATATTTAAAATAAGACACAGTTATAAAATTTTAACATCATGTAAAGCAACCCATCTCCTTTTGAAATGACTCTTTTTGTTTGTTTTTTTTTCCTTTGTTGTTGTTGTTGTTAGAATAATCTGCACCCAAAGGAAACCAAGCCCATGTTAACACAGGGACAAACACAGAGTAAATCTAATCTATCACATTACATTTTTTCCTGCTGCTTTTACTTTCAACGGTAGTGTTGTTTGCTCTACCATCTTTCCACAGACTCGACCTGCTGGAGTCCTACATCCTATGCAGTGAGATTGTGGATGGTGCTGTGTGAGGTAGAAGTAAATTGTGAATTAATTATTGACATGAAAACAGAGCAAATAAAAATTTGCTCTTTTGATTGTTAACTTTCTGATTTTCAAAATAACAGTTTAAAAACACATCTTTCCACACAAATACCCAGAGGAATTAATCTGCATTGAAAATTAATTCCCTGAGATGTTTCACTCTAACAGTCTCTTGATTTGGTTTTTAATATTTGGCACTAAAAATAAAGCCTGATGCCAAATTTCATTTGTTGTTAGTTCTTAGCTATAATTGTCTCTAAGATCTAAAAGAAATCATTGGATTCCATGACTTTTATCCATAACAGGACATTGCCTCTGTTCAAAGATCTGGGATCACAAAATGCAAATAAGGAGAGAGCATGTTACCCAGGCATAAAAGAGGTTGCTCCAGAAGTAAGAACGCATGGCTGAATTCTCCAGCTTCCTCCAAGTTGCATTACTTTTTGCTATTGTTTACTGGAGTTGTAACACAAACCTCAGTTGATTAGTAGAACGATGGGATTATAAAGAAATCATGTTTTGAAGTAGTATTATTTCATTTTAATTAGAAAAGTTCATTGGTATAAGAAACAGTAGTATTATGAAGAGGAAGGATATTGGGAACCTCTTTTCATCCTTTGAGAATAAGTACACTTCTATGGTGGTCCATTTACAGAGTGAATGAAGCTGTGTGTGCAAAATACAAGGACAGTTTAAGTAATGATGTGGTAATTGAGAAGAGTTGCCCTCTTCGTTTTTTCTGACCTCCTCTTTTATAGTTGCTCTTTCCTTATTTTCAAAAGAAAGCTCCTTTTACTCTGCCAAAATCTCATTATGGTAACCTCTGGTCAAACAGAGGGACAACTAGAAATACTAAAGTTGGGAAATGCTCCCTTAAGGCATTTAGGCAGGGTGTCTGTCTTCCCTGTCTTAGACGAAGCATGGTGTTAGAAAGTAGGTATACTGGTCCTTGTTGGCATGTCTTGAATTTCCAGAATGATGGCAAATCTTCTTTAATGACCTCATTTTTTTTTTCCATCCCCAAACTATTATCAAAGAATGTGTTGCCCCTAAGGGAATAGTTCTTTAAAAGCAAAGTAAGCAAAGCATAAAAAGAAATATTGAAGATGGCAGTGCTTTATTTCATCCTTAAAACAAATTCTTGGCAGAACTCCAACCCTATCTGCTTCTCTATCTGAGAATTAAAAATACAAAGAGAGGTGACTGCCATGATGATATGTATTAACACATTTATTAGAACTGAAGCATTAAGCCAAAGTGTTTTTAACAAAAAAGTAAGGTTGTCAAACCAATTGTTTGACAATAAGGACTGTTTTGCTAATTATATTTTATCAATGGCAACTTCCATAAACTGAATGAGCTAGAGATGCAGCTAAAATTTTTAACAAATATTTGTCATCTTATTTAAAAAAATACTTGTATTGGCAATGAGTATTGAAACTAATAATATTTTTATTTTGCCAACCATTTCTAAAAACACTAAGTTAAATAAGATGCCTTTAAGTAAAGCAGATATATTAGGTAGTCATTTGAAAATCTTGAAAACATCTTTTTGGTATACTTCCCAGAAACTGATAAAGCTAATGACTCTAAGGATTATATATTGTATGCTTTTACAATATTTTTTTTTTCAAATAAAGTAAAATATCTAATTATTGAAATTAATTTAAAAATTAGCAATATTAAATTTAGTCAACTAAAATTTATTTGACAAAATAATTTTTAATAAAATGAAATTTATTAATTATATTAAATAATTTTTAATAGATCACCTGTGACTGTTGGCATTTAACTCAAACTTTGCTCAAGTAAGTGATTGCCATTTTTTAATATAGTCCCATCTGCTTAATATATAAGCAAAATTTCTCAGTATATTTATAAAAATGAAAGATAGCGATCAAACTGGTAATCAGCCTTGTTTCATCATGGTAATAAATATTAGCTAGTATTATATGGCATATATAAACAAGAATAACAGCAAATCATTAGTATTTGCACTTCCATTAGCATTTTACATTGATAATTTATCAAAACTTTTGATCTACACAAATTATTTTGATCACTAGTATACTACTAATCATGTTTATACATTACTGCTAATTATACTTTCTTTATGTAGAAGAATAATGTTTAAGTTTGTAGGCTTATGGCAACAGGATATTTTTAGAAAATTATACAATTTTGTTTCAAAGAATTATGAGAAGGTAATCTCTATGAGGTTTTCAAGGATGAAACTATCATGCTTGACTAATTAGTGGGGAAAGTGGAAGGCTAATTCATGTTAAATGAGAAAATGAATGACATAATAATTATGATTAAAAAGAGCTCAGGTCTGAGTTTTTTAAATGAACGATGTGGGTGTTCAATAGCTATGATACATAAATTTTGTTAGATATGTTTAAAAGAGTGATTTTGTTTTGGAATATTGATATGCTTCCTTTGTAACTTTAACTTTATAATAAAGAATTTTACATGTTAAGTTAAAGATCTGCAAAGGGGATTTTTGTTTGTAATTTGAGAGCCTAGAATATATGAGCAAAAATAAGACCCTGACCTCTTCAACAAAACTCTCCTCCTCCTGTTCCCAAAGGAACTTCACTGTACCATCCAAACCTAATAGGCTCACTTTGGTGTAGAAGACAGTTAATCATTTATTCTTCACCAGAGACATTTGTGCTGTCCAAGGGTTTTCTGGAAATAATAATAGCCTAAAAGAATGATGTTGAAGTGAGACTTTTCAACCAGGGACAAAAGCATTTGAGGGACGAGGGAAAGCTCCCAGAACTCATATTGGGTGTTTTGAGATTTGCTGGTCATTCTCTATTTACAAGTAATACAGGACTGTTAGGAAGCCCATCTAGAGAGAGAGGAAGCACAGCTAATTTCTTGCATTAAATTGAATTGCAGTTAAACTCATGATTGAAAAAATAAAACTTAATACATATATGTTGCTTTTTCTATTTTACTGATATTTCTGACATTGCCTGCTCCAGTATTGTGATTGATGTGCATGCACACCTAAAATGATTGGAGCTAGTTCGTGAGTAAAGAGGGAGAGTAATACCTTTTAGAAGGGGATCATTTACGTTCTTTGGTTTTGTTTTTTTCATTGTTTTGACTCATTCCTTCCTCCACTGAGCTCTGTATTAAAAAAACAAACAAACAAACACACCTTTGATTTGTTTTTCTATTACAATAAGTCCTCATGGTAGGCCAGGGTCATGGCTTTGATGACTGTGTTGACTATTAATTTCATGTTGCCTTGGTACCATAGACAATAATTGATACAGGGAAGATAAGCCAGCTACGTACAGTCTTGCACTTCTGGGAATACAGCTGCAGATGTACTGAAGGGTGGTCAGGAGCATCATTTTTACAAATGAAGACTTATAAATTATAAATGGGGTTGACCTTGACACTAATGTAATTCATCCTGCCTATTCTTCTGGATTTCTGCAGTCGTCAAGGTCTTGCTGTTAAGATGCCAGCTCACTGAAAAAAAAAATAGTGCTTGGTTGTGCCAAGTGTAAAAAGTTTTATGAGATAAAAGATATGGTTCCAATCCTCAAGAAATCTAATGTCCAGCTGAGTAGACAGGATTTGTTCTTAAAGAGATAAAAGATAATACAGATGAGTCTTTATTGACATTTTTCCTGTGCCACACTTCATGTGAAGAGCTTTTTTTTTTTTTTTTGGAGGGAGACCCACTGTAGAAGTTTAAGGGCATAATGCAGGATTTCAGGGGCCTTGAAACAAAGTTAAGACTTTGAAAAGTGGAGAGAGAAATCAGCAGGACTTCTAATCAATGGGGAAATATACACAGCGATTAAGGAATAGGCTGTAGAAAGGCTACTCAGAGCAATGATTTTGGGGGCAAGGAGAAAAGATCATCAGATATAGAAAGATATATAGATAATTTACTTTCTAATTGTTCCTCACAACTTCATGTAAAGTGTGCTTATCAAATTGATCCTAGTTAAGCACACCTTCCTTAATAATAATAATTCACCATTCCTGAGGCCAAACAATGTCCTAGATACTTCAATAGACCCTTTGAGTAAATACATTTTTCCTAACTTCTTAATCATCTCATGTGGTAAATTTGTCTCTGGACTATATAAAATACACATGTATTGAAGAATTTTTAAAAAGTGTTTTCCAACTCAGTCCCGACATCTTTTCTATCTGCCCCATAAAAATTGTCTTTGATGAATTGTTAACATACATGTAGCCACATGCTTCACCACCCACCTTGTTCCACCCTCTAACATGAAATGGATTGTGAATCTTCAGTGAGAACAATGACTGCAACAACAAAAATCCAGAGAAATTCAGGACCTTGCTTGCTTTGCTCTGGTTTAGTAAAGGAGTAGCAGAGCCTCTGACGTGGGAATCCTCCACTCTGACTGTACTGCTGAGGAGAGTTTAGTACATTCAGATCTATGATGCTAATCCCAGGAGGTTTATGGAAGAATCTCTCTGATTCATCCCAGGAATAAATGACTTAAGTTTTCTTTACATGAGTCTGTTTAGGAACCATTTATATCAATGAATAAAACAGAATCTTGATTAATTAAACAGGACTGCTTTTTGCTTTTGCCCTATGCTTGAGCAGTATTGTATTTCAGTGGAGTTAAATAACAGTTGTAGATACATATTTACAGAATCTAGTCATGGAATACAGCAGAGGTAGATGATTAGATGAGCAGAGGAGTTAGACAAGACAAATGGGAATGATAGGCAAAAAAACAGCATTCAAAGAAGCATCAGGGAGATATAATACTAAATAAATGACCTTGGAGCTGAGTATGACCCACTCTGCACAAGTAGCCAAGCTCACAAAGACAATCAAGGAAGATCAGAAAAGACCCAGAGTTATGGAGATCTCATCTTGAGAAGATGACTCTTATAACCTATATCTCGTAGGAAGCCAGCTCATGAACTAATTTTATGGGTACCAACAAGAGACCCTTCAGGTACCAACATCAGTGAAATCTCTTTGTTTTCGACCCAGCTTGGAACAGCTAGAGGGTAAATCTAGTGTTCATTTCTCAATGTATTCTACCCAGTGCTTGCCAGTGTTTTTTGAATTAAATTCAGCTGAATGAAGGACTGATGGAATCTCACATATGATATTGCTTGAGTCTTATAAAATTTTATCCACAAGGAATAAAAAAGGCTATATTAATTTTGGAACACTTATTACCACACTAGTTTGAATAAAGACATGAATAGTAGGAAAACTTTACTGTTGAGACATATGTGGCTCAGGATCCTTTAGATTACCAAAATGTGTCAGCTCTATGCCTCTCCTAAAATATTTTTTCAGCCATGTTCATTTCAACTTATTTGTTCATTTTCACTCTCAGCAGTTTGCTAAAAAGAAAAAAAAAACCAAGGTTTCATTTACTTTTTCCTGGTTTGGTTTTGGCAGTGCTTCAAACCACTGACAACTTAAATACACCTAGAATTTCTACTGTAATGTTGGCTTCCTAGAGAAGCAAAATGTGCTGTGGCCATATGCATCGTAGTGGAAATATGAGAAGGTGGTGCTGATTTAACAGCTCCTTCAGCTTATGTTGGAGTAACAGTTCTCCTTAAAGTAGTGGTGGGTGTATTTGTTTCCCACTCAAGAGTTGAGCTCCTTAATGTGTATCACACATCTTAAATCTCAATATGCTGCTCACGGTTATAGCTTCAAAAACCACCAGATTCAAATCGTCACAAAAGAAGCTATTTCTCCCTTTGTCAAACAGCTTATGTCACCACTTCTATAAGTACTTACTCTACTCCCAAAAGAACATAATGGCATCAGGCAATGGAATTTTGAAGACCAACAGCAGTCAGTATAAACATTCTTTTAATTCACGTAACTGATTTATAGAATAATATAAGCCTATGTATACAGGTTCACCATTCATAAATTAAATGACAATACACCACATCCACCACCAAATTATCAAAAGACCTCCACACTGTTCATTGGACGCTCACCACCACTTGCTCCTGCCCCCACCTCCTTCCCCACTGGTAACCTCAGTCCCAGGGTTGGTTTTTGTTTTGTTTGTTCCTTTGCTTTATTTATATATAGATATGGATATATACATATACATATATTACACCTATGAGAGAGATCATCTGGTATGTCTTTCTCCTGACTATGTCACTGAGAATAATCCCTTCTAGTTTCATCCATATTGCCACAAATGAAAGTATTCCATAATTTTTAGAGCTATATAGTATTGTGTTTTTTATATGTACCACATCTTCATTGAATAACGAAATGTCCATCTAACTATGGACACTTAGGCAGTTTCCAATTCTTGGCTATTGTAAATAATGCTGCAATAAACGTGTGCATATAATCTTAGAATTAGTGTTTTTTTGTTTGTTGGATAAATACCCACAAGGGGAATCATATGGAATTTCCAGTCTCAATTTTTTTAGGACTCTCCATACTGCTGTCTATACAAGTTGCACCGATTTACACCCGAATCATGTGAAACATATAAAAATGGATAATAACCATTCTCACAGATATAAGGTGGTATCTCATTATTCTTTTGATTTGCATTTCCCTAATAACAAGTGAGGAGGAACATTTTTTCACATGCCTGTTGGCCACCTGTAAGTCTTCTTTGGAGTCAGGTCTGTTCAATTCTTCTGTACATTTTTATTAGGTTGTTTTGTTTTTCTGTTGTTGAATTTTGCAAGTTCTTTATTTATTTTGGATATTCAACCCTTTTTGGATGTATGACATGTAAATATCCTCTCCCAGTCAGCAGAATATCTTTTTGTTTTGATGATAGTTTATTTCACTGTGCAGAAACATTTTAGTTAGAAGAGGTTCCATTTGTTTATTTTTATTTTGTTTTCCTTGCCACTGGAGTTGAGTCCCCAAAGACCTCTCTAAGGCCAATATTATGGAATGGATTACCTATAATTCCTTCTGAATATTTTACTGTTACTGGCCTTACATTCAAGTCTCAAATCCATTTTGAATTAATTGTGTATGCTGTTAGAAAATGGTCTCCATTCATTTTTTGCATTTGGTTGTCTACTTTTCATTTGTTGAAAAGAATATTTTCATCTGGGGGAGACTTTTGATTACTTCAATTTCCTTTCTTGTGACTTGTAACTTGACTTGTTACTATGTGTAATCTGTCCTTGAGAATGTTTCATGGGCACTTGAGAAAAATTTGAATTCTACAGTTGTTAGATTAAGTATTTTGTAAATGTCTATTAAACTTATCTGTGCTCATTTGTCATTTAAGGCTCTTGTTTCCCTGTTAGTTTTCTGTCAGGTGGATCTATTGTTGTAAGTGGGGTGTTGAAGTCTTCTACTATTTTTGTATTGCTGTTAATGTCTTTCCTTAGTTCTGTTAGTAGTTGCTTTATGTATTTTGATGCTCCTTCATTTGGTGTATAAATTATAAAGAGTTATGTTTTATTGTTGAATTGACCCCCTTAATCATTATGTAATGTCCATCCCTCTCTTTTGTTACCTTCTGTAATTGGAAGTCTATTTTATTTGATTTAAATAATGTAACTGTCCCTGCTCTTTAGGTTAACATTTGATTATAGGATTGGCTTCCAACCTTTGACTTGAAGTCTATGTTTATCTTTCAAAGTTAGATTAATTTCCTGTATGCAACAGAAGGTTGGGTTGTGTTTTTAATCCATCCAGCCACTCTATGCCTTTTGATTGATAAGTTCTATTTATTAGCATTTAGTGATTATTGATATGTTATTATATATTTCTATTTTTGTTTATTGTTTTCTAGGTGCTGTTGCAGACTGTTCTTTTGTTCTCTTATTCTCTTCTTAGGTGTTTTGAAACCATTATGCTGTGTTTGATTTCCCTTTTCATTTTTATTGTTTTTCTATGTATTTATGTTTTGAGGTTATCTTGGGGTTTACATAAAGTAAACTGTACTTATAACTTTTTTTTAACTTGAAAGCATTTTAGTCTTGAGTACATTCTAATAGTCCAAATTTTTACTCTCCTCCCCACATTCTAATTTTTGATGTCTTATTGCTTTTAAGTGTGATTTCCTTTCATTTTATAGAGCTTCCTTTAAGTATTTCTCATAAGACTGGCTTTGTGTGGTGATGATTTTCTTTAACTTTACTTCATCTGTAAAACTATTTATTGCTTCTTCAATTATAAGTGTTAATCTATCAGTGTATTCTTGGTTGGAAATATATATATTTTTTTTTTTCCATCAGTACTTTGAATATATCATGGCATTCCATTCTGGCCTGTAAAATTTCAGCTGAGAAATTCATTTATAGTCTTATGAGAACTCCTTAGTATGTAACTCATTTTTCTCTAATTGCTTTTAAGATTCTCTTTTTATCTTTTATTTTTCTCATTTTAATGACAGTATGTCTTGTGTATATCTGTTTGGGTTTCTTTTGTTTGGAATTCTTTGAGCTTCCTTAGTCTGCTGGTCTGTTTCCTTCCTCAGGTTAGGAACATTCTTCACAATTATTGCTTCAAATACAGTTTCTGCCCCCTTCCCTCTCTTTTCCTTCTGGGTTCCCTATGATGTGAATGTAGTTCTAATTAATATTATCACATAAGTCTCATATACTGTTGTTTTCTTTTAATTCTTTTTTTCTCTTTGCTGGTCTGCTTGAATACATTCTATCAACCTGTCTTCTAGCTCACTGATTTAGTTGAAGTCTTCTTCCACCCTGCTATTGAGCTACATTATTATGTTGTTTAGTTCAGTTATTGTGTTCTTTAGCTTCATGGGTCCTTTTTGGAACTGCCTCATGTTCTCTATTTTTGTTGTATTTCTCTTTTTATTCTTCTATTGTTTTCCGATTCCAGTGAGTGTCGCTAAAAGCTGTTTCTAAATTCTTCATCAATAATTGTATTTAATTCTGTTGTATTCATATTTTTTCCTAGGGCTTTCTTTTGGCCCATAATTTGCATATGTTCTCTTTGCTTTGTTTGGTATTTTCTCTTTATTTCTGTGGGTTAGTTTTCTCTGTTGTAAAAGCCTTTTACAGTTGTCTAGAATACTGGATTTCCTTTAGTTGTATAAATTCAGCATTCATTAAAAGTATTGAAGCTCTAAAGCCAAACTGTGCTGAGGCCTGAGAGTCTGGCCTATGTATTTGGAGTTGGGGGTTGGGAATGCAGAAGTTTCCCCCAGAGTTACAGGCATGAACAACACAGCACAAGGAGAAAGATCTAAGATATGTGAGCCTAGTTCACAAATAGGCCCCAGTCCCAAGATAGGCCACAAGAGAGAGAGCCCTAGGAACTGCTGGTTGAAAAGTAAAATTTCTTGTGAAAATCCTTCAGTCCTTCAGAAGATTGGCAGTCCCACCAGGAGGCAGCCTGAGGTAGAAGCTCTAGGGAGTACCAAACAGATAGCAAAACTGTTTAGCAGAAACCCCATTGGTGTAAGCTGTTTCAATGGAGTCCCTCCAATTACCTTCCCTGAGAAAGTTGAAGAATGGAATGCTTTTTTGCTGGGAACTACTCAGCTATAATCACGGACTCTGTAGACCTAGCTGTTCATATCTGGCAACCTGCAAAATAGCAACTGTGAGCACAAACCATTTATACAAGTGCACTAATGGCAGAGCGGTTGGCATTTCAGACTGGGAATTTCCTGCAATGTCAGCCTCCAGTGCAGTGCCATGCAGAAGTAGCATCTTGGTTCACAAGGAGACTATCCCTGTTTCATTCCATAGCAAGATTTTTGGTTCAAAAATGAAAGTCATTTTTCAGATACGGGATCAAGTCCTTCAGTTCTGGGGAGAGTGTTCATATTACTGGTCTGGGGTCTGTGAACAGGTGATATGATTCACAGACCAAGCAGTTTTCCTGCCATTTGTGATGTGTAGTTTTTCTCTCTGTGGAGTTGCCAGTCCTCATTCCTTTTAAAATATCATGCTTGTTAAATGGGTATAGTTTTGTTGTGTTTGTGGGGCGGAGGCATGCTTAAGATCTCAAGAGTTTGACATCTTGGAACTGAACCCAGGGTAAATGTTTATGATGAATATACACAGAGCTTCCTAGGAACTGATTTATCATTTTTATGGGTCTTATTTTACTACTTTAGGGTAGTGAGAATACTTTTGAAAGTGTCAGAAATCAAAATCATTGAATTTAAGTAAAAAGTGGAAGTGCTGTCTCATGTAGCAGAAAAGGCTACTAAGATAATTGTTATTATTGAAACAAGAGCATAAGGAATCATGTCTCAGGTACTAGTACAGAGGAATTACCTCCGGGTCTCTGTCCTTATCTCCTCTTCCTTTACTTGTCTCTTTTTGCCTTTATCTTATATGTAAGAGACTCCCGTTATGTGTGGAGAAGAGGGACTGCTTAAAGTTCTAGATTCACACCTTCCCAGCTTGGAAACGCCAGTAGAAAGAAAGCCGCTTTCTCTCAGAGCCCTATCAGTCCAAATAAAATTTAGATTAATCCCACATGAGCTCTATTCCTACCTCTCTGATCAGAGTTTTTCATCCTTTACTGTACGTAAGAATTACCTCACGTGTTTTTGAAAATTCAAATCACAGGTACCAATACCAGAAATTTTAATTCAGTAAGTAAAATCACATGAAATTATGAAAATGTGTTTTTCTTAAAAAGGGAATCTAACGAAACAAACGAAACTCTCTGTCTCCATCTCTCTCTACGTATATGTATAAATATACATATATAGGGAGATAGATAGAGATAGATAGAGTTTATGTATATATCTAGGATTTGTGATTCCATGAAAATGTCTGTAAACATCTCTTTGGTACAGCAGTGATTCCATAAAAACATGGAGGTAGACAGAAAACATGCAGCCTGTTATATGATAAAATCACAGCAGCTCCTACCTCTCTAGTTATAAATGATAAATTCACTAGCTCCTCAAAGTGTCTTATGCTTTGACTATATAAATAAATAATGACAATATTAACCTGAAAATGTAACATCCCCTTTAGTGAGGTCAGTTACGCATTTCTTTTAAGTGCTGATTGCTGTGGTTTGAATGTTTATACCTCACCTCCCCCAAATTCATATGTTGAAATCCTCATACTTGATTTGATGGTATCTTAGGTTGTGAGGGTGGAGCTGTCATGAATGAGATTAATATCTTTTTGAAAGAAAACTTCCATAGTGCCCTGTCCTTTCTATCTTGTAAACATACAATGAAAAGTTACTAGCTACAGACCAGGAAGAGAGTCCTCACCAGACTAGGCTAGTGCCTTTGTACTGGACATCCCAACCTTCAAAATTGTGAGAAATAAATGTCTATTATTAATAAGTTATCAGTTTAAGACACTGATGAAATATCCTATTGTCCCACTTGACAAATGTTACATTAACTTTTGCTAACATTTCAGCTCAGACTTTTTGGTACACTAATAGTAAAGACCAGTTAGAAATTTTTAGATCTAAGAAATTATTTCTGATTCTATGAACCTAGTATTAATAACCTGGAATTCTTATCTGCAAAGATAGAATCATTCTACTTGCACTGACTTTATTCAGACTTTATTGAGTACCTGGTAAGTGAAAGGCACTATTCCTGTGATGAGGACGACACTCAAATTTTCTTTCCTCATGGAGCTTATACTCTACTGGAGAACCAGACAGTAACTAAACACGTAACTATATAACAAAATGCTAAATATTGGCGAGTGCAATGAGGAAAGGTAAAGTTAGTGAAAAAGAATAGCAAGAGATGCTACTTTAGCTGAATGGTCAGGGGAGACAACTCCAAGAAAATGACACCGGAATGAGGTGATAGCATAAAGGCAGAGGTTTTGATATGAGAACAAGTTTGGTATGTTCACATCAATGTGGCTCTAGCAGAAGTGATAGGCTGTGAGGTTGGAAGGGTGGCAAAAGGCAGATGCTGTAGGGCCTTGTATGTAATTCATGGCAAGACATTAAGGCTGTACTCTAAATGTGCTTGGGAGCCACTGCAGGATTTACGGGGTGACAGTAATGACATCCAATTTTAAAGTTTTATAAAATCTCTCTGGTTTCTGGGTAGGATATAGGTTGAATGGCTCAAGTAGAAGCTGAGTGATTGGGTAGAAGTTCATCAGAGCTTGTCTTTCGGTAGTAGCAATGGAGTTGGATTGGGGCTGGATAGATTTGGCCCATATTTTGAAGTTTAATACACTGAATTGGAGACTGATGAGAAGAGAACTTCAATACAAACAAGGTAGGAACTAATATTAAAAGTTTTCTCCAAATAGAGAGAGTGAGAACTTGACTTGAAAAATACATCATTTGTTAGTTTTTAAACAGAAAGACTATTAGTAGTGACCTTTGAGTGAGGTGCAAGTAGAGTATTAAGGAATAAGCTGAACAGCAGAAAAGTGAAGGAGGCAGAGGGCGTGAGGAAGTAAGCCAGCAAACCCAAGATGGCTCCTGTGAAAGTCCAAGGTCTTCATGTGACCATGAAACTCAGGTACAGATCTGAATACAGAGGGAAATGAACTTCTCATCTTCTAAACTCTTTAAGTAATATTTATTTATTTTCATCTGCCTCTGTAAAGCAGAAACTCTACTCTTAATATCCAAACAGGGGAACCATAATTTTTAAAATGTAAATCACAAATCAGAGTTAGGCTTTGTTATCTTTGGAGGCATTCATCTCAGTCCTTCCCCATGTCTTAGAAATGACTGTTCCAAATTAATCATACACTCCAGAGAGCAGAAGATTCATGTAGAAGACTGATGAATAAGTTAAATAGCTCCTTAGACTTTGTGATAATTTTCACAAAGAAACTGAAACAAGATGCTTAACAGGAATTTTGTTGTTTTGATCATTTCAAAGGAATCTGTGTTTTCCTTTTGGGTTAAACAGCCCCCAGGGACTTTATCAACATATTTCAAAGCAGTTGAGTGATTTGCTATGATTGGTAGAAACAGAAACAAGAGGACTTTTCAGTTATGTAAATAGAATCACTGGAGAATAAGCAATATTATAATAAAGAGACTGGAGCTAAATTTGGTGAGAAGTATTCACAGACCTCAGCAAAAAGATTTTGTCTTCCTTTTCACATCCTTTTTGCCCTGGGCAGATAAGTAATTAGCACCTACTGTATGTTGAGGTCTGTGTGGTTCAGACAGAATCGTGGTCCCTGGTATCAACAAGGGAAGAGTAAGTTGAGTGAGCAAGATAAACACAGAAGAAATAATGATAAATAACTAAGGTAATAATATACAATCAAAGTCTAAACCAGGTGCCACAAAATATGTTAAAGAATATTCTAATCACATGGAATTGTTCCCTGAGTACACTAGGCCTTTTTCAGAATTATAAAAAGTCAATTAAGGCTTTCATATTAACTAACAGTCATAAGTCTACAGATTCCATGCCTTCACACCTCATCTTTTTATATTTAGAGAATTGAATTCAAACACCTTAGCTTGACATCCAAGATGTATTGCTGAAGCTTTTTTGTGGGGAGTGTAAAAGATAGGAAACCCAACTCAAACTGACTTTGACAGAAGAAGAAAATCCATTAGCTATTATAAGCAGTCAGGGGGTGTGGGAGTGTTTAATTTCATGCTCAATTTATTTTCAAGAGCTACATTTTTCCCTAAGTAAAATTTGATGCACTGCCTTAAGCTTAAACTCTACGTATTGACTTCTGGCAGTTCCAGGCTCACAATCCTAGTAGCCAAAGAGCATGTGCCTGCTTCCCAAGAGGCCCAGGAGATGGTTCATTACATCTCTTGATTCTGATTGGATCGAATGCTCATTTATGAACCAGTGACTATAATCAGAAGAATGTGATGCTCTCATTGACCAGACCTTATTAACATAATTTCCCTTGGATCTTTGTTGCTGTCCTTGGGCAAGCAAAACATAAGAAAAATATAATCAAACCTAAGATTCCTCACAGACTCTGTACCCCAAACTTTCTCTCTTGCTGTTCCTTGTTCTGTCTAAGTATTCCAAACACAAGAAGTTAATTCCTATTCCCTAAGACTCCCAGATTCAAGATTATGAGATTGTGACTGTTCAATTCTCACTGCCTATGATGTCATTTCCTCATTTTAGAAAAACTTGGTCTTATCATTAAGAATCTAGCTTCTGCCTAATCCCAGCTGATGAAAGATCCTCCAATAAGTAAGATAAAGAACACACATCAAATACTGGGTATAGCAGCCTCGTCAATGAGAGAAATAGTCAGGGGGTTTTCATCTCCTCTCTATGAGTGGGGCCAGATTATTTGAGGAGGTACTAGGAGGGTATCCACGATAGTTCTTTAGGTGGCCCGTAGAATGGCATGGTGAATCAGAACAAGGGTGAGCAGTGTCTGTGTGGAGCCTTTCCATGGAGATACTGATTGGGAGTGTACTGCCTTAGCAGTGCAAACTAGGGTGAGCCAACAAGGCAAATCAAAGACTGAGTCTCGGGTAGATGAGTCAGGCTCTGAAGGGAGTATGTAAATGATAGGAGTGAGGATGTACAAATTCCAAGGCCCAGACAAAATGGATCTAGGAGAGAGTTGCTTCAACTGCTTTCCATTGAAGAATGTGTATGTGCTATGAGTTTATTCTCCAGGTCTAAATGACCCTTGAACAGCTTTTGCTGGAATGTTAAAAGCAGTGTTACATTGCAAGCAGATTCTGAGATATTTGGAAATAGAAAGTAATATGACTAATAAGCATCATTATAATTGCAACTTAAAGTTTAAGGCTTGAGCTCTTTATTCTAGATTTAAGTCATTTTATATCCCATAGAAATGAAAACAAGATAATTTCCATAGACTTCAGGAGGATGAGATATTGGTTCTACTTTCTAGTGACTCAAATATTGCCAAAATCACCTTGCACTGGGAGCGCATGTGGCTCTTTATGGCCATGCACAGCAAGCATATGGCCCAGGAGTGCTTTCCTCCCCACAAGTTATATTTCCCGTACACTCGGAGCCCAGCACAGTCACAGCTGTAATTGGCAGGCAGTGTGTACCGTACGGCTGGTTGTTTGCTTGTCCTTGTAAAATTGAGCATGACAAGCCAATGAGGGGTGGAGCTATGCCTGTTGTAAACACATTTAGAATTCAAGAAAAGCAAAGTGTAGATCTGAGAATTTGATTTGTGAAGCTCATAACCATTCATTTCTTAACCATAGTTCGTTAAATTTAACGGTTGTGTGGCTCTGAATTCACAGATGACAACTGCAACATATTTTGGGCAATAAATTGCTAGCTGCTTTAAGAAAGGAGACTGATTTAACAGCATATTGTGGAATAGTAATAGAAGCTGTAAAATATACCTCCAAGGGTTTATTTTAAAGGTTTGGATTGCAACAATAAACATTCTGTTAATCCTTCACTATGGAAGCAAGTCCACTTTCAGAGGCATTCATTTACTTGTAATAAAAAATGATTTGTGATACATGATATTGATTTACATTTATACTTTCTCTCCATTGCAGGGACATAATGCTCTTTGGTTGTTCTTGTGGAAAGTGCTTTACAATTATCTAATGTCTGAAACAAAAATATTGCCTGTATTTAAAAAATAAATAAAGTTTCTGAAAGTTGGAGCAGGGCCTGGATTGAATCTGAGTTACGGAGTCCAAGTATGTACATTTTGATGACAATTATTGCATCTTCTTTCATTTGATTTTATTTCTATTAGTATTGAGTATCCTTTTGGCTCCCTTTAGGACCCTTTACTCTACCCAGAGGTGTGCAGATAAATCAGCTCAGTTCATCAGCTAAGAACTTCAGGGAATAATAGTACTCTAGTGAAGATATAAGTAGTGATTTCAAGCTAACAGTCACAACATCTGTTAACCACTAGATAAAATAAGAGTTGGCAAGGGTCAGTGAGTCTTAGCTAATTCTTTCCTAGTAAGTGGGTTAAACAATGAATGCTACACTCAGGATCACAATAAACTTTCTCATGTGGTATTTGCATAATTATGTCATTGGCCTTGAATTGAGAATCTTACTTTCAGAGGTGCTTCAAAAGGCAATTGTTTCATTTTATTTCTGGAACCCGAGACTTCCAAAAACACAGCCTGGCCCACCTGTTGTCTGTCACTTTATGCTGTAGGATTTCTCCAAGATTCATATCTAAGTGTATGACAAAGGAATCCAAATAAGAGATCATTTGCACTGTGGGTATGAATAGTGAGCCACAAACTCAACATTACAAAAAGTAAAATATTTCTTTATTTTTCAGTTAATTTAATTCTGACTTTGTAATATACTGCATTTTGCTGTATATTAGCCTCAGCTTTCTATGGGGCTCTCCCCACTGTAGTTTTGCTAACATTATAGGAGTCACATGGATACCCTGACCCATAAAGCATCTGTCCCTACATTATCCCAGACCATGTCATCAGTACATTGATTAGTGACTTTGATTTGACACTGGGTACATAAGAAACTATGTCAAATCAGAGAGTCCTGGGACTTGATTTCTCCTGAATTCTATTCCTTTTAATACTGCTAGGGACTAATTTGCAGATTCTAAGGAACATACCTTTTCCCACCCTCCAGCCTAGATGGTTGAAACACACCTTGAAAAATCTTCCTCTTTCTACCTATTTCCATTAGAAGCATGTACATAGACTTCTCATTCTTCTTCCAGTAACTCTTGGGAAATCTATTTCTATCTTGGGGGAATTCCTCTCTTTTCATACATTTCTTACAAGTACTTCATCTCCTTATACCCCATTACTCTCAGTGAGCTTTTGCTTTTGGAAACAAATGCCAAAAGGAGAAGTTTCTCTAGGCAATCTTTGTTTCTTTCCCTGAAGGGAAAGAAAGAATAGAAAAATATATGGTGGAAATTATAAATGACTATCACCAAAACCAAAAATCATCCCAGTGTAGACATATACATACTTCCTCAAAGGCATATGCCTGAATGATTCATTTCTGCACTGGGCAAAAAGCCAAAACACTAGACAGAAGGACCAGCAAATCTTATGCATTGGGTACTTTATGAAATTTGTCATCGTGTCTGAGATAAAAGAGAAACTGCATTAAATTTGTTGAGAGAATGAAGAGAGTATCAGCTTCTCAGAAATCTTCCAAGGTACCGATAAATGTCATGCTTCCACTTCCAAATTATGCTATATTTACCTTATGATTATATAGAATTCAATGATTTTATGCTCATCTTTAATCCATTAGCATTACCCAAATTCTCTGTATTTTAATGGCTTTTATGCAGGTTCATATTTCTAAGTAAAAACAACAGAACTAATGGCCCTTTCCTTGACCTTTATCTAGATGCATAGGTCATGGGCGACTACTCTTTTTGAATCTCTCTCCTCCCTTAGATTCCATAGAAGCATTCTTTCATGGTTCTCCTGCTTTTCTGATCATTCCTTCTTCAAACCCTTTAAAAGATATTTTCCTTTTTCCACATCTGAATACCTATCCCTGTACAGTTCCAGACTTCCATTCTTGGTCCTCTGTTCTCTTACAGAATGATCTCATTCATTTTCAGAATTTTCTCACATCAACCATCTGCATGACTCTTACTGCCCAGCCCTCAGAGTTTTGAACTCTTTATCCAAATACATGTTAAATACCTCCATAAACATGCTTTATAGCACCTTAAATCCCATGCTTTCAAAGCAGATCGTCTACATTTATATCCTGTTAACCTATACCTCTCCTTGTGGTTCCTTTGTCATCCACAAAGTTGAAATTCCCATCCCTGCCAGCCAACTGAGAGACACAAAAACAAATACCTATTCTAAGTAGTTGTGACACCTGCTCCATCTTTACCTCCAATCTCCTTGTTATTACTTGCCTTCAACAGATTCAGATTTCAGGTTTGACAATATTGTTTGCTTTGTTTGAAATCTTTCATCTTTAATCTTTTTGCTCCTTGGACTTCAACTTCCCTTTCAGTACTGACTCTGTTCTCTCTCTCTCTCTCTCTCTCTCTCTCTCTCTCTCTCTCTCTCTCTCTCTCTCTCTCTCTCTCTCTCTCCCCACCCCCCCCACCCCCCCTCCCAAGCAATCTTGGAAGAAAACTTTCTGGACCAGTCAGGCTAACTTTCTAGATTGCCCTTGACCAGTGACAGATAAGTTAGCCTTGACTCCTCACTTTCCTTGACTTTTTCATGTGGAGTTAACCACTAAGCCAACATTGACTCTATACAGTGATGTGCACTCCTTCCAGCTTGCTGTGATTGCCTTCATTTAAGCCTCATCCCCTCTTCCATTACATGTTCATACAGTTTCCACCTGGTCTTCACTCTACCCTGGTAACTTAGAATAATTGTTTAAAACACAATGCTGATCATTCCTTTGCTTAAAATCCATCAGCAAATATTTTTAACTGTGATATCTCATTAGAAAAAAATCCATGAAACATTTCAAATATCTAGAATTTGGCTTCAACTCCAGAAATGGTAATTCCATGGTTCTGTGATAGGGCTCTGACATCAGTGTGCTGGAAAACTCCTTGGGTGACTGATCTGCAGACTCCTTAGCATAGTCCCCAAGTCCACTCACATTTCTATCTTATCTCCTGCTCCATGAAAGCTGGAGGGTATGTCTTACATTTCTGAATCCTAAAATCTACTACAGTGCTTGATGTTCATTGGACAACTGCAGGATGGCAATAAGTATTATCAAAGAGTCAGGGCTGTTTTTGAAGTCATAAGGACACTGGAAATACAGTTGAAAAAAATTTCTTTGTAATTGTTCACACTATAATTCAGTGTCTTTTTCTTAATTCCATGTTCACTGCTATTTCTGTACAGTACTAGACAAAATAATTTCTCACCTTACTTGATATTTACACCTTAAGTATTTATAGACTCTTTTATGTCCTCACTTAGTCATCACTTAACTAAGCAATATGCATTTTGCTTCCACATTATTAATTTAGAAATCTATTCCTCTAAGGTGATAACTTTTGATGAATTATTCCATTCTCTCTTAAATGGTAGTTTTTCTGCATTAAATCACTAGATGATAAGCCCATTGAGGATGGCAATTATGATTTGCAATTATGACATCAGTTTCATTGCTAACTCTCCCATGTTTGACACAGACCTGGACATAGATATAGAGAGAGGCAAGATGAGTGGATTTACTAAGACTATGGGGACAGTTATTTATGATTCCATGTCCTGTTATTTTTTGTGTGTCTCGTAATCCATGCCTAAGATGCTTATTAATGTTACCTATGAGTGTTTTAACTATCAGTATTTCTCTCACTGAACTGTAAATAAGCTTATTCAAGATGCATTATTTTTTTAAAAAAAAAAGAAGAGGAAAAGTAGAAAATGGAATATTTTGTATTACTTTATGTCTCTGGAAAAGGATTGCTCACATCATATAACTTGATGAGAATTTGCCAAAACTCAAATGATGCTTCTATCAAACAGTGTAAATTATCATTCTGAATCTGTATTACAGAAGTTGTATTTGGCTACAATCCAATGAAATGTACCAAATGCAATTTCTAAAGCATTCAGAACTGTATCCTTCATTTTGTGCATTCCCGTGTAGTAGCTGGAAAAATACTCATTAACTTTCTATTACTAAGTGAAATAATTCAGGACCCACATCAATAAATCCTTGATAATCCATAGACACCCTCTCCACTGACAGGCCCCTCAAGTGTTCAGTTCTTTTCTAACCATGTATAAGTGAAAAAGGATCTTTGCTAGTAGAGGAGTAACCCTTGCGCCCAAGAACTCTGAAAACTGTTGTACCCACATTTCAGACAGAGAACAAACACTGTGATCAGTTCTTAGGTTAAACATATTAGGAAGACAAAAGACTGTGCCAGTGGAGGATTGCGTGAAGGCTAGGGTAGGCTTTGATAGTTAAGGATCATGGGAGAAGCATGTGCATCCAAAGAGAAAGAAAAGATTGTAGAGAGAAGAGTACGGTGAATATTAAAAGCAGCAGGAATAACAAGCCATGGAAATCACAGGCTTGTTATAATTGTTGGGATGGAAGCCATGGGATGAGAGAAGAGAGAATAGTTACGTTGTCAGATAGTGGGAAGCGGGAGACATTAGCACACACCTCAGAGCCCCCTGGAGCCAGCTGTGTGCACTCATTAGCACAGTTAGTGTAGCTCTGCCATCTGGAGTGGCCATCACTGTGCCTACAGGACCGCCTTAACAAGCACATCATCTTCCTGTGGCCCACACTACCTACTTCATCTGCAGCCAGAACTGCAGGAAGAACATAGTAAATAATTCACAATCAGACGGAGGTCCCAAATTCCAGGCAATATGACATTTTGTTTTCTTTCTTTGGGAGGAAGATATGTTACACATATTTAATGATTTCTAATTTTAAAAATATTTGACATAGACCTTCAAATAAGGGGAATGAAAGAAATGCATAAGATTTCTAATGCAACTGGGATACAACAGTGAGCCCAAGCTATAATAAATGAAGATGGAAAGCAGATGGATGTGAAAGGACAGTGAAGTCAAATTTTGACTTGTTCACAGCCCACATGGGGTATTTCATCTCTACTTTTAATACTTATGATTTCATCTCCAGACCAATTTGATTTTTAACCCCAAGTACAATTTCCCAAACCATTACAGCAAGTCTTCCCCTAAAGTAGGATAAATAATTGGCTCTTTCTCAATATCAATTAAAGTTGCATTTCTCTCAGAAGAACATATTGATCTAATCTTCTGTGATGTGATCTTGCTCAGAAAATGTAACTTTTGACCTCTGGCTCCTCACATATTTCCCTGAGTGCCAGCCTCAAGATTTCTATTTTAGTTTAATCCTTTCACACTGATGATAAGATGCCCCTATCATTTACTTGCTGTATACAGCCTCTGCTATTTGTTACACAAAGGTAACAAATAAAGCTTGCACTCAAATACATGAGTATTTACGCTAATTCCTTTCAAGCCAATACATTAATAATAAAATGCACAAAAAGCACTAAAGAGTGTTGATAATGAGCACTAGGGTTACGTGACCATTAATTTCATCATTCTGTATTTTTTCCTGTTTTTTTATAACAATATTGCAAGCCATTTAATCCCCCAACACCCATTAACCTTTTTTTGGTTGCAAAGGATGCTTCTGTCACTCAGGATGTGAGACTGAAAAGGAATTTTAACTGTTGAACCCTTGTAGCTTCTTTAATGAACCTGGCTGATCTTTAACCCAAGAAATTGGTGGTCCATCTGTTCAAGAGGAGCTTGACTCCTGCAAATGGTTGACTTGCGTCACAGAAGGCATTTTAACACACATCCTCCATCTGGTCACTTCTGCTTGCTAATCTAAAAAGAGATTTGGGGATGTGGGGGAGAGTGACATTTCCAGTTAGCAGTAATTATTTCTAAAAGCTCTTAGCTTCTTCTCATGTTTCCTCCTTTTTCTGACACTTTCCCAAGGAGGACTTTTAGAAAGTGAGGTTATCAGTTGAGTCTTGAGACAATTATAAGAAAGATTCTATTGCTATATTTCCTTACTTAGGCAATCTTGGTTTTGCTTCTTGGTTGTATGTTACCCTCCCTACTCAATTGTTGTGGGTTCTAGCTCCAATTATTTGATCTTCCTAGGTGCATTGCTCATTATGGAAGTGCATGTGTTGAAACAGGGTAATCTGACTAAACCTGCACCTGAACCATCACCCAACCTCTCTAAGCTGTTTTAACTGTCCTAATGATTGATAAAGGTTGTTCATGTAAATCCCTGATGTATCTGGCAGTTTTGACTACATGGATAAATGGTTGGATTCCTTACTTCACGAACATGAACATTTGGAAGCTCATTCAATCATATGTAGATGAAGGATTTTCATCGACACTTGTTTTGTTAACCTAAATCAAGACAGACTCTTTCAAAATGTGGTATATTTCATAGTGGATTTTTTTTTCAGTCATTAAAAAGAAGGATATCCCAATATTTGCAAAAACATGGATGAGCCTGGAGGGCATTTGGCTACATTAAATAAATCAGACGCAAAAAGACAAATCCCACAAGATCTCACTTATATGTAGAATCTAAAATAGTAAATCTCATAGAAGCAGAGTAGAATGATGACTGCCAGGGAATGAAGAAGGAGGGAGATGGAGAGTTACTGCAGAATATAAAGTTTCATTATGCAAGGCGAAGAAGTTGTGGAGATCTAGTGTGTAATATGATGACTATAGGTAACAGTACTATATCATAAACTTTGAACTTCTGGAGAGATCTTAAGTGTTTTTACCAGAGAGAAAGAACAGTAGCTATGTGAGGTTGTGAGGTAATAGATATGATGTTTACTAGTTTGTAGTGATCATTCCCAAATATACACATACATCAAAATATCAAGTTGTACAAACTTACATGTATACAATTTCCACTTGTAAATTATTTTTCAGTAAAATTGGAGAGGAAGGGAAAGGGAAGGGGGGAGAAAGACAGACAGAGAGAGAGAGAGAGAGAGAGAGAGAGAGAGAGAGAGAGAGAGAGAGAGAGAGAAACTTTTCCCTTAGTGTTCTTGTCTAAAAATGGATGGGGGAAGTTGAAGAGACTAGTCTAGGATGAAGTTGAATAGACTAGTCTGGGATTATTTATATATATTCATGCCTATAACTGATGACTTCTTTAGACTCCTTGCCACTAAGGTCCTCTCTGGATAGGTAAAGCCTATTTTGAAGCTGGGAGAAATTTAGGCATTGTCTAACTATCTCAACAGTCTGGAGACCATAGTAAGTGCAAGTCAAGGTAAGATTTTTTTTTCTGCTACATGCAATCTCTCCTGAGACTCGCTGGAGAAAAATAGAACTCCAAATTCCAGTTTCAGTTCAGTGGCAGTTAATGATGAATTCTACAACAAATACCTGACTTACCACACACTATTAAGTATTGACGTGCCCAAGCCATGGATCACCACTGTATAATCAATGCTAAATTTCTAAACAAAAATAGCCCTTTCTACTCTATGTTGTCTTTGCAAATCTGAACACTGTGACAGTTAAAAGGGAATTTGTGTGAAATATCTTCTTAGA
The DNA here is from genome assembly GCA_004363575.1 of Solenodon paradoxus. Classification (NCBI taxonomy): domain Eukaryota; kingdom Metazoa; phylum Chordata; class Mammalia; order Eulipotyphla; family Solenodontidae; genus Solenodon; species Solenodon paradoxus. The sequence continues at coordinate 746,098 of RJWH01000299.1, forward strand.
TCAGAGCTCAGAAAACCTGACTGTGTAAGGTTCCAAGGTGCTAAAAATATACTACACCCAGGGATAATGTCTCCCAACCTCACAGAGTAGTGTTACAAAGCTCAAGACCAAATTAGACGATTTTGCCTTTCAGATGTCTTGTGTAGCTATGAGCATTCTTCTGTAACCCAGAATATACATACACTAGGTGTTGGGGAAAAGCATCAGCCTATTTTCAAATGCCATCTAAAAGGTGTCTCAGAATAAAAGGTGGCTCATTTTTCATTCCACGTGGTAGTGGTCCACTGCACAGAACAGATGTGTCACCATTGCTTTATTTATCACAAAGATATTAGATGAACCCATAGAGACTTGGGTCACTGTCATGATTCTATCATTTAAAATTTTGGTACTCATGAGCAAGTTTCAGATTAAGAATGAAGAGTCATGTATTAAAGGATATGAAGGAATGTGGATTGATCAAGATTAGTGAGGGTAAGTGTGGTAAGCAGAATAATGGCTTTTAGAGATGTTCAAAGCCTAATTCTCAGAAACCCTGAAATGTTCATTTACAGGTATGATTAAATTAAGGGTCTGAAGATGGAGAGATTATTTTAAATTATTCAAGTGGGCTCAATTAAAATACTTAGATTCTTAAAATCAGAGACCTTTTCCTGACTGAATTCAGAGTTAGGCAAGAATGGTCAATGAGATGCAGCATTGCTTTAGAGCTTCCAAAAAGGAAAAGCACACAGTCAACACCTTAATTTTATCCCCATGAGACCTAATCAGACTTCTAATTTATAGAACTGTATGATTATAGATTTATCTTTTTTAAAAAAAACCACTAAGTCTGTGATCATTGTTATTACAGTGATAGAAAACTAATAAAGTAGGCATTTCTGGTAGAGGCAATGGAATACCTACTGTCAGAGTCAGTTAGTGCAGCATGTATTTATTGAATGCCTACTATTTACTTACAAGGCCCTTTTATACAAAGGTGAGGTGATGTTGCTGGTTATTGTCTATATAAAAGCAACTCCAAAATGCGTTAAGTATGGTACAACTTGTAGAATATGGTTAGTACCCCAAGAAGTAAACTGAATTGAGGGAAATGATTGCCTCTACTTTGGACATGACTTAGTTTATTTTTATTTTTTTAATAGTAATTTTATTATTCCTTTTGTTTATAATGCTGTATTCATTTTAGGCTATTGAAATTACATCTCACTCAATGAGCATTTTACATCACATTCGCCACCATTGACGTGACTTAATTTTAATGCTGACTTTGAAGGAATAGAGGTTTTCTAGGAAGGGTGCATATGAAGAGTGTATTTGGTGAAGACAAAACAGAGTCCATTAGCCAAGAGGTTCAATTCAAGGAAGAAAATAATCCAATCAGGTCTGGTTGGCCTAGAAATGAGATCAGTGTTTCCCAAATGATGAAGTCTGCACCAGTATTTTCTAATGAATGAAGAAAACAAGATAATGTAGTGAATATTTTCATAAAGCTAATCTCATTCCGTTTAAATTATTTCCTTTTATCCTGAGATTGTGTTTCTAGCTTTTTTTTTTTTTTTTTTTTGGTATTAAAATCACCTTTTAGCAAAATTCTGGTAGGGTAGTTGTTGCTGTCCTGTTGTTGAAATGTTCTTACGTGGATAAATAAAAAGTTGGCAGACTATGTTGGTTTTCTCTGTGTGTGTGTGTGTGTGTGTGTGTGTGTGTGTGTGTGTGTGTGTGTGTATGGTGGGATGGAGAGTGATTCCAGATCCATGAAATGTAGAAGTTTGGAAGACAGAGTGTAGCAAAGGCTGGACTGAGGCGAAAGACATAGTGATGTCCTATTGGATAGGTAGGGGGAGAGAGATTTATACACTGCTGACTGCCATACTAGGAGTTTTGTCTTTAGTCAAGTGATAATAGAGACTTGATGAATGTATTTGAAAATTCATTCAATGACATTCAATGCTGTGTTCTAGTTACTGTGTAAGATATGGAGAAACTATGTGTTATAAAATGAGAATGAGATTGTAACCTACCTTACCTGACTAGAGTGGTGGTGAGTAATAATATTTTTTTTTAATTAACCTACGTTTTTAGTATGGGAGGTGGTATCAAAAGTGTCCCTGGAAGAATGACAGAAAACTCTAAAATAGTGGTTCTAAATCGAAGCTGATACTCCGTCCTCAAATAAGAGGAATATTTGGCAGTGCCTGGAAACATTTTTGATTGTCATCACTGGTGACAGAGTGCTACTGGCATCTGGTGTGTAGAGGTCATCTTACAATGCACAGGACAACCCCCCACAACAACTAAACTATCAGTTTTCAAATGTCAATAGGGCCAAGATTGTGAGAGTCACTAATCTATAAGAAATTAGTTCCAAGAAAATAAAACAATAAGGAATTGATTTGCAGTCCGGAGCAGGGAATTACAAGATCAATACAATGTTGGAGGAAGGAAAGCAATGAAAATTTATTGATAACTTTTTATATGTTGGGCATTCTCAGATACAGTAAATCCTATTTAACCATCACAGTAATCCTGGGTGTTTGTTATTGTTATCTCCTTCTTAAGGATGAGGGAACTCAGGTAAGAAAATATTATGACTGGTCTACAATCAGTTAATGACCAAGATCTGATGTGAACTAACCTTGTTTCATTTAATCACTAAGTTATCTATCATTTCATTGGTGTCCATTTTCAAAACCACTATCTTCGTTCAAAGCCATCACTATCTGTTGTCTGTGTTACTGAATGCAGCATCCTCTCACTAGCTTTCTCTCATCTCTTCTCCTGACTAGTCAGAGGACACTTTCTAAAGAGTGCTTCTGACCTTATCTCTTTCCTGTTTAGACCCCTGTGGTGAGGCACTGTCAGCTACCCTACTTCACTATAATTGTGTTTATTTTCCTCATTCACATTCTCTCCAACACACACACACACACACACACACACACACACCCTCACTAACTCTTACCCCAGTTCTTTCAGAGCTCATTTCTAGAGGGAGTTTCTCTAATCACCAGGGCTGAGGTAGGTTCCTTCACATGTGTTCTTCTGGCACCTATGCATATCCCATCATTACCTGTGCCAACCTCGCATTAGTGGTTTGCTTATTGATCTGCTCTTCCACTAAAATGTAAACAACTTGAAAGCAAGGAGAATGTGATCCTAGTAAATATCACCAGTACCAGGCACATAGTAGGCGCCAAATGATATGTGTAGAGTGAATGACTCTCCACCTTCACTCTGTATGAAAATTAAATAGAGTTCGTATTCTCCATACACAGGAGGATCAGGTTAAATATTATTTTGTTTGCCTATGCACAAAGTGATGAGGATTTTAAGTGAGGGTTGGACGATAAAGAAGGAATGAGAAGATGTAAAGTACACAAAAATATAAACAAAAACAAGTCTATAAGACATTTTGACGAACTGGCAATGTGGGAGGATAGAGAGTGGTTACTGAAAAGGACTCTTAAGTGAATAAGCGTGTAAGACCAGGATACTAAGGTTGTCATAAATAAGAATATAGAACCATGCTTCTGTACTGCAAATTCACAGTAAATGTCAAATTAATAAACTTGAATGTTTCTCTTTAAATTTGAGAACCTCATAAATAAAGCATAAATGGTATTTAAAGCCATAGGAATAAATGAGGTTCCCTAGGGAGAATGCCTAGCAAGGAAGAGAAAGCCTAGCACCAAGCAGATGAAACACCAACAATTACAGGCCATTAAAGGAGGAGCCTGAGAAGGGGATGGAAAAGCACAAGCAGAAAGGGAAGAGAAAACCGGAAGAGTGTGAGCATGCTATCAAGGCCAGGAGAGGTGTTTGAAGAGAGTAGTGGTCCACTCAGAGCAGTGCTGCGGAGGGCCTGAAGATTAAATACAGAGAAGCGACCATTTCACAGAGCTTTCTTCTCCGTCCTGGTGAACAGAAGTACCAGGAGTGCTAGCAGACACTGAGAGTAGCAGAGATGAATGCTGAAGGGGCAGTGACTTGGTTTTTTGAGGCCCTTGTTGCACCTGGTCATGGAATTGTGACCTTAAAAAGTGTTTCTATTGCTTCTGTCACCTTGACTTTGTTTCCCTCAGCAAGGAAAGGCAGTCCAGCTAGTGAAAAACAACCACAAGATCATAATTTGGCTTCACAAAGGCAGAAATTTGGAACATTATTGGGTCAGATGCATTTTGATGGGACATCTGTTGTCCTCTCCCTCAGAAATATAACATTTTCTTTTCCCATTAACCCCAAGCCCTGAAGTCATTTCTCAGTTCTTTCTAGGACAACCAGAAGTTTTAGCTGAGAAATGATGTGTGAGAGAAGTTCAGCAGCAGTAATGAGGGCTCTTGACAAAGACAAAAATAGTCCCCCCCATTGATGTGGGGGGGCCCCACATCCATCCTTCATATTGCATCTCTATTTATCTACAGAGATGATTTCTGAAGAAAAAAGACGTGTTTTTTATATGATAAGCAGGAAATGATTTGGGGGACAAGAAGTGTTTTATCATGGAGTTCTCTAAAAGGACAAGTCCTCTTCCTTCCCTTTACCAGAAGCAGAGCTGTTGTTATAAAAGCAGGCTCCATACAGATGTTGATTCACAATTATGCATACCTTAAACCCATTAAGGGTATAATACAATATTACTTTAATAAAATTTTTTCAAAAAGAAAAGAAAAATGTAACTGTGAATTGATGTTAGATTTATTGTTATCACTTCAAAATATATTTATATCAGAAATAAAAACAAAAAATAAAGCAGTTTCTAGAGAAATGAAATACATTTTAGCCTTGTGAAAAGGTATCTGCCTTGAGAATATCACTTAAATTTCAAATTTAGGATTTCTGGATTAGATGCATTTGCTAAAACCTGACAGTTTGTCCATTTGGAATTTATGCCAGATAGATACTGCTTCATCTCATCCTGAATTCATTCTCTGTATCTCTCCCTGCTCCACCCCAAGTAAATCCCCAAGTCATTTTTGCTTTTAAAAAAGTTCCATTTTCTTCTTTGATTTGATTTGGCCCAACTGAGTAATAAGGAAATCATTCCCACTCACCCCTGTAAAAATACTTGAATCTCCATAGTCACACCTTTTTAGCCTCATTTTTTTTCTGGCTTTGTTATTGGTCACTGAAGAGAAAGATCTCATATTGAATAAGTCTCATCAAATGATATCAGCCCAAAGCAGCTCTAGGCTCATTACCTTGAGAGGCAAACTCTGGACCTCCTCTCCAATGCTTACACTGTCAGTTCCCATTTCTGGAACCACTTCCTAGAATCTTGTGCTCATCTAGGATCTGCCTCCTCGGAAATCCAATCTTGTTTCCAGTCAACTTATCTGCATCTTTTCCTGCTTGTTTGGAGTAGAGCATGAAGAAGGATTCTAATTTTCCAAGGGTTTTCTTCAAGGTGAATTTGATCTGATTGACTTCAGTAGGATACTGAATACTGTGTAAGTCACCACATCCCCTCCAATTTGGTGTCACAAGCCCCTAGAGATGCTCCTGTGATGAGGAGATTTAATTCAGTCATTTGCATCCTTCCAACCAGTAGCTGTTTCCTACCACACTTCAAAGGTTTCCATAATTTTTGCTTTCTGCTTCAGCAAATTTATTTGAAGTCTTGGAACAAGAAAATAACTCTGTCTTCCTGGGTCAGCCTCCTGCCTTCACTGGGCCTCCTTCCAAATGGGACATTACAAATAGAAAATGCACAACAGTCAAGCACCTCTTCCATGTAGAACAGACAGACACTTTCCTTTCTCTCTCAGCTTATGTGAAAATCTTTGCACACTGAAATTTAAAAGTTGGCCGCCTGTAAGTCTGCTGTGAGCTAAACATCTTAAAAATGATTTTACACACATAAATTGCTAAGGAGGATAATTTTGGTTGCGTATTAACAAACTAATTTTTTGTTTGTTTGAGGCTGGTTCTTGAAACATGTTTTCTTTAACTTTCTGAACCAGGGTGTACTTAATGTGTCTTCAGTGGATGCATGCTGTTTGTAGTGTGACTGAAAGAAATATCCTCGGGAAAGAACCATGAAATTCGATTTAACACCTCATTTGTAGTTTTATTTAACTGTAAATTTCCAACAGAAATACATGAATCCAAAACAAAATATTTAATCTGCGCCTTTGGATCCGTAAACTAATTTATATTTAAAATTCCCTTGATTTGTAGCCAAGATTCATTGCCAGCTACTTATCAGCCACACACTGTATAGTGAAGGTTCATAAGGCACTAGATAACAAATGTAACTTTGTGGGGGGGAGACAAAAGTGACTCAAAAGAAAAATCAATTAATAAAACTAATAATTGACAGTAAGACTACTCTCTTAATGAATGTGTCCCTCACTATAATAGAAATGATAATGTAATTTTCTTTCAGTGTAGTACAAATTGTTACTGTTCCCAGGTTCAGTGTAGCTATAGAGGATTCTATAGAGATTTAATAACCTACCATAAATTCTCTGATCCTCTAGAGACTGTACAATGGATTTATGAAATAGCTTGCATTGGAATTGGAGTCTTGAATTCAGATCTTAATTTCATATCCTGCTCACAGAAAGCCATGTAACCTTGGTCATTACTCCGAGTCTGAGGTTTCTTTTCTGTAAAATAAGGTTAATAATCTGTACCTACATTATGGGGTTGTTGAGAGGATTAAAGAAGAAAATGTAAGGTTTCTGGTGTATATGTTAACAAGAACCCAACAAATGGTGGCTAAGTAAGTATAATCTATGCCTGTTAATTTCCCTTCTTCCAGGTGGAACAAGTTTATTCATCTGTTAGTAATGGTGGTTACATTGGTTACTTCAAAATACTCAAGGGATATAGTGTATTTCTTTTTCATTAGTGTATCCCAGAGGTTGGAATCTGGACTTGAGAACATGAGAATTTAACAGATCTGAATAATCAACAGGAACATGGTTCTGAGGTGAACCTTCATGGCTGCCTCTTGAAAATAAAAGCAGTTTTTGTGCATATGTATGCTGTGTAAATAAGTCATGATTTTTCATGATGGTGACAGTAGACAGGTTTCTCCAAGTTTCAGCTGTCCAAAGAGTCTGTGTCTGCATATGATTCTCAGGTTTAGAAAACTCCCAGACAATACGTTGCTCTGTCAGTTCATTTCTCATAGCACAGGACATGAGAAGTAGGAGAATGGAATAGAGAACTCTTAAGTTCCAAAGGTCAGAAGGCTTTTGGAATGCATATCTGAACCACCCCTCTTTTTTTTTCATTTATACGAAGAGCATCTAATGAAAAGTTAATGACAACCAACTAAAGTTTCAAATATTTAGAAAAAAACATTTTCATTTCCTCTTAATATAAATATCAGTACAAGTTAGATTCAAATTATTCTAAGTCTGGAAAAGTGATATAACAGTGATTTTTCAGAAATACAAATTGCAACTGTGATGACATCCACAGTTAATTAATACTTAAATATAGAAATACTTAAATATAGAATTAATACTTAAATATAGAAAACTCATTCTGTATTTTAGTATTATTTAATCCTAAGTAGTATTTTATTCTGTATTTAAACTAAGAAATATGAAATCTAAAACCAATATTCCTATAATATTCTTTCCAGAATTTAATACAGCTTTCCTTTGCTAGTCTTGATTTCCTGTTTCATTTCAAACATTTGTTTCTTAGTTACATATGTGTATGAATACATGTATAGTTCTGTGTTGAATAAAATGAAACAGGAAAAGGAGCAAATGGAGAGTGCAAGTAAATAGAAACTTGTGTAATATCTGTATATCCACAATTTTTTTTTTTAAACTGTGGTGACCTTTTAAATTAAGCTTTCTATTTGTAAATATTTGCTGGAGAAAAATCTCTTCTTTAAGTGCTCCAATAAAGATCTCTGCCAAGGAGAAAGAGAGCTTGGCCATTCTTCCGTGTCTTCCTATGACAGAGAAGCAACACAGTGGATCTCTACTAATTAGCACACAAGAACTACCATGTACTACCTGCTGACTGTGAGTCAACCCTGGGAGGAGATTCACAGTCACCATTGTCCCTGCCTTCTGAGACCCTACAGGGTATATACTTACACAAAACAGCCAGACAAATGTCTGATAAAGTCATGTAGTCCTATGGAACTCTTAGAGCAGAATTTTTGAGTCAGGAAATACTGGGGAGAACTGGACTATACTTGACAGAATGAACTTGCAGAGAAAAGAGACATCTATGGTGAGTTGATAGTTAATAATAACTATATACGAAATAATAAAAGGACCTGTTGTGCCAGTTGGAAATGAATAAATAGCAAGTATAACTTAAAAATTAATGTGAAAGTCCACTTTCTGCACTTATCAAAGTGGGCAGCAGGCAATTATGGATCAGGAAAGATACTTTTTAGTCTTTATTGTATACAGACACTTTTCTGTATGCAATATATGTATGTATCAATATCTATCTATCTATATCTATATCTATATCTATATATATGTATGTAGCTTGTCCCTGCTTCAACCATATGAAGTGGATATTTTTAAGACATTCAAGCACAGTGAAGTAAACTGCTCCAAGCTGCATAGCTAACCTGTGATGGAATTAGTATTTGAACCCAAGCAGTTGTTTCCAGGGAATTCTTTCTGTTATCCTTTATAGTGCTCTGAAAGGAAAGTACAGAAAGGACCATTAAGTGTGATTTTTTATATCCTTAAACTCAGTTTAGTGTAAGTAAATTGGTCTTGGAGATGTAAGGAACCTTTATAAAAGTAATCTTACACAAGTGAAGTCTCAGTCTCCTGCCATATATAATGATATAAAATGAAGGTGCAGCTGTTTTTAACATCCTTCAATGATATGAACATGGTAATTATTGTTCCTTGGCACAAATAATCAGGATCGATTAAAATAGGGCTAGAGGATTCTCTTGACTAGTACTTTTTTTAGGGTATACTTTTTTCCAGGCTGCCCCACCCCACATACATAAACATTGACACACTGATTATATATATATATATATATATATATATATATATATATATATACATTGTTATATATTTTCTCAACCCAAATATGTGTTGGGGTGATGGAAACCCACAAGGTACATTGTTTTTCAGGGGTTTTTTTGGGTTTTATTTTTTTTGCCTTTTAACTGAAAGATAATGATGAAGAGATGAGATTAGAAAAGAAAAAATTACAACAACTCTGAGTAATCTGAGGATGTCTTTACACAACGGGGAAAGTTTTTCTGAATTTCTGTATTTCTCTATCTGGAGACCTTGATTATTTGTAATTCAACTTATTTCGAACAAAGCACTGTTCTGGCTTGGCACTGCCCTCCTGGAATTTACAGCTGAGAGGGGAGAGATATTACCAATAAATATGATAAATATGTGAGGTGTTAGATCATAGACCTGTAAAAAGTACAGTTAAGGCTGTTGGAAAGAGGTAACTGGTTTTGCTCTGGGGAGAGGACTAGAGGGTGGGGCAGGCTGTCAGGTGGTGGTATGATTGAGAAAAAAACAGTTCAAAACAGTTCATGGGCATGAAAGACTCTGCAGACAATGTGGGAAAGGACATTCTGTCCAAAGCGCACAGAGTTACATCACAGGTCACTTGAGAGACCAGAGAATGAGTGGAAGGAAAATAGTAGAAGAGCAGGCAGAAACAATCATTGGCCGAAAACCAAGAGGCTTTGATTACATGGCGAAGGGTTTTTTTGAGTTCTCCCACAGGCCATGCGAGGAATCATTGGCGTTTTAAGCAATAAAGTATCTCATCAGTTGTGTTTTAAGAAGGTCACACTGACCTCTGCTCACACAAAAGCAGCAAGATTACCAGCTCTGTTAAAACCTGTGAAGATGATTTGTTTCCTAGAGTAATGATAGACTAGAGGAGCATATCATTAAATATACATATATATGATTTTTAGCAGTGAGAAATTGTTCTAGATTTCTCTTTAAAGTTCTTTGTATAAGAAGTTACAGCTGTCCTTGATACTTCCTGTTTTTTCACTCACACACTTCATAAAGAATGAAATCCCTTCCAAAAATATTCTTATCTTCTAAACGGTATGAAAACCTCTCAAAATTTTCCAGAGCTCTCCTAGCTCTCTCACCAGGTTATATTTAGGTCAGCTATAGACCTTAACCTTTTCAATAAACTACACAATATGATGCAGTAATCAGAACATTTCTTAATAGATTTGAATGAGAATTGTATCCTGGCCTTGTGTACACACACACATACACACTCGATTGTATTCTGGAGTATTTTGGAAAACAGCTGTGAAGTTGGTCCAGAGATCAGATATTTTGTAATTTTGCTAGCAAAATAGGTTTTAAATAGTCTTTATTTCTTTGTGCTTAGAGAAAACATAGATTTTCGTTTCTTAGGAAATTTTTCTTTCTGTTTGAATCATGTTGGAATATTTCCATTGCTGTAAATCTTGCCTTGAATAGCTCCCCTTGGGTTCTACTTCTGAGCTATGGTTCAGTTTATAGGATCTGCATGTGGAGACTGACCTGCTGGGATGTAATGGTCTTAGGAACATGAACCCTCCTGTCCTTTCTGTCCCCCTTTCTCTCTGTAACTCCTGCTCCTGCAGAATGGTTTTGATTAGTGAGACCTTTGTCACACTCTCAAGATACTTTTAGTGCAGAATCAAGTTTGTTCACAAATGCCTATACTATATTTTTATTATTGTAGTATTAATAGTAATACTAGTTACGGTGTTGATGACAAAGTGTGAAACTTAGATGCTCTCCTAGACTCTGGCAACACAGCTACTCAAAAATTAACCTAAAGCTGGCAGTTGTATTTACAGTAAAGGTATTAGTAATTCTCAAAAATAAAAAAAGCAATCAGGGAAACTGCTGTATTGTTATCCTAGGGAAGAGGTAAGAAAAGAAAGACTCCATTTGAAGCACATCAGTCACCAAGGGGATATACTTTATAGCAACTTTGCCAGATAACGCTGTGCTCATTTTATGATATACTCTGCTCGTCAGCCACTTTTTCTCCGTAGCTATTGTTTTTACCACCTGACACCTCTTGCCTGTTTCTGTGGAGTAAAACCCTAATCCATTTTAACCCTTTTTCACCCTCCCTGAAGAGGTGGCTGCATGTGGAGGTTAAAACATGGGCTCTACCACTGACCTGCCTGAATTTGAATCCCAGCTTCACTAGTTATTAGCTATCTCCCTTAGGCAAGTTCCTTAAATTCCCTGTGCCTCAGTTTCCTAATCTGTAAAATCCTAGATAGGCCATGAGGTTTACAGTAGTTACAGCAACATTAGAGAGATATTAGCCAGCAACCTAGTGAGCAAGACAAAAATCAAATGATAAAGATGTGAAGGACTAAAAAACTAGCAAGACGAGGGCTGACTCTCAAGGATCTGACAGAGATCAGAACCACGGACAGCTCAATGCAAGCCAGGCAGTGACCTTTCCAGTAAGAAACAGTTGGTTTTCTGACTTACTACTACTGACAGCACTATTGTGCTTTCTATCATGCTGTTTCAACCCTAAATCTAAAATAAGAATCCAGGTCTTATTTTATAGATGTTTTGTAATAACCTTGCCCAAGAGAAACAACATTTCACATTCTTAGAGCTCACACCTTTTAAAATGAAGTTAGAGTTTGGCCTTCAGATTAATGACTCAGGGCAGAAGGCAGCCCACAGAAACTGTGCTGTAAGACACAAAAATATGCTCTTTTCTGCTGCTTTGCCACCTTTCTGTCTATTATGATAATAAGTTACAAAGGTTCCAACATTCTCAAACTAGATAGAGCTATCAACCTTCTTTTGTTGCATAATATGGAGAAGGAATGACTTGAGACCACTTGCTATTGCCCTAATCTTTGAAGCATTTTACAGAATTTTTTGTTGCTGTAACTTTTATTTGCATATTAAAGTAAATTCCTATGTGTAGGTTTCCCATATGTGCAGTTTCTCTGTTCCTCAGGTATATGTCAACACCCCCTGTCCTCCACCAAATCACCAAGTATTCTTTACCATTGTCCAGTGGGTTCCACCACCACTTGCCCTCCTCCATCCCACCATCCCACTCTCTATTGGTAACCTCAGTCCTACTGCAAAAAAAATTTTTTAACCCTGACTTTACTGACTAGATATGAAACTGCCCTTAGGCCCAGTGAATTTTGAAATGTGAATCTATACTGGATTTGATTTAAAATCACTTTGTTCCCATTTCTATTTTTGAAATAGTAATATTTATTATTTCTTTTGTTCACAATGATATATTTATTTTAGGATGCTAAAGTTGCATCTCAGTCTATATTTCACACCATACCCACCACTAGCGTTCCAGTGTCCTTTACCACTACTTTTCTTCTCTTTCTTTCCAAACCCCCATCCCCATAACCATAGTGTGGTATCTTATTATTTCATTGGGATTTGTATATTCATTTGTTTTGTTTCATTGTATTCCCATTTCTCTTTTCAGTTTAACTTTTCTTTTGCTATGCCTTACTAATAATATACATCATACTCCTCACTAGCCTTAAGGCAATTTATAAATTAAAGCAATAGAATACTGAGATCATTCCTCACCCTACAAATAATTATATCCCCTTGGTTGCCATACTAACATCTCAGCTGTTATTGACATTTCACACTAGGAAGTAATTCCAAAAATTATTTAGCCTTGGCCCAGAGGAATCCTCATTTCCTGATAACTAGTGTCTGACCAGGCTATAGGTGGAGGGGTTGACTGTATAAATGTGAATTATTATTGATTGGGGGTATATTCTGATTTATTCCACCTTCCATTATTCATTCATGATATCTGTGTCCCAAAGCCCTTATCATATGATACCTGAGTCCTCACAATGTGACTATTCCTGGTGGATGGCAATTCATCAGTCAAGAATCTATGACCTTTTGCACCATGTTTTATATTGTCCATCAATCTTAAAATAGGTCATGCTTGTCTCTTTCATTTTGATAAACAGCTCAATATTTTTGTTGACCAGTTTGATTTCTTTTCAGTTTTTTGGAATGCTCTTACCAATCTCAGCTGATCTGAAATTCTTGTCTTAATCTAGGAAAGCAATTATAATTTATAGTTATTTTAATTAATATTAATTTTTCTTACACTTTCTAGATTATTTACAAAGCTAATTTGGCCTTGAGATCCACATCTTGCGAGGAAACTAACTGGATTTCCAGCCAACAATCTCATTGGAATATATTTGGGTTATGTTTTATCCCCTTCAGATATGCATTCTCTATATAAAACTCAATAAATGTAAATTAAGAAACCTGACTAAGCAGAAATATTACAGTCAGCATTCAGTCCAGTGTTTAATGATTGAATGTTAGGCAAATGGAGTTGCAATAACTGATCTTCTTGCCAAAGAAAATTTCTATCAGCAGTAGTAATAGCTACCATTTATTGTGTGCTTACTATGTGCCAGGCAATTATGCTAAACACTGCACATGCAATATCTCATTTGATCCTGTCAGCAATCCTACAGTGTGTCTAGGTATTCCATACAAGAGAGAATAGTGAGATTAACCTAGCCAGAAGTCACATACCTAATAGAATGAGAATTTATACCTGCATTTGTTTCACTTAAAACCTGTTCCCATAAGCACTATGTTATGGACTCTATTGCCTCTACTTTTACTGATTGATATGCAGAGACCTAAGTAATGGTCACAGCTTTTTTTGACATATTCAAGACTCAGTAATTCTTGATGTAGTTGTAGCACTTTTAGAAAACCATCCTCTGCATTATAAAATATGCCACTAAGGTCAAACAACCAGCAGTAGGAACAGATGACATTTGCCAAAGGGAAAGGCATTCAATAAATATTTACTGAGGGCTTCTGGTGTGTAAGATATAAAAGTGGTTATTGCAAAGGATACAAGGATATTTGAATAATGTAATGAACTCATCTAGATACCTCATAGAATCTGATAATCTAGATAAAAATTGGTTTTGTATGAGGAAGAAACAAAGCAATCAAAATTGGTCAGAGCAAAATTGGGTATCTTCTGATTGTCTTCCTGCAGGTTTTCTTGTCTGGTAACTCCTCATGACTGAGGTATTCATAAATGAATGTGCACACTGTTCATTTCAGCATGCAAAGGGAGCAGGCTGAGGATGGGAAGGATGACCTCAACATAACAAACCATAGCTGGGCTCTCTAATTCTGAAGAATGGGAGGGTCACCCCATGATTCCTTCCTTGTTTCTGTGTAAGAGAAAGATGTTCCTGGATTCCCATGAGGTTTAGAAGATGGGGGTGAATACCCTCTTCTTTTCAGTGATGCAGTCGGTGCTGGGATGCTAACTGGGAATGTGAATTACCCATGTTCCTTTCTTCCTTAGCAATGACTCTCCACTAGGGATAATAAAATATAAGCTACAGAAAGGCAGTGATGGGGTCTTATGAACTTGGAAAATTAACAATGTTAATCAACTGCATAGATCTTAATTTTACTTAATTTATTGTCAATAAAAATACTACTGAGTTAAAAACATACTTGAACAGTACAGTTTAGAAAAGTACAAATAAGTCTTTGAGATCACCCGAGCATTCAATATGTGACCCAGACTTATTGAAAAATGTTAAGTCCTGTGGAGAGAGCCTTATTCAGTGCCATGGCTCATAGATATTTTAAAAGAAACTAAAGCCCTCCAGATAATTATAAATTCAAGTTCACCTCTTGTTAAGAAAGTTCTGTGCTTTACATAATACGTTCAAGAGACTAATGCCCAAGATGAAATGCTTCTATTTATCTGACCACTCTTTAAAAGGTTGTATTTTTAAGAATCAGGATTCAACTGGTCTATTAATTAAATTGGCCCAACATGTCTGAAATGTTTTTGGGTTGTTTTTGTTTTTGTTTTTGTTTTTGTATGTATGAAGGGAATTTATTTTAAGAGAGAAGAAGGGCTTGACAGGAAATGGGAGAAGAGATTTGAAAGCTGTCTGAATGTTTAAATCCTTGGAAAATACTAGTTTAAAATACAGATTACTGCTTGCTTGTCACTTTAATGAAAACCATTCAGTAAAGAGATATACTTCATCTGGTTGGATAATAATTGTCCTTTTATTTTTCAAGTTTCTCTTTGCATCAGTGGCACTTTACTTTTACTTTTGTGATTCTCTTTATGTAATTCCCAATTATCTTACCATATGATCTATCACTCCACAGGATCAGTTCAGAACAGGTGTAGACATAGGTATATCTCATGATGTATCTATTAATCAGAAAATATAGTAAGGGGCTGGGTCTGTATAGATACAGAAGATTTTTTTAAAAGTCTTCCTCTTTAGGAGACTTTAAATAAATAATAATATACTTTTAATGGTATTAGTCAGCAGAAACTCTGGACTCCCATCCTAGGGCAACCATTGAAGAATGATGACTATGACCATATGTGATGGGGCCAACAAGTATGACTGGTACTGTCAAGGCATACAGCCATGCATTTTGCCAAAGGGAAAGGCATTTCCAACTAGAAGAGTCAGTTGGAGATAGGGACTGGAAGGTAACTTTAATCCGTTATGTGACTGAGAAACTACCTTCACCCCACATGTATTACCTAACCCTTGAATTCCACATCTGGAAAGAGATTTACCTCACTTCTAATAAAAAGCCATTTTATTCATGTTTAGAAATTGAGTTGTGAATAATGAATATTTATACAAGGGATTTCAGGGTTTCTTTTTAATATGAAGAAGAAAAATGAAGGATTTTAAGAAAGATCCAAAGATTTCTCATATTATTAAAATAGAGCTGTGGAGAGGGACACAACATGGGCAGAAAGCCTTGCTCTGATCTCTTTCTTGCTGGTTAATTGATGACCCTGGAAGCCTTTCCTTTCTTCCCCAATGATGACATTTGTGGCAGTTGTATATCCTATTTAATGAGTATTAACTATTATTTTTTGAGATGAAAAGTTTTGAGGAAACACTACATGTGATTGAGCCAAGTCCCCTGTGTGCCCTTTATTTATTTTTTTATCCAAGCACCAAAGGAAAATGCTCTTTATCTCCAAATGCAATTTCTGTTTCATAACTTTGCATGAGGTATTTCATAAAGGGAAAATGCTATAACCTTTTAAATAAATCTAAAAATTCTCCTTGACATTCTGTTATAGCTTTTCTTCTCCAAGTAGTGTGCTGGAGGCTCAATCTTCACACTCTATGCCAGTCTTCTCCAATGACTGTTGTATGACAATATCGTAGTCATGGCAACACTTGGTTTCATTTGCATAGCTACTTCCTAGACAGCTATGTATGTTCTATATTTTTATGCAAAATAATCAACTATATATCAAATTAAGTTTTTTGGTAGTACAGTCTTTCACTTAACTTTTGTGAAATTACAGTTTTCAAAGTAATTTCTAGTAATTGAGAGATTCCATATTTTAAAAGACTGTTTCCAGCCTGCCCTGGTGGCTCAGCATGTAAGTCTGCACCCTCCTGCTGGCATAGTCCATACACATCCCAAGGATTCATGCTGATGAGCCTGGGCTGGGGAAAACAACCAATATGAATAACTAAATTAAAAATAAAGAAATGTTTCTTTCTCCTCTCTCTTTCTACCTTCCTGCCTATTTACCTTCATTCCTGCCTGCACCTTTCCAAAAAAAAAAAAAAAAGGACTTATCTTTGCCAAAGAGTTCAATGATTTCCTCTCAACAGCTACATACATAAAACATCACACATACAACTGAGAAATGTTTAATCATGGTGATACTTTAGGTTCTCTAAATAAGTCATTCTCAGGAGATGCCACTGACTTGATGACCCTTCTTCAGGAGGTGTTAATGCAGCTTTTTTTCACCTTAGTTATATCCAAATCATATCAGGATTCTTTCTGAATGTCTGACATCCCTAAAACTTATGTGTCAGCTCATCTCTGGCATCAAATGAGGACTTGAACAAACTCTAGGATCAAAACCAACAGATATCTATGACAAAGGTGTTTTTGTTGTCACAAAATTATGTTTGTCCATTCTTTGGTGGGAAGAGGGTTGTTCTAGAATTCTTTTAGAGAGAATAAGAAAACTGTTTTGCTGCAGACCAGCCCACAATGAAAAAAGTGACTTAGATGGTGAGATGGGAGGTAGTATCTTTCCTTCTAACTTGTGACTTGTGACTTGAAGGTATCCCCAGGATCCAGTATGCCTTCCATGTGCTTCTTAAATCCCAGTCTTATTCTGTAGAGAACATACTTCAGTACAGACAAATAAACCTGACTTTTGAACTAATAGTCATGCCAGCTACATTTTCCTAATGGATACACTCATGTCTTCCAGACCTGAGATACTTTTCCTCCCATCTCTCTGGTTCCCAGCCCTTGATCCATGTCTGCTGCCCACTCAGGTCTTGGGGGTACCAATGATGCTTTGCCATTTTATAGATTCAAAGAGGTCAGAGATAGAAGGTGAATGAAAGAATGAGTTTAATGTCCTTGTTTAAATTACCCTCCTCTTCAGCCCCCACATTCCTGCTATGGGTCTTCAAGTAACCCTGGAGAAAAAGACTTTCTAACAGAATCCATAATAGGTGTATGCCTGAGACTCATCTGGAGAGAATTTTCAAATTCAGACTCCATAGAAAGTAAATGACTTTGTAGATATGAGTAGAACTCCAAAGTGATTCTTATGTGAAATCCTGGTTAACCTTATAATACTACACTGACACTCTTCCTTTTGTGCTAAAGGTACATGTGTTTTGCTCATTTTCCTCACTAAGCTGTTAACTCCTTGAAAGCAGGGACATGTTCTGAATCTTAGTATTTATCTTATGGTAGGCACTCAGGATTTATAGAAGAGAAGTGAAATTTTTCAGCTGAGAAAGCCAAAACTGATTAATGTTAAATGAATTCACATAATGAATTTGTTGCACAATTAATACTAGAGTTCATATCGTATCATCTCTGTCCAGTGTTATTTCCATTATCCCAAGACTGAGCCTGAAGTCAAATCTAGACTCACCTTCCAGCTTCATAGTGTACCTACTCAGCCTCTCTCTGGTGGAACTCTGATTGCAGCCTGTATGTCATGACTTTTAGCATCTGCTATCTGGTAGCTCTCCTGTTTCCTTCTGGTTTTCTCTATCTCTTACCACCTATGACAAGGTACAGATTCTTGTCTTCCAAAATACAGACTTCTGGTATCTTTCCAGATGCCAGAGAAACCAAAGTTCATTTCCTAAAACATTATAAATGAATAACTAAATTTTTCATTCAGTTCTTCAGATGGCTGTTAAATTTCCCATAACTGTTCCTTGGTATGTAAAGCAACATAATGTTACTAAAAAGCTAGTGAGTTTTTTGAGTTATGGTCTTAATGGGGAAAGAAGTTTTGTATTAACTGGATATTGAACCCTGTATTGAATGTATATGAAACAAAGGCTAATATAAATGTTTTAATAGCAAAAAAAGACCCTGAAAGTATGATGGATCTAGTGATTAGGCTTCTACAGAATTCAAAGCCTTTAAGACTATATTTTTACTAAATTATTTTTTTCAACTAATCTTTTATATTATGGTCCTGGGTAGCTGACCAGCTATACATAAGATAGTGATTGAAGTACAGGGAATTAA
Source organism: Solenodon paradoxus (assembly GCA_004363575.1). Classification (NCBI taxonomy): domain Eukaryota; kingdom Metazoa; phylum Chordata; class Mammalia; order Eulipotyphla; family Solenodontidae; genus Solenodon; species Solenodon paradoxus. The sequence continues at coordinate 764,664 of RJWH01000299.1, forward strand.
GAATATGAAGTTTTCCTTGTCCTTACCATCCTTCTTTGGGCCATGGTGTCTCATTTATCTCTAATGTGGCACCCATGACATTGTATTACAAGTATTTGTTTTTAATGACTGTGTCTTCTGCTAGACTCAGGGTATCCTCATGAGGACAGAAAAATTACTTATATGTCTTTGGATTGTCAGCATCTACTGATTCTCAACAAATACATTAATGAATCATTGACATATGTCACTAAACTAGATAATTCTTACTTTCATGGCAAAAGTAGAAAGAATTGCATGTAGCTAGCTGTCTGCATGTTCTCATTCAATAATCTATCAATGATAACTAATTTAAATACAGTATCTGTGACAGTAACATTATGTGCCAGGCACAGTGCTTAGTATTGGATATTATGTCACTTAATTCTGGCAACAAGCTCTTTTAAGTAGATGCTATAGTTTCCCCTGTGTACATGATACAAAACAGGCCTAGTACAGTTGAGTAACTTGTCCCAGGTTGCATAGTTTGTAAATAATGGAGATAAAATTCAAACTCAACTCTGTTTGACACTAGAAAGTATCTCAATGGCTGTGCTATACTGTTCTCCCTTCCCTTCTGCCACTCAATTTTCCTGATTATCTTCAAGGATAATCTTAAGACAAACTCATGAGAATCATAAATATTTGCTCTAGCAGAGATATGACTCATTGTGTTTTCAAGCACCAGAGTCTTATATGAAAATGCTAATTTCTCCAAAGTGCGGTTGCTCTTACATTTGTTTAAAGTGCTGGCTTAAATTAAATTAGACTATTTTTGTGTTAGGAAAGCTGTACTTTCACTAGCCATTGGAAACTTGCGGGGTGGTTAAAATTTGTCATTACAGAGTAAATAAACCAATTTTGACTGAATGATTGATTGAGATTTTCTATTTCCACCTTTTGCTTGCTCTTGTCCATCCTGCCACATATTCAGTAATCATTGATTTGGCTTGTTTCCCTCATGGTGTTATCACACTTTGGCTAAAGACAATGCCTGAATCTGTCTTTTCTTGTGTGACTTGCATATACAACAATATTTCACACAAAAGAATGGCTTTTGACAACGAATTTCAGGAGCTCCCCTGGCTGTGTCCTCAGTGACACCACTGTCTACTCAGTGTACCTGGAGTCAAATCAGAACATGGACCTGATTGTGTGATTGGCACCTTTTTGTATTATGTCACAAGCCAAAACATAAAGGAATTTTGTTGAACTTCAGTCTCCTTGATCAACAGATGCTTTATCTGAAGCAAATTTAATTCCAGTACCTGTCCCCATTTATCTTGGAATGGATGCCTAGTGGTATTGCCTCTTTAATCATCAGTTTTCATCCATAGAAATGTTCCTAATAAGTTCTGTGCTACTCTCTTATGAACTCATGTATGTAAATATGTACCCTATCCAACTAATCTAGCTTTCCTAATAATTATTCTAAAACATTGACTTCTCATTTCATAAAGAGTCAGACATTTTCATGTTACTTGCACGTCCTTCCTTTAGTGTTCACCTGGTAAAAAGAGCTCTTTTGGAGAACCCAGCAAATGTAAATGAGTAGCACTGGAATTAAAATGTTAATTTGATTATATTTCACACTATGCAAAATTCATCTTGCCTCAGTATTAAAAACCTCTTATGAACTCTTTCAGCAACTTCACCCTAAATGTTTTATGATGTCAGTAATTCATGCTTCTCGTTTTTACGTGAAGCCCTGAAGTGTCTACTTTAGTTTGTATAATAAAAGGGCCATGAAAAAGTTAAGAATTTGTCATTTCATCCAGCCAGGAGACTAAAAATGATTCGTACATTAAACCAAACTTTTTCTTCTGTTTTTTTTTCCTTCTTCTTCAATCTTTAGTTAATGGCGAAAGTTGAGATGTTGGATAAAGTTCTGTATTTCATCACAGGTCAGAGAATCTTCCATTTGTAAGGAATCTTGAAGCTCCTTCACTGTCTATTATTTGCTTCCTCACAGTGCAGCTATTACAAATCCCTATTGAAAGATCTTGGAAAGTGGTCCCCAAGCCTTTTCTTGAACGTAGTGAAAAGGAACTCACTTCTTTGAAGGAAGTCAAATCTGTAGATAGGTGGCCCAGATTATCAGAAAAATGTTCCTCGAATAGACACAAAATCCTGCTTTCCTCTTATTTTCGCCAATTAACCAGAATTCTAACTCCAGAGAAGTACTGCATATATGTTGTTGATTTTCCCTCCTCCTAGTAATTCTGCAGGTATTTTCAGACAACCAAGTACTCTTGAGGTTAAACATTGTCATACTTTGTTCCTCCTGCAAAGGAATTCCGTGTCATTTATCTATCAACCTGCACTTTATTTTATAAACCAAAAAGTAAAGAAATAGAGAACTTTAACATTATATTTTCCTTATTAAAAATTTAACATTATGCAATATGTAAAGTATAAGGTAAAAATCTCTTAAACTCTTAACACTCTGTCACCAAGAGATAGCTACTCTGAGTCATTTGGTAGACGTTCTTCTGACTGTCAGACTGTCTTAAAATACAAATTTTATCTTAGTAATTTTGGTCTGTTCAAGAGATGTATCACCAAGGTTTTGGAAAAAGAATTTTTTAATCTGTCTAAAACTGTGGTGATATTTTCAAGTATGTTCCTCCAAACTTGCACCTATGTTTATTTAGAATTTTGTTAATAAGATAGACATATAATTTTAGGCTCATCTATAGAGTACCTTTTAGAGATGTGGCTATGGAATCTTGAGAGAAATATGAATTTTGGGTTGATGAATAATCAAGTCTGTTTTAGTTTAGAAAAATTAATATTCTACTTGAGAGAAATAATTTTATAGCTTCATGGATTTAATTGGAGTTGCTGAAATCAGGCCCTTTGGGCAGATATCCTTTTGTTTGAATACTGAGAACATTCATAGTAATGTTCTCCAGCAATTTTTATATAATATATTGTCATAGAACTACATTTTCTATTTCCCTTTCTAAAATGTGACATACCGCATTGTATTTCTACTTGATTTTTTGCAAAAAACAAAAGATTTTCTTACTATTCTTCAATTTAGCTGTCTCATAATAGCACATATTTCTAACAATGATCTGCTTTTAGGTGTTAAAGTTGATCCATGTTTTCCCAAGTGTAGAACTTCACCCCTGAAATTAGAATAGATTTTTTAAATGATTTTACTGGGGTTTTTTGGTTTACATTGATATATACTTTTTAAGATACTGCATTTGAACTTCAGTCTATGTGCATTTCACAACACAGCCGCTACCAGAGTTCTAATGCCCTTTACTACCACCCTGCTAACTCTTTCCTTTCCTTGTTCCCTCTCCCCTTCCACCTCCCTGGTAGCCACCATCTTGCATTCTGTGAATTTTGTTGAGATTTGTCTGTCTGTTTTGTTTCTTTATTTTCAAAATATGAATAAAACCATCCTGTACTTCTCTTTTACTTTCCAGCTTATTTTGCTTAGCGTGACTTCCTCCAATTTCATTCAAGTTGTTGCAAAGGGCGCAATTAAAGCTTTTATAATAGCTGCATAGAATTCCACTGGGCTTATAAACCACAGCTTCTTTATCCAGTCATATGTTGATGGGCCTTTAAGTTGCTTCTATATCTTGGCTGTTGTGAATTGTGTTGCTGTGAACACATGGGTACAGATATTTTTCTAATTAGTGCTTTTTGTATTCTCTGGATATATATCCATCTTTACTTCAACAGAATTCACTGGATGCAGAATAGTGGCCACTAGAAGTATAGGAGGGATCAGGGATGGAAGGAGTTAACAAGGTGGGGGTCAGGGGCACTGGAATTCTGGCAGTGGGTGTCCTATGAAAATAAAACTGAAATGTTGGGACTACATCAAACTAAAAAGTTTCTGTATAGAACAGATGACTTTAGACATTTTAGGAGCTTCATTGAATTAAATCAAGGAAGTTAGTCTTCAATTATCTTTCGCTTCTATTAATTAGAAGAAGTCTCATGTTTGTCTCCAACATTAACCAGTTTTCTTTCAAATAAAAAGAACAGATTCGTTTCAGGCACAGCTTTTGAGCAACTACAAGATTTACCTAAAATTAAATAGAACTATTTTATCTTTATTATATTTACATAAACAGCTACCTTATATTTATGGCAATTGATACTCATTTTTTTATTAAAGACAGTTTTGAGACTTTCATTTAAATCGGTTCACTTGGAGAAGAAAAATGAGTTGATTTAAATGAAAATATTAATCATTTTTAAATATTTTAAAGCACTAAATAAATGTTAGCATAAATGATAGTATTAGGCTAAATGGTATATGGATAAATATAGAAACATGATGTAAATGAAATATTAGTTAATATGAGATCATTTTTCCATTTGGTATTTGCTTTATTTGAATATTTCTGTCTCTCCCATTCACAGCTACTTGCATTCATACTTGCATCCTTCACTGAATGGCCTTTTCATCCTAAAAGCAAGAATCCTGACTATAGACTGGAAAAGGCTATTACTGTTTTGGTCTTTCTTCAGTATGTTTATCTCGGTGACCCTTCTTGATGCAAATGTGCTTGGTGGGTGACATTCCCCTTTTCTCTCAGTAACATTTATTCTGGTCACAGTACTTTGCATTGCACAACTACGTGCTGCATGTTTCCCTTCCTTTTTACTGTTCCTTGTCTAAGCTTTTTTCTTTGTCTTTGTAAAAAAGGAAGACAGTCTACTTTAATTTTGGTGTCAGTGAGGATGACATTCATCCACAAAAGAGCAATTGGAAAAAGCAGAGGATAAAATGATCAACACTTGGAATGAAAGCTTATTGTGCTGCAGCTTGAAAATATTTACTTCTGGTTCAGATTTCTTGATTGTGTCCAAAGGTACTACACGTGAACTTGAAACATAGATAACTTTGAAAAACTCCAGCAAAATTAAGAAATTGTAGAAATTCCCAATACTGTTAATTTCTTAATTCACTGTCATTTCAAGTGAATTTTCCAACTATATTCACATTCATGATTGTCAACTAAATTTCCCAACTAAGAGAAGTATGTTAATTGTCTATTCAAAATACATTGCTTCAGCTGAAAAGAAACATGTCATGTAAATCCATCAGCATGCTTTCCCATGTACTAAGTTCCTTAAAGGCCAGAAAAAAGAACAAGCGATGCTAGTTAAGGAACATAAACATTTTTACAACATTATTAATGAGTTATTAATTTTTAGAAAATTAGAATAGGGTAAAATATACTTAATATAGAATTGTACTGAAAACATAGCATCTTTTTGTTCAGAAAATCCCTTAAAGGAATTTGCATTTTTAAGAGTTATGATAAATGCTAAATCCATAAAAAAAAAAAAAAACTACTTGAAGTAAATGGAAACTTTTAGAATTCCTAATCTAATTGGTCTTCTTTTTTAAAGCAGGGAAGGAGAACTAGAAAGATGCCCTTAGAAAATAAATTTTTTAAAGCTATAAGAATTTGAGAATACTAAGCATAATTATTTTTAAAAAGTAATCTATAAGTTTCCTTGAAAAATAGAAGCCTAGCTACCTAATCTGAAGTGATATGTGATATGAGATATATTTGTTTTTTTCAAAATTTACTATATTAAATTTTTTTTTTTCAGAATTTTCCCCAAACTTGTGGACTCTTAGCATTTTTCCCAGAAGCAATATTATGGGTGTATTATTGTTCTAAGGAAAGAGAAGGCATTATTAGAGTTAAAGAAGAGTGTGGTAGAATGCCAAGTGGAAAATAGGACACTCTATGCATGAAGGTGCTGGTGAAAGGATGAAAAAATATACCCTGTACATTTTAGCCACAGTAAATATATTGCTTTTAATTAATAATAAAATATTTATTTTAATAAGTATAAATGTCAACGTAAGTAATAAATTACATGTGTATGTTTCTGAGCGAACGGAAATGGAACACAGATTTAAGTTTTTGCATATTACTCTTTCCTTAATGTGAGAGTTGGAAATAACCTTAGAGAGAAGTTTTTGCATATTACTCTTTCCTTAATGTGAGAGTTGGAAATAACCTTAGAGAGAATCCACCTTCCCCAGTTTAGCAAATCATAAACTAAAGCACAGAGAATTTGTGCCTAACTCAATTAACCACCAAACTATAACTATGAAGAGTTCTTCTGCCTTTCATAATACTGTCCTTCCCACTGACCATTCTCCATCAATCCTCTTAAGAATTCTCTGAACAAAATGTAATATGTATTTAGAGAGATAAATCTACAATGACTCCCTTAAACTTATATAATATTTAATGTTATTGCAATAAAATTTTAAAAAAATAAACAACAAAAAATGTTCTCTTTATGAGTTAGTATGAAGTCTACGATGTGGCCCTAATTACTTTGACAAAAAAAAATCTTGAAAAGAAATTTGGAAACAAATTTATTTAAAAAATAAAATAATAAAAATTGAGTGTGACTACCTAGACATTTCTGACTAAAAAACTCACTAAATGTGTTATGTTCATTAAAAATATACGCTGTTGACAAATAACCCTATTTTCAACATGTAAGAAGTGGGTGATAAAATAGCATCAACACCCCAAGATCTTTAAAAAATATAAGTAAGCAGCATGCCCAGGCAACCCTCATGGTTGACTTTTTTAACTTTGCCCATTAAAATGGAGAGGAAACCAGCTTCTACCTCCTTCCAGCTGGTGTTCTTGAAAGTAGTGCCTCCAGAACTTCCACATAGCAGGGGTTTAGGGGAGGCTCTCTCCTTGGAAAGGGTTATTAAAGAATCTGCTTGTAATTAAGATTGCAAATACATTCTTTATACTTAGACTGTACTACATCTTAAGTAGTTTTGGGAAAGGAGCACATGGGGCTTATAACAAATATCAGGTACACCCAACATCCCTCCAGTGCTTGGCATTGCTAATTTGTTCTTAATCTTTCAGATTGCCTTCCTAAGAAAAGAACAGATTTGCTTATACCACTATCAGTGAATATAGATCGTTCTCCCAGGACAGATCTACTGATCCTCTGCCTTATTGGAGAGAGTTACTGGATTTTTTGCCATGACTTAACAGTTTCATGAACCATTCTTATACTTTGAGCTTGAGAAACAAACGAGTTATGACTATAACCACATCATGAGTAAAGTTAAAAAGGAGAATGATTAGTGCCAAAATTTAAAAAAAAAAAAAATCAATCTTAGTTGCCATGACAGAGGACTTATGTATATGCATACTGCACGTTAATTTCTCTGACATTCTCTGATCAGGCCCTGTCTGCAGTGAATCTGTCCCTAAAGTTTCTCTTTTTACCTTTCTTGGGACCTGGGCTCTAGTTCAATTTTTCTATTTAATCAGTTGCCTTTTGGTAACTTTTCTTCTTGTGAGACGCTTGAAAATCAAATGAATCCATATAACCTTGGCTTTCCTAAATTGCATGAAAAGGATCCAGAACTTAATTGATATATTCTTTTAATAAATATTTATTGAATACCAAACATGAGTCAGGAACTGCCATTCTGCACCTATGAAGACTTGGCTCTTGCGCTCAAGAGAGGGACCTATAAACAATGGGAGACCTAGATATTAAATAGATAATCAAAGACAATGTGGTCTACATGAGAATGTGAGGGTGTGTAGAGGAACAGCTAGGAACTTCCAAAGAATTTTAAGGAGAACTTTCTGGTAGTCACTCTTAACCTGAATCGTAATAGGTTAGTAGGTGTGAAATAATGATTACAGAGAGAAAGATATCTTGGAAGAAAGATGCATCATAAATAAAGACCTAGATGCAAGAATAAACACAAAGCATATGAAGAATTTTCAATCATTCAGCCATCAGCCATCATAAAATGTTAAGAGGAAGTGACTAGGTAGTCTCTAAAAAGTTTTAGGTATAGGAATAACATCAAAATTGTAGTCTAAAAAGAAACCTAGGATCTAGGAGAGTATATGTGAGAATTTGGATGAAAAGGGAAGTGATAATAATTGAAGATATAGGAAATGGCAGATAAAGTATGGTTCTAGAGTTTACTGAAGAAGGTGTGCTCTAGAGCACAGATAGGGTATTGAACTTGACCCACTTTGCCCTCTGAAACTTGAGTACACATTAAAAATAGACTGGATATAGTGAAGTTTAGGGAAACCTAATGCAGTAAGTTTCATGAGATCATTCCCAGTGGCTTGTGGAGCTGACTCTGAGACTCCACGTAAGAAGAAGGGAATATTACTGACTGAAGAGAAAAGATTGATGGGAGATATTTCTCTGGGCATTACTGAGGCATTGATGCTAAACCTAGGTTTGTAAATAAAGGACACAAATGATTGTCCTACTTTCAAACCTATCCCATTAGGTAGCAGAGCAGCTGTGATGGAGTCAGGGGCAGGTTCTAGAATGACGAAGGAAAGAGAATTACTCTCCCTTTTCTCTGAAAGTGCTATTACCCCAGGAGAGGAAATTTAGTTGAAGCTGGAGGAGAGTAAATTACACCTATTTATATGGTGATCTTTTCAAACTTGCTCTTTATAGTCAGTAATATGTGTGTATTTCTATAAATGAAAAACCAGCAGTTTAATATTCTAGCCTTCTTATTTGCCTCTTTATTCTAATATCCCCTTTCACTATCTTCTCCTGGATCTAAATTTGTTCGACGATCTTAATTCCCACTGATGTCAAAATAAGAGCTTAAAACTTTTTGTTCTAATGACAACTGTATTTTTTACCATGTAAAAGAATATTATTTGATGTCAAAAAACAAGAGCTCTCACCATTAAAATTCAGGCACTCATCTTCAGTAGGCTGCTGATATAAGAGCAGTTGTAATGGGTTTTTGTTTCATCTATGAAGTAGCCCATCCTTACCATGGAATAATATCTAATATATCAGAGACACTTTTTTACTTAGTGCATCAGAGTTCATCACAGATGTGAGACTGTTTGACTTGAACAGTTCTCCCATCTGAGAATACGTGAAAAATTCAAAATCACCAGTCGTGTTTACTTTGCAGTTTATGAATCAGTCAGGATTAAGGATAACTATGACTGTAGAAAAGCATTCTTCAAGTCAGAGTTAAAATTCTTTATCAACCACATTGGCTCCTATTATAAACCCCTGGAAATAAGAGAAAAGAATGGGAATTCCATCAAAGTCCTTGGAAGAGAGTTTCACCTTTAGAATTCATAGCTTTGAAACTTGCCACACATTTAGATTGTAATTCCTTTAGTTAAAAGGTAAATTCCTCTTTGAGACATCACTTTGAAAAATCTATCTGTTCTACGATTCAACGTTTTTTCTTTTTTCACATCCAATGTTGTGTCATTTTTTAAATTATGTTTATATGTGTGTGTAAGTGTATATGTATGTATATGTGTGTATATTGGAAGAAGAACATTATATAGGTTTAAAGGTGTCAATCATAGTAAATCTACATCTGTATATAATACTTTAAGTTCTTTATCAGCACCTTTCATGTGCTGGGTACATTTAGAGTCAAAGATGAAAAAGAGACAGAGATGCCCTACAGAGACAGAGATGTGCCTCCTCATTGCAACTCAGTGTGATGACTGCAGTGACAGGGATGCTTTAGGGTGCTTGAATCAAACTGGGCCAGTAAGGGAAGGAGGTGATAGTGCCACAATAAGATTTCTAGTTTAGAAAAAGCTCACTCTTGCTTGGAGATTTAAATAGTCCAGAACTAAGATTTCTAAGTATTTGAATGACAATTCCAGGAATAATTTGATGTGGTCAACAGTTCAAAAAAAAAGAGCAATGAGAAAAAATTCAAGATTTCAAGATTCCCTTGAAATATAGTGAGAGGTCTGCATTTGCGAACTAGATGTTTTTTCTGATTATCTCAGTTGTTGAAAAACTCACAGAATTGGAAATGAGAGCTAAATCTTATCATCAGCTCACCATTTATAATAGCTAAAATTTCCCCTGTGCCTTTGTTTCTCAATCATGTAACTGTGAAGTGACAGTAGAACTACTGCTCTCATGTCATGGATAAAGCCCCCTACTACCACCACCCTTTTACTCCATGGCATTGGGTTACATGTGGTCAGCCTACACACAGTAAATTTCCTTCATCTTGTCTCATAATTCAATAACCTTATATTAATCACTTGCTGCTGCTGTCTTTGAATTCCTGCCAAATTTTTTACTTCCTTTGACATTGAAAGCTCTGTGTTCTACTTAGAGTTATCTTGATGTGTGTGAGGGAAATAATCATAACTTTCTACTGAGCACTTTAACCTGTATATTTTACAGTGTCTTAAACTTTTAGTTTCTGAATTCCATTATAGAACCACATGTGATTTATCTTCAAACATTTTAACCTTTTCTTTCTGTTCAGTTTCTCTAAATTGAATTATCTAGTCTCTCCTGCCCAACAAACTAGTACTTCCTGACGGCCATTAGGCTCCTGCTGTATGTAAACTATCAAAAATTAAAACAAATAGCTCTTAAAATCGGGCCAGAAGGAGCTTTGAAACAGAAGAGGAGGCACTGTGACCATGGGTGTCGTGACTGGAGTGATGTTGTCACAAAGCCAAAAAATGCCTGGAGCCATCAGAAACTAGAAGAAATCAAGAATGGATCGTCCCGTAGAACATTTTGAGGGAGAATCGCTATTAACACCTTGATTTTAGACTTCTACATCCAGAACTGTAAAATAATAAATGCCTCTTGTTTTAAGAATAAATAAATAAATAAAATTAAGGGATTTTATTCCCTTTTGGCTGTGTCAGAGAAATTTATTTCTGCATTCCTCAACTACATTGTCTTATTAGTGAAAATGTACTCACTCTTAATAAATTGTAACTTGTTATAGGCAATTAAGGTATTTTCCACATGAATATATTCTTTTGATGTGCTTAAAGAGAGGAAAAATAGACCATCGTTTCAGAGAAACAACAGATTTCCTTATCTATAGACAGGCTCACAGGCCCCATTAGGGAGAGATTTGGCGGTCAGAGGTAAGGTTATGTAACAATACCAATTAAGTTATGTTATTCTGGTTTAAACCCAGTCCTTGTTAATAGCAAGAAAAATATCATTATTGTGATTTTTTATTAAATAGATCCATTTTCAAGGAAACTATGATCATTATCAAAGGTAAAGTATTTAATTAAAGGCTTTCCCACAAAAGTTAATGAGAAAGAAGCATCCTTGAAGGATGTGAAGATCTGTCTTTGGGGTTTCATCTGAGAGCAGAGGGGTCAGGATTGCATGTCATCTCAGTAATGGATCTCCTCATGACTTCATTTATGCTAGTTTAAAAGAATCAACATTAAGAGCTGGAAAGAGCCTAAGAGCTCACAGTTTATTTAATTCCTTCCTTCTATAAATGAGGTGTCTATAACTCTCACCTCAGGACACAAGACTGGCTCTTGTCAGCTCACATCAGAACCTGGTCCTGCATTCTGTACTTTGTTGATTAATTTTATAAGACATCATATATGTAGCATTGTGATACTCTATGGAGCCATGGGGGAATCAAAACCACAGAATCACTGGCTGACTATTTGCCTATTTCAGTTATACCACCTGACATTTCAAATTCTATTTCACAATAACTTTAGAGTTAGTTCATTTTGTTTACTTGTTCAGCAAATATTCACTAAAGACCTACTCTGGGTCAGGCCTTATTTATTCTCATTAAATAATATCAAAACATACCTTAAATTAATGTTCTAATTTGATATCTTGAAAAGTTTGCATTAAGCTTCTCTTCTGTGAATTTATTGTATAAGTTCCTTGAAAATTACATCTTTATGAATGGATATCATTTACAAGGTCTGAAATTGCTATGGGATTTAAAGGAAGATGTCAGGGAAGAAAACTTTTTAATAAGTAAAAAATTCTCAGCAAATTGCCAATCTGGGCATGTGCGTGTGGCCAGAACCCCAGTACATGTGTCAGGGTACACTCAGCCGGCCTCTCTTTGTCAGTAGCTTGCCCAACCAAAGAAGGAAGTTCAGTGCAATGTGCAGGCCCATTCACTCACTTATTATAGATCTCTCACCTGCCTCCAAACAGAATTCGAGGAGCAAACAATGTAGGCTAGATACTATATTTTATCAATTCTAAGAATATACTTTTTTCTTTTTATCTCTCTGAAATCAGTATGCATCTTAAAATCAACAGAGCTTAGCATTATTTCAAAATTTAATTGGCAGTATTTTTTTCTTTTTCTCTAGTTCATAAAATAATGTTTTCTAATCTTAGATTGGATGATGGAATCTACTAGAATGATTATAATAAAGATTTTTTTTTATGCATGTGCCAAATAATTAAAAGTGAGGAAAAAAATCAAGGCTAAAGCTAGCTGTTGTAATGAAACTACAAATTTAACTCTAGGTTTTCTAAAAACATGGATAGGATACCAGATATACATGCAGTCCCTCCCAAAACCCCAATAGAATTATACTGCAGGAATAAAGTAGCACAAGTCCCATCTATCCACATTTCCCACCAAAAAAAAACTAGCACTACTGAAGTAGTAGTTGTGGAAGATTTCAGCATATTTTTTCATAAGATAGAAACTATGAGATGGCAGAGCCTAGGTAGAAACCATCTAACTGCCTATTGAAGGGGTGCTAATGACCACAGTATTAAACTGTAATCCTGTATCCTGTAAAGATATTTTTAGAGCAACTAAAATTATATTACCTAAGTAGATGGAGTTTTCTTAATTACATGATCTTTCTAACCATTCCTTGGGTAAAATTCTCCAGGACCATGGTGGGAATGTAGGGGAAGCAGGATACCAGCAGTTAGTTGCATACCTCCTGTTGAAACTCAAATAGGTTTCAAGTCAATATAAATCTCATAATGTTGTCTTACCTTTAAATATGGTTTCTACAATTTGTTCAAGAGTTTAAGTTGGGATAACTTAGAAACATAGTCAATTAGCTTTTCTGTTCAAAAACATTTAATATTCCATACTTGGGAGGATGGGCTAAGTGGATTAAAACCCAGGATTATATAAATATAAAGGTATATATGTGTGTGAGCGTAGTATGTTTATAAATATGTGTGAGTATATATATATATATATATATATATCCCTTTCTCTTTATTTTATATAAAGGCTTTTAAACCTACAAATGGTTTCCACTAGTATCTCCCTGATACTCAGTTTTCTGTTTTGCTAGAAATTCTCCTCTGGTTTCATAAGCTATGCCTTATATAAATGCTCATGACTAAGTAGGAGATGGAATTTATTCCCCATAATATAAGGCATATTGAACTGTGGTTTCTGAGTGGTCACTCTCATTATCACCTTGTATTTTCTACAGAACCATCACTGTACCCATTTTGCCCTGAGGCCCCTAATGCATTCTGACAACTTTAATAAATGTTTAAAGCATTTCCACAGTAATATGAACTCTCTTTTTACCCTCAACCATGAGGAAGTGAGAAAAATACCTTTGGGTCTGTTTCTCTATGGAAGAGCAAAAAAAATTCTGAAAGGAAATTCTGTCAATTTATCATCTTTTATTATGGCATATATAGAATATAGGAAAGAATAGTACTTTGGATAAAGAAATGCAATAGAGGACAATTATTTAAGGCATTTTTCTAAGTCACTTAATATTGCTTGTTTGTATCCCAAATGTCAAGAAAAAGTTAAAGGCAGTTAGCTTTTCTAGGAAAAAGGTTTCAGAAGGAGTCACTATGATTTATGTTATAAGATTCACAGGATTACAGACTTGTTCTGAAAAGGCTTCCTCCAGACATGGATAACTCTGAGTGAGTGCCCCTGCCGAGAAACCTCCTTAGAGCTGCCCTTTGATGGGCCCGCTTCAGCTATAATCCTTGTCACTTTCCATTCACTTTATGAGATATTTGAACATGGGGATTCCCATCCATAGTAGACAAATTCTGCCTTTGGCTGCCACATTCATACTCCATTTCTCCAGCCAGGATGCCCCCTGACTTCCACCTGTGAGTTCAAGGTCTCAAGGAAGCCAGACCAGAATGTTCTAAGGATGAAATAAAGCATCTGAAGATATTTTATAGCCTTAAAAGTTTTGCTATTACACTGTAGTATGTTTTGTCATATCAGATCATATTGTATCATAATCTATTTGCACTCCTAACTTTTTGTCAGCTTTCCTGATGTCCAATCCTTAGCATATTTTCTTGGACCCTGCCCACCTCTGTTGCCATCCTAGGCATTATGGACACTATTTGACATTACCCACCTACCAATAGCGACCATACTACACCTTATTCCACTCACTCTGCATTTAGGTGTAGCCCTGAAAAGAGTTAGAATTGACTGATAGATTAGCAGATAAAGTCAAAGTCAACTGAGATCTAAGACTAATCAGTCAGACACTGTACTTAGCTACTCCTGAGCTTAAAGTAGAATTACATTTTAAATGTCCTAATTTGGTTTTATGACCCTGTCTACTACTTTCTTGGAGCATCTTCATTATTAAGCCAAGTATGTGAGGATGTTTAATAAAGTATTTTGGAATCATTTGAGAAGCCTATTGGGCTATACTACATTATCCAATTTTATCTTATGCTCATGCCTTCCCCATTTTCTAAAGGTCCAGATAAATTCACTAGTGAGTCAACCTAAACTGTTATTATCATCATTATTGAGAACTTACTCTGTATTTTGTAAATATCTCAATTACTCCATTCAGAAGTAAGTTACACAAACCAGATTAGAACTCTGCTGTGAAAACTGAGCCCAACCCATGACACAACAAATATTTATCAAGCATCTTCCATGTGTAGATAGCTATAAAAGCATGGTAGCTTCTATACTCCATAACCTAGAGCTAGAGCTTACTTACTTGGCCTGTTACAACTCTTGGGAGTTGAGAGTCAAACCTCTTTATTAGCTGATTGCATGATTCACAAATCAATACTCCGCTCTTTGTAATGAGGAACTTACTTAAACTGCATACTGTTGATAATAGGTTCTGTGCTATAAATACAACACCTTTCAATGTTCAATTCTAAATTGAAAAAGTAAGATACTCAGGGATGAACTGGCGTTGACCCTCAGTAGATATATAGAAATTAAAACACTCACTCATTTTTAGTCCAAATAAGTTCTGAGAACATTTTCATGCTTAATGAACTCCTTTCAACTGACTATCAGGTTCCCTCTGAAGTGCTGATATATGCAAATTATCAGTGACTGTGGAGGCCCAAGAGTACAGTCTATCACAGGTGACAACTGAAGTACATGCTATTTTTTCTTTTTCCCAAACATTTTATTACAAAATTTTTTAATCATAAGAAAAGTTGAAAGAAATGTACAGTGATCACCCATGTACCTGCCACCTAGATTCTAGCACTGTTAACAAGTTTGTTCTTTATCATCTTTCCTCCTATCCATCCATCAGTCTATTTTACTTTTTACACATTTCAAAGTGAGTTTCAAACATCATTGACCTTCATGCCTAAGCATGTATAGCATTAACTAGAGTTCAATTTTTCATTATAATGTATACAATTTCAGCATACTATTCAATGAATTTTGGCAAATTGATATACCTTATAAAATCCAAACATTTATAAAGCTAGGGACAGTTTTATCACCCCCAGAAAGTTCCCCCATTTTCTTCCTGGTCAGTCCCACTCCTACCCACATAAGCAAGCACAATTCTCATTTTTTTCTACTACAGGTTAGTTTTGCCTCTTCTAAAACTTCACATAGTTGAATGAACTCTTTCGTATTAAGGTTTCTTTTACTCACCATAATGGTTTTGAGATCCATTCGTGTTTTATCTTTGTTCTTTTTAGTATTGAGTGGTATTCTGGTGTATGACTATGCACCCAGTTTGTCCATTCTCCTGTGCTGCATAGTTTGGTTATTTTCAGTTTATGAATCTTATGAATGCTGTTTCTCTGAACACTCTTGTATGGTATTTTTGTGGATATGTTTCAGTCCTCTTGGATAAAAGGGTTAGAATGGAATTGCTGGATCACAGGGCAGGTGTATTTTTAGTTTTACAAGATAGTGCCAGAACATTTTTCAAAGTGGTGGAACTATTGTACATTCCCATGAGCAAAGTGTGAGAGTTCTGGTTATTTCCCATCTCCATCATTTAATGTTGTCTTTTTTAAAATTACTTTTAGCTTTTCTGACAGATGTGGAGTGATGTTTTACTGTGATTTATTATGTAAATATTCAAGGTATAATGATGTTGAGCATCTCCTCTCATCATTTTTATCCATGGTCATTTTATTCAAATATGATCCCACTAATAGGAGAAGTGTACCAAACACTGGAAAATATGCTTTATGCACACACACACACATGCTAACATAACTTTGATAAGTGTTGAAGAGAGCAGGCCCTTTACACAGTGAGAGTTTTAGCAAGCCACATTTTTCTACAGTTTATCAGTTGATAATTTTTGCTTCCTCCAAGTCATTGTGTTTTCCCAAGTGAAGAATCTTTGGCTGAGTCCTGGAAATATACACACTCCACAGAAATGAAAAGTTATTAAACCAAAACTGCCAGGGAATGCAGAGGAATGTTCTGTTTGTAATTCTGGGGAAAACAATTTAGCACTTATTAAAGCTTAATAAAATTACTTAAAACTTGCAGGGAAACAACCAACCTTTTAAAAATCTTGTCCCCAAGGATTTCATTTATCTTTTAGATTTAGTTGCTGCAAAATACTGATAATGCACAAATTCTGCGAGGTGTTAAATCTGCATCTACCAGTGGCTTGCTGAATTAATCAAATTACCTTAAAGTTAATGCAGTTGGTGAGAAGAGTTTAATGATATTCAAAACTTTCATGGTAATAATTACAGATGAAGAGGGTCAGTCAGTTGAGAATTAATGTGAAAAGTGAATAGAATGAAAATCTGAATTAGGATATCAGAACATGCATAAATTCTAGGGAAGAGGAACTATTAAAATAAAATTCATTTTATCTTCATTCTGAAGGAGGAAATAAAAGATGGTATGCTAGAATTTGAACCTGGAGGCATTTTAAGGGTTAGATGGTTCTAATGGGGAAAGAGAAGAGTTAAGGATGGTTTGGAAAGAAAGCTAGAGAGAATAAAACATTTTTCACACCTGCTTCTTCCATTTTTTAGGGTGCTGAAAACAGCTATTATAATTCACCTACCACTACCACCCACAAATTTATTCTTCCTGATGTCATCTGTACACACACCTTTTATTTCTCTTCTGTATTTTAAAGAGAGGAGATAACAATATATAAATTATCCTTCCTGCTCAAAGATAATTAACTGTACAAGACAAGTTGAGATAACTTAAACACATTTTCTTCTAAGTCGTCAAGATCCCTTTTCTTAAAATTTGTAAAGATATGTTTTTTAAAGGAATTTTTTTTAACTTTCTTTTAATATTTTCAATGGGTAAAAAAATCTTAAATATTTTAGAATTATTATTCACTGAATCTTTATAGAAGGCAGTCATAACAGATGGTACAGTAACTTTTAAAAAGTGATTGGTTCAATGAACAGATACAGATTTTCTAGGTGATATGTCAGGTAAGTATTTTATAAAAACCCTTCTAGAAGAGCACGTTAATCCAATATTTAGATCTCTAATGAGTTAACTACTACAGAAGTCAGTAAGCATTTTTGGGAGTATGTGAAATGTTGAAAAGGCCCTTCATCTAAATTTACCCTGAGAAAAGAGTATATACCTTCTTCTTCTCTAGTCTAGAGACAAATTTAGAAAGTTCATGTATGTGAGTGTGAAACAAAGAGAGAGAAACTTCCTTGTTGTGACACAAAATTAATAAAGAGGAAAAAGCTCATTGAGTTATTCATTCATTTAGTCTTTTTTTACTGAGTATTTAGCATGTGGCAAAAACTCTGCTATGTGCTTGAGATACAGAAATGAATTTGAAAGTGTGGCCCTTGCCATCTGGGACCCCCTTGTCTGTAATGAAGAGATAGTTATGAAAACCAAAAATGCAGTGACATTATGGGTGCCATGCTAAAAGAATGTATAAGGACATGAGCAATGATGAGCTCAAACATGTTGTCACAGTTGAGTCTTACAACATGAGTGAATGTTCAACTGCTTGGCCAAAGAAAAAGGCAGAGAGAAAGATACAAAAGCAGTTTAGGGCACCATGAAATGGCCCAATTATAGAAATTGCAAGTAGCTAGGTTTAACCAAAGAACTGAATAACTAGGAGGATGATAAGCTGAAGAAAGGGTATGCTCCAGATCACAGAACACTCATAAAGTGTGTTAAGATTTTATCTAGTAGGCATTTTGGGGTCCTGAAGATTTTCAGCAAATGATAAATCAAATCAGATTTGGTAGTCAAGAAGATTGTTCTGATGGTAAGAAATCAGACTTAAATAAAAGGGAAATGTTCTAAGATACTTTATTTTTTACCAGAAATTAAATATTTAGCAATTATCATCATGAATATCATCTGGATGACATTTGGGGTAGAGAATAACAATACCTTGGGCTGCCGTTTTGCCTGCTGGTTCTGTCACTTCCATGGGGACCGCCGAGGCTGCCTTTGAACAAAGGAATTATTTTTGTACTACCATGTTCAACAAATGTGTTCATTTGTTCAATGAGTGCTCATGTGCCAAACCCTGTGATGGACCCTAGAGATAGTGATACAGAAATAGCTGGTGGTCATTACCTTCAAATATTCATTTAGCCATCCCCAAATGTCTCTCTGCACCCAGTCATGACCCTTGAAGAGCCATTCAGCTCATTTCTTTTCAGGCAGCCACAAAGGAAGACCTATCCCTTTACCTTCCCAAAGGCAAACTAATTTGCTGTACTCATCGTTATCATGTGCCAACTGAAGAGTGAAAAGATGCACTAGAAATAGTAACAGTGGTGAGTTGCATTTTGAGAACTGCCATAAAGGGAAAGAGTGGGAGGGTTGAGTCAGAGGATGCTTGACTGGTCTACTAGTTAGTCAGAGCCTTATACCCTAGTTTCAGTAGTTAAAAGGGTGACTCTGCCTTTCACAAGGTTGTTATATATGAATCTGCAAGAAACTCTTTGTTACTCAGAAATAAAAAAACTTAAGAAGCCAGGATGGACTTTTCAGTTAACATATTATTGTTTTGAAAAATCACCCCCTCCATCAGATCTTAGAGCCATTGTCTCACTTCGTATTTAGGAAAAACAAATCTCATAAAATGGTAGTGAGAATGTAAGAAGAGACATTTAAACCCAAAGAAATATTATCTTAAAATATTTTTACTCTATTGAACCTTATATAGTTTATATCATAAGTTAATACAGAAAGCTCACTTGAGTAAGAATGTACCTTTGATTTTCCTGACGTATCTTCAATAACTGGTTTGGCAAATTAAACTAGAAAGAAAGTTGTGTTCTACCTGGAGTGGAGGATATCTTATATTTTGGACTATTATGAATATGGGTCATTTGACACATTTTTTTGATGGTTGTTGAACCCATTATCATGTACATAGGACTAAATTCACACTCAGTGGTGCAACTTTGTTCTCAGTTTGTGGAGAATACATTCAGAAATCATTTGACATTTCCTGGGGTTGATTTGTTCTAGGAGCATGAATTTCTAGGAAATTGATTCTTAGTAGTGTGAAACAATTCTCAAAGAATTTTCACACTGCCCCTCATAATAAATGGAAACTTCTCTTTGAGCATGGACCTCACAACATAGCTTCCAGCAACAAAAACTTGTAATCATAACCATGAAGGCTTCATGGAATCTTAATCAACTTTGGCAAAGGGCTGAACAGTACATGCTGTTCCATCATTTATTTAAAAATGGTTTGTTGAGAGCCTACTGTGTGATAGGACAGTTCTGTGTTCCTACACAGCTTCCCCTAACCTCATTCCTAGTCATTCTTCAGGTTTCTGGTTAAAGACTTCCCTTAATCACATCAACCAGGTTAGAATCCCTGGTAGATGCTCTCATAACTCTCTGCATCTCTTAAATACATTTAACACAATTTTAAAATTTTGGAATTTGAAAAGGATAAAAACTCATCTTCCCCATCATATCATAAGCTGTGTGTTGATGGAAAGCATTTCTTTTTTTTAGCAGTTACTAGTATTGGAGCTAGTTAGGACATAAATAGGAATAATGA
Organism: Solenodon paradoxus; assembly: GCA_004363575.1. Taxonomy (NCBI): domain Eukaryota; kingdom Metazoa; phylum Chordata; class Mammalia; order Eulipotyphla; family Solenodontidae; genus Solenodon; species Solenodon paradoxus. The sequence continues at coordinate 784,715 of RJWH01000299.1, forward strand.
AGTGTAAAGAATGAAAATGAAAACTTTATTTTGTAGTTAGTATGTTATATTTAAAATGTTGTAATTATAGTACTCCAACTAGTAATATTGTAATGAGTAGCAGTGTCCTGAGCATATAATATGATTATTAAGCAAACAGTCAATATTGCTGAATGCCACTTGATCTGAACTGCCTTAATAGAACCTGGTGTTTCCTATAGTTTTTGAATGTGATACTCCCTCCAAATGATCCTTCCATTTGTACCATCTGAAACTAGCTTTTTCTCAGGTCCCATTTCTGCCGTGTTCAAGAGCTCCCTATCCATCTGTAGTGGCAGTGTCCATACTTGACAACGTTCCTTTTATTTTATCACATTTGATGCTGGCTCCATGCCTAGAAGTTCTTATGATATATAAAGGTGTCTATAGTCAAGAGGTGCCAATGAAGATCATTGCCATGAACTCTAAGTCCAAAGTAAGCCTGTGACACATTTTTGGGGACAACTCACAAATGCTGTCCTCATAAGCAGGAATATCTTCCTGAAGTAATTTCCTCCATTATTTAAACTTCCTAATATGATCTACAAATGGCTTCACATCTAAATGAACACTTTTCACTCTTCATCCAATGTGATAACAATCATAACCCCTTATTCTGTTGTGGAAAGTTTGGGGAACTCAAGTCATTCTGTTCAGATCTCTTTTCTTCAAGATAGATTAAGAACATGTCAATAGAAAAATATACAGACAGAGGGCTCCTCAGTATACTTCCTACCTTCGTAGTAGGCATAGGATTTACTGGTATAGACTGAGGTGGCATTCAAATACGTAATAATACAACTTGAGTTTTACGCTACTATACTTGGCCAGCTCCTAACATCCCATATTCATGAGATGAGAGGATAGGCCTTTTAACTCTTTGTTAGAGCAACTAATGAGCTCTATAGCATTATCTATTTCCATAACTGTCCTTACCAAGTGACCATACGGTCATTGAGGGACTTAGTGACCCTCTTTTGTTCATCCGTTGTGTTCCCACCATCAATTCTAAGGTCTGACCTGTATCTGAGTGCTGAATAAGTATTTTTTGAACTATAGAAACACACACACACTTTATTCTTTTCCAAGGAAAGCATCTGCCCCCCAGATAAATATATTCTGTTTCTGTTTTTAAGTTAAATACCTATAGCATGATAAATGAATGCATTAGATGTCACAATAATACTTTGCCCAGTGGAAGTAACATTCTTTTATTAAGTGGTGTATATAGTATGTTAAAGTACTTCTTTCTATTTAAAATACTTTTAAGCTAATTGTTTATTTCTTTTTGTATTTTTCATACTACTTAATTGACTTCAATCATTCTTTTTGTGAATATTCATTAGAGCTGCCTTTAGAGTTAACTACAAAATAAAGTTTTTGTTTCCACTCTTTACATTTCAAGCTTCAATAAAACTGAATCATTAAACACTTTAGTTAAGACTTGCAGATGCATCTTTAAATTGATCTTCCTTGATTAAAGCTAGTTTTCAGGCATCTGATAATATAGTCATACCAGAAGGAATTAAATGCTTATTATTCTCATTCAAGTCTACTCTGCTTTACTCCTCTGTGTATAATAGACAACTAAAACTTGCTGCTATAGAGATTTGTGTTTTAAAATGTGGTTGCTTACTTGCATTAATTCAGAGAAAATCAAATCTTAATTAATCGAAATCTGAAATACTGTAATTTTAAGAAACTAAAAGTTATTTGACAAAATTCTAGTTCAAATTATCCTCTTTCAAGCAATATGTAAAATTGCTTTGTGTACTGGCAAAACTGATTTCTGCTAGCATTCTAATTACCCTTTTTGTATGTATAGGAATGCTTCTACAGGACTTTAATTTTGTGCTTTTCTTAAATGGGTAAATATTCTCCCAACTATGTCCACTTGTTATTTTTATAGACTACAGAAGAGACAAATTTACTCTGGCTCCCATCTGAATGTTCACAGTTGAGATTCAGTGACCCAGTAAATGAGAGTTATTCCTATAGTTTTCATCATTTTAAACCTGTATGTGTAGAATAGCTATTATCACCATTGATAGTCTTTTTTTAATCTAAGAGGTCTCTTTACTTTCTTTTCATTTTCAGTGCCACTAAAACTTGACTTTTAAGGTCCATTTTTCAAATAGATTTTTCTTCTAAGTATAATTGGGAATCTTGGACTGGCTGTGACGGAGCTAGAAGTAATATGGCAGAGTAATGATGTTAGATGGCCCTAGGTTGCTCAATGAATCCCCTATTTCTCTCTTTCTAATAAAGCAGCAAGCATTAGAATTCAAGACACAGAGAACACATGTTATCCATTTCCATTCTTGTTTATTTAACCAGCATTTGTTAAACATCTTTTTAATGTCAGGGACTGTGCACAGCACTGAGAATATGAGGATGAATCAAGCACATCATGTGTAATCAGAAATTAAGCATTTAGATAGAATGAGGAAGGTCTGTGATGCAGGTATGAATCAGGTGTTTTAGAAACATATAGAGACCTAAAGAGGACCCTATACCAGGATTCTCTTCATGGCTGCCATGGTGAGGAGGGTGCCAGAGACTTGGTCTCCTTCATACTCTATTTAGTTAACTAATGTACCTCTGCAATGACTGATGTGAGGACATTGGCTATCCAAAGTCTATTGAGACAGGCAGTTTTCAGCTGCACAAACTTAAAATTATAAAAATACCTAGATCTTTTAAACCCAAACACTGCTCAGAGCTTACCTAACCCTGCAATTGTAGGTCCCAGGGAACCCTATGCCATTGATCCTTCTCTTTGATCAAGCTTGCACACTCACCAGAACTCTCAAATAAGGACTTGCACCTCTTTCTCTTGGCTTTCTGTCTGTGCATGGTAATGTACCCTACTTTCTTCCCCACTTTTATTTTGTTTAATCCTTGGAACTGTAACCTGGCACGCTCCTGGCCCACTGACTTGTAGGTAATGTTGGGGCAGGGGAGGTAAGTGAGCTCATAGTGGGAGAATTGTTAAGTAGATATTATAATCATATCTATTCACTATTGAATACTTTCTGATCTGTCTAATTTTTGAGAATTTCAGTCTTTCCATTCAAAAATATTGACTGAGATACTTAGCTCTGTTCTGTGAGAAATGCAGACCTTCAGGAGCATAAGTAACTGACATTAATTCCATATCACCAAACTGATCTGTTACTGAAAGATTATTGTAATGCAGGTTCTAACAGGTCATTGACTGTTCAATTATGTTGTCACCAGAGCCATTGGAATTGTTGTTTTGATGATGATGGTAATGATAAAAAGCTAGTGTTCTATGATATGTTTTACAAAATATTTCCCATATTGTTATTTCATTTATTCTCACAATGAAGAAATAGGGCAGATAAAATCATCAATAGTGATTTGGAGGCACCTACGACTGAATTAGTCTCTTAGCCCATGGTGAAGCCAGGAATAGAGCATCTCCTGCTTGAATGGCTCTCTATACCTCATAAGTGGTTATACTTCATTATTTCATATCTTCTGCACATTGTCCTGTGAAATGGAGTCACCACCATTCATTTACAGATAAGGAAACTGAGATGCATAGAGGTTGTCATTGGTCGAGGTCGTGTATATTCACATCTAACTAAGAAGTATTAAGCAGCTAATTTGGACCAGGTATTATGTTGAGTGCATTCATATATAATGTCTTATCTAATCTTATGACAATCTATGAGGTAGATACCTTTATTCAGATCTGATAGAAGAGTAAACCAAGGTCTCCATTTACTAACCACAGAGTCCATTCTTAAACTCTTTTCTAATATTCATTCCATTAAACCAGAGTTTCTCAGCCATTTTCTCATCTCCAATCAATTTATAAGCAAACATATTGATCATCTCTTCTTACACCAGAGATTTTTCAAAAAGGGTTTGTTCCCTAGGCGATACAGCAGAATTTTCTGGGACAGGAAAGAAGTGAGGAGAAGGTCATTGAGGAGAGATGGTAATTTAAATGAATTCTCTTTCTCCTCCCATATTAGTAATTAAACTGTATCTTAAAACTCTTACAGTCTTTTTTAAAGATTCAACTTTATCTCTATCCTTCCAGCAAAAATATATTGAGTGAATATTTGTGTATTCTAAGTGTTATAGATACAGCAATAAACAAAGTCTGTGAGGTTCCTATAGTCAGTCATAAAGCATATATTTTAGACAGTTACAAGGTCTCTGAATAAAATTAAACCAGATAATAAGACAGAATAGGGGAGAGTGACTACTCGATAGGGTGGTCAGGGAAGTCATCTTTGAGGAGCAGATTCAGGCCAAGACCTGAATGGCAAAAAAGCAGTCAATATACGTAATGCTGGAGTCAGGTCTTGGACATTGCTCTCCCTCATCCTACAAAGGCACCGAGCACAGACAGCATACTCCATTCCCAACTTGGGCCAGGATGGTAAAAGCATCAGTCATGTCTGGTCTTCATCAGCCTTTCTCTATGGCAAAACCCGGAGCTGGTGGTGGTCCACACAACCTAGAATCATAGGTGGCCCTGTACTTTGTTTCACAGCTTCCCAAATTCATAGGAATATTCATTCCATCTTAAGCAAGGATAGGATCTACACAGAGAGAGCCCCTGACTCACATGATAGTTTACTTTCAAAACTGAAATACATTTATATCAGCAGTTTACTTTTCTATAAGCAATTTGTCTTTGTTGAGGAGTCATATTCTTTGGTTTTTTCCCCCTGTCCTCTGGATAAAACTAAACATACAGGCAGGAAACAAGGCAACTAGTTGAATCCATGGGAACTTGAAGAATCTGGAAAGCAACCTGACTCCTGTTTCTTTGCTTAACATGTCTATACCTCATGTCATGTAATTTTTATATATAAGGTTACTAGCAAGTAGGTTTCTATTCAGTATTGATTACAGAGGGAAGCGAATTGGTGACGTTCCCTATAATTAAACCTCAAGGACACAGAATTAATGGTGTCTTGAGTATTGTATCAGTAGAAGTGTTTCATACAAACCAATAACTGCACAAGATCAGTCTAAGACTTCAGTAAATGGGAACCAAGATTTTGTATGTAGAAAGTGAAAAATAAAGTATAAACCCTAACCTAAGAGATCAGCGATACGGGTAAAAGAAGTATATGATCCCTGGTCAAAGTTTTCAAGTAAACATTCCTTTTTCTCCTTATAAAAAAATCATGATACAGGCGTTGGGGATATAAACTCTTTTATGATAGTCATTATACTTAACCCTGCTATTCATGATCTGTGTTGGAACAGAAAGAAAATTCTGAAACTTACTAGAAGAGAGTTTTTCATAAAGCCAACCTTTAAATAAATTATAATCTGTACAACCTATGTGGCCAGGGTTTTTCCAGCCTTTGCTAATGACCACAAGTTGAAATTAACACACTCTTACCCTTCCAGAATATTTGATGTGTTTATAATGACACCTCTACATCGCATTACACTAAATCATCTCAGTGTAAAGACAAATGTCTTGTATCTTCATAACTGCCAGTGTTTTTGTACACAGATGCTTAAGATTTGTTGAATAAAATTTGTTATACTCAGATCCTTAGAAATTTCCTCATTTTTGATTTATGCATTTTGACAAAATTCTAAATTTCTAAGGTAAGCTTCTCAAGTAGAATTTGAAGGATAAATCAGTTTATTCATTTCTTCAGCAAGTATTCATTAGCATGTACTATGTTGATCTACTTACCTATCATGACTTTAAAACACACACAAAATAAGTTACAATTTTTGGAATCCATATAAGTTCCAATGATTTCGTTTGGAGATTTCTATTACTTACTGTGCTTAACTAATTTGAATCTACCTAAGTTGGCAGATATTCTGAAATAAGCTCCTCTGGGATACCAGAATACACTGTCACTATGATATGATTTACTTTTTTAACTTTTGAGGAAAGCGGGAAGATCAAATCCTTCTAATAATGGATTTTTCTGCTCAATTATTCAACCATCAAAGCTGCTGGGCCATGCAGAACTGGTTTCAAGACTGTTCCACTGCCAGATGAAGTTATCAGGATTGTCTGTCTCCAAGGAGCCTAGAAATTGTTTTAGGATGGTCAAAAAGGACCTTCAGAATTAAATGTACTTTATTGGGGAAAAATAGTTATATTCTTACTGGGATTTGCCAGCCATCTCTTTTATCCTTTGAGGTTCTGAAATGTCTCTCAATAAACACAAATTTGTTATTTGCAGCTGCCTGTACAATGTATTGTAACTAAAAATTCAAATAACATAGGTTTTTTCTCCGAAAACAACTATGTTTCTTTTTTAATGAATAACAAAAATTCTTATCAAATATGATTCTTAAACCTTTGACAGTTCTCAATCAAAATAATGGTTTTTACATTGTTCTATAAAGACAATCCTTTAACCTCCCTCTTCTTTTTAATAACCTGACTTTCAAAGAAATTACTTTGGAATACCAAAAGAATTTACTAATGGAATAAAAAGAAATGAAAACTTTTTTCTTATTAAAGAAAGTGAGGAAAATGATCACTTCCTCTTATTCAGTGATAGTGATAGGCATTTATAGTCATTTTCTTAGTAGCTATCTTAGCTATCTTTGGTTTAAGTCTTTCAAAATTATGACCACTTATAGCTGTTAAAATACACACTTGTAACTTAAGAATGTAATGTGTGAAAATATTTTATCAATGTGCAGTTATAAATTAAATATATATGCGTGCATATATACTTATCTAAATAAAAAATTCCAAGGTGTACTCTGATTTGATAAAAATCTGAAACTCTTAACTTACAAACATCAATAAGAGATATTTTGTAAAAAGGCAGTCTTTGAGAACCTCAACTCACATTTTTGGTGAATCATTTTACAGATAACTATCAAAAATATCCCTGTTGCACAAAGTAATATTTACTACTGATGATGCAACTACAGAACAAACATCAGAATCACTCTCATCTTAAGAGGGCAGAAAATTCAGGTCATTTTTGAAGCTGGCCAAAATCACAATGACAGTTTCTAAAAAAGAAACAGCTTTAAAACACTGAATATTTAAAAATATTGAAATGCCACAGCAGATTTTAACAGACTCTTATGTTTAAAATAAAGATATTGGTTAGAACCATCCAAGAAGACACGTTTAGATGGCAGAATTTAGGTGCTGATGGGGCTGGAAACTTGCAGCATCAACCACACACCTATTATCATTATCGGCCTTTATTGACTGGGTCACTGCAGCGTATTTGGCTTGTGACCAGACTTAGTGAGTGAAATTTGTAAGTAGAATAGCAAACAGTTATTGGAAGGTACTATTGCTTTTGTCTCTCTCTACCTTTTTTTTTTGTTTTTTTGGTTTTTTTTTTTCAAATTCATTATATAGCCATGTCTCCAAACAAGAACTAGCTTTGTTGTTTTTTAACAGCATGATGGGTGGCTGGGGCTGACTTGTTTTGATTCTGTATTTGAAATGCTCCATATTTTGTGAGCATAGCAAGTCACATATCCTATTTGAACTTCAGGTTTCTGTAAAAATTTAAAAGGTAGAGATAATGAAAATACTGCTCCTGCCTGACTCAAAGGGTTGAAAGGAAGATCAAGTGAGATGCTATACACTAAGGGGCTTTGAATGCCACAAAGCTCTGTACATATGTACGGATGGTCTCAGAAGATTAGTCTGCCTGAAATGCATCAAGCAATCCTGAAATCCTAACGACACACAGAACCATATGTTCAGATCAGAGTCTCTTATATGTCTGCCAAAGGCTTTACAAAACTTTCCATGTGATGTTCCCTCTATGACCCATCACTATGGTTAGGTCCAGCTAGACTAGAGATCAGGGCTCATTGCAGAAGGTGAGCACTTAACAGTGGGCCATGCTGGAGATCAAAAGCACTACACCTGGCACAAAGCAGCTCCCCACATTCCTTGAAGTGAGAACAAAGACTAAAAAGAGACACTAGCATTGTTCTGGGCATTGTGTCAGTCCCATAGGCAGAATTAGGGCTACTCCGGCAGAAATCTAACTTTGTAAGCAAATATTTTCAATGCTAGGCATGGTGATTAAGTGTGCCCAGCACAGAGTATAAGCAGTGAATTCTGCTTGATCTTCCTGTGAGAGCAAGTTACATAAAATTGGTATATCTTACTTTTATTATCTTTAAAGTGGGGATAGTAATAATGTGCATCTAATGGAGTTGTTAAAAAAGAATAGATGAGATACTAAATAACTTAGAATAGTATATGTAATGTAGTAAACTCTCAATAAATGTTATCTATAATTTGTTTTATTTTTTATTCTTTTAAAATTTCTATACCTTGATTTGTTCATTTGTAACATAAATATAAGCCTACACATCTCCTAGAAGTAGAGAATTTTGTTTGCAGTAATGATAGACCCTGAGACACATAGATTCTTTTTTAATTTTGAAGTAAATAACATTCCAAAGGAATATTCTCTTTGGTTTAAGAGGTTAAGAACAATAATGGTCTCCACTTTAATGAGCAGGAAGAGGCACAGAATCACCAGCAATGGAAATGGCTCAGTGAACATTAAAACCCAAGAGAACAGTAAAGTACAATTAAAATGACAACATTGGTATTACACATGCCCATAAAACAGTTAAACATGCAGTTCCTGCCAAGCTTATTTACCATCACTTCCTAAATTTGGCTGGTAAGCAAGGAAGACATCTGGAAAAATAGTTAAAAGAGAACAGTGTCTAATTAGTTTTAAAATATTTTAGTTAAAAAGTACAGTAATCAAATAATGCAATTCTGAAGGGATCAAAGGAAGTGATTATTCTGGAAGACTCAGTATTGCTTTCTCAAATATTGCCAATGGAGGCATTTGGGACTTGTATAGGAAGGATAATTATTTCTTTAATTTTTCATTATGAAACTATTCAAACTAACAGAAATACTAAAAATAATATGATACCTTTTTTTCCCACCACTCAGATTAAGTAGACATCAACATTTTGCCTTAGTCCCTTTACAAAATTAACACTAAAACCAAAAGATGCCCAATTATTATGCTAATTATTCTTCATTCTAGATTGATTCCAGTTGACTATGTAACTATTTTTTTTGTTTTAGAGATCCAATACAATAAACTAAAACTTGATAGTAAATGTTAGATTCTAAACTGTGAATTAAAAATCCTCTTTGTATCCTGAATCTTCTAAGAGAGTCACTAAATATTTGGGCATCTTTGATTGAAATAATCAGATTTGGGGCAGGGGGTGGGGAGTTACTTGACTAAAGCAAGACTAACCTCTCTGTTAGGTAGTATGATTTAAAGAACTAGAAGGCCTACTTACTGAATATTTTCCCCATAAACTTGCCAATTCCCCTACTAGTTAGTTAAAATTCTAATCACAACTCTCTCCATTGGACTTTATATTAGTTTGGGTTTTCCAGAGAAAAATAACTAATTATAAGTGTATATACATATATACACATATGCATTCATACATACATATATACAAATGCATTTTACTATAAAGAAATTTACTATAAAGAATTCACCTTTTCCTTCAGGACTGTCCTAGGAAGGGGCTATCGTGCTGTTACTGTCCACTTTTAGGTGATGTTTGTATGTCATGCAGAACCATCTCTAACTCCCCTCTTCTTTTCCTCTGTCAATTAAGTGTAGGCTGGGAAAGAGAAGGTAGTAGAGCAGGTGTGGGGGCCATTGGCATTTGAGCCAGTTCTTCATGTAACTCACTGCTTTCAGATCCTGCTCAAGCCCAATCACATATATACCACCTTCATTTGATGATTAAGTGCTGTTCTGCTTGTCCAACTTTGTGAATTGAAGGAATACGTGACATCCAGTTCATGAGAGACAGCTCAGGTCACATGGTAACTTGGTGGTTCATGATTCAGCCTTTATTAAAGTCCAGCAATCAGTCAAGAACTGTTCCTCAAAAAGATAGTCATTAACTGCAGAGGATGGCATGACCTTGCTCCAGAATCCTAAAGGCTTGCATTGTGATTCACCTTTATGGCCCTGCCAAAGGTTCACAACATTCCTATCTGCCACTTCAAACACTGTTGAATTTGCTGGATCCTACAGCCCAAACCATAGAGCACCTCGCACAACTGCCTGAATCAATTACAGAATTTTCCTTTGTTCCTAACCTTACTCAAAACTAGCAGGTTTTCAAGTCATTCAGTTAGTAGGCCAGTGAAAAACACACAAACGAGAATACATTATGTTGGTTGTAGAAGGGACCAGTGCAACAACTCTTCTTCACCTTGAAGTGAATGTGCCAACATGCCCTTCATTACTAGACCCCTAGAGATTTCACTACAGTAGAAGGCTTCTGAATTTTTGTCAAATTTATTTCTCTCCCTCTGACACACATATCTTAGTAATAAGTCTTCAGTGGGATAGATGAATAGCTAGAAAGATAGATAATATGTGCTATTATTATCTCCAGTCCATAAATAAGAAAACAGACTACTGGAGTGTGTATCCAAAGTCACATGGTGTTGATCAGTTGCCGGGCTGGAATTTTTTTAACCCTCTATGTGATGTGCTAGAAGAGGACCTCAATTCCAAGCAACACAGGCTACTCAGAGAGGGAACCAGTTAGGAAATAGACTATAACACACATCATGTATTGTACAACTTCGTCTTAGTGATGTAGAGGAACGAAGTGTTTGTTAGAATACTTGAAAGTGAGTCAAAGGACAAGCTAGGGAGACTAGTCCATGATGTTTAACTCAACTCAAAGTTGTCAATAAGGATACCTGATGTAGCAAATGAAGAAAGGGAGCAGGGCAAAAGGGAAATAAAATACTCCATCTTTTCATTCCCAAGGTGGAAATTAATTATAGAAGAGAAAAAAAGAAACATGGGGTCAAAAACAACATAGTTGATTAACAAGCAAAAAAATGCTACTAGAAAAGAAATTCAGATTGTTTCATTGGAGGGATAACAATAGAATAAGAGTAGTTACCAGTATATGAATTAAATACCAATTTATATCATTTGGGAGGAAGAAGATAATAGAAAGGAATTTTGTAAAATAAAGAAAGAAAATGCAATGCAAGGACTGTCTTGCACACTGCAGGCTGATGTGTAGGCTCTTTGGGGTGTGCCATCCACTTCTGATATTTAGCTTCTGACAGCCATTTCCCAACAGTTTGTGCTTTATAAAATATTCCCATTCTCCAACATTGCTACAGCAACTACTTTTTCATGATTAGGCAACTGATTTTTTTCTTCTTTGGGGTTTACATGTGTTAGGGACTTAATAATTTAAGTATATTTGGAAATTCAAGACCAGAGATTAAGAATATAGACTTTGTAATCAAAGCAGCGTTTTAAATCCAGACCCTCCACTTACTAGCTCTAGAACTTTAAACATGTGACTTAAATTTCTCTGAGCCTCAGTTTTCACATTTTAAACTAATGCTGATTATAGCGATTGCCCAGATTGTTGGACAGATGGATGGATGGATGGGTGGCTGGATAACCAAGAAGCAAAACAAAACAAAATAGTGAATGCCTCAAAAGGAAATGAGTATGGTGCACCCTGGTGGCCTAGCAGATAAGGCCATTGGACATAGTTCACATACATCCCAAGCATCTAGGTTCAGGACCTGGGGCCAGGCAGTGGATGGGGCAGTGGGGGTGGGGTGCCATAATGAACAACTAAATAAAATAATTAGGGTGCTTCTTCCTCCTCTCTCTACATGTCTGTCTGTCTGCTTACTTGCCTTCATTCCTACCTGCACCTATCCTTTAAAAAACAAAAAAAAAAACTAGCTTTAAAAAAAAAAAGAAAAAAAGGAGCATGTTTAGGAACACCCAAAATGTGAGTAAAGAGAAGTTCCATTAAATTTTAGAAGGTACCACCACATCTCTAATAGCTGCTAGTGTTTTAGAAGTATTTGAGTGTCCACATAACTTGAACATGAAGTAAAAAGCTTAAAAATGGCTGTTAAGGAAAATTCCATCAGCACCTATGCTAAGATCTAAACCTTCACACTTCTCAATTAATTAATGGTGTAATTGTGGGACAATATTGGGAGATAGAGTGCTGTGAAGGATGATGACACTGCTTTGCTCAGAGAGATTGACAGTTTACTTTCTAACTGCCTTGCCAAATGATTTTCTTCCTCCTCTTCCATAGACTATCTGTGAGAATCCAAATGTTGTGAATTAATCAGTGGCATTAACCATGGCTTCCTTGTTCTAGAATTTTTCATATCAATGTTTCCCATGCTACACTTAACTCTCATGTTTGATTGAGGGGTGGAATTGGAGTAATTCATTTGGAAACAAATATGCAAAGAATTGTATTTAAAAATCACTGCACTTGTAATGAAAGTTCCTCATTTGCCTGTGGAAACTAAAAAAGTCAAACTCATGATAGAAAGTAGAATGATGATTTCCAGGGATTCGGGAGGTGGGCAAGAACTGGAGAGATGTTGGTCAAAGGGGACAAAACTCGGTTATAATATGAGTAAGTTCTAGATACCTAACGTGCAGCATGGTGACTATGGGTTTACTATATACTTAAAATGTGTTAAAGGAGCAGATCCTAGTTCTCACTAGACACACACAGTAACTATGTGAGCTGGTGATATGTTTATAGGTTTTAGTGTGGTAATTATTTCACAATGCTATACAGTTCAAATATATACAGCTTATTGTCAGTCATACTTTAATTAAATGGGGAAGGGGATCAGTATTAAATGAAGCCAGCTCCCTAGGATGTTTATAAAGCTCATTCCCAAGATAGAAACTCTATAGAACAACAAACTCTTAGAGCAGATCTGGTTTTAAAGCAACTGATATGTTTAAGAAGAATTTGAAGAACAGGTAATCTTTTTTCCTGGAATTCTGGTATTCCTTTCCTGCATAATTGCAAATGGTTCTGAATGTCTTCTAATTGAGCTGTCAGTGAAAGATCCAGGACTTAGAAAATGATCATGTTTTGGAAATTGCCTCTTCAGAGCCAGTAAGAAGGCTAAAAATGATCACTGGTTGATGAAAGGTGGTGATAAAAAATAATTTACCCCTTATTGCCTTGTATTTCCACCCCATCCTCAACACAAACCCATCCACCCTTACATTTACCCCAATCAGTGTTGGCCTACAGAGTTCCAACTTTCAGACCTTGGTTTAAATCTTCACTTTCTGTGAAGAATCTTCAACCTCTCTGCCACTCAAACTAGAATAGGGATGTCAAAGAAAATTTGAGCCAGACAAGTTAAACAGGCAAGGAAATTTTACTCAAGATTATTGGAAAGGAGAGAGTGATTGAACTCAATTGTTGAAAGACAGGCAGGAGAGATTTTAAGCACTGTGCAAAAATACTGGAAGACATCAGAAGGGAGTTGGTCAGTGTGATTAGGCCATCAGTGTTTGTTAATTTTCATTTAAAAGAGTATTGGGGAGGAAAGGGGGTCTGGGAGTTACTAGCACTATCTTCCTTGATTACATAGTAAAGGGATGGCATCTAATCTTTGAGAGAGACATTCCTGAGTTGTAAAACTGGCAAGAGATTGGGAGAAAATTTATTTCTCAGAGGGGAAGAAAAAGAATTGACAATTACAAGGTTTATAAAGTAAATACTCTAAAAAGTAAGAGGTGGGTCAGGAGTCTGTACTCAGGAAGCAATCTATCTTGCATTTAGTCAAGTTAATAGGAGCATTTAGGATACTTTGGTCAGGATTCTTCTGTCTGGTATATGTTTTCACTGTACTTTCATAATAGTTGTCCAAATCATATAATTATTTGTTGAGGCTTCTAAATGTTTTACTGAAATTACAAGCTTAAGATGTGCTCTTGATGAGAGCCCCAAAGATACCTGTATTGAGTCTAACTGAATAGTTTGCTATGTGCCCAGTTGCGCAAAAACAATGTCTCCATTATGTTTACCACTGTGTCCTCACTATAGACTATACCCAGAGTATCTGGCACATAGCAGACACTAAATATTTGCTTTTTTAAAAAAGGAAAAAGATCTGAAAGAACCTACTTTCTTCACAATACCTCTCTGTTTTTTTCTTTGGTGTCACAAGTTTAAAGATTTGTTTGTATGTTGAGCCACTGGAGAAGGGTTTCATTCATCAGCTTATAAAAATTTGTTACCATACCCACAGCACCATCCTGTCCAAAGATCATGTCTTTTACTTGACTATCCCTTGATAAGTCAGGTAAACATAGTATACCAAAGTCTTCACACAGAATGAGTTGTTTGAAACTAATAGGTTAGTTAAAATAGATGTGAAAAAAAGATACATACTCTCTTCAAATTCATAAAGATGCTTTAAAGAAGATAAATAGCATATGTCTCGATAAAGATTTATTTGGTAACATTTATGCTAATGCCATGTTTCTCTTTTTAAAATATCTTTAAAAACATTTGCAATCATTCCACTGATCATTCCATTTCCTAGTCAATGTGGCTTTAGAAATGAGGGGGTCAAAGGAAAAGTTTCCCCATTTCTCTGAGGTTCTTCACAGGCTTAACAAATTAACATTAGGTGTGATTAGTAGGAGAAAAGCCCAGATTTAATAATAACATACATATGGAGAATTCACATGGTGGTAAATTGTGAGGTAGCTGGAGCAGACCATTGATTTATATCCTGGGCTGAGACAGGAAAAGGGGTCCCGGGGTCTCAAGGGAGAGAGGAAGGGGTCTCCACATGGCAAGGAGGAACAACTCATCCCTTCTCTTACTATAAAAGTAAGGATAAATAACTCCCCTTTCTACCTTCTTCTAGAGAATAGGGAGAGGTGACCCTTTTGATTAGAAGAGTGGAGGGAATGGCAGACAGCTGAAGGGAGGGGCTTCAGGGTTAGAACAGGAGCTTCTCCTTTGTCTCTGGTATTGTCCTTTACTGCCCTTGGCTCTACATGTCAGAGTGGAGTGTGTACAGGAGAACAATTCTGAGAAACTTGGGGTGTCATGTTCTAGTCCCATCAGAAACATTTTAAATGATCAAAATGTCAATTGTCAAATCATCAAAATTATCAACTCTAGCCTTTGACTAAAAAAGTAAGGTCTAAGAGAGAATTAAAATATGTACAGACCATGGAATTAAGTTTCTCAAGAGGATAGTTTCCTAATTTCAGTGTTTCAGCTGGCTTTTAGATAAAACAGAGGTGATTATTAACTGAAATTGAAGGCTCATGAAGCAGACTTTATTTAAACAATGAATCTAGACATTTCAAACCTTTTTCTAGTCGTTCAGAATCACTTGGGTTTTTACAAGCATGACTTGGAACAACTTTCTTAAATCGTAACACAAAACGAAGACTCATTTCTACCAGGACCAGCCTATGATTGCACTGTAAAGATAACAAAAGCTTATTTACTTCTGTAGATACTTAATTAATCCCTTCCAGAGTTTCAGAATTCAAAGAGTTTTAATATGGCAACTTTTATTTATTTTGCTTTCCATAAATATAATTCATGGTTATACAATGTTAAAACATCTGGATACAGAGAGAAAAATCAATAGTCTTCTAACACTTTTCTCTGTGATGTCTATTATTTGCCAGATATAATTAGATGAATGATTTGCCTTTCATACAAACATTCTAACTTTGAAGTAGCCCCAAAACTCTCTTCTCTTTGGCTTCAATAATGGACTTCAAGTTAAAATTTTAGACTTTTGGGGTTTTATTTAACATAGTCATGACAATAGTAATTCCAAAGTTTGTTAAAAACAAAATCTAAGTCAATGTCTGTATATCTAGAGGAAATTTTCAGTCTGAGGAAATCAATTGCAATGCTTGTGGCTGCCAAGTAACAGAAAATGAACTCAAAATACCTTAGGCCTTAAGTGTTCACAATACAAAATCAAATTATCTCACTGAGCAAGAACTCATGGGTGAGACAGTTCCAAGCTAGCTAAACCTGCAGCTTAAAAATATCTTCACTGCCCATTACTTCTGTTCTACAGTCTTCCAGGTGTCTTCTTTGTCCTTAGGACCGATAGGTTACTGCCCCAGATCCGGATATTGTGTATTGATACAACATCCTGCAAAAGAAGAGAAGAGACATGTCTTTTTTCCTACACATGTCTTTTTATCAGCCAAAGAAACTTTCCTAGAAATCTTTTCAATCATATACACAGGCCTAAACCAGTCAGTGCAAGAAGAATGAGAATTTTATAAAAGACAGAACAATCAGAATTTCCCCTAGTTGATGCCCAAATGAAACCAGTTTCTACCAGTAAGGAAGGTAGAGATGGCCTGAGGTCGGTAATCGCCACAGTATTCTGAAATCCCTAAAGCTCAATTAGTCATTTTTCCTTTACAGTTATTTTCCGAGTACCTACTTTAAACCATAGAGCAATGAGCAAGACAGAATAAGCCCTGCCCACATTGAGCTTGTGGTCCAGACTCAGTTGATATACATAAACAATAACAAAAAACAAAAATGGAGATGAATGGAGGGGAAAAGGGAAGGTAAAGGGTTATGGTTCTAAGGACAGAATCTGCATATGTGTGTGTCTGGAGCTGCAGGTGGGCTAATTGCTATGTTATACAGGGAATTTGGGGAATACCTCACTGGTTCTAAGGACAGAATCTGCATATGTGTGTGTCTGGAGCTGCAGGTGGACTCATTGCTATGTTATACAGGGAATTTGGGGAATACCTCACTGATAAGTTGTCATTTGAGTAGAGACTTGAAATGTAATTCTGAATGAGAAGACATTAGAGGAATTGAGCAGAAGAGTGATGTAATCTGATGTAATTTATATTTTTAGAAAATAGACTCTGTGGATAAGGACTAACATAGGAACTCGATGAAGAAATCTTGCCGTATTCCAGTGAGAGATGACGAAGGTCTAACCCAGGGGTATGAGTAGAAGAAGTGAGACAAGGGGGCATTCTGGATACATTTTTAAAATAAAGCAAACAGGATTTTCTGGTCATAATTGGACTTGGTATTTGAGAAATAAAGAGGAATCAAAGATGACTCCAGAGATTTTTTGAGCTGAGCATCTAGGAAAACAGAATCATTATTAACTAAGGTGAGAATGATGTCCAAAGACCAGCTTTAGGGGAATAGGGGTAGGTTTGGGTACTGATCATTGGATTTAGTAATATGGAGATCATTGGTGACCTTGACAAGGTTAAGAGTCTTTTGGGGATGAACATCTAATAATATCATCTACCTACTCTTGAAGATGGGGGCCCTAAGAATGGCAGCTTAAATAAAATGAAAAATCAAATAGTGAAGAGGTAGGCCACTCAGTAAGCACTGTGTCCAGAAAGGTATGTAGGTAAAAAATGTCTGTCCTGCCAAAATACGTGATGTATGCAGAAACAAACAGCACATCTTTGGATTGACATAATCAGGCTTGTACCTTTATTCAGTTTTTTAACAGGGGTTCCATTTTCTCAATGCATTTCCCTGAATGTTATGGACAATTCCTTACTATTTTTATACTACCCTTTTTATTCACCATTGTATTACATCACCTAAACAGTGTCCTGCACAAAGTACTGCTTCAATATATATTCGTTAATTGAACACATGCTTGCTTCACAGAAGGACTCCCAGATATGACTGGGGGCAAAAAAGATTATGTTCTGTCCTTGACTTTTGGTTTTTTTCTCACAATCTCTTTCCACACTAACTGCTCCTTTTATCACATTTTTTATAGCCAAAGACTTTTCATCCTAACTGCTTGCTGTTATATACAATACCCATTATTATAAGAACAAAGAATTCCTATATTGAAGAAAACATCAGTGCTTCAGCGAATAGATGCTTGATTAAAAACAACAAAAACCACCCTATTACAACACCAACTCATGTAATTCTCATCACAACCCTATGAGGAACATACTATTATTATTGTATTTGTTTTATAGATGAGTAGATTGGGGCATAAGGAAATTAAGTGTCTTGCTCCAAGTTTCATCAATGGTAGGTGTTAGAGCCAGGATTCAAATGTGTCGTTCACTTTCTTGAACACCATGGTCTTCTGCCTCTGATGACCTCATTTTAAGGCCCCACCTCTTCCAATTCATTGTACATTATTTGATCATCCTAGCTTCACATGTCTTCCCATTTCTTAATGAAAAACTTACTTAGGCTATGTCATAGACTTAACATAAAGAAACATTCACCCTTTTTAAAAATGATTATTTTCAGGGAGAGAAGCTTTATATTAGGATTCTGAAATGGAAGGGTCATAAAAGAAATCAATAGATTCAGGTTATTTGGTCTAAATAAGAAAAATGTAAGCTCCAGAAGGTCACGTGACTTGGCCTAATTTCCACAGCTTCTTAACAGTAGGACTGGACTCTTTTACATATATCTTCCCTGCTACTTAGTTGAGTTTGGCGATGATATCTTAATCAAGTTCAAAATGACATATAATTCCTTTTGTGCTAACAGAGTAGATCCCTAGAATACAGGACAGTTGAAAGAACAGGCCTCTTGGTAGCTTCTCAATTCATCCCCCACCTAGTAATTTTTCACTCAGTGATCAAATAAAACCATTAGTTGTGATTGTACCAGGAGCATTATTCAAGTTTAACATCTTCTTTTTGGACTCCAAGAGAAATGAGACAGCATGCCATGTGTACTGTGGAAAGTGGGAAATCTGAAGACTTTTAAAAGACTGTACACATTGATTTTTTTAGATATAAATAGTAAGACTAATAGACAATTTCTCACTTACAAATATGTAATCTTATATATGTATATATGTATAGTCTCTTTTATTTGTCATTAACAATATTTATTCTGTTATTATTTTAATACTACAGTGTGAAAAATTAATTCCATTGCTTTTCTATGTCCCTTCTCTGTACTTCTGTTATTTTTCATATACTCCTTTCACCATTACTTTAAAAAATATTCTAATATAATACCACTGGTAATGTTGCATATCACTTTGCAATTATCATCTTTTTCTTGTTTCAGAATTTTCTTTGCCCATGATTATATTTCTTTTATATAACTCAACAAAAGTTTCTGTTTATTCAGAATAACTTGGGTAAGAGATATTCTGGTTAATAGAATAATATATATTCTAGTTAGAATACCACATATTTATTAAAACAATATACTGAGGTATTAAATTTCAAAAAACTCTAATATGCTTACCTACTGAATCAAGCAAAATAACAATATCATGATTTTGGTCTTCTAGGAGTTCATGCTCTACTTGGGGAGCTGGAAAAGTGTCGTACATATGTTAGATGTCATATGATGATAAGTAAAAACACAGCTACCTAGGGGATCTTAGACTTAACTATGGCCCGGCCTTGGGAAATTACAGTCAGGCAAATCTTATTAAATGTAACTTGATCTTGGACAATTCAGAGACTATTTTGGGGTCTAACAGTGCTTTAGATATGCGGTTTGAAACAGTGTTCACTTCACTGTAGATTTATAAAGATGTTTGTTAAGAGTTTTATATGGAACAATGATAAATAAACCCTTTTGTCTTTATAGATTGTTACGTACTTATGCTTCATTGCCAAATTGTACAACTTTTGTGTCCATTTTGACCATTTATCACTGCATGACAGTCTCTGCTTTCTTTCTTCAAGTCCATGAGTCTTTGAATACTTTCATAAATCAACATCCATTTCATTTCTACAGGTACTCCATCAATTTGAGCTCTTTGTCTAAGCCTCCAACTTGGTCCTTTGTACCACACACACCATCTCTAGCTCAACAGAAATACTTTTTATCTTTATTGCAGCACCTTTTTCTCCCAGTGATTTTCCACTTCTAGGAACATAATGACCCAGAGCTCTCTAACTCATCAGTGAAGATCTTGAAATGCCAATAATCCCTGTGAGTAGGAGCCCATATTGGGATTTATGATTAACAAGAAGACTAAATGAAGTACCCAACTACTTTTTTGGTACCCAGAGTTAAAATGCAGATAAAGATGTCATAAGGTCATGACTAAGGTTGACCAATGCCATGAAGCTGAAATAATTGTCTCATTTCCTTCCTTTGGAAAGCCCTTTCTTCAACCCTTAACAGTTTAAATCACTATCTCAACCCCTACTCACAGACATTGACTCTGTTCAGATGTTTGTCCTGTATAACTCCTTACACAAACAATCCATGACTCAAAGTGAGGACTCAGATTTTCAAATTTGTTTACATTCCAAATCTGTTGGCCAATCTCCTGATCTTCCAATTTTCAGTCTTCAACACCCAAACAATCCGATTATGCCTCTGCTGCCAATCCAAAAGATGATTCTGGTCCTGAGCATTCATTTTGTAACTCATGAGGTTTACTTGATTTGATTCTTCCCCCTCTCTATGGATTAATAGAAAGCATCAGTAGTCTATGAGAGGGATTTCCCTAAATATATTTTTCTACTCCAGAAACATGACGTGTGTGTGTGTGTATGTGTGTCTGTGTGTGTCCTTTCCTGAAATAACAATGCTAATATATGATTTCTTGGAGTTAATACATTTGTAAACTGAATTACTGCGCACTCCACTGAAATCATATTGAAAGAAGCAGCTGCTGCTGGCATGAATGACAAAGACCACTGAAGAGTGAGCTGACAAGAAGGGGGCCCAGAACTTCCAAACAGAGGTGCTGACGTTGATAACTTTCACTCCATGGAATTGGAGATCACCTAATCTTATTGCCCTCTGCGAAGATAATGACATACTAGAGAATTGTTATCTCTCACAAGGGGCTATAACTGACTTTTTACTTGTGTCTATAACTAGGGAAAGAATTAGCAGCATGTACACTCCAACTTCAGTCTTTTCGTTTTATCTCAGAATTGCTGCAGGAAAGAAGAAAGAAATAGGAGTCCTTCACTGATAAATGGAGGTTAAGAAGCTTTAATTTTACAGCTACTTGAGTTCTAGATTCCCAAAGAAGTTAAAAAAAAAAAAAAGTCAGGCTTTTGTTTTTTTAATAACCCATGCTGACACAGAAAATATCATCTTCCACCCACCAAAACCTGCTGCTTTTGCTGGAATTTGCATGTTTAACTGTTTCATTTCACTGTACTCCACGTATGAGTGAAACCATCCTCTATTTCTCATTTTCTTTCTGACTTACTTCATTCAACATGATCCCCTACAGTTCCATCAGATTGTAGCATGGGGCACAATTTCATTTTTTTTTTGACAAGACAGAATTCCATTGGATCCATGTAACACAGCTTATCTATCCAGTCATCTGCTGACAGGCATTTAGGTTGTTTCCATGTCTTAGCTATGGTGAATTATGCTGCTATGAACATAGGGGTGTATATGTTTTTCCTGATTAGAGATTTTTATATACTCTGGGTATATGCCTAGGAGTAGAATCCTGGATCAAATGGTAGATTCATCTTTATTTGTTTGAGGAATCTCCATACTGTTTTCCAAAGAGGTTGCACCAGTTTATATTCCCAACAGTATAGGATGGTTCCCTTTTCTACAGACCCGCCTCCAACACCTATTATTTCAAGTCTTTCAAGATAGGCCATTCTCCTTGTGTGAGATGATATCTCATTGTAGTTTTTATTTGCATTTTCTGATCACAGTGATATAGAGCATTTTTCCATGTGTCTTTAAGCCATCCATGTTTTCTTTAGAAAGGCGTATATTCAACTCCTTTGCCCATTTTTTCAGTGAGTCATTTGCTTTTATATTATTGAGATGTATGAACTCTGTATATTTTATCGATTAAGCTTTTATCTGATGCATGTTGAATGAATATCTTCTCCATTTCCGTGGGTTAGTCTTTTTGTTTTAGTGGTGGTTTCTTTAGCTGTGCAGAAGGTTTTCAGTTTGATGTAGACCCAGTTGTTTAGTTTTGCTTTGGTTTCTTTTGCTGTCACTGTTCCTCCCCCAAAGACCTCTTTGAGACTGATGTCATGTAGTGTTTTCCCCACATTTTTTTCTAGGTATTTTATGGTTTTGGGTCTTATGTCCATGTTGAATTGACTTTTGTACTTGGTGATAATAAGTAATCTAGTTTCTTTTTTTGCAGATGTCTTTCCAGTTTTCCCAGTAACATTTATTGAATAGACTTTCCTTTCTCCATTGTTTGCTCTTGACACTTCTGTCATATACTAACTGTCCAAATAGGTGTGAATTTATTTCTGGGCTTTCTGTTTGATTCCACTGATCACTGTGTCTATTATTATTCCAGTATCATACAGGTTCGATCACAATTGCTCTGTAGTATAGTTTGAAATCCAGAAGTGTGATTCTCCCACTATTCCTCTTTTCTCTTAGAATAGCTTTGGCTATTTGAGGTCTTTTGTAGTTCCATACAAACCAGTATTATTTGTTCCATTTCCTTGAAGAATGTACCTGGTGGAGATTTTGATGGGGATTGCATTGAACCTAAATAGTGCTTTGTGTAGAATGACCATTTTTTGCTATGTTTATTCTTTCAATCCTTGAACATGGGAGTTTTTCCGTTTCTTCTTGTCTCCTTCAATTAATTTTGTTAAGGACCTGTAGTTTTCATTGTGGACATCTTTGACTTCCTTTAAGTTAATTCCTGTTAAGCCTGTTAAGTTAATTCCTAGGTGTTTGATTTTTCTTGGTGCTATTGTGAATGGGATTTCATTCTTAATTTCTTTCTCCTCTACTTCATTGTTTGTAGATAAGAATACTACTCATTTTTGTGTGTTGATTTTATATCCTGCCACTTTACTCTATCCATTTATTGTTTCTAGCAGTTTTTCGTGGAGTCTTTAGGGTTTTCTAGGTATAGTACCATGTCATCCACAAATAATGACAGTTTTATTTCTTTTCTAATTTGGATTCCTTTCATGTCCTTTTCTTGCCTGGTTGCTCTGGTCAAGACTTCCAGAACTGTTAAATAGTAGTGGTGATATTGGGCAACCTTGTCTTGTTCCAGATCTTAGGGGAAAGGCTCTCAGTTTTTCACCATTGATTATGATATTGGCTGTGGGTTTGTCATATATTGATTTTACTGTGTTGAGTTATGTGCTTTCTATTCCTATTTTGGAAAGGGTCTTAATCATGACTGAGTGTTGTCAAATGCTTTTTAGGCATCTGTTGAGATGATCGTGTGGTTTTTTATTTTCACTTTGTTGATGTGTATGTAACATTAATTGATCTGTGTATGCTGAACCATCCTTGCATCCCTGAAATAAATCCCACTCAATCATGGTATATACATTCTTCTGATGTGCTACTGAATTCTATTTGTCATAATTTTGTTGAGGATATTGGCCTCTATATTCATCAGCGATATCGGTCTGTAGTTTTCTTTCTTGGTGCTCTCTTTGAATTGGGGAAAATACTGGCCTCATAAGATGTGTTTGGGAGTTTTTCCCTCTTGAATTTTGTGGAAGAGTTTAAGGAGGATGGGGATTAGCTCTCCTTTGAATGTTTGGTAGACTTCCCCAGTGAAACCTTCTAATCCTGGGCTTTTGTTTTGAGGCAGATTTTTTACTACTGCTTCAATTTATGCTCTTGTGATTGGTCTAAGTTGTCTATGTCTTCCTGCTTGAGTGAACATTTGAGAAGACTTTACATTATTTTTTGTTGGGGTAGAACAACCTGCATATGTCTGTTAGTTCCATCTCTTCTATTGTTTCATTTAGGATCCTTATTTCTTTGTTTATTTTCTGCATGGATGATCTGTTGATATAAGTGGAGTGTTACAATCTCCTGTTATTATTGTTTTACTGTCAAAGTCTGCCTTTAGCTTGGTCGATATGTGTTTTATATATTTAGATGGTCCTGTATTGGGTGCATATATGTTGATTACAGTTACTTCTTTGGGCTGGATTACTCTCTGGACAATATTGTAGTGTTCATCCTTTTCTCTTGATACCATTTTTAGTTGGAAATTTGTCTTGTCTAATATTAATATTGCAGTGCCTGATTTCCTTTCATCATTGTTGCTTTGATATACTTTTCCATAGGACTTGACTTTCAACTTGTCTTTATCTTTGGATCTAATATGGGTTTCTTGTAGTCATAATATCAGTGGATCCTAATTTTTGCTCCATCCAGACACTCTGTATCTTTTGATTGGTGAGGTCAGTTCAATCACATTTAGGATAATGACTGAATTGCAGGGCTTTGTTACTGTCATTTGAGCCTTTGTTTTATGTTGTTTTTTTTCTACCTCTTGCTTCATTTCCTGTTTGTTTAGGGTCATTTTTTCCTCTGGATGGAGTTCTTCTCTGGGGAGCGCTTGACCTCTTTTTCCTTTGAGGTCATTCATGTCTTCTTTGGCAACTTTGGTTTTGGCATAGATTTTTTTCTGCCTTGAATTCAGAACTGTGGCTTTCTTTTACCTTACTTCAGGTTTCTTTCACTTTGTGCTGGGGTGGAATAGCTTACTTTCTGCCTCTTGAGTGGGGAGAGGGCCTTGCCTATGCCTGTGTTTTCTAGGCAGGCTGAGCTGTGTGCGCTGGGTATGGGGAACTCACTTTCTCAACAGGGCAGTGAAAGAGATTCACACACCTCTGGTCTCCTACCTGCAGTTTCTGGACCAGCTGAGGAGTGCACAAATGCACATGAGCATAGGCATCTGGGTTCAGAGAGCATACTTTCTGCCTCTTAGGATGGTGGGAATGATGCACACAAGCCCGTGGTCTTGGACTGGTTGTGGAGTGCCTATGCTGGAGGTTGGGGAGCAGACTTTCTCCTCAAAATGGGAGCAGTGATTGCGCCAGCTATGTAGTGTGCTCACACTGGAACTCATTTCTCTCAGCGAGTGGAGAGTTGTGGGGTTAGTGGTACACAGTAGTCTGAGGTGTCCAGGCCAGCTGTTGTGCATACTTGGGCTGGATCTTGGAGCAGACCTTCCCCTCAGTTAGGCGAAGAGGAGCATACACATGGCTGTGGTCTCTGTACTGTGCTGTGATCTTCTGCCATCTGTAATTACCTCGCTGCCAGTCAGGGCAGGGGGTGGCATGCTTGGTCACCTCTCCTTATGTCAGGGCCAAGGCCATGGGTCTGCCCAGTCTCCACAGTCTCCACTCAGTCTATTCACATTTACTAGGTCTGGGCCATTGGACTGCAATTCCTTAACTGAGCTCCCTCTTCTTTGATGTGCGCTTTTTCTCATCAGTAAGATGCATGGAGTCTGTAGATTCTTTTCAGAGGAAGTTTTATATACATGCATACATGCATGCATACATACATACATACATACATACATTTCCATAGATTCAAATTGTTTCCTAGAGATGGTTAAGCAAGGATCCTCCTATATCACCATCTTGAACCAAGCTCTCATAATGTTCTTTTGTATAGCTATACCACATTTTACTTAATCATTCATTCATCAGTTAATGAACATTTAGTTTATTTCCACTTCTTGTGCTCTTATGAATAATGCTATTATGAATATTCATGTATAATTTTTTGTGTAGATATATATTTTCATTTGTCTTAGGGATATGCCTAGAGTAGAATTGATGGATTATGTTATAACTCTTAAATTTAACCCTTGGAGGATCTACTACTCTGTCTTCCAAAGTGGTTGTACCATTTTACATTCCCAATAGTAGAGAATGAAGTTTCCAATTTCTTCACATCCTCACCATATTTATTGTCTTTTTAATTTTAGCCATCTTAGTGGGTGTGAGTTTTCTGTTGTGGTTTTATGTATATGTCCTTGATGATTAATGATGCTGAACATCTTTTAATGTATTTATTAGCTATTTAAGTGTCTTTTTTGGAGAGTGTCCTATTCAAGTCCTTTGCCTGTTTTTTTAAAATTGGGTTAATAGTTCTTTATATATTGTAGATATGGGTCAGATATGTGAATAATAAATATTTTCTCCTCTCAATCTCTTGCAATGCAATTTTGACATTTCCCTTTCAATCTGAACTGACTCTTTGGCATATTTGACCAAGAATATGTAGACAAAGTGATTGGGTAATTTCTGTCTCTGTATCTTAAGAGGTCTTTACATTATGCTTCCTACTTTTGAAAAATTTCTTGGACCTAGCTGCCATACTGTATAAAAACCCAAATAGCCATGTATAGAGGTCCATGTGAAGAATGGAGGGATAACAACTCTGACTTTTCAGTCCAAGCCAAGATGAACTACCAGTCATGTGAGTAAGGCCATTTGGATCTTCCAAGTATTCCAGCTCCCTAGTCAATGCCATGTGAAGCAGAAGAACCACACAGATGAGCCCTGCCTGAATTTATAACTCAGAATCATGAGGAATAAAATAATACCTTTTAAATTTTATCAAAGGCACATATAGCATCCTAGCATTATGTAGGTTTACAGTGTAAACAGCATTATAAATCAACACCTGTTTTTAATTCTTTAAATTTACCACCAATGATCTAATTCTGTTTTTTAAAAATGGTACTGTTTTAAACAATTTGGTTTTATGGTCATCGTTTCATAAAAATAGATGGCTGAAACACTGGGAGAGTGACTATTTGTATCTAGTACAGAAATAAAAGGTTATATTTACTGAAGACATGTACTCTATAGAAAAGGTGGTGTTCTTTGGTATTATTATTGGGATCCCAAGTCTTGATATTATAGATTTTTCCAGCCTTTAGGCAGATGCTACATCACTTCCAATTTAAACCAGATATTCTAAGATTTTATACACCTCTAAAAGTGAAGCATTCACCTCCAGAAACAATTCAGAGTGCAGAGAGAGGAGCTAAAGCTTTGTCCAGTCACTTAACTCCAGCTACCAGCTAAAGAGTCAATATTGAGTAACAAAGACTTCCTCTAATTAATGTCTGTGTCTAGTAGACAAAGAAAGACCTGATGAAAATCAAGAACACCTATGAAATTTCAATTATTCTAATAGTGAATCACCCAGGGACAAGTCACTTTACCAACTTGGAAACTCACCTTCCTCCTGAGTCCCACGTGGTCTCACAGGTTATATGGCTTCAGCTTCAGTTCCACTCCCAGAAGGAAGAAAGGAGGGTGAGGCCTGTGAGTGGCCGCCTCTTCACCAATCTTTCAAGCAAAGCAGCTCTGTTTTTTTTTTTCTAATTTAAATTTTAGAATAAAGAAAGGAGTCATTATTTTGAATTATTGTTAATATTTTTAAAAAGGGAGGGAGGGATGGATGGATGGATGGATGGAGAGAAGAAGGAAAATATTCTTTGAGGGATGATTTAGTGGTTTCCTTTAACTCAAAGAAAATAGAAGTGTTACAAAACTTGGCAGATGGAGATTCGTGAAAGGTGGGCTTTTCTTCTTTCTTTCTTTTTCTTTCTTTCCCTAGTAGAAAAACCTAGATGTGTCTTTGGATAATTGTATATGAGAGATTTTTATCTCTAGAGAATTTATTAAAAAGCAAAAGGATAATAAATCTGGGTTTAGGTATAAAAAAGAACTTTCTTATCATGTGGGATGCTAATCACTGAGATATTTTATAGATAATAAGCATTGTATTTTCACCTCCTTAAAGATTATGAAGGATTAGTCACCTTCTCACAATGGTTTAGGTGATACCTGCTATAGCTTCCCTCACATGTAGAGGGCCCTTCTTGCTTCCAGTTTATTAAAGCATCTCTACAAATCATATGTAGTCAGTTAAACACTTCACAAGATGGTCGTTGCATTGTTTCCACCTGGATAATTTTAAATATCATGAAATTATTTAAGAGACACTAATTGTATTTAATATGCTGCCCTCCTCCAGCAAGCAAAATGTGTGACAAGCAAGTGATCTTTCGGAATTAATTGTGACTTTTTTTGAAAACAATGACTAATTACATTTGGCATTTGGGGGGCTTATCATAAAAAACAGCCAGTTTAAGCAACAAACTTACAGTTTTGCTTTTTTGTTCTATGAGCAAAATACTGCCATTCTCAGTTCCATAGTACTAGAGAATCTTACCATTCATGAGCAAAAATCCCACAGCAGTCATGATCATGTCATTTCAGCAGAGAGAAAAAAACTTTGTATTTTCTATCTTTGAAGTGTCTACCTCATTTCTCTTAATTCTTTGCCTCTAAATGTTATCCATATAAGAAGTATAAAGCCATATTACTTTTGTCAGATCTTTCCGTTGAGGTTCACTTCGCTAGTCATTTGTGATGTGAACACCAACCTTCCTTGCTCATTGACTGTGCCCCACCTCCAAATTACAAACAACTTTTTGGGTCACTAATGACCCTTCTAACCTTGGAATTTCAAGGGGAAAGTTTTTCCCATTTGTAAACTCTTCTCTGGGGTCTTTCATACACTGGATGTGACCACCAGGCAAATACAGTTGCGGTTGCCCACACAAAGATGGCAATGTTTAAAATGTTCACACAGTACTCACATCATGAAACTTCTTCAAAGTTTCTAAAATAACATTCCAGCCAGCCGCTCTCATCTTCTTCCCCATGACCCTGTCAGAGCCAATTTGCCAGACAGGCCCTAATAAGCTCCACTCTCACACACGGCATATACTTAGTAAGAATAAACAAGACAACGTACTATATTCATCCCTTTCACGTAAATAAGACAGTAATATTATGGAGAAAACATCCTCTCAACCCTTGTAATTTTTTTTCACTTTAATCAAAATGTGCAGTCGCTCCAGAGTCTAGCATTTAGACAGGAGTGCCTGCTCTACAAGATTGCTTTCCGGAGAGTGTGGCATGTGTGACACATTATCAACCCAAAGACATTTACTGTGAGGGCTCTGAGCATCAGACTTCCTGCCTCAAGAGTTCAGCTGTTCACAGTCACAAGTGTTAATATCAGAGGCATAAGGTTTCAAACTTGCATTCTATATTTTTCGTTTTCCCAGTAGAAATCTGCAATAGGTTAAACTGCTGTTTTGAATAATATCCTTTCTCTGCTCTCTCATTTAGGCACATTAGAACAGGTACCTCCCTTCCATCCCTCACATTTATGACCCTCTTTATAGTGACCTAGGGTCTTCAAACTGGTAAACAAATCTTTGTAATATAGGATATTTGACATAAGGGTATGTTATGAAAATACAGAGAATTTTCAGATATTATGAACTACTGGGATGTCCTGATTGGGAACATCTGGCAAATAAATTATATAATGATGTAATTCCTGATTTTGTGACCAAATTCTGGGGTTGTGGGTGGCTATGGTGATAGAAGGGACATTTTTAGGAGTGACTAGAAGCTATTGTACTATTTAATACAGTTGAGATTAGTAGTTTTATCCAAGTTAGTTCTGGGCTCTTCTTCCAATGCAAAGATCCGCCTAGTTTTGCTAAGTTCTCATGAAGATACTCTCCCTTTCATTATTAGAACTGAATGGCCCTCTCAGTAACAAACTAAGACAATTCCTTTCATATTCTAAGCTACTCCATGTTGAGAATTTGAGATTAGAACTCAGAAGTTTCATCTTGATCCTTGACCGAACTGCTAGATTATATTACTTTCAAGGCAGAACTCAAAGAAATCACTTTGCCTCATAATGAGGTGTTTATATGGGGTGTCATAATAGGGAGAGAATTATTGAAAAATCTATTTTTCTCACTCTCTTTAAAGGAACTAAGCATAGATATGAATTACCCAAACCAAAAGTATATAATCCATTAAAGATAGCAAGTGTATGTTTTCATCCCGAATCATTAGAGTAGGCATATTTTCTAACCTTCCTCTAGGGTCAGGGAAGGTGTGTCCACAGGTATCTCTTGAATGACTTGGAGGGAAAACTCAGAGCAGGCAGAGTGAGGTACATGACCGTGATAGCTGTTCTCTTGTTCCCTAAAAATTAGATATATGTGACTTGTTCTTGTTCCACATCAATGAATGATCTTTGTGTGTGGATATGGAATCTCATTGGAGGTAATATCTTATTAGGGACATTACCAAGCAAGTCTCAAATACAGTACTTTATTGCTGCATCTACTACCTCAGACTAAGCCTTCCCTAATCACTGCCATATTCAGCTAAGATAAAGCACCAGAAATCAAAACAAGAACTGCTCTGGCATACATAATCCTTACATACTAGCAAATCAAGCAAATCAAGCTGTAGAATTTGACAAGCAATGAAAATCAAACACTCAATGATTATTTTTTAATCTGATGATGTACCAAGGATCCTTTCATATTTACAAAATGTCTCTGGAGGCCATATCTGTGATCATGTAAATAATATTTACTTTGAGTCTGTGTTGTTGGAATGCTAAGTTTGGTTAATAAATCGTCCCTTGTGGCCCCATCAGGTGAAACTTGTCAAGGATCTCACTGTACATGCAGAATTGTTAAATTATTATAATAAGTAGCAGTGTTTTCTGATCCTTGGAAATAAGTAGCTGTGTGTGTGTATGTAGAGACAGAGAGAGAATTCATATTACTGAGATTCCTACAACTAAATTTTAGCTTTTTCAGTTAGCATTAAGTGTGCCATTAATGTTTTTTTTCCTATGGAATTTTAACTAAATTTTAATTCCTTTTAAAGAAATTAAGAACTGACCCTAATTCTATTCTCAATGATTAATAATGATACCTTTGTATATTCAGCCATGATTTGGGGAAACACACCTTAAATGGGAATGTTTCTTGATATTAGATATGAAGCAGGCATTTCAAATCCAGGAACCAATGACTGTCCCCAGCACCACTCATGTCAATATTAACTTAAGATTTCTTGGAGAGATTTGCCTGTGTCTGGGAATACGGCTAAATAAAATACCATCTTGCCTTTTGTCAAACAATTTGGGGGTGGAGAAGAACATGTTCCTTTTTGTGTAATTGTAATGCTAGCTATTTAAGAAACTGTTAAGTTTCTTATGTGTGTTACCAGCTGGTAACTGGAAAAGATCTTTACAGTGTCAATGTTCTCCCATATTTTGACATAATATCTCCCATATTTTGAGTAAGACCTGTCTTACTCACTGTCCTTTATATTCCTAGAAGAATGCTGTTGATATCACTTTGCTCATGTTCTTTCACATGATTATAAATACTGACGAAGGATCAGTTGCTCCCTTTTCAATGCATCATACACATCTGGAAAATAAGCTGCTGGCTTGGTCACTTTTTACTTCTTTACTAGTCACTATTCTACTTCTTTGCCCTCTAGAACTTGTGTTCCCACAATTAAAAAGTATTTCCTTTGTCTCAGAGGACTTATTAGCTCACTTCTGCTGTATTTATAGTGTAGGTTATGGCACTTTTGACCTACCTTAAGAAGTCTTCACTGCATTTCTTTTGCCTACTCTTTCCATCCCTACAAGAAGTTGACTAGCAGGCATTCTGTTATTTGTTGTTTATTTCCAGTCTTGCAGAGTTAATGGTCCTCAAAGCTTGGCTTTGGTGCTGATGATGTGGCTGCGTTCCAGCTCACCATTTATGACTGAGACTTGCCAATTAACAGATAAAAAAGTGTTGAGAAAATTATTTGAGTCTCCTTATAGTAGCCATGACCAGTCTGTATCCCAGTGATATTGGCCTTTAAACTTTGTCCCTACTCGGTATCCTTTAGTTGACTCTATCTGATACAGTCTTAATGCCACATTGAATGAGGTTCACTGTTGACCTCTACTCTTATGTAGAAAATTCATTGTCACATATGCCTCAGAGGTATGGACACATCTTTGTGCATTTTTCTTATTTCATAACAGTTGCCAGCATGTCCTTTGTCAAACACTGAAGGTTCCATCTGTCCCTAGTAATTCAGTTAGTTCTGACTAAGAAACCTCCAATAAGCATAGTACCAGGTCCCTCAAGGAGGACATATAGAAGAAATAAAAGAGAGATTTCCTGCTTTTAGAAGCTTGTGAGTCAGTCTCAACAGATTTATAAAAGAGACTTCAAACATTTAAAATGCACATTTTATTTTGCACATGTACATCAAGGTCATAGATGTGCCAAGGGCAGATGCAGGACAAATGAACAAATAGTATATCATAAGTTTCATCCAGAAAGATTTATTAGAGAAGTTGAATGGTTATGAGGCTTTTAAGGATATAAGACTTTCAGAGGAAAACAAGCACATAAGAAGGAGCCAATCACATGCATAACAGATATGGGTGGATATGAGGCTATACGTCTCTTTGTGGAGAGCAGTGTATAGATTTGACTGGAATAAAAAAATACTGACAGAAGAAAGATGAAAACTGAGATTTTGGAGATGGTAGAGAAAGGTAGAAACCACAGATGGGAGGTCTGTAACACCATATACAGGAGATGAATCTAGTAGCACAGCACCAGGCAATTTAAGGAAGGGAACGGAACATCTCCACTGTTTTCCTTTACATTTGCCCGGGTGTTGTGTAACAGTTTATTTGCCTACTCTCTATAAGCTTTGGCCAGTTCTTTCTCATGGCTATTATTCAATAGTAAGGGTTCAATTAGGAAAAAAACAAAAACAGTAACTTGAACCAGGTAAGATGAATATAAAGGATTATTATTTACAACAGGGTAATGGAGTAACAAGAGATTGACAAAACAAGAGTTCTAAAGAAGATAAGAAAAGCAGATATAAGGAGTAGCCATTACACTTAGAGTTTAGGCAGAGCGTCCTAGAGAGCCTGCCCTTGCCTCAGGATTGAGGTCCAGACCTTGTTGAAGAGAGAAGAGCTGTGACTCCCTAATGGCAGAGAAATCATTGTGGTGCCACATTGGGGAACTTGCTGGTAAAGCTGCCCTCTAGAAGTTGCTGGAATTATATCCTTAGGTGCCAGGAAAAGTTGTTCGCAGGAGCAGTTTTATGTCTTGCAATATCACTGCAACTCTTTTTTCTGAAAAGCTTAATGTCTTAACAAATGACAAATTAAAAATCTTCAAGAGGCCCAGCTCAATTTGTACAGAGTAGATTACAAGGTATGAATTTGCAGCTGAGATAATAAATTGATAACTGGAACACCTTGATGTCATCTCCTCAGTTAACCAATGTCTTTTTTCAGTCTTTAAATATAAAACCATGTTGAGGCACACCCTGGTGAAGTAGTGGTTGGGTCTGCTACCTCCAGCTGGTATAGTCCACATACATTCCAAGGACCCAGGTTCCTGTCCTGGGACCTGGGGGAGAACAACCAAGATGAGCAATTACCTGAAATAAATGAAATATTTTCCCTGTTTCCCTGCCTACCTGACTACTCTACTTCATGCCTGCCTGCACCTTTTCTTTAAAAAAAAAAAAAAATTAAATAAAACAAAACCCTATTGCATATGCTATGTAAATCACTCATCCACTCAACTCCATCTCCTCTAGAGAACCTAATTGGCTCTTGGTGGTGGTGATGGGGTAACATAATCTATGATTCAGGATCAGTGGTCTAAACTAACATGATTATGTTCAATAGAACTGTTGATCAGGTCTACATGTAAATCATGGAGTAAGACTACTTTTTTCTGTTTTTGTGAAAAAATTCTGGAGTGGCGATTCATTAATTTACTGTAAGTATGCCCACAATTTGATATGACTTTAAAAAAATGTAATCTTAGGATATATTCATGGGTTTCAGAACAAGATATATATATAGTGCATAGATTTTATCTGCAGAGCTTGTGC
Organism: Solenodon paradoxus; assembly: GCA_004363575.1. Taxonomy (NCBI): domain Eukaryota; kingdom Metazoa; phylum Chordata; class Mammalia; order Eulipotyphla; family Solenodontidae; genus Solenodon; species Solenodon paradoxus. The sequence goes on from RJWH01000299.1 coordinate 818,119, forward strand.
TATGTCCTAAATATTACATTCAAGTCTAGGTACTTCCTTTTAAAGAAAAAACAATGAAGAACTCTAGCATTTCCAAAAGAGTATGATGAGGAAGCTGAAAATTGTAAAAGTGCCTGGGGTTATTAGCTTAAGAAAAAGAAGGCATAATAAAGTGATTATAAGCACTTTCATATTGGAATGTCATTTAACTTATTTACTCTCCTCTGAGAGGGCAGAAGACAAATCATCAAGAATAAGTTAAAGGTGGGAACTTGAGATTTAATCTGAAGAGGTCTTGTTAGTGCTGGGAAAGGTCAGGGACTGCTTTAGGAAGTAGTAAGTCACTTCTTTTTTTAATAGAAGTGGGACAAATTTCTTTGGGTGTCCTTTCTCTGGTCTTTTATGAGATTCTATATACAATCCAAGATAGCCCTACCCCAATGTTCCTTCAAAGTAGAAAGCTCAAGCCTCACTTTTAACGCATCCTTTAAGCTCTTTTTTTTTTTTTTTTTTTTTTTCATTTTAAGGAAAGGTGCAGGCAGGAATGAAGGCAAGTAGGCAGGCAGACAGGTAGGCAGAGATAGGAGAAGAATCACTTTATTTCTTTTATTTAGTGAGTCTTCTTGGTTATTCCCCCAACCCCAGGACACGAACCCTGGTCCTTGAAATTTATGTGAACTAATCCCAGTTGGAGACAGCATATCCAACCATTACTCCACCAGGGTGCCCTCTCTAAGCATTTTGTACCCGATGAAGTTCCATCTCTTTTAGGAAAACAATGAAGAGATCTCTGAAGTCAACTTTTAATATACAGACAACAAAAATATTTATCATTTAAGACTTAGAGACCCAATTAATTAAATTACTGCACATAATTCAATTGCATAGTACCAGTACAGATATTACTTTTGAATATGCTCTTTGGGATATATATTATTATTATTAATTATTATAAAAGACAATTACTTGGTGGTTCATTTTAAACTGTCATGTGAATTCTTCACCTAAAGGTTATTACCATCTTCTAATATATATCTATTATGAATTAACCTGATTTCATTTTTTTAACTTTTATTTTTTAATTTAGTTGTTCACACTGGTTGTTTCCCCCTGGACCCAGCATTCAAACCCAGGGGAATATAGTCTTGTTCTCTTTTGGGGACAATTAACCTAACAGCTGCTCTATCCGGCCACACCACCTGATTTCATTGTAAAAGATGAATAGAGACTATTACACAAGTATTTTCTAAGAAACTTGATTCAGTCTCACTAGTTTTCCATACCCTTTTAAATTAAGAGTTACCTATAATTTAATGCACCAGTTTAGATGTTAATTGATAAGGGCTTAGATGTGGAAGATACGAATATTATGCAAGCAAGTGTATGTTCTTAATGATTTGAGGACCTCAGAAAAAGTGTTTTTTCAATAAGTACAAAAGCTGGTGAAAATAACGAGAATAATGATAACACAGTCTAGAGACAATTTTCAGTACTGTGAGATGTTTCTGAAATCTTTCCAACCTGCTTATGGCTTCTGTTTCGGTCATCTACAAGTTATTCACTTTCTCAATGTCAAATACTCTCTGGAAGACATCAGTCAATCCTGAATGTTAGTTCAATATTTGGAAGCATAGTTTAGTGCTGTGTCTTTCATTGTGAGTACCTAGATTAAATTCAACAAATACAACTTTCTGAGGAGAGACCTTCATCCCAGTTCCTAACTAATAACTGGGCACCTACCTTGTGACAAGCATTTTGTTTGTCTGGAAAACAATATAATGATGTCTTCATGATACCGAAAGAAAATGAATCTTAACCTAGAATTCTTTATGCAACCAAGTTATCATGCAATCATAAAACTATGTTTAAGAAATGCATTTTCAAACACTGAAGCACTCAATGGCACCATTGCTCAAAAATTTACACGAAATGTGTTCCATTAAACCAAAGAGGAAAAAGAAGACAACTGAAGATCCAACACACAAAAAAAGATGAAGTAAATGCCCATTGCGAAGGTGTAGGACATTGCAGCAGAACAGTTCTGCTCCAGGTCAGAATCGGAGCAGAAAGGTTGAGGATCCTAAGAGATATATCTCAGAGGAAGAATGTGCCAATAAGTTAAAATGAAGCTTTGCCCATTTTGAAAATCAGACTGAGAGGCATTTTATAGAGCTGTTGGAGATTATGGGAAAGATTTAGCCATATGTTCCCTCCAAAAAATGGTCAAATAAAAATGGCAAGTATTAAGTCTCGGAACAATAAAATGTAATTTAAAAAAGGAAATTAAATCATATTACCTTTGTGGTTCAGCAGTGAAAAGTCATTAAAATGAAGACACTGAGCATGTGTAAACCTAACAAGTATAGTTAAAATGGCAGAAGAGAAAACATATTTACCTACTAAAAAGGAAATTAAGCCATTTTAAGTAATTAGTGTCTAAAGAGAATGCATTAAGAGGCAGAAATATATATATATATATATATATATATATATATATAGCATGTGTGTGTGTGTCTGTGTGTGTCAGCAATATGGATGTTAATGCTGGAAGAAATAGCTCAAAGTATTGAAAGGACTTACCTCTGAGAGTTGGGGAAAAGATAAAGCAGGATATAAAAGACTGCTATTTTTTATAAGACTTTGAAGCATTGTTTGACTTTTTTAAACTATTTGTATGTGTAATATTTTATTAAAGTAATATTTTGATTATTATAAGTGGATAAAAGTCCATATTCCACATACAAGGCAGTAATTTTGGAAGAGAATGTTTTAAAAGATATGCAGTGGAAATTATCTCTTCGTTCTTGGAAGGAAACCAAAAGTCACATACATCAGTGATTAATATTAATTATCTGTATGCCAGATTCATGTTGGTTGTAATTTGAATTAGCATATATAAAACCATTGATATCAAATAATTACTCAAAACTATACATTTAGAAATGTAGTTAAATTTTCCATATGTCAGAACTTCTTAATTATTCTATTATCTCTCTGCAGTTTTAAGGTGTTGGGACAAACATTGTAGATTATAAACAGACTGATAGCAAAATGAGCCTCATCTAGAGTAACATGTACCAGCATGCATTAAGCAGTCTCCCATCTCTTAAGCATAGCTAGAAAGCCTGCCATTCATAAATGACACAGGGCTTTCTATAGTACCAGAGTTCTTGAGAATTACCTATTTTTAGGAGTAGACATGAGTTCCAAAGAAAAGTATATCCTAACCTAAATAAGGAAAATTTGAGCAATTATCTTAAGCACTTAATAGTTAATTCTGCTAATGGAGCGAATTGCAGAGATCACATAAAACATTGATTGAAAAATATTTGTTTGTGTTTGAACCATGTTGCATGATTTTAGAAGCATATTTACTCTTCACATGGCACTTCCTTAGGTTGACTCATTTTAGAAGCAGGTTTGCTTTTCCAAGTGAACATACCCTGTGTCTGGGAGTTAGAATAAGGCAGGATAGGTTGAAATAAGAGCAGGGAATAAGTGTGTATTGACTATGTTTTGGTAACATCGTCTTTCCTAAACAGTCCATCATATTTCCAAGTGGTATGCTAAATAATTTAAGAAAAATCAAAAGTAATAAAAGTTTGACTGTCAAGATAAATCATGTTACTTTTGATAGCCATCAATGTACTAGTGTGAAATCTGGCAATATCAGACATTTAGATCATAAGCCAATGAGCTAAATTAGAATCATGATCAACTTTTCACTTGAACAGAACCATACTATTCTCCCTTAACTTGATGCACCTTGGGAAACATAGACATGCTCAGTTAATCATGTAGTGAGGGCACATTGATGAACTAATTTGGTTATGAAAGAGAATCTGGCAAAGCTTATGGAATACTTTTTCTTCATTTGTTCCATTTTTATTTCAGGTAAACTTGAGAATCAGAACTTATTTCTTCTGGAGAAGGGTAGTTAGTATCTGAGTAGATGCTTCTCTCTTGGCAATTTCCTTTAAATAAAACATGAGAGAATTTCTCTGTGGCTAGCCACTTGTATTATTCCAATGTGCTCTTGCCTATGGTTTCAGTGACATTTTTGTTAATTGAGTGGGGAAAGATACACGTGAAAGAAATAAATGAAATTATAAAATCCCATGTTAAAATGTTTACAAGTAGATGATGTTCTATCAGAACTTCTTTTTAATGTTGAACTATTTTTACTGAGATATGCTTGACATATAACATTGTGCATATCAGAACTTTCTTTTATTTACAAACAGAAAAGAAACTTCCCCATGAAAGTGATGGCTATTTATTCTCTGTGCCTCATTATATTTTGAATGTATTTGAAGTAAACATAAATGATAAAAAAAATGTCCCCAGTGTATACTCAGACATAACAAAAACATGCTAAAAATAATAAATATTTTGGTTATTGCTCTTAAAGTTTCCTCAGGAATAATATTTAAATTTCTTCATGCTGAGATTTTCTACTGGCCCATAACTTTGAAGTTTCACAAATTGTTTTATTTTCTATTCCTCCCCTAGAGTAAAATGGTTGTTCTGGAATAAATATGGCAAAGAACAAACACAAGAATAATGTTTCCACCTGAACATTTTTGTTTTATTCCTCCCTTCAAATTTCACAATTCAGTACATCTCATGTTTTCCAAATGAAGCATCTCACTTATGAATTTTCTCTCTTCTTTCTCCTTTTTGTTAGTCATAGGTAGAGGGGATTTTCCCTTCCCTGTTGAAATACGGGCCTCTTTTTACACACACACACACACACACACACACACACACACACACACACCCCATATCATCTTGTTTCTCATCACCTGGGCCCCCACTCTCACACAGGATGTGATGGGAGAGGATTGGGGAGCACCATGCTTCCTTCTGCTGCTAGATCTGATTATAAGACATCTCAGCAGTCAGGGTTTCCCTTTAACCAAATGGCATTCTAAGTACTAAAAGATGATTGAGCTGTAACACAGAACTTGCTTCTTGACTTGTTTTTAAAATCTTGTAGCGCACAGTAATTTTTCTTTCTTCTTTTCTCCAGATTTATGAAGTTAGAAGTTTGCCCCCTTTTTAGTCTTCTAGTGACAGTTAACCAAGGTTTTGTTTGAGTTTTTTTTACTTATTAGCTCTTCTGTTTCAAGTATTTTTCAATTAAAACTCACCTTAATCTCTGTTGTGCAGACACCAGCATGAATGCCTTCAAGAATCTGATGTCTAAACTTTGGATAAATTTGACTCTTCATAGAGACATTTACCCGCCAAATCTCTTCTGTTGGTGGAGACTTTGGCTCTATCTCCAGACTCTTGTCTGTGCTGCTCCTCTGGCTTCATTTCCTTCTGATCAGGTTCCATGCAGGAAACAAAAAGAGGGTCTTGGCAAATCAAAACGGAGCCTTCCTGCAACTTCCATAAGTCTCATTTTCTTATTTTTTAAATGAAGATAATAATTATTACAAGTTCACATGATTTTCCTTTTTAAAAGAAATAGTTTTATTATTTATTATGTTTACATTGCTATATGCATTTTAGGATACTGAAATTGCATCTCAGTCAGTCATTGTCACACCCACCACCAGAGTTTTAGTGCCCTTATCACCACCCTGTTCCTTCTTTTCTGTCCTACCCACTCCCATCCCCAACCCCTGTAGACACAATCTTGCATCCTGTGAATTTTATTGAGATTTGTCTGTTTATTTTGATTCTTTACATTCCACATATGAGTGAAACCACCCTGTACTTCTCTTTTTCTTTCTGGCCTATTTTACTTAACATGATCACTTCTGCATGGTTTTCCTTATGACTCAATGAGATAATCCATAATATTAGTTGTTACTGTTATTTTTACTCTTAACTGTTTCTGCTTCAGGATCCTTTATACATAGATTCATATATATATACACATACATATATATGTGTGTATAGTATATATAATATACATTTTGATTACCATATATTATGATTCTTTTGCATAGATTTCGTGAGAAGATCCTAGAAGTTTTTACATTTTTCTTGTACTCTTCAGGGTGAAACTAGAGCAAGTAGTAGAAATTGGGTGTCCTATGGAGAGCTCTAGGTCAATAATGCTTAACCCTGGTTGAACATTTTAATCACCTGGAAAGCTTTACAAACTACTGATGCCTGGACCTCAACCCCAGGGGTACTATATTTTTGGTCTGGGACACAACGTGGGCCTTTTAAAAGCTCCCTAGGTGATTCTCATGGGCAACCAAGGGTGAAAAACTACTGTTTGTTTTTTAATTTAGATGCAAGCCACCTGAGCAAAATTCAGCACAAGGCTCTGTCTTCAAAATCCAGCACATAAGCTAATTTATAGGTTCTAAAATGCCAGCACATTCACAAAGTAACTCACCCTTTGTGGTAAGAATTGCAGGATTTTCTTTGGTGGCTATTGAACCATGATCTCGACCATGAGAAACCATGAGAAATCTATTAATAAATTTTTAGAAGCCAATATAATTCAAATAAATGTATCATTAATGGATGCCAACAACTAGTTCTCTGCTTTAGTGTTACCTGCATAGGAGACTGCAGCCACTGATAAAACATATTCCTTTTTGAATTGATGGTAGTCAAAATAACTTGTCATTGATTTCATAGATTAGTCAAAATACCAATTATCAAGTTTTTCTGTCATCACTAAATATTTCACTGATGTAGTCATAAATTACAGTTGCGGTTTCTGCATCTTTCTAATAGACATGGAAACCTGTGACTGCAGGTTGTTCAGTCCTGTGGTTATAGGTGCAAGCTTCACGCCTCCTCCACATTCTCTCACCAAGAGCTCTTATACAAACACTAACCCAAGCTCAACCTGCCAACACTGAGTTTTTACTCACTTCTTTAACCCAAGTTCCCAAGAAACCTCTTTTCACACTCTACCTGTGACACAGACACATAAATAGTATTGGGTAATTATAGGAAAGCTGATACACACCAAAAGTCTTCAGTGAGTTAACAACATTCATGCCCACTCTTGGGAAAGCATTGGTCCTAATGAAACTGAGTTAGTAGCATTTTTTCATCTGCTAGGCTCAGTACTTTACAGTGGCCAAGACTAAATTTTCTTGGCAGAAAGACTCCTTGATACCGGGTAGTATGTATGAAATTCAGCAGCGAGCTTTACCCTTAGAGGTGGAGTAGGCTGAGAGCTGCGTGGGAGGCCTGGGTATTCCTCCCCAGTCTTCCCCCACTGCTTCCCCTAGAGGCACTCCACCTCCTCCTCTGCCACCCACATGCCTGTCATCCATCCTATTGTTTTCCTGTGCTTGGGGAAGGGAAGAATCACCTGGAGGTGCTTTAAAATTATTGGAGGCCTAAGCTTACAGCCAAATCCTTAGAATAAAAAACTCCAGGTACTGATGCTTTCTAAAAGCTCCCACGTGCTTGTATCTAGTGAGTGTTTTGGACTACTGAACTGGGTCTCTTGTTTATCACTGACCTCTCTCCACCGGCACCATCCCTCCCTGCCTGCCTTGTATAATGCTGAGAGCTTGTCTGTGTTCTGATCTTACTATAAATATGTTGCCACTATCACCAAGGGACAACCATCCTGGTTTCAATTGAATCTGCCCTATCTGGATTCTCCCTATTGTTTTGCCCATGTAGTGTAGATACTGCTTATGCTCTGCTTCTTCCATACCTGCCAGGCAGTCCCAATTACCCTTCATTTGGGGGGCTAGAACTGCTCCTATTGAAGCTGGCAACAGAAACAGCTGTCTATCATGATGCATTTTTCCAATTCTTTCTTTAAACCATGCTTTAATTTGATTTGCAAAGATTAACTTGGCCTAGCAATCAAGCTGGTGGTTAGGTTTCTGTTCCTATTCATTCTTTTCAAAAAGGAAAACAAGGCACACACACAGAAGAATTATGAGAAAAACTGAGTTATGTTCATACATACCAGACCTTACTGAATGGAATTAGTATAGAAACAATAGCAGCAGCACAGAAATTTCCTTTGACCTTTGGGTACTCAGCTGAAGTATAGAGTTGGAGAGTTCCATGACTAAGAGGTCCCAAAAATATGTTAGTCTTTTTTTCTAAAATGCTTCCTTTTCAAAAATATTTTGGCATACATTTTAAAATTAACTTTCATATCAAGGTAACTGTTGTATACACACGTGAAAAAGTGAATCAGATATTTATCTAAATGAAAAATAAACCCGAAAGAGCTCTCCTAAATAATATGAAATTGTTATGCCCAAGGCATAATATCTTTTATTAAAGTTCTCTTTCATGGATTTCTCAAGACTGATAAACAGTTCTCTGGCAGAACATGGTACTAGTTGTCCAGGTTCAGAAGGTATTTCTAAATACATATTTTTATTGAGGTAAATTGTTTTATAACACAGTAATATAATTTTTAGGTGTACATGATCACTCTTCATCAAATATATATCACACCACACCTACCACCAAATTTCTAATCTTCTACCACTGCAGGGGACATTTATAGTCTGGAGCCAACTCATTTAGCCAAGGGGGAGAAGTAGGTACTCCTGTACCTGCTCCATCTCTTGGGACCACACTCAGGTCTACGCAGGTCCAGCTCTTGCCTGAGGAAGCATGGCAGCCCAAGCTGAGGAAAGCTTGGGTCAGCCTCTAGGGTGAGTTAGCTTCAGCTTTCTCACTGCTTCTTATGAGGCAGACTCAATGTTTGAGCCAACATAATTCAGGCTCTGGATTTAAACCTTAACTTTCTCAAAACTGTGAGCAGTCAATTTACTTAACATACTTGAGCCTCAGGATTCACATCTATAACAAAAGATTTGTTGTGGGAATTGAGAAAGTGTATAAAGTGCTAAACTCAACACTGCAATAAGTGTTTGTTATTGTTGTTGTTAAGTATTTAAGAGCACTTTTTAGTTTAGGTGATTTTTTTAAAGATGTTTTCCATTTATTATGAAATTAATATAGATAGCTTTACATAGAAGCATTGTCTAACTTTATTCATTTACTTTTGATTATAAGAAATGAAAATCAACTCTGGCTCATATAAGCCTGTATTGTTTCCAGAATACAAAAATGTTTGGATGAAATTCAAGAATTTGAAGGCAACCTGGAAGGGATAGAGTCAGGAACCACTCTGTGATTCTTATCTTTGCTCTGTCAAAAATGTAGTAATAGCTAAAGTAAAACCTATGAATCACCAAAACAGCAATCAGTAAACATTTATTGTGCACCTAGCAAAAAACACAGTTCGAAAATGGAGATCACACAAAACCAAAACATGGAATGAGGCTCTGGGGTAGATTGTTACAAGGCAGCTTATGCAGTAAAGAAGCATTGACTGTTTATTCTTCACAGTGATTGGTTATAATAATAGATTTTTTATACATGGTAGAGAAATGGTCAGTGGTATCTCATAACAACCTTGGGAAACAATTTACGTTTTGCTTATGATTTCCAGAGGCATAAACAAAACTGATCCAGGTCAGGTTAGCCTCAAAAAATAAGCTAAATTAAACATTGTTTGTATGACTAAACTGCTTTTGTCTGCTTAGAAAATTTCCAAAAGTGGTCTCCCTTTGTTTTATATTTAACAACTCTCATCTTTTTCTCTATGTGTTTGCTTCCTTCCCCTCTAAGACCAGCTTTGTCTCCTCCTCAGTCATATAGTAAAAGCTAAAGACCCAGCAAACCAACTGAAATTAAATTGCTCTCTCTCATTCTAAATATTGGTCTCAGATTGTCCTCAGTTCCCATCACTGTAGCCAGGGAAAAGCAATTTTATTTGTATTTTTGTAAAATGACCACTGAGAGCATCTGAATGAGAGGAAGTGGAGGACCACAAAAAAAAAAAAAAGACATAAAGAAGATCATTAACTTGAAGACATAGCAAATCTGCAGTTAAAATGATCATGGTTCATGCTGTGAAGCAGAAATATTGTAAGGAGAAAATGTTTTCCATCTTAAAAAACTACAACTTCATAAAACTTGGACTTCTCAGCTGAAGGTTTGCTTACCTCCAGGGGTGATTCAGAAATGTGACTTGCTGGAATCTCCCTAGAAGCACAATTTTACTAAATGACCAGAGGTGGGGAAGAATTTTGTGTAATATTAAAATAGGCATAGCTATTCATACAAATGACTAAGTTGTAGATGGGTACAATCAAACATCATAAACATACTAGCTTTCCCTAAGTCCGTTTGTAAATTTAGTCCCATCATTAAATAAAGGACTGAAGAGCCCTCCTCACTCTCCCTTCCTTGAACAAGAAGATGTGGTGATTAGACTGACACAGTAAAATAGAGAAGCAAGAAGAGTCAGAGGAACTCTTGGAAACGAACAATGATGGAGAACTAGCCCCAGCTAAATTATAAAATGTTATAAAGCCTTAACAGGTAGATTATTGTGGCACTCGTGCATGAGAAAACGATGTCAATGTAACTGAGTCAAAAGTTCAGAAATTGAGAGAGAAGGGATTTTGTAGACAATTAAGGTAATACTGAAATATTTTATATAATGTCAGAGTAAAAAGACCTTCCAACTATGACATTAAATCCAAGAGCAATAAAATAAAAAAATTAATACCATAAAATACATAAAATTAAAAAAAAAACTTCTAAGAGGCAATAAAAATTCTCCCCTTAAGCAAAATCAAAAATCAACAAATGAAATATTTATAACTAATATCACAAAGGGCTAAATTTATCAAGTATATAAATAACATATAGAGTTCCTAGGAATTAATAAAGAAAAAATGAAGGGAAACAAGCAAATATATGAAAAAACAGGTCGCAAAGAGTTACAAATAGCTTAAATTAAAATCGCTTAAGTGAAAAGATGTTCAGACTCACTCATAATAAAAACAAAATGCAAATTTAAATTACACTGAGATACTTATTTTCCAACATGTCAAATTAGCAGAACCTTGAAAAATGGATGCCCCATTGTGTTGGTGAGGCCCTGGAGAAATAGACTTTCATATGTAGCTTATGAAGACTAAAACTGGTTCAATCCCAGTGAGTGAGGTATGCAATATCAGATTCAAAATGCATGCTTGCAACAATTTAAATTCTAAGAATTGATCTTACAGATATGTTAAGAAGTGTATATACACACACAACAAAATACAAAGCAACTGAGGTGGGTACAAGAGGCAAAATAAAATGCATATATGCTAACACATTTTAAAGAAGAATAAAGACTATGTTTGTGTATGTGTATGTGTGTGTACAGGTATTCATATTTACAACATCCCTAAATGAGGCAAAGTGCTTTCTCTGAATGCTACCTTGGAAGCAGTATAATCTAAATACCCTGTCAGCATAAATAAGTGACTGAAACTTGCTGTAATCTCTTTAACAGGAGGATAACAAAAGGAAAGGTGAGGAGAGTGGTGGAGCGGAGATTTCATATTAATGTGTTTTGATTTTGTTTTTTAAAGGAAAGGTGCAGGCAGGAATGAAGACAAGTATGCAGGCAGGAAGGAAGAGAGAAGAGGAAGAAGCATTTATTTTATTTCCATTTAGTTGATTTTTACACTGGTTGTTTCCCACTCACCCTCACCTGGGACATGAACCCAGGGGTATGTCGCCTACGTCTTTCAGAGGCGATTGACTTAACTGCTACTCTACCAGGACACACCTGTTTTAATTTTTTATTTCTGAGCCATGTGAATATTTTAAAATCTAGTCTAAACTTTCAATATCTTTTTTAAAGACAGTAAGCATATGTTGTCATAGAATTCAAAATTTGTCTAAGTTTTAAAAATAAAACAGGAGTCCTTTAAAAAATGTAGTGATTACTTCAGCAACCCTTCCCAACCTCAGTCCTCTCTGAATCTTTCCAAGTAGATTAATCCTTCACTTGATAATATTTAAAAAATTAGACTGAATGACAGCTTACCTTATCATATGAAATATAATCATCCCATGAAAAGAAAATTTTAATGTCTTGAATATTGTGTCCCCTCAGAATATCTCATATAATTGTGTTCCTGACAAAAAGAGACGAAGTAATTCCATGAAAGAAATAATTTATAAACATAGCAAAATGTTCCTAAAGGAACCATGTCTTATTCATCTTGTGATGTGAGGGAACTTTCCTGACATTTCTGCTTGTGGAGGTAGGTTTTTTTTTTATTACTGCTATTCTTCATTGGATTTGATAAGCAGGAAGAAGAGTGACTAGCTTCTCGGGGCACGCACTGTGGGCTAGAGGTACATCAGGCTTTACTCTCAGACAGTCATAGGTTTAACTCTGCCACCACCTTCTACTAACCGGACAACCAAAAATAAGGTACTTAATCTGTCTGAGCCGCATGTTCCCTGATTACATAAAAGAGACATAATAATGCTGTTAGGAGTAAAAACTTTACCTCTATCATCTTTAGGTTCTTTGAATGGGGACCTGTGAACTTAACTGACAAAAGATGGATTAACAGGAGAAAAAGAATATAAATGTATTAATATTTTTACTTGCATGACTGTTCATAGAAAAGAAGTGAAACTCAAAGAAGTGATTAGACTCAGGAGTGTTATATACCCATCGTAACAAAGGAAAGAGGGTTTGAGCTTCAAAAGAAGATAAATTGTAGAGATATGAGTAGGAAATATTATGGGGGAGTTAACAGAAGAGAAGGGTTATTTAGTAAGGTTTATTTATGCAGGCTCATCTCAGTTTTGGCTCTCCATCTCCAGTGAAAAGGGTTTCTCTTCTCATCTTAGTACATGGGTGTGTGGGGTGGGGGTGGTGGGTAATGCACACTCTGCTCTTAAGGAGATGGCAGAGAACTCTTCCTATATCTGTTCATTCTTAGTTGCTGCAGATTCAAAATAATCCTTATGTCAAAGGGCATATTTTGGGATGACATATCCTGAGCCTTTCGATGCTAATGTGAGGCTTAAGTCAATGATGTACAGCTACGACCCCAGTGCCAGATGTATTGTAAGTGGTCAACAAATTAGCTGTTCAGTTTATCAGGGTGTATTTCAAAGAATTCAGTTACTTCCCCTTGGGTTACTAGCTGCTTACCAAGAACAACAGATTTTATTTTTTATAGCACGTTCTGGGTTCTAATAGCATTCTTTAAATGATCACAACATCATTTCAAGGGAAGAAAAATTGAGCTTATATGTGTGTACAATAGGAATTATGATTTGCTTTTATTTCTATGAACTAGAGTATAAAAATTGGCAAACAGAGAAAAGAGATCTAAAACCTTTTTGGCTGTGTTATCTGGTTTCCATTGGGAAAATAGATTCTAAAACTCATTGAGAAAATTGTTTTAACTGAAAGACTTTCCAAGTTTACTTGTAATATATATTGTGCCAAAGCAAATTAAATGGGTAGGCACAGTTTGTAGTTCTCCTCAACAAACATAAGCATAATTATAGGGCACTGTACTGTTGAATGTTTATATAACCTAAATCATTAGTCACTGAGTTGATTTTCTACAAGTTTAACACATTAAGAGTATACCAATGAGCTTTGAATTACCAACTCACAATAGAAACTGTTTGATTTCCCCAGTATTTAGCAAGTATCAGTTGAGTATCAGATTCTGCACTAAGTGCTAGAATATGAAGATGAATAAGCACAGCATCTGCCCCACTCTCCAACCCCCCAGAAATACCACAGGAGCTGTGAACTTGAGTTTCTCAACTCAGTCTTTTGAATACTATGACCGCCATTATAAACAGGCATTTATTATTTCGGACTCACAGATACCACCCTATTCCTAGTGAAAGGTGTCAGAAATATCTTTGAGATACCCCAGGACACTCTGGAATTCTCAGGGAATTTCTTAATTATTTATTTCATTCAGCCTAATGAAAGCACAATTTTTTTTTCTATAATTTGTATTATATTTGCTGAGCAAATATTTTTCTGGAAAAGGAAATTCCTTTTTCTGTACCAACTCTAGAATGACTTTTTCTTAATTCAGAAGACTCTTGTCACTTAGCACCCCAAGCAAAATGCTCTGAATTAAGTTGAGATGACTTATATCCAACTCAAGAGTAGATCTGGACTTCTGTATTTTCTCCTGCTCAAGGAAAGTATTATAAATCCAACCTTTCAGAAAACAAAATAAACCAGATCAAACAAAAAGTAGACTTTTAGCCTATAAGACCAAATTAATGGTTACCAGAAGGGAATTTGAGTTCTGCAGACATCTAGGAAGAGACTGGAATATCTTATCAGTTTGTCTTTCTGTGATTGCATTGGTTCTTAGAACATATTGTCAGGGTTTGCCACATCAAATACTCATTTTCAAAGTGCCATGCTGTGTGAATTAGAAATGTTCTCACCTGCAATTATCAGCACACTCAACTAGAATGACTTAAGCAAAAAGTTTTATTTTGCTCATATAAAGCAACTGTGAGCTGTTTCAACAAATCTACAAGGCCAACATAGAAATTTCCTTGATTCACTTGTCCTTTTCCTCATAATCATTAAATGGCTGCTCTACTTCCTACAATCTTTTTTGTGTTCCTTCAACAAGAAGGAAGAAGAAGAAGGGGCAGGCAGCATTTTATCATGAAAGCAAAAATTTCTGGGTGTGCTCTGGTAGCCTAGTGGTCTGGTACACCCTAGGAGCAGTCTCACATACTGAATACAGGCTCCTATTGAGAGGTCAAAAGAGTGCCAAGGACACTCAAATCCAGGAAGAGGGATAGATCTGTGTGCTGTTGGCACAGAGGTCTGAAGTGATGGAGATAACAAGAGCAGAGAAGGTGCCTACATGTTTCGAATCAGAACATGGGCTTTGAGGAAGGGATCTCTGCCTGTCCTCCAAAGTGTGGCTGGTGGTTCACATTAATGGTACCTGGGAACTTATTAGAAATGAAGAATCTCATCCTCACCTAAGTTCTGCTGACTCAAAAATCTCCATTTTTAGTTAAGATCCTCAAGCAACTCTTCTGCCCATTGAAGTTTGAGAAGCAGTAACCTAGGACATAGGGGCAAGAGAGAAAACAATGGGTCTGTTTTAAATCCCATTCAAGCACTGATTCCCAAAGGCCTTTACATGAGAGAAGGCAGCAACTGAAAGTAAACATCTGCAGTAAGGGGAAATGGAGTCTAAAAATTGCCAGTAGTGGATGCTACATGGTCTGGTGTAGTGAACTGGACGTGTATGTAGTAAGAGGCTATTATGTGAAAATGTGGCTTCTCCAAGACCTACTGAGCTGTCCTCTGGGCTCTGTGCATACATCTCAAGCAGCTTCAGAGGATACTGGGGCTCACATGAGGTGGAGCAGGGACAAGCACTTTGGCAGACTATTCCCAAGTAATAAGCATGGTGGTAGAAATCACTGTCCTTGCTGCTTCTCCCTCCTTAGCAAACAGTAAGAGTTAGCTACTTAAATGCCTTTGAGACTTAATGAATCTGGAATATTGGAGAAACATTTCATACAAGGCAAATTATGACAACACACAACTATATATAAGCAAAATTAAGTTATTCCATTCAGAGTAGTCAGTTGCTTGCTGAAGGCATTGTTTTCATTACTTTCGAATTTGCCTAGAGTTTGTAACTTCAGAAAGCTATTATAGACTGAAGGAAGTGAGCATTTCAGTGCTGTAAGCTGTTGATTTCTCTGCTTGTGTCAACACAAACAGACTTTGAGGGGTAAACAATCCTAGTGTGGAGGAAGGGCTGTCCTTGACATTGTGGGGAGATGCAAAAGAAGTCAGTGGTAGGAAAAAGGGCCAAGATTGTAAAGCAAAGTGGACACTCACTTAAGGGAATTCACAATTTCTACAGGGCATCACAGTGGAACTTCTGAAATGATTTGTGTTGTCTAAAGAGAGTCTGGCTTTAAAAAAAAAAGTCAGATTCAGCAGTGATTTGCTTCACTAACTTATCTTTATCTCACAAGACTTTTAAGACTGTCTTCATGCGACTGGATCACCTGTGAGCATAGCAATGGAGTGAGGAAGCAGCCACCATAAAAATAAGTCTGACTGCACAACACCACATGGGGTGCAGAACAAGGGTGGGTTTGAACCTAGCCACTGAGGGAGGTTCGTCAGATCTTGAAATAAGTGAGAAGCAGACTACGGTTTAATGGGCCACTCTGAGAGGCATTCTACCTGGTAATGGGGTTTCTCTTCCATGAGCTAAAAATCCACATCTGCTAAAGCTACAAAACTGGTAGAAATGTGAACAAAGGTTTGATTGTCTGGGTTACTTATTGCCAGTATTGTGAAATAAAGATTTTAAACCTGAGGCTAGCTGGAGAGAAAGCACTGTGAACTGCGTGAATCCAAGGTGCTGGAGGATTAATGATCTCAGGGGAAACACATCTGTGTGCAGCCCTGAGCCCTGGGGCCTTGGCACCTGCTCTGAGGTGCCTTGGCACCTGGCAACAGATCAGATGCTCACCCTGGCACATGCCCTCAGCAGTGCAGTTTGTGAAGAGAAGGGAGGTGGATGCCTGCCTTTGTTTTTCACTCAGCAAGGGGTGAATTAGATTCAAGGGATCCAGCATCATGGTTATTTCATAGAAGTGTATGAAGGAAATTAAAAAACAACAACAGCAAAACCTTGAGCTAGGTATTGTTCTGCCTCCAAGCCTGTGTACACTGATAAGTTTCTGACTTCACCCTCTATGCCACAGTGTATATGACCTCTGTGTTCTTGCCCATGAAGCCCTTCAGCACATGTGTTCTGGAATCACACTGCCTCTCACTAGTAGTGAGGCCCTGGGAAAGTTAGTAACCTCTCTGAGACTCAGTTTCTTCATTTGTAACACATATGTGGGAAATCTAACATGATTTTCTGACCCATATTATATGCTCAGTAACTTGGTTACTTCATCTGTACCTACCATTTGATGTAGAGGTTTTAGATAAGATATGGGAAAAGAGAAAGAGGTGTTTGATTTCTAAGCGTGGCAGCTAGAGTAATGGACTTACTTTTAACTGAAAAGGGGAAAATATAAGAGGTGGAGAAATATGGGGGGCAAGATGTTTGATTTGGCACATGCTGGGTTTGAGAGAAGGAGATGTCCAGAGACAGTTGAAAAGGTGAACGTCCTGAGACAGTAGATGGTATTGGTTTAAGGCATTCATGAGGGTGTAGCGAGTGTGGAGAAAGGGCCACGGAAAAGTCCAAGGGAGCACTGACATTGAAGAGTAGATTGGAGGAAAGAAAGCTAACTTAGAGAAGCAGAAGTAGAAGCAGCTGACAGAAATGTCCAGGACTTTCGGGAAGACACCAAAAAATAAAAGGTCTTAGTGTGGGGTCAGTTGCTGCAAAGGTGTGGGAGGATAAGGATGAAAGGAGACCATTAGGAGGTCAGTAGAGATCTCATGGAAGAGGCCCCATGGCTGGAGACCGAGGAGCAGGTGGGAGGCGGTGAGTGAGGACCCCTGTTACGAAGGGAGGCTCACAGAGAGAGAAAGTAGACACCAGTTAAAGGCGGTGAAGATTGATTTTACTTAATAACCACTACAGTAGGAAAGAGAGTGTAAGCTGAGCTCAATTTTGATCTGTATGGAGGGGAATGATTGTTTTAAAGGGAGGGTGGCGTGAACAGGAGGAAAGTTCTGGGGCTGAAGCAGCAGCATCGAAGTAGAAAGTATAAAATGTGTGTAAGGGGTTTGTCAGTGTATTAGGCCATCTGAATTTGTTGATACTTATAGGTCAGGCTCCCGCTCTCCCACAGACTGGGAAACACGGGCTCAATCTTCAGGTGCTGCCCAGAACAGACACTAATTCTTTTGTGAGCCATGAACTTGCCCAGACCTAAACTTAAGGGGAGCTGGGTTGATGCAAGAACATGGTCTTGAGCTGTTAGAAACTGTGAGAGCTTTGAACCTCCTGAGGGAGTCAGAGGTGGACAAAATCATTTGTACTGAGAGTCTGTTGTCCTTTTATGCTATGCTTGAGGCCTCGTCTAGAAGAGGGTTCAGAAGAGCCTGAGTTTGGTCAAGGTCTTTGTCAAAGGAGACAGGTCATGGAAATGTAAAGATACTTTTAAGCTGAATAGAAGGATCCAACAGAGAAGAAAAATTGAAGCAAAAATAGAGGCTGGAGTAAAAAGTACAAATGATCAAATACCTAGAGTGGAGCTATGAGGCACAGAGGGATGCTAATGTCCCAGACAGGTAGTGCTCAAACCAGGGGTCAGCAAGTTTCCTCTGTAAAGGTCTAGATAGTAAACATTTTAGGTTTTGCAGGCCATATATGGTCTGTCAAATATTTATTTTTTAACCCTTTAAAAATGAAAAGGCCATACCAAAATAGGCTGCAGTCTGGATTTAACCAATAGTAGCTGGCCAACCCCCTTGCTAAGCTCTAGCTGAATCCCATGTATGTCTGATGGTCATCCTCAGGCTTTCATTATACCTGCCTAGAGAAACTGTCTCAAAACATTCACCAGCAAAATTTCATCCCCTCCTCCCAGACAAGAAAAATAAATTACAACCTCATCTACTAGATGCAGAACTAATTTGCTGCTTGGCATCCCTCCAAGTTTTCAGGCCTGATTCATTCCATCAGGCTGCGTGCCAGCAGCCTCCATTCAGAGCCAGGTGATGTTGCCTCCCTGGAGACAGCACTTTTTTGCCCACTACTTAAGCCTAATTGAGAATAACTTCCTGCATGACAACGCTCACATTAAAAATGTCTTAGGATAGCACCTAAGGTCTGCCCATTCACTCCATGCCAAGGAATTCCTGACTAGCTTCCAAAGAGAAACCACAAGTAGGCAGTTCCAGGTCCCCTCGGATTGCAACTCTACATGTGATTTAATTAATAGGTTTCTTAGTCAGCTGCATTATCTATGAACAGAAACAGAAAACAGATGTGCTTGTCTAAGGCATCACACTGTTACTTCTGCCCCACGTTTTTGGCAGAAAATCCACGGAATGACCAAAGGAATTTTCTCCCTTCAGCTAATGATGTCTGAGAATTTTGTTTGTTTTTAAATATTGAGACACATTTCTAGGACCAAAGGATTTAGGTGACTGCTGTGATTATGATTTCCTGAATCTCATATCCTCAGAAGAACACTTCTGAGAAATGCAGCACATTACAATGGGCATGTTCCAATTTAGGAATCAGGCTTGGATCCCTGATTCAAATAGCTGTGTGACCTTGAGCATGTTGCTTAGCTTTACTGAGCCACAGACTTAATATCTGTGAAATAAGGATACTCATGTAAACCTGACAGGATTATCATGAAAATTAGACACAAGACTCATAGCCTGTGAGTGAGTCATTTGACACCCAGAAAGCACTCAGTAAATAGTGGTAATAATAGGTGTGAGGTCATAGAGTCTCATTTCAGAAAATACAAAAAGAAACAAGTTGTCAAAGATGCCCAATGGCTTGGATATTCATTTCTTCAAAAATGAAGAGCTGAACAGTGTTATTTTTTTCTCTAAGACTCAGTTCAAGTTCTATAAACTCCAGATCCTTAGTCACATGCTTCTTTAACCCACTAGTCCCTTCTTATTACAGTGCAGGAATAGAAAATGACTTGTCACGGTGTTCTTTACTGCAGATGTTTTTCTTTCTCTCATCACAGATTTCAGAGTTTAGACATTTGTTTTAAAAGTATATAATCAATCTGCTTGTACAAAAAATAATTTCACCTTCTCCAGCTATATAAAATAAACCAGATTACTGCTGCTAAATTGTTGTTTTTTACATTCTCTCCAACATCCTTGAATGGGCAAATGTCTTTTGTATGATTCCAGGGAAAATCTCTTGAGATGGGTATTAGAGAGTGCAGGTAAAAGCTGTTCCATAGAGGCATCTATTTTATGCATGATTACTAAGTACCATTCTATACAAGAGTGAGTTCAAATGAGCTTAACCCAAGTGAATCCATTAGTTGTAAGGTCTGGTCTAGACGAAGAGGGGGGAAACAAGAGCTGGAATAAATCTTTCTGGAAGCAAGTCAGCAAATCTGGGGAACTGATTTCAGGGATATGACACTGCTGATGCCAGACTCACAACCCCACATCTCAGTTCCCCTCCACACTGCTGGGCGATCGGGTCTTCTGGCAGATACTGACACACATGAATACCCTCCCCATAATACTTCATGAAGAGGATCTAAGAAGGGTAACTCTAGGACATTGCTCAGCCTCAGAAGGCTCTACTCAGAGGAAATCACCAGATTACTCTAATCGCCATCCTCACAGCATCCTCCTACCTCCTATACTTCTCCAGGACTCCTGGGCTGAGGGCCCATGGACCTGTCTGACCAAATATCTGTGGGTTGCAATCACATTGTATTGATATTTTTCTTTTTGTTTAATTTGTGTCATTAGTTTATAATACTATATAAGTTTCAGAAGTAGAGCGTCATACCTTGATAAATATGATTATCATACTACTCTTCCCAACACCAGAATTCTAGTATCATTCATCACTACCATGTTGAAACCTTGCATCCATTTCTCCCTCCCCTCTGGTAGCTACCATTTTGAATTCAGAATCTCAGAGTTGTTTTTGTTGTATTTTGTTAGTTCATCTGCTTTGTTTCTTTATTTTCACCATACAAGTGAAACCATTTGGTTTTTGTCTTTCTGATTTATTTCGCTTATCATGATCACCTCAGGTTCCATCCATGTTGTTGTGAAAGGCAAGTTTCATCTTTTTTTAAATAACTACGCCACAGTTGATTGAGAACAAATCTTTTTATGCTAAATAAGTATAAAAGAGTATCACATCTTTTTTATCCAGCCACTCATCATTGAATATCTATGTTGATTCCATGTCTTGGCTAGTAAATTGTGCTGTTATGAACATAGGGATGAATATATCTTTTCAAATCAATATTTGTATATTCTTTGGGTAAATACCTAGAGGGAGAGTTTATCTATATTCTTTTTTAGCAGGCATGCAGGGTTTTTGTTTTTATGAGGGTTTTTTTTTTCACCCAGTTTTCCCAACAATGTTTATTGAAGAAACTTTCTTTTCTCTGTTGTATATTCTTGACACTTTGTCATGAGTTAGATATACATATATATATATATATATATATATATATATATATATATATAATTCATTCTGAGGAGTAAAAAGAAAAGTTAAGATTTTTACAAAGTTTCTTTTGAATGTGCTATTGTTTAGTCTACATGGTTATCACTTCCTTAAAGTTTAGCATTTGTAGTGATTAAATCCTCATATTATCCTAGTAAGGAAGACAATAATATTCCTACTTAGTTGAAGAAATTGAGTATAATATAACTAATTATTCTGCCAAATATATGAAGTTGTCTGGATGTGAACACAGACCTGGTTTTAAATCCCTTTCTTGTATAGTTGGCCCAGTGTGTGCATTTCATCCCCACCTGCTATCTTCCTTCTCTGGAGCTTCCTTCCTGACTTATCATGGACATCCACTTCCCCAATTTAGAGGTGATGGCTTTCAACTCTGTCTTCTCTACCATACTGAAAACTTCCATAATCACATTCAACTTGAATTGCTCTAGCATTAGTAAATCCTGAGTCTTGACAATTGAATAATATCCCATTTTATTTGGCTACTAACTTGCCAGTATAAAGCAATTACAGTGATATATGAGCCCACTTAATCAAGTATTTTTTCCACAGATACTTCTATAATTATTTTTAATATTAAGCCTTTGGCAGAAAAAAAATAGAGCTATAGTATTAAATAATATAGTACTCATTGGAAGAAAATAGTACATGATTTTAAGTAAAATTATGGAAATTTAAAAAAATTTCTTGTTCCCTTACAGTTATAATTTCTTGGTATTTAGTATTTAATATGCACATAAACTTTCCATACCATTTGATACACACTTATGTTTACACACACATGCATATGCATATGTGTGTATGTGTGTGAAGATCTTTGATTCATTTTAAATATCAGGTACATTTCCAGATAGATCAAGAAGAAAGACTCAGGGAAAATACCTTTTCCCAATATATGTACACATACATATTTTTGTATTTTTTTACTCCAACTTGGAAACATACTGACCTAGTCCTTTTGCTAAAGAGCAAATCAGTGAAATCAGTTTAGTTCATCTCTAAATCGCTCAGAATCCCTAAAGACCACATCAGTGATTATCCATCTTTACTACTTGGAGTACTTATTAAAAAGTACTCCTTGCATGAGTCTAAATCCAAATTCAAGATGTCTGGGTTGAAGCCCTGGATTTTCATTGTTTCACACGTACTCCAGATGACACAAATGTTTCCCAGACTCGACTTTGAGAAAAGCTGGAAAAGATAATGGAACTAGTGTGATCAATGTTACCTTTCTAGATTCTCAAGACAGCTGAGGCAGGAATTTACCGATAGATAATCTGCAGTTCAATGAGATCCTACAACCTTCACCACCTAATTCCTAAGCATGCCATGTGCCTTTGCTCATGACCTTCCCAGACTAGAACCCCGTTTTTCCCCTTTTTGACTGATGAAATATCACTTGACATTCAGCATTTCTGCTCCAGAGAGCAGAATGGTTCATCCCTTCCTTGCTTGAAGAGTCCTTGACCTACTCTGATATACCACACTGAAATTGGCTGGTTCCATACCCATCTGTGTCCCCACAGACTGTCAGCTCCTTATGTCAGGCTTCATCTCATACATTCAATGTCTCTCCCAGTACCTAGATTTTAGGAGGTGTCTCCTAAACATGACACTCAGGTTGTAGAGCCAGGATGTGGACCACCATCTTTTTTATTTTTCTTTCATTTTGAAGTAACATTTAGGTTTAAGTTTTACATCATCATAAACAGCATCTGTATATACTATATTAAGTTCACCACTAACAGTACCATTCCGTCCTTCACCATATAATTGACACTTAATCCAGTTTACCATCCCCTTCTCATCTTGTAAACACTAATTTCAGGCCACCATCTTCTCTTGATCATTCAGTGCTATCTACTTCTTACCAGGAAATTTCAGGCTATTCCAACAAGTTATGAAACTTTAAGATGACTTCAGGATTGCTCCCAAACATGCAGTACAACCACATGCATTTTCTGGGTACTTTGGTGACCTAAATCCACGATATTAGGGGAATTTTTAGCAAGATTACAGGAATGATTTGAGGCCCTGAAACAGACCTCAGAAACTACTTTTCATCACCTGGGTGTTTCATATCACAGTTTGATGCCCTAAATAAGTAACTGAATGGAATGGTGGAAGATTTTCACATTGGTGGCTCCTCAAAATGTCAGTTAGTGATATCAGGGAAGAAGCTGGCTGCTACCATAGAAAACTGTCTTGTTTTGGTTTGGCTTAACCACAGACACTATTTCTGAAACAATTAGCAATAATAATAGAGAGAAAGGTTAGTTTAAAGTGGTCCCCTGCTGTGCCCTGCTGGCCTACTGCCCCTAGAGATGGGCCTCATTGTCACTTTCTTCCTAATAATTATAAGATGTTTCAAATTGATTTTTTCCTAGCCCTCAGGTTACCCACAGCAATCCTTTTTTGTTTAATTGAACCTGATATACAGCAAGTGATCAGTTTAGTATCTGCTTTATCAGCACAACTAGCCAGCTCTGCCCATCTCCAATTCCAGACTGAGATTTCTTCTTGATCAATCATGGCTTGAACAAATATGGATTTTTTTTTTTTTTATCTCAGTCAGCGTGGGAGAGAATGTTAGTCATGCTGTGCTGCCTGTTTGTACTATGCCAGATTGTCTATTTCTATCAACTGGATGTAATTTTAGCAGAAAGTACATGATTTGCGTGTCAGAGTGGGTTAGAAAGTTGCTATATAAACAACCCAATGTGAACTTCCTAGTCACCCTCTGTTGTGCGTGGAGGCATAAGGAAATAGATTACTCTCTAGTCGATGTCAATTAAATCATCCTTGAAGACTTTCATCCTTTGCCTTGAAGGTTGTATTAATAGCCACATTTGCATAGCGCTTTCCTTTTTTCAGAAACTTCCACATTTGGCCTCACAACAGTCCTTTGGGCATCAATATTCATCTCTTCTTGCATAACACATAGAAGTCAAGTGGTTTTCCCAAGGTCACATACTCCCTCTGCACCATTTGTCTCGTCTTTTTTTTATTACACTAGAGCACTTGCTCTGAAACTAGATGCCTCATATCTTCCTAAGATACTTATGAATGTAAATTCAGATAGGCTTAAATCTTTTTTTTCTAAAGAGGAAAAAAGGCAAACAGGAATAAAGGCAAATAGGCAGACAGGAAGGAAGAAGAGAAAGAAGTTTATTCATTCATTCACTCATTCATTTTGGTTGTTTGTCTCCCACCTTCCCTGCAGGTCCTAAAACTCAAGTCCTTGGGCTTTACATGGTCAGCAAACCCAGCAGGCTGAGGGGAGATACCTTAATTGTTGGTGACTTTCTAGATCCAGATAACAGTGAGTTTAGTTAAAGTAACATCAAAAGAAATTCAGATTCCCGTAAGATGGTGATAGACAGTGGATTCAGAGACATAAAAACAAGAATCTTGTTGGCCTCAAGTGTCACTCTGCTTACTGAGGAGAAAGATATTAGCGATCATACCCATTTTACCTATGCACCCTCTTCTCTGGATTAATTTCCCCAGAAGTTACACTATTCAGGGTGATATAACTAATTTAATTTGAGAAAGGACACCTGAACTGCCCTTCTCTGAAATATAGGCAACTAAATCAGGAAGTAGAATATGTTGATATCCTTTCTCCTACTTTATTTATTTGAGAATGGATTCTTTTTACACTGCATTTGGATGGAATAAAAAAGATATGATAAATCCAAAATATGTTTCCCTCATATACAGATACTTATGACTATGCTATCAGGACACAATTTGTGATTGTATTTTATGACTCAGTTCTCAGTATCGGTTTAAATTGAACCTCTTATAGATAATTTTTGTAACAGAATACTCACTATGCCTAAGGGTACACACCATTTGCTTTCATAATTCCAGGAATTTTCCATAGATTATCTCATTTAATCTTTCCAAAGATCCAGTGATGTCAGTACTATTACTTCCCGATGAAAACACTGAACATGGCAACTTTTAATAACTTGCCCAAAGTAACTCAGCTAATTAATTGAAGGTACCTAGAGTCAAAATCAGGCAGTTTGTCTGTGGAGCCACCTTTCTCTGTAGCTGTGTGCCTCTTTGGATGTGGTAGGTGATATCCAGCATCAAGAGCAATGCACATGCTTTATAGGTACTTTATGAATGTTTGTTGGATGAATGGTACCAAAAAAACAAATGATGTTCAATCAGCTTGAAAAGAAGAAAAAGGACTGTTTGAAGAGTTACTATTGATGGAACTTACCTTTGCCTCTGTAGTTCTTTTAATTCGTATGTCCCAAATTTTGAAAGAAGATCTTCCCAAATATTGGATAAAAATAATATAATAAAATCAAGAAGCTCTTTATGATTACTATTAGATCAGTGTTGTCTTTATTTGTTTAAGGAAAGGTTCAGGCAGGAATGAAGGAGAGCAGAGGCAGGTAGACAGGAAGAGAGAGGAAGAAGAATCACTATTTTATTTAGTTGTTCATCTTGGTTGCTTTCCCCAGCCCCAAGTCTCAAACCCAGGTCCTTGAGATATATGTGGAGTGTACTTTTGTCAGAGGTAGTTGACCAAACCACTACTCCACCAGGGAGATCACTGATTCTTTAATCAAAATATATGATTTTCCAGAAACACTGTTTACACATTTTTAACTGATTTTCTCACAGTTATCTTTTGAAGTCATGCCATTTGTATTTTTAAAATGCTTTCCTCTTTACCACAGTTTATTTAAGACCCAATTACTCATAAAGCCTTTCTTTTCAAATTTAACCATACTTGTCACTTAAAAAATGTTTACCATTCAAATTAAAATTTTGTTAACTTCTTTCTATAAAAATAAAACACTAACCTTGATCACAAATGCAAGAACTTAAAAATTTTCCAGTTCAGCCTCTTGAGTTTGTAGTCAAACTTATTTATAGTACATGTAAATTTGAATCTGAAATGCTTTATGAATTTTTAAAGCTAGTTATTTTTACTACACACTAGAAAATCAGCTCATACACCGAGGAAGAAAACACACTGAAGTAACACATTAGCCATCATGTAAAGAGAACCTGTGTGGATTTCTCCTTTTTCCTCAACATCTGTGCACAGTGTTAGAATACTAAACCAAGAAGAATTGAACCATTACCTGGAGAGATTCAGCTAAAGAACCATGTGTCAACTCTGACTGGAACGCCCCACCTGCAGAAAACAACCGAGACTCACTCATCTTTCACTGAGCATAGATCCAGTCTGCTGATTACAAATGAAGCATGGCTAGACCATGTCATGTCAAGGAGAGTTATAGTACATGTACCAAAATTGTCCAGTTACAATGTGAAAGAGCAAGCTTGAGAAACTATCTTATGCAGAAAGGACAACCAAAAAACTGAAAGAGTTACAGCTTCATGGAGTATTTTGAAGGTATTTATTATCATAGAATCCATGATTCTAGAACTGCAACCTTGTCAATGAAAGGTCTCTGTTGTCTAGTGCTTGACTGTTCAGTCAGGCCGTATTTATTCACCTTGACCAAAAAACCATCAAAATATTTAAATAGGAAAAAAGATATTACTGCATATGTTTTCCGTGGTAGGTCACGTACTGTGTCAGAGATCTTCCTGGGGATTACTCGATTATCTATGTGTTACTTTGACTGACTGTTTACTATTGATTAGTAAATAAATAGTGATTTCTAGGAAACAGATAGTGATGGAAATGGTTCTTATCTGACAGTAATCTAATGAATTTTGTCTAATAGAAATAGAAATAATTTCTGTCTCATAGAAAAGAGAACTGACAGATTATACTTTTATTGCCCTGAACATTAGCCAGTTTAGTACTAAATTAGCAATTTTATTCAAGTATTCTTTCAGTCATTATAAAACTTTGGTCCTCCAGTTCTCTTTGAATGAATGTTTTTAAAAAAATCTTTTTAAATTAAAATAATTATTTGTAAATAAATATAGAAGCTTATTCCCTTCTCAATCCTTTAGATCCAAAATGGTTTCCTGATCAGGTGCTTTTCCTCATTATGATTCAAAAACCCAAATTCCTTCCATACCTTGGCTCCAATATCCCCTATAGTAACACTTAGCAAACTTTTTCTTTAAAAGACCATTTCATAAATA
The DNA here is from genome assembly GCA_004363575.1 of Solenodon paradoxus. Lineage (NCBI taxonomy): Eukaryota > Metazoa > Chordata > Mammalia > Eulipotyphla > Solenodontidae > Solenodon > Solenodon paradoxus. The sequence goes on from RJWH01000299.1 coordinate 845,178, forward strand.
TTTTAGTCTTGGCAGGACACATTGTCCCTCCTCAGAAAACCAAAGAAAACTAAGCATGCCTGTTTTCCAATAAAACTTTGTTTACAAAAACAAATGGCAGGATAAATTTAGCCCAGAGGCTATAGTTTGTTGACCACTACCTTTGGGTATCAGAATCTTCTGCCTAGCATAAGAAGAAAGGGTAGAGAACACACTCTGACCTAAAAGTTAAGACATTGCCTTCATTGGCGAGAAGTAGTTTCATGACTACATATAGACACAAGGGCTCCTGGGAAATGTGGTTCTTGTCTGGAAAGCCATGTCCTGACAACAACTGTGTCATAGAAGACAAGCATAAGCTTGATAGACATTTCGCCACCAAAGCCATAGGCATATCACACACATAGCAATTATTCTGATGGTCTTATACAAAGAATGCATACTGAATTTCAGATTTCTTAAAAGCAACATTATTCATGGAAATGAATTTTAGTACTTAATCACTAATTTATTGGTTATGAAATTTTAGCCCAGACTGCTATTATGGCATTAGTTTTCAAAAGAGGTGTAATTCATTCTGTGTTGAAAATAATAGGTCATGTTTCATTGAAACATTTGCTATCTACAAATGCAGTGTCTTATAGAAAGTGATTTATGTATCTGTATTGCTTGTTGACACTCTCTTTCTCTCTTTCTTTCTTCTTTCAAAGAGGAGGGAAGGAAGGAAGGAATGAAAACAGGTAGACAGCAGTTAGGAAGGAAACCAAAGAAGAAAGAAGCATTTTATCTACTTAGTTATTAATTTTAGTTGTTCCCTCCAGTCCTGGGCCTCGAAACTGTGTCCCTCGGCTGTGTGTGGACTGTGTCCCAGGCATAGGCTTAACCCCTGAGCCACCAGGGTACTCCTTGTTGAATTTTCTGTATAGTTTTAATCAAAATACTCAGCATGTTGGTTCATTCATAAACATTGGACATTGAATTGCTTCTGTTTGTAGTGCTTTCTTCCAAAGATAAAGAAAATATGGTTCAGAGATTTAAAAAAACAAAATAAAATAATATAGTCCATTCAATTTAAAAATACATCTACTAAGATTTTTTAATTATAAAAAAAATCCACAGACTTCTAAGCTGTCGTTTCCACAGTAACTTTGTCTCTTCTATGTGCATAAACTCTGCTTTGCATAGTGACAATGCAATTATCTTAAGATCAAGTTATGTCCAAGAGCTAAGGTTAGAGACAATCTAATTCACAAGTATCCCTTGTTCATAACTTGTCTGAAAGAAAAATGTAATTTTTCAGTGCAGCTTTACTTATATTTTGTCTCTGCTCAAAGGTGAGTTACTTCAAATGCATGAGAAAAGAAAGACCTATCTCTAGTGGACTTGTGGATGAGGAAAGAATTGATCTTCTGCTTTGCTTTTGACTTTTTCCATTGCCTAGATTGACAAGTGTCTTTATGTATAATCTCTTAGCTGTTAGAGAAGACTGCCTGACTCACTCTAAGGTAGCAAGTTCTCCTGCTGCTAATCTCTTCTGTGACTCCCACTCCATGCTCTCCTCTGGGCATAAAACTACACATTCCAAACTCATTGCCATTATACCTTTCTTTACCTTTATAAATCCTGTTTAAAATAATTCATTACAGCTTGCTTCTAAATGATTTTGGGGGGAATCTTTTTAAAGATATAAATTCCTATTGTAAATGTCCCCTCTTAAAAAAAAGTTTTTGGTAGAGGGATAAATCCTTAATTGACTTGCACAATATATATAAGCACATACAGGTGTTTTCTGGTGGTTACGCTACATTCTTTCACACTCCCTGCCTGTATTAAACATCACATAGATTTGACTTTTCAAGGCTCACAACACAGTGGCTGCTTCCATCCTCCTAGGTGCTTTTGCCTGTAATTTAAATCAGCTGCCCCAACAGGATCAGTGTCTTCTGGGTGACGAATCTGATAGTCGTCCTGTAAGGCCTCATAATTGAGTCAAATATCAGCATAATTAATATTATTTATCCATTTAATTTACAATATTGAACTTATTAAAACAATTAGGGTAAATAGTAACTAAGGTTAACAACATTATATTTGCAATTTACGACTTGTGGGAGTCATTAATGAAGTACAAGGAAAAGGTATGGATTTTTACCGCTCTGTAGTCATATAGTGATATGTCAAATTGGCTTCACTAACTGTGAATTTGACTAAATTACTTAATTTGATCTTCTTTCAATCTCAGTTTCCTCATCTATAGAAAAGACATTGATAGTCCCCATGAGGACTCTGTAGGTGCTGAGTACTCAAATAGCTGCTCTGTATCTTTAATTTATTCCTACTACAACCCAGCAAGATGTTATTATACCCGTTTTATAATTTATTTGGAAAATTGGTGTTTGATCTACAAATATCAATGTCCCTATTTATTTTGGAAGACATTTTCCTCTCCTTGCTTTTATAGGTTGTGATGGTAGTACTAATAAGTTGTTATTAGTGAGAACACACAATTGGGAGAGTGTTTAATTTTTTTTTATTATTATCTTTTAGCTTCTTAGAACATTCACTTTAATTTCCAAGTATATCCTTTGTTGTTACTGCTATTGGTGCAGTAGTTACTCATGCAACCTTCCTGCATGGAGGGATATACACAGGGCTAACATTCAGCTGGCAGGCATAGGAAGCACTGAACTGATGAGTTGGGTTGTTGTCTTTTTTCTTTTTTTATGGCTGAATCCTTTCAGACTCACCAGTACCATGTTAACTGAGATGTTAAATGCTTTCAATATCATTCCAGGATAAATTATCTGAGCTTGCATAGCCACTCTCTCTTGTTGCTCTGTCTTATTTAATAGTCAGTCTGCAAGGTGTGTGTTTCTCCCTTTAAGACTAAGGGCTTCTGGGCTCACCCTGATGAAGCAGTGATTAAGTCAAGGAGCAAAGCCACATACCCCTGGCTTCAAGTCCTGGGTCCAGGGGGAAAGAACCAGTGTGAACAACCAAATAAAATTTTAAAAATAAAGATGATTTAAAAAAAAAAACTCACTTCTCAGTGCTTCTTGGGGCCAAAGTCATATTCTTAAATCGTTTTTTGCGTTCTCAGTTCCAGGCACAGTGATTGGCACAGTGAATGTGATCACTAAATGTTTGGATGAAAGAATAAGTGACTAAAGAGTGCCTGACATGAAAACAGGACTCAGAGAAAAGAATTTCCTCGTCAAGGTCAACTGCTAAAAAGTGGCAGTACCAACTCTGACTCTTCTCCTTCTTTCTTTTATAGTTGGTGAGGGAATCAGCAACATAATTTATGAAATGACCTAGCACTTAGTAGGAACTCAAATGTTTGCTGCTTCTCCTTCTCTATCACTGTGTTGTTAAGTATTTCAGAGCTACATCCTTTTGTTTCAAATCAAAACTTAACCTAATGTTGGCTTTTGTGGACTCAAAAGAAGTACTCTTAGAGTGCCTACCATTTTTCTTCACCTCTTCTTCCTCTTCCATCATTTTAATTGATCCCGGGAATGGATTCATATTGCTGCTCTACTCTTTAGCGCATCTGAACCCTCAGGGTTCCAGCATCTTTTTCTTACCCAATCTGCAAAGGAAAAAATATGCATTTCTCCGCATTCCTCTCCAAAGACTGTTCTTTATTTCTAATCTGAATAAAATAATATACCCCCTTTCACTTAACCTTAGATGTTTTTCCCTTGTAGCTATAGCTCACTAACTGATTAAGTTACATTTATATACAAATTCATTATGACATCTAGCAGACCCCCTGCAAGTTCACAGCCTGCCCTCTGTAGGCTCTACATTGTTAAAAGACTGGGAGTGACTTGAAATTCAAACTTAATCTGAATTTAATTTTTACACATTAAGAAAAATATAAAAAAGCATTTATGTGCAGATCCAAGATCCAAGGTGACTTATCCACACATAGTATGAAGTTGTTGGAAAATACTTAATTAACACTATTTTGTTGCTAAATAGAATATAAAATATAAAATTGTTTGCTTTTATCTATGCTATGTATTTTACCTAAGACTTTTTGGAGAGACACTGATTTTATGTAATCGTATGATTAAAATGACTGATGCATGATCAGACTTTTTTAATCAAAGACAACATGCAGGGAACCTTCTGGCTAGTAGTTACTATCCATCTTTACACCTTTGTCACATGCACTGCATGCAGTTTTAGCTCAAATCAAGCCAGATGTGATGTTATCTGATGTTTTCCACAAATAGTATACATTAGATTGAAAAAGAAAACAACTTAGTTTCTCTTTGGGAAATAAGACATGCAGGTATAAAGACAACAGTAGAGAAAAGAGAAAATGGTGGAAGACAAAATTGCCTCCTAGAGACGTGGGTGCCTCATGAGTTTAGAGATATTGCCCATAATAAGCTTTGGATCTGATGGACTGAGCCAGAGCATCCTCAACTCGTGGCAAGAGTTCAGAACTGAATGAGAACAATAAAGACAGTTATTTCTTTGTTTTGAAGTTAGAGACGCCATTAGACGTGTGAATGAAATGTAAGTTTAGTACCTTTAACCAATTTCTGTTGGAACTGTATTGAGTACTATTGCCCATTGTATATTCCATCAGGCAATATTGCTCAACTCATGTAGGAAGGGAAGAAACTTCTACAGAACTATTCAGATCCCTGGTGAGAAGAGACCAACTGAACATGCTCCAGTCTTCAATAAAACCTTCTTGACCACACTGGATCAGTGAGAGGGAAGCATCCCAATAACAGGGAGTGCAGTATCTTGTACTTTGTCTGTGATTAAGAAAATCTCTGAATATATGTTCTTTTTAATTTCAAAATTAATCATGTTTTCTAGAAGCTCTAATTTCTTTATCCTGTTCTGATCAGTTCTCACATACCTCAGTCACACAACCACATCACACAGCAAAAGAGATCCCTGATAGACTGAAACATTCAACCTTTTTTACAATATAAAAAAGTATGTATAGCTACTTTATTAAATGGGAAATGGGAAAATGTCTTTGTGAGATGTAAAAATAATTGAATAAACTACAGGGGAACAGATTGATACACTCAATAACAAGATCTTAATATTTATATATTTCATAGATTATCACAAATAACATTTTAATGCAAATCAAAACTGGGAAGAAATGTTTCCAATGAAAAGTAAATGCATCTAAAATACAAATCAATCTTATTAGAACAATAAGAGGTATCGTAAAATCTTAAAATAAAAGAAAATCATAGGCCTGAGCAATTCACATGAGAGAAATAAATACAAATGTATTCATTACATAAATACCAGCTATGTCACAAGGTACTATTTAGATAGTTTGATGTAGTAGTAAAAAAAAAAAAAAAACCTGAATTTCTTTATTAAAAAAAACAACCAACATTGCAATGTTGAAAGACAGACAACAAACAAAAATTAAAAATAAATAAGTAATATGTCTGATGGTGATAAGTACTTTGGGGGACAAGTGAAGCAAATGAGATCAATAAGAAATCCTAGGGATTGGGAGGCTGTGTACCTCTCTAAGGAGGTGACATTTGAGCAGAAGGAAGAGAGTACTTGTCAATTTGGCATCTAAGAGAAGAGCTGTCTAGAAGTGGGAATAGCAAATGCAAATGCCCTAAGGTAGAGTACTTAGTCTCTTCAAAATAAGAGCCACCATGTGACTGAGCAGAGTGGACAAGAGAGTAACAGTGGTCCATGAAGTCAGAAAGGCATCAGATAGGAACAGGTCTGACAACCTTCTGTACTACTCCCTGCCTTTGCTCTGAATGAAATGTAAAGTCCTTGGAAGTTGTGAGCAGAAAGTGATGTGACTAAATGTTCGGAAAGATCATCGTTCTGGTTGCTATGTGGAAAAAGGGTGGAGAAAATAAAGACTGAAGCAGAGAAGATAATTAAAAGGAAATTATAACAATTCTGATAGGACATAACAATAGCTTGGAGTAATTGATAACAGAAGAAGTTATAAGAAATAATCACATCTTGGGTATATTTTACAGGCCATGTCAACAGATACTGCTGAAGCATACCATAGGGAGAAATGAAAGATGAGTCTCAAATGATGACTGGGTTTTTTGACCTGAATAGCTAAAAGGGCAGATCAGTGATTTACAGCATGGGACAGGCTGTGGGGTCAACTGGTGTAGGAGGGAAACTCAGAGTTCCCTTTCAGATACACTTGAGGTGTCCTTCCAGAGCTGTTGGATGTAGGAGTCTGGAGCTCATACAAAAGTTTGGCACCAGAGATTGATGTTGGGAGTCCTCCACATGTTTGTTTTTCAAAGCCTGAGGGCAGATGAGATAGTCTTCAGCTAGATGTTAAAGAGATAGAGAGAAGAAAAGTTGTTTAAAAATCAGTCTGGGCCACTCCAACATTTAGAGCCCAATTGATGAGGCATCAACAAATAAGGTTGGGAAGAATAGAAGAGCAGAATATTTATATAGTCAGATATTTCAAAATTTGGCTTTGTGGAAATCTTTTATTTTTTGCTCACATAGTCTTTTTTATACCTATAAAATGCTCTCTACCCAAGGACATGCATATTAAACCCAAGAGCAAAAACTAAATCAAAGGGTTCCTATCCTTGATATAATAATAATAATAATAATAATAATAATAATAATAATAATAATATAAACAATCTCTAAAAGAAACACTGACATGTCAGTTGAAAAAAGGATTACACATGTGAATTAATGTGCAGTCAGGAAATCAGAAGCTTTCCATTGACTTATCATTTTTACTTAAAAAATTCATCTTTGGTTTCCAACAGAATGGAAAATATTATTTTAAATATATAATCTAATGTCAAAGCAAAGATACAGTAATAAGTTTTACTAATAAACGCCAATATCACATGTTTATAATGCATTTTTTTTTTTTGGAACAAATTTTATCGCGCATACCAGGTATTTTATTAAAATCATCTGACAGCTACATTGAATGATGGAAATCATCTTATAAATACCATTAGAATGACTTGGAGATGCTTAGCACAACCAATAAATAAATACATATGAATATATAAAAATTTTCCCATATCAAAATGGGAAAGAATACAAAATTGAAAAAAAACTTTCAAAGTTAGCTAGGAGATGTGGAAATGGTCTTTGTGAAATAACGCTGGTAGGTTTTTAAATTGGTTTACATTTTCTGGAAGATAATATGCCAATTTGTATCAAAAGCTGGAGCATTTGGCTTACTTTTTGACTAGACGGTTTTAGACTTAGAAAATCTTATTCTAGAAATGTATCTAAAGGGAACAACAATTGATGAGAGTAAGTATTTAAATACCAGAGTGTTCACAGTATTCTTGTTGGATGTGAGAGTTGGGAACAACATAAACACCACAGAAATGTCTTTGAGGTAAAATGTTTGCAGCAATTTAAAGTGTCATAGAAGTAATGACTTAGAAAAATGTTCTAATATAATGAAACTGGAGGACTTATTTCTGTTTCCATATGCCTATGAAATAGACTGAAAGAAAATAAACCAAAATGTTGTGTTCATCTATAGGTAGTATAAGATAAATTACTTTAATTTTATTATATTTGCCAGTTTCAATTTTTCTGCCATTATATAGTGGCACTTGAAGCAATTACAGCAGAAAATGCTAGGAAATTTTCACGAAAAATAACACAGGAGCAACATGTCAGAACTTTCTACCTGATAGAAATGCTCTACATCTGTGTTGTCTCATGCAGTAGCCACATTTGGCTATTAAGCACTTGAAATGTAATTAGTACAACTGAGAAATGGATTTTTCATTTTTCATGAAGTTAAATTTATAGAACTACATGCAAATTGGCATAGGCCATCAAGGAAAGGATCAGAGACCTTGTTCAATTTGTGAAGAGCTCCAGATCAGACAAGATCTGAAACTAGCAGTCCCATTGGAGTGAAGATTCCCATCAGGTTCCTAGGAGAAACTGGAAGTTTATTTCCAACCCTAGTGTATAGAAATCTTACATGTGTGGAATTTAGGTTATGAATTAAAAGGTAAACTCTATAAAGTTCTCATTTAGTATTGTAAGTTTTTTTCTTAGTTTATATATTTGGTTGTTGTCATCAAATTTACAATGAAAGAACTCTTCCAGACCCTGGTAAAAATAGAAGTTTGGGTAGGGTGAATGCTGTCCTAATGTTATAGGTAAGATTCTGCTGACCACAGGAGGTAAACAGCACCCCTTACCAAATGATGTTTTTTAAATGGGCTTATTCCTGTCTGCATGTGCTGCACGTTAGCATTACATATGAAGAACTGCCCTGTAATGACCTCTTAAAAGGAGGCAGAGGGGACCTTCTCTTTTCTCCTATTTTGTTTTGTGGCTGATGTTTTAAGAGCTATTTTCTTCTGGCTGATGTGCTTAAAAGTTTCCCAAAATCTACTATCTGTCTTTAACTAGGAGAAAAAGACGCAATTCTTAATTCTTCTTAACCAGGATTATTAAATTTCATAGCACTTAAGGTAATATAACTATTACACTCTGATGGGAGAATAATGTTTTTAAAATAATGAAATTATGGCAGAAGCATTTAGATATAATTATATAGCCATAATAAAATTTTCAATTAGACTTTCATTACATTGCAATTAACTCTGCATTTGAACACTGACATTAGTGTAGCCATAGGTTTCACTTGTTTCTTGCTTTTTAAAAATAACAGGAAAATTTTTTTCTCCTCACATTATTTTCAAAAGATGCCTGGAAATTAAATTAAAATCTAAATAAATTTTCTAAAAAAAATAAGCAAAAAGTAAAAGAGGTTATGCTTCAAATTAGTATGATTCATAATTGTGCATTGTATTAGTTATCTTTGGCTGTGTGACAATTTACCCAAAACTTTACAGCTTAAAATATGATTAGTCACACAGTTTTTGAAGATGAGGAATCCTGGAGCAGCTTAGCCATGTGGATCTGATTCAGAGTCTCTCATGAGATTGAATTCAGTCTACGAAGTCTCAGTTATCTGAACCTCCATGTTGAGGGTCCATTTCCACATGGCTGTTGGCAAGAAACCTCTGTTCCTTACTGGGTGTTGACCTCAACATATGGATCCTTCTACAGGGTAGTTGACTTCTCCCAGAGTTTGAAACCACAAGAGAAAACGTGAACCCTCAATGTCTTTTATGGATCAACCTGGAAGTCAGAAAGTCATACTTTTTCCTTATTCTGTTCATAAGAGAGTCACCAAGACTAGAGATTCAGGAGGTAGGGACTGCCTCCACCTCTTAAAGTCTATAAGGCTATATCAAGAAATGTGGATATTTAAACCAAAACATACATGAAATAATTTAGACTGTTAACTAGCTTGATTGGCCTGTTTATTTTATGCTACTATAATCCAATAGGAGAAGGCAAAGTCTTACTTGTGTAAAAAGGACTTAAATTCTGAGGTTCGTAGCCAAATGTCAGATTTGCAATATATTTCTCCCCTTGCTTCTTGAAGTTCTAGTAGACAATAATTGAAATTTACTTGACATGTTTTTCCCACTAAGAATATCCTTTGGTGAAATCAAAAGTTTAAAAGAAAAGCATGTGCTATTCCTAAAATACCCTCTTTCCCAAGATTTCCCTCGGCTCATTGTGAAATGAGAACTCAAAGAAAACTCCAGTGGTCTCTCAATTCTGAAAGCAAGGGGCATAAAACTATAATAGTAAGTGCTCTGTATCTTGGTTTTAAAAAATGGAGACACTCTACTTGAAACAGTCCCCTGCCCTCTGCTTTTCCCTACCTGCATTCTTTTCCTGGGTGTTCTCTTATAATTTAACAATGTTCAAATTTTCATCATCAGCTCAGACCTCTCCCTGAGCTTTAGATTTAGATCTCTGGGTGCCTACTCAACATCTCCACTGGGATGATTAACTGGCTTCTCACACCTGCCATGTCCAAAGCAGAATATTTCCTTAAGAATCACAGGGACAAATAAAAGCAGTGAGATAAACACACAAAACATGGAGCACTAGTTGTTCCCCTGATAATGGCTCTGTTTCTGCCCATGTGGTGATGTGGCTATTCAGTCAGCCTGTCTCCCCCAGTCAGCTGTGCTTATGCCAGCTCCTTATGCCAAGGGGACAGGAGCTATATTCCACTCCTTTGACAGCAAGAGTAGTTTCCTGATTGGGCTCTATGCGGAAAATGGATTCCCCTGATTTGGATGTCATGGCACTACCTCGGTGACAACATTCATCAACCATCATGGCGCAGGAATATTTGCCAGTACAGGGAATTACTCATTAATCATTTATGCTCAAGATTATGTGTGAAACATAAGCAACTACCCTGGTAGTGTGATTTGAAAGTATTTGAAGTCCTTTTTAAACCCCACCCCCCCCCCAGACCTCCACCAAAGAAAAAAAAAAAAACCTCCCTATTAAGCACTAACATTTTTTTGCTTTTTACCCTATTGGTCATGACTCACTGGCCCTAAAACTAACCCAATTCACAGAGACTAACACTACTCATCTCCTTCCATGGAAGTCAATCCCAAAGATCTTCTATAGGTTTTGTTGCATGTTCATACAGGAAATAATATTTACAGTACAGAGTTATGCATTACAGGGAAAATTTAATATGAGATGCTTATGATTGTCTCAAAGAGATCATTGTTTGTAAGGATAGGAAAAAAATAAAAATCACATACACTTGATGAAAGTGAAAGAAGAAAAAAAAGCCAAATTTGGAGGGTATATCCTACTTGAGGATCAGAGCACAGGAAGGGAAATATCTAAAGGAGGAAAACTTAACCTTGTTATTGCTATTAAGGATATTGAGGATTAGTGAGGGTAAGTAACTTGCCTAAATCACACAGCTAACAAAGGATTTTATTCCCACATGTATTCATTTAACAAAATATTATTTTCCTAACTTTAAAAAGGCAACTCTAGGGCGCATACCCCGCATACAGGATCCTGGTTTAGATTCTCATCCATGTCTTTGTGACTTGTGCTTATTACTTAAATAACTCAGGTTAAATCTAGATTTTACCATTAGCCTACTGTAAAGGATTTTGAGAGACTCTGCACAATTTGCCCAAGTGCACAGATGATAATAGTTACTATCTCATCAAAACAGAATGATGGATTAGCAAATTAATAGTTCCCAGAAAGACTTAAAATATAATTAACTACAAGATTCTCAAGCATTATTGTTAGTAGCCTAACTAGTTATGGAAAATAATCCATGCAGACATCCTAGGAAAACTAATGTTTTATGTGTCCCTTTTTCAAATTAATCTCACTGTCTTTGAAAACATCCAGAAAAGTAGAAAGCTGTGCATTTTTAACTAGCTGGGTGACTTTGAACTAGAGACCTTCCCTCTGTAATCATTTGCTTCTCAAAGTATCATCCAGGAGTCAGGAACACAGGCTTTACTTGGGAGCTTGTTAGGAATTGCAGAATCTCAGTTTCCACCTGAGTCACCTAAGTAAAAAGTTTGCCTTTTAAGATCTCCAGATAACTCATAGATATAATGAATTTTGAGATGCATAGCTCTAAGCCTCAATGACCTCATCTGGTAAAATGTGAGAATTTTAGTCCCTGGTAGTGCTCAATAGAATTTTGTTCCTTATACCCCAAGTCCCGACAGGAACAGTAACCTTGAAACCTGTTGGAAGACCAAAGTGTTCCAGCATTACAGAGTCTAGGTTAAGCTTTAGAGGGTCCTGGAATGGGACTGTGCCAACTGGAAAAACGATTTTTGGTTCAGCATGGCCACTTTTCCTGCTGGGATGTGTATTTGCAAATTTATTTTTATCCTCTCAACTGCTGAGCAGTTCTTAGGATTTGATTGTGTCATATGCTTTGACATTAATTTTAATATGCAATATTTTGAATTCTAGCTTATATTTAGCTCACATGGAATTTTTTCTTCTTTTGGAAGTTATTTATACCTGAATATAAAAGCAATATGTGCTTATGGTGGACAAGTTAGGGGGAAAAAAACACTGCTGCTAATGTGATTCCTACCATTCTTATTTCAAGCAAAAGTGGGATGGATTATACTGATGAATTTAGATTTGTTTTTTCATTTACCCTGAGCACTTTCCTACATTATGTAACTTGAAGATTATTCAGTGAATTTCTATTACTCTATTTTTCAGATATATAAAATTTAATCATCTTTAATTAAAAGATATAGTTTCTACTTTTGCATACTATTTAAGCCATATTGTGATGAAAATTCCTCCTATAAATTTTTACCTATTATAGATGATTTCTTACTATTAGTTCTTTTCAAAATTTATTAAACCAGAGGATCTTTGATACCTTTACTTTGACAGATACTGTCAGCATCCAGGAACTGTGCTGATTCACGGTCCCAAGTGCAATCTGAGTACTAATCTAAATACACTCACCAAGCTCTAAAAACAATAAAACTCTATATCCTTTTAATTCAATTTGGGAAGAATTGACATTTATACAGTGTTTGATATTATTAGCCAGGAATTTGACATTCCTCTCTCTTTACTCAAATTAAACACTAATGTAAAAACTTTCATTTAGTTTTGGTGTAAGCTATTATTGTTCAAGAACCAATTCTCTCTCAAATGTTTATAAAAAGGTACAGCTACATTTAGCGGTAGAATTTAACCCTTTTGTCCTATAATAAAGAAAATGCCAGAGTACTTTTAAAATTTTAGTTTCTGGAACATAAATTAGTGTTGTTTGCTCATTCATAATTCTAGAGTTAAGCTTTGCTTTCTATTGATTTCCTTTTGTAGAGGAGGAACAATTGTCTTTCTATCCTTCTAGGCTTTTTGATCAAATAAAGATGACATCAAACAGGTTAACAAGATAAAAACAAATATTATGCATGTATAGGTGTCCTAAAATGACATGAGAGACCCAAAAACATTTAGGCAAAATAAGATACATGTGCCATCCAGGACTAAGGAGTAGTGGGCAGGGATCTGGGACTTCAAAGCAAAAGAAGACAATTCACAGAAAGAATAGAAGAGCAAACACAGAGAGGAATTTTAACAGAGAGACTTGCTATTCCTCCTGGTCTATCACACATATCTTGTATTACACTGTAGTCATTCTCCCTGAGTCCTAGAGGCCTTGACTGTTTTCACCTTGAAACTATCCACATGTTTAAGTGGCATATTTTGAGGTGGCCTATTTTTTTCCCAAAACTTTCATTTTCCATATTTTTGTGCTAAAGTTAATTCATATTAAAGAATTATTTTCAAGGTGAATTACCCCCATCCTCATATAAATAATGAGATTATATTAGTTCAAGTTTTTTCAAAATCAGATCCTAAACCTCCTCTCCTAAGAGACCTTCACAGGTGAAACTGAAGAAGAAGGTAGGATTCTGGATACCCCTTACTCTGACCCCAAATTCCAATCTCCCCATCAGTCAGTTCGGTTCAGAGCCCAACTAGGCTCAGTTTTTTAAATCTACTTTGATATCTTGCCTCTGTTTCAGATTTTATTTGAACAAAGTACTATATAAAATTAGCTATTAAATATAGCTAAATTAAATAAATAGAATGGGACAGAGTGAAATGGAACAGAACAGATAAAACAGAAAAGAATAGCATAGATGACAGGAAAAGAGGGAATGGGAGGGGAAGGGAGAGGAGGGGAGGGGAGTAGTATGCCATTGGTCCTTCCAAGTAGAAGAATCTAATTCTTGGTCTTTGAAATATTTTTAATATTTCTCTAGTGATAGATATGATAAAGACATATATGCAATGGAATTATTTTTCTAATCTTACCATCAAATACTAAAAAAAACCTTCCTCTTTTCAACCAGACATTATAATGTGGGTGGATCATTTCTGGTTTTAGAAATTGCAACTTTGCTAGTTGGTTGAAATTATATAATGTTCTACCCTACTCAGAAATTGCATTTGAATACTAAATAGATAGAAAAGGCATTTTAAGCCAAGTTTCAATTCAGTAAAGCTTCTCATATAATCTTTTTTGCAAACAAAAATTTAGCATGTGTGTATCTTATCCACAAAACTTACATGATAAACACCAACTTTACTTTGTTTCTCTAAATCTAATTTAGTCTACCATGAGTTCCAACTGGTGAGAAATTTAACCTCAGTCAATTTAGGGCTCCTCTCACTAGAGATAAATGGAAGTCCCAAGGGTACTTACAAGGTCTAGAATGTTCTCCAAATCTTCAGGTGCCAGCAAACTTTGTAAGGGAACAAATAACAAATATTTTTGGCTTTACTATTGCAGTTGTTCAATTCTGACTTTGTAGAAACCAGCCATAGATCATACATACATAAATCAGTATAGTTGTGTTCCAATAAAAACTTATTTATGGATAAAGAAATTTAAATTTCATAGAATTTTATGTGCATATATATGATTCTTCTTTTGATTTCATTTCAGTCATTTAAAAAGTAAAATCCGTTCTTTGCTCCTGGACTATCTAACAACAGACAGCAGGTCATATGGTTTCTTTCATTCCCAGTCTGGTCTTATGTCCACATTAGATGTCACTAATATACTCACAGTTAAATCCACCTGGTGTCCTGAAGGACAGTGCAGAGGCTGGAGCCCAGGCATCAACCCACCACAGGACAGCCCTAGGTAATCACCTTGACATTCCCCACCCTCTCCAAGATGAGTAGAGGACCGGGTGGCGGGTGGGAGGGTGATGGGGACGTACCCATCCCCTCCTTATTCTTAGGCAAGTTTCACACTTTTCCAAAAATTCAGGAGAAAGGATACTCCTTCACCATTCAGGGCCCTATTTTCTCTCTTTTGGGTGAAAAGGAAAATTGTATTCATTCTGTTTCTTTGACAGTAGTGAAAATAAAATGTGGGTTGATCATCTCAAGTTATTTACCTCCATGGTTATTTTGAGAAAAGAAATAGGTTGTCCTTCTTAATTGATTTATCCTTGTAACTATTGATTTAAAAAATGAATACATAATTTTAGGACCCTAGGCAGAAACTCTTGGTCATTCCTTCCCTTTTTCAGATGAAGCCTACCCTCCGAGAGAGCCTATAACTCATAAAAACAGGTTCTCTTTGCCCTCTGCCACTGTCTCCTCCCTAGTGCATTTTCCTTGCCTTACTCAACTAACTACGTTTTCTTGAGTCACAATGTAAGGGCACCCAGGAGGTATCTCTACAAGTTTTCATCACAAGAAGATTCCAGGTGTATGTAACCAGATACCTATGGCCACATGAGATCAATAGCATCAGAACTGCAGGACCCTCTGCCCCTAAGATTCTGTTTGTTCAACAAGAGACCTTTCATAGTGTTGTGACCACATGTCCCATGCTGCACATGTTACTCCTGCTCTTCTCACACAAGCTGTGAGTGTCCCGCTGCTCCCCATGAAAATCATTTGTTCCTTGAGACCAGTTATTGAAATGTCTTTAAAAACTTAGATAAAGAAGAACTGAGAAAATGCATAGCAAATCCAACCAAGAACTGAGGAACTCTTGCAGCGTGAGTCCATTTTATCTTTTGATAAGTAAAAATATCACTTGAGTAGGCATGGTATTGCAGAAGAAAATGGAGATCTGAAGTTTGCCTTCTAGCCAGAGGGCAAAGAAAGAGGAAGAGAATAGAAGCTGACCCCATCTTTGTTTAAAATTAGAGGGGTACTTCTGAATGACTTTCTATTAAATAGCTGGTTAAGAGAACAGATTTCTACTTGAATTTGTTTTATATATTTCTTGGTGCTGTGTCCCTCTTTGGAGAAAAGCTGTAAAAACAAAATTACAGATACTCAGCAAAGAGTACCAGAAGTTCTATTTAATCTTCAAGGTCAAGTTCAGAATAAATTTCTCCAGGTAACTGGTAAGGCCAGAATTAACCATATTTTGAAGGTGAATGGCCATCATTATGATCCTAAACCTCAGTTTTAATACTCTAAGCACTGCAATTGCTAGACTGGCAAAAAAAAAAAATATGTCCTGGGTTGCCCTTTCCAAATATATTTTCTAAGAAATGGGAACAGGCTGGTCCTTCACCACCAACTTGGGCCCCCGTCTGAGGTTAGACTTCTGCTTCCAAGGCCTATATTCTAAATATAAGTTAGAGTTCAGATAACACAGCAGATTCTCCAACATAGGAAAAATTCTCAGGTGGCTTATGCATTTAAGATGGAATTAGACTTTTAATGATGAACTTAATGCAATATATACAGATATTAATTTATAATTATGTATACTTGAAACCTATATAATGTTATAAACCAATGTTACCCCAATTAAAAACCAATCTTTTAAAGATTTAAAGGACAACTTACTAGATTCACTGAAGTCTAGCTACCTTTGATTTTCAAATGAATGAGGTATATTTCACCTATTAAAAAAGAGTTTTACTGTTGGGAATGTGTTTAGCATGAAACAGTATAAACAAAAAAATTAAGAAATAGTTCTTTAGACAGAAAAACATGAGAACAGAACCCAAGGACTAATGAGATCCCGTTTCAGACTTTTAATTTATGTTTTCACCTCTAGTATTTTACCCTTGCCCTTTCCTTATGTGGAATAACTGGGCAAAATTATGCCTTCGTTCCCTCAGATTATTAGGCAATACCACAGGGCACTGATAACAAGAGTCAAATTCTTAGCTTTTAAGTTTCAAAAACTTAAACCCTGGCATAAGGCAAAAGATTTGGAATAAGTGCAAGCAAGTGAGAGCAAAGCACCCTCAGATTGTGGAGTATTGAGGGGAATATGGGTGGCCCCTGAAAGGAAGTCCCATTCCCCACCCCACCCCAAGGCCACATCTTGGGCAAGGGTACGCTTGAACCCTCAATGTGCACAGAACTGGCAAGAGCCTAGTTCTACAGCCAGCATGAGAAACAGGTGGGTGTCTAGGCACACAGGCCCGGCCTTCAGGATGCCTGAGGAGTAGAGAAACATTACTGCCACTGGAGGTGTAGGAGCCGCTCAGTGATGCACACACACCAAGAACAGGTGTGTGGGACAAGTGAGGATAGAGAACTAGTTGAACTGAAGGAGTGAGTGGCTGGATACAGGGAGAATATAACAGTGCACAGGGATCAGCAGCTAGAAGCCAAGTCAGCTCAATAAATATCAACACTTTTAGGAAATGCAGGACCAGATTCTGTAAACCAAAACCCCAGAGAAAAGAGGAATGAGAACTTTGAACTGCCTGATAATAAATTTCTACCATCTAACAGAATGAGATAGAAGTTAGGTTTCATTATAGAAAAATACATAAAGTTGTGTTTCTTGCACACCTGATTTTGCGGTCTAGGATTCTTACAAGCCACACCCATAATTAGGAATTAGTTTATGTTCTGCATAAACTAGACTGTAGCTAGTTCTACTGATAGTCTTAAAATGGAAGGAGAAAGAGTATTTTCCTCTCCTTCCATATTCAAAAATAACAAGGACCATAAAAAGTTTCTAGAATTTTTTTAACAACTAACTGAAGTGTCATAAAATTCACCTTGGGAATCTATGCATGCTCAGGAGAGCAGTATCAATTTACAATGGTTTGTGACTCCACTCTCAAAGGGCTACAGTACATGAACATATATACAATACTGTTTGGTATTAAAATTTCTTAAGATGGGAAATCAGAGGGGAAAAGTCTACAAATGCTACTTAGAGAGGAATAATGAACAAAACAAAGGTTAAGAAACACTGGTCTGTTGCTCTTAGGAAGCCTTGGGAACTAGATTTAATAGTCTTAGTCTAAGTACATCCAAAATAACACTTATTAAAGCATTAGGGTAATCACACAGTATTAACATAGGTAATTCACTTATTTAATTAAAAATGCAAAACTTACCTTTTTTCTTTTACTGTGGCAGAAGTGGTTGTGATAGAAATTTATGCAAAGGTTTGTGAACATGATGTCAAAACAGAGTAGAAAAATTCAGAGTTCTCTGGGTGTCTCCACCCTTCCCAAAAGAGAAAAGGGAAGTAGACAAACTTTTAATCAAATAAATAAATAATGTTAATTCAATGTAATTGCCATAGATGGCCATCCTTATTTAACCAGAGCTAAGAGCTAGGCAATGAACGACACAGTGACCTCCCAAAAAACAAGAAAACAGGTAAGACTCTTATCAAAATGCTCTGACTTACATGTTAAGTTTCCTAGCTTTTTGAATCCTTAATATTTGGGTAAGAACAATTAACTGGTCAGAAATGCTGGATGAACAGGAGCAAATATCCTAATTTGTAAATAAGAACAAAGAAACTGCTGAGACTAAGAAAACCAAGGGCTTTGAGTCTGAGTGTTTCAGCTGGAAAGATTTATACATTGTTACTTCTGCGTGAGGTCATGTGGATGAAGTAAGATGGCAGGAGAAATGGGGAAGCCAGAGGAAATTGCCACCTACCAAGGGACGTACAAGCAATAGTAATATGAAATTCAGCACGTACCTGTCTTAGATGACAAGGGCAACAAGCTGTATGGAGCAGACCTGAAACTGGAGAAAACCGGGTACAGGAAAGACTTGGGCGCACATCCTTGCTCCCCACCTTTCTAAATCTGCATGCCCTTTGCCAGGACATTTGAATTCTCAGTTCAAAGTCTCATTTGTAAACCAGGATTAATCCCTACTAGCCAGATTGTTTTGAGAATTAAATGAGAATATGTGAACTGCAAAGCACCAGTCTCTAAGAAGTGCACTCAACAATTGGGAATTTAAATAAAAAGATGGGTGAAAGTTTAAAAGTATGAAACAGAAAAAGATACATACAAAGGTGTGTGTATGTGTTTACCTTGTACAGTTTGTCAAAGTTCACCTTATGAAAGGTGATGATAATATAGGTTAAAATACCTGAAAAGGGTGCGTGGGGGAGGGCGCCCGGGAGCAAGGCAGGCGGGCAGGGAGTGTTAGAAGTGAAGATAAAAACAAATGTTGCCATCTTTTAAGGAGAAGTACTAATTCCAAGAACTGAAACATTCAAGATCATGCCACAAAAGATGAAAGAAATGGATGGCCCTAAGGAATTTTTTTAGCACCTGGTAAAATAGGTGTCTCTGTGGCATTCTAAACCAAAAATTTGTTTTGAGAGTTGACACTTCAGCTGCTTTATAAAAAATAAATGCATAGTATTGGGTAATGGGTTAGGCCAGCAGGTACTCACTGAAGAAGTGTTTCATTGCAAATGAAGAAATTTGCAAAAATGCCACAAATTAGGAAAGGGGGCCTGGGAACCAAAAGGAAAGGTAAATGTGGTCTAAACTGAGTCAACTGTGGTTAAAATGAAATCATCAATCATTTAATCCCTTTGTTTGGTAAATATTTACATCAATAAGCCATGGAAGAGAAGGGAATCAAGTCAACCAGGTTGGATTTCTGTTCCTGTCAAGGGACCTTTCCTACCACAAGGAAACAGTCTTGAGTCAGGAAAAACTAGGCAGTGATGCACCAGGAAAATACCCTCTCCAAAAATAAAGACAAACATTAATCACTAAAAAGGGACAAGCTCTGAGCAAGGCAAAGTAAGCAGTTTGAGTACTCGAAGAGTCTAGATGAGAACTGACAATTTATTTCAAATTGGTTGATACATGAGGAGGGTCACATAATTTGTATGTCGTAAAAATTCATTAAAAATTGCTAAATACACTGAGTATTAATAAATCATGATTAAAAATAAATAAAATATGGAGTGACACCTTGCCAAAAATTGGTTTATAGCCATCTTAGAAGCACTGATAGAACAGAAATCAGATGTGCTATTAGGTCACAGAATATAAGAATAATAATTCATTTGACTTTTCAAAAATAGTTAAGTGTTGTACTTGAGAGATTGGAACAGTTCTCTATATTTGGTTTCAGAAGTACAACAAACCTGCAGGGAAAGTTTTATTTTGAGCTTTTCATCTTGCTTGTCTTTGTAATTTTTAGTCTAGTGCTGATGTAGTATTTATGTTCTTAAATAGGAAGGGAAAAAAGTCAGTTTGGCAGTACTTTAACTTGTGCTCATGACCATCAACAACAGAGAACACCCAGTTAATGAATTTGCATCCTAGGGATCCAGTGGGAAGGTAACAATGAGAAAGCACATTGGTTCCTTCTGAAATTCTGTTTTGCCTTTTATGACTTGCAATTTAAATTCTCATCTTTTCCATAGTTGCGTTATCGGTTTCTTATTCCCTGGGTGATGGTTTTGGTGTTCTTGTGAAGGAAAAACAAACTAACCTAAATAAGTTCCAAATCCTCATCCAATATCGCAAGGCCTTTGTGTGTAACTCTCGAAATGCCTAGCTCATGAGGCTCATTGACCAAGCCTCATTCCAGGCAGGTTCTTAGTGTGAACGGTATTCTTTCA
Organism: Solenodon paradoxus; assembly: GCA_004363575.1. Taxonomy (NCBI): domain Eukaryota; kingdom Metazoa; phylum Chordata; class Mammalia; order Eulipotyphla; family Solenodontidae; genus Solenodon; species Solenodon paradoxus. The sequence goes on from RJWH01000299.1 coordinate 865,423, forward strand.
AAGTTTTCATGGAGCTTTTGTTGCATTTTGCTTCTGAATTTTCTGCCATGAGGAACAATCAAATATGTAGACAATTCAGATGTGCAAGAACAATTTTTTAAGTAATTTTTATTTTTTATAACTGATCATGTCTTACATCAGAGCTCCTGTTTCCTTAGTAGAAAATAAAATAACAAAAGTTATGCACTTACCAGCCAAAATTATCTGTGTCTTTTTCTGTTCATTAAACTTTGGAGAAGTTGACTTAGACTCTTTTGAGTCTTAGTCAATAAAAATGTAAAACTCTAGAAGGAATCACAACACAGTTAAGACAGCGAACTAGAAAGATCTTGAGCTCACTTCCTCTACAAAGACACCACCAAATCACATCTAGATAAAAACTACTTTTGAAAAATAACTGAGTATTAGAGTATCGGCATCTCTATAAGGAAAAGTGACAGAAAACTTTTAGAGTCATCCAATGGATAAAGTATAGATGACTTAATAGTGCTTGTGGGCTGTTACATATATGAACAGAGACATTGCGAGGTGCCTTCCCAGACTTTCTTTTCTCTGTGTGGCACTGGTAGTGGCAGACAACATGTGGAGTTAGGACTAACACTAGGGGATGCCCTATTGGAATGGGGTCAAAGGTCAAAATCCTCCCCCCACCCCCACCCCCCAACACCCCCAGCAGGCCAAGGGACAGTTTGTTTTCCTGGCTACAGGGAAATCCATAAGAGCTACCTTGATCCTGTCTTCACATCAGCATGCCATACCACCATTTCATTTTCTCCTTTCTGAGGTAGAGTCTTTTCCCAACTCTGACTCCTTTATCTTGTGTTTTAAGCTTTGGCCTATTCCAGCTTGTTTAATCATTCATTATTTCTCCATCTGCGTCTATAAAATCCTTAAAGGTCTCAACTGCCAATGCTAACCCTACCTTTCCATTTATTATGGTCTTGTTTGTTGTGAGATTATATTTTTTTCATGTATCATCATTAGATTCTCAGAATAGTGAAATAAATATTTGTCATTAGTTGACTCTTTTGAAAGTGAAAACTTTGTCCTATAGGTTTTGATATAAGGACCCCCTCTATTCCAGTTTTTTTTCCTAGATTTTTTTTTAAGCTTCTATCTGATTTTCAAGTAGTTTTTTCTGGTTGTTTTATTGATGATTTCTGTTCTTTGATGATCATAGTGTAGCTTTTTATATCATATTTTGATTCACTTATTTATATTCTGTATCACCAAATTGATGATTGTAAGTTTTCTATGGACTCAGATTATCTATTATGTAGAATAAAAATTCTACAAATGTCAATTAACTTGACCTTGTTGATTATGTATTCAAATACTTTATTTTTATAATATTTTATCTGTCAGATTTCTAAAAAAGTTTAAAATCTCCTACTGTGATTTTACCATGTTCTCAAATTTTAAGTTTGCCTTATATTTAAGTCTATTATACTTATGTAAAACCTAGTACATAAGATTTGTGACTTATTTTTCTTAGAGATATAATTTTTTATCAGTACATAAACTTCTTTGATTTTCACTTTGAATACAGTGTATCCCTGTTTCCTTTCTTTCCATTAACTAGGTTTATTTTGTTTCTATCCCTATCGTCAATCTTTCTCTGTCATTTTAATTGTGATTCTTATTCACAAATGGTAGGATTGTGTCTTACTCTGATAATGTATTTTGATAGAGGAATTCAGACTTTTCATATTTACTGTGATAAATGATATTAAAATTGTATGTTATTCCTTTCATTTATTTTAGGTTTAATTTTTAACATACTTAAGGTTGTTTTTTTTTCCTACTTATTTTTCTTCACAAGTGCTTCCACCTGTTGTAAGGTGGGACAGGTTGACTGGAAGGGGCTGGAGTTGGGTATGTCCCTTCCCCTAAAATATTAAACTTCAGTAAAATCCTAGTAGGTTAAGTTCTAATAGACAGTTTTTCTTTAAGTCTGGTCTTATTAAGATGAACAGAATGTTCTGGCATATTTCAAAATGGTTCCTTTTCTCCTCTCTGCAATAAGCACAAGGGAATATTTTCCCTTCAATTATCACTGCGAGAATCTGGCAAATCTAGGAGATAATATTCACAAAAGTATGGGAAATACCCTATGATTGGGTCCCCCTGCAGTTTTTAACTCTCAGACTTTTCCACTCTAGGCTTCTAGCAATTCTTAAATACAGTTCAACTTTTCCTATCCCAGCACTACTTTCTAAAGAGGTTTCTGATGGTGGGTTTCTGCTTTGGTAAATTGCAATTTTCTGTACCCACCTGTCTCTCCAATTTGGAGGACATTGGTTTGCCCTGTGACCTCAATTCCCTTACAGACCTGAGAATAGTTGTTAACATCTTAGTTTGTTCAGTTTTTTACTTATGTTTAGGATAGAGTGGTGATTTCCAAGCACTTTACACAACAGACAGAGAACTGGAAGTCCCTCATTACTTTTCTGGCTTGGTCAGTTTTATAAGTACATTTTTGCCCTGTTAATTTAAAAGTTCTAATTAATTGTTTTAAATTCTTTCAAGTCTTACCTTCTCACTGCAACATTTGTCTATCGACATATCAAAATTAAAGTGTCCTTCCACCAATTAATTTTTTCTTGATCATTCACCATTCCACCAATATTTTTAGGTTGTTATATCTTGTCTATATTACCGCTCTCTACAGTACCTGGAGCTGGCTTTTACTGACTTCCATATCTTTCCAAATCATACCAAACACAGATATATTAAATGTAGTATAAGCTTAAAATAGGCCATGATGAGGATGTAGAGTAAAAGTAGCACTTTTACACTGCTGGTGGGAGTGCAAATTGGTGCAACCCCTATGGAAAGCAGTGTGGAGATTCCTCAGAGAGTTGAAGATGGAAATCCCATATGATCCTGCCATCCCACTCTGGGTATTTATCCGAAATATACAAAGACACTCATTTGCAGAGGTTTATGTTCACTGTAGCCCTAGTCACAACAGCTAAAAACTAGAAATTACCTAAGTACCCACCTCAGATGAATGGATAAAGAAGATGTGGTACATATATACAATGGAATACTATACCACTGTTAGAAGAGATGAAATCCTGTCATGTCACTCAACATGGATGAATCTAAAGGGGATTATGCTAAGTGAAATAAGTCAAAAGAAGAAAGATAGATACTAGATGACCTCACTCATAAGTGGAACATGAATAGACAAAGGAACAGATGAAACAAAACCAACCCTTGGACATTTGCAATAGAAATGAGATTACCAGTAGGGAATGGGATGGGCTGGGGAGGGGCAGGGCACAATTGGTAGAGCTCACTGGACAATAAAGAAAAACATTTGTTGATTTGGTGGAGGGCAGAATATATCTGAGGAATGGAAAACTATACATAGGAAGTTATTTTAATGTATAGAGTAAGCTACTACAATAAAATAAAAACAGAAAAAAAGGCCATGAAAGGAGTAGTTAAACTACAGAAACTGGAAATCACTACAAAGTAGGGCTTTGCTTCTTATTTATCATTTTCTATAGGATCAATTGTTGATTATTTATCATCATACCACTGCATTTCTGCTTCTCTAAAATTTGTGGGGTTTGCTCAAAATTCTTGTTCATTGATTTAATTTTTCCTTTCAGTGTATTTTCTTCAAGACTATAACACATAGTAACTATTACTTTAACTAATCTATTTTGTTGTCACTTTCTGTATGGGTTCTAATTTAATTGAAGTAACATTGATTTACAATACAAGTTTTAGATGCACAGGTTGACTCTTCATCAAATATAAAAGAACACCCCATGTCTACAACCAAATTTCTAGTAGTCCTCCACCACTATGTTTAAGAACTTTTGAGATTTTTAATCTACTAGGTATGTAATTTTTTTATTAATCCCATCTGAACCTCGTTAGCCATTATTAGTCAAAACCTGTTTTTCTCTAGAGAAATTTTCTTCTTTTTAAAAAGATTATTTCCCCATATATTCTGTTCCTTCCAAGAACTTTTTTTTTTTTTTTTAATTTATTGAAAGAGGTGTACCCTGATGGAGTAGCAGTAATGTCAATTGCCTCCAAAGGAGCACAGGCCACATAACCCTGGGTTCAAGTCCCAGGTCCAGAGGGAAACAACCAGTGTGAACAACTAAATAAAAATATAGTAAAGATGCTTCTTCCTCCTCTCTCTTCCTGCCTACTTGCCTTCATTCCTCCCTGCACCATTCCTTTTAAAAAAAAAATTACTGAAGGAGCATTACATCATAACATATAGGTTTAAGATGTGCATCATCATCATCATCATAAATATATATATATAATACTACATTAAGTTAATCAACAATCTAATTCTGTCCTTCACCATATAATTGCAATTATAATAAATGTAATATTTACATTTTAAATTTCTACTCACCAATTCTCTTGACTTTTCTCTCATGCTCTTGGAATTTGGTTCTCTTGTGCCAGTTGTTCTATTTTGTCTTCCAAACCACTATTTCAGTTCTCCAAAACAACCATCTTCACTTTTTTTGTTTTTTAAATCGAAGTCTATGTTTAGATCTGGGAAGTCTTATGTATCTTACCACATCTCCTTGAGGGGCCTCAATACTGTTAGAACACTCTCCCACTTCTTTTTCAGTTCTTTGGCAGTCAGGCCCCCAATTCCAGGTCAGCTTTGCCTTCCTTGGGGCTCTGATTGCCCTTAAAGGAATTATCATTTCTTTGCCTCCTTATGGTTTCTTTACCTTCAGCACTCACTCAGTCAGGCCTTTGAGATGCCCCAGTCCCTGTTGGCCATAAATACTGCTTATGTTCTTTGATAAGCAGTCAAGTTGGCTGTCCCTACACTGAGACAGGAAAGGACCTGTCTAGGACCAAATGACAGTCCGTCCTCTCCCACTGCAGAAACTGAAGCAACTCAGCCTACCACAGTAACTCTCCTTCAGGCCATGTGGTCTGGCCATTCCTTTAAGAAGCATGTGTATCACATGAGAACAGGCCTCTGCTTATATGGCCCCGCAAGAAACAAGAAGTTGGTGTTTTATCTACAGTTCTCTCTACTCTTTCTCAATACCACAGGGAACAAGCACCTTAAATTCCAAGACATCTTCCAGACTTGACTGGCAGCCTCATTTTTTTCAACATGTTTTCAGAGTTGGAATTTGGAGTAATAAGTCACTGTGACCTCCATCTTCTAATACATCTTATTGTTGACTAAGCAATTGACTGTCATAGGCCTGCAATCTGACCTTACTTCATGGTATGGAAACCACTCAACATTATCAGACCAAAGCAGTAGCAGGTGTGGTAATTGTTATTGCCTCAAAATTCTAGGACATTACTTACTGCCACCCAGAGATACCACTGACAGGTAAAACAAACAGTGATATCACTCATAGGCCTTGACAAAGATACTACTACATAATGTCTCTCTTTGGCCCATGACTCAGCATCCCAAGAACCTTCTGAGTTATGCAGTTACCAGCACTTTCACATATTTTCAGGGCTGGACAAGTTGGGACAGATGGGCAGTTTCCCGATTTTCCTCATCAACAAGTTTTCATATGCAGGACACTTGGCATCCATGATGTAGCTCTAACTCAAGGATGGGGAAGTTCACAAAGATTGCATCCAAGAACCACATTGTTTGAGGTTGTATGAACTTACTACATTAGGGTGGTTAAAAAAAAATTGTAGGTATTAACTATTGGAAGTCAGCTTTCAAGTTCATACATAACTTACAAAATCCCATGATGGCCTCCTCTTTTATTGACCTTCAAATTGGAAAAATATCATCATTGGTCAATTATATGGGTAATGTTTGTCTTAAGGATGAAATTTTGGTGTCAGCTCTGATATCAATATCATTCCAGATTTAGTGACCCAGACATAATTCTCATTATTGCCAAATCTTTAAAAATAAAAATAAAGCAATTGGTAAATATGAGTAATATATATGTGACTCCAGGGGAGTGGCATCTACAAGTGAATCTATTAGTATTTGATGCTGACCAACATCCTGATCTCTTTGTACATGATGAGAAAACAAAAAAAAGACTTAGATCTTCATTCTAAATTTGACACCAAACATTTCAACATCCCTGATGTGTTAAAGGAGAACTTACATCATCACTCAACCACATCTCAAACACCACCTGAAGTCAAACCCAATCTATGAATATGCCTGATAGCAGATGAATGGAGACCTAAGTTCATGCTCCATTAGGCTTAATTCACTCCAGAGCTCACCATTTCCTAAGGAACAGGGTGTTTATTCATGGAAGAAGAAGAAGCTTAGGTTTTCTAACCAGTCAATTCACTGAAAAATATAGTCAAATTTAGGATTATATCAGCCTGCAAAAAATAAAATAAGCTACCCCCACCACTTCTCCAAGGATGGGAATTTTCTGGTCAAATTTGACCTACAAAATTGGGAGCCTGTAGGAACTACAGGAATGCACTGGTCATCTATCAGCTGACAATAAGCTATAATACTGCAGCAGTTGATATCCTGGGAAGACCAGTATGCAATCCCTCATGTCAGTTGAAACCTCAGGGAACCTCAGTTATATTAAAGAATTTAGTCATCCCTCCCTGATAAAGGTCTTTGCTGAGACCACAGGATGGTGTCCCTTCTTTCCCTCTGAAGCATAAAGAGTTTTAAGTAGAGAATTGTGCCTTATTTTCTCTAGGACTCTTCTTTTTTTTAAGAGTTTTCTATTATACTGGGTCCATTCTCTCTTATAAAGAACATGCCGGTTCCCCACTGGTTGCATGTACATGACTGAAAAACCTTCCTACAGAATTGAGTAACCAAGGTGATTCCCTTCCCAATGGAGGAAAAGGGGTACATAAAAGGAGAAGAGGTAAGATTTGGGGGACATATTTAGCCATTAGACTAGCAGCCAAGTCAAGAGTAATCTAAAACCATGAAATGGTGATTCTTTAAAACAAAAAATGCTAAGAAAGCATGGGATGTCAGAGATGACAAAGGCCTAGAATATATCATAAATAAAAAGAAAGTGAGGACTCTGAATACTACAACTCTTTTTCCCTTGCTTTTAAGGGCCAGGGTTCTTTAGTGTTGTGAACTAGAGAAGTAATAAATATTACTATAAAAATATTTTATACTACAATTAAATAGCCATGCCCCTCCCCCATACACATATGCACATATCTTTTACTTCCTTCTCCCAACTTTCAATCCTCTGTCCTCTACCAGATATTAAATCTGGTTTTTGACTAAAAATCTTAATTTTTCCCTTTTAGTAAATTTTGAGATTCCCATACATAGGCTGAAATATTAAGATTATTGTTCAACTACACTCACTCAGTAGGTTATATCTCCCTTCACCCCCCTCATTGTTATTCATTAAACAAACTAGATTCCCCTTTTAGATTCTAAAAGTTGCTTGAAAATAAAATTAGATTTACCTTAATCACCAATATCTCCAGAGTTGTGGCATAAATAATATTTGCCTGACTGAAAATGCTGTTTGTCAAGGATGTTTGTATCTGACCATACCCAAAATAGTACTTCTTGAGACTCCCATCAGCCACTGACAAGAACTCCCTTAACAGGGAATTTGTTGCTCTAAAGTTCAACAACAACAACAAAAATCAATGAAATTTCTGCATTTGATTTTACTGAGATTATGCTGCCAGTGTTTTGCTTTTTTCTTTTATAGGAATGTCATTTTGACAATTCAGAATGCCAATCCTTTAAGATAAGTTGGTCCATTTCATAAAGTTCATGGAAACTCTAGTATTCTTCAACCACAAGACCATTTCTCAATTATGGTCTTTTAGCCATGTACAATATAAATATTTGCTAATGAGTCCTGTTTTTTACATTTTCCCTAACTTCTTGGGCCTTCACTGTCGACTGTATTTAATTAAGTCAAAGACCTGTTTTGTCAGATTATATACATTAGTCTCAGTAGTTCTTAAGTAACCTACTTCCTTTTTTTGTTTTGTTTTCTAATTTTACTGTCAGAAGAAAGTGCTGTATTTTCCCAAAATAGTAAAAATTAAACTCTATAATTTTGCATTACTAAGAGAGAGAACAGAAGTCTACCCAAGATGTCATTTCTGACACTTCACTTACTACCTGTGACATTTTTCAAGTTACTTCATGTACTTTCAAACTCTATTATTGCTTCATCATCTATAAAATAGGGATAATAATAGTACCTACTTCATAAGGTTGTAATGAAATTTAAATAAGTGCTCAATCATGTTAACTCTTATTTTTATATTATCAAAATATTTTAGGAAAATAAAGACACTACTAGTTTTTGTTCAATTTCCCTAACAATTTTTAAAAATTTTTCTTAAACATTTTTAGTTTCTTCAACATGGTTAGTTTAAACTACTAATCTTACTAAGGATTTTGGACTCTTAGATACCTAGATACTTACTCTAGCTATATATAAAAATAATATTACCATTAGTTATCCAGGGACCACACTGATAACAAGGACCAATGGGAAAAAATTGAGGTTTTGAACTTACCCTACAGTACAGACCCATCAGTATCTCATGCAACTATACCTGAGCCTCCTAATAAGTTGCTGTCTTCATAAAGGTAGGTTTAGAGGTAAGAAGGTTAAGCCCATAGATTGAGTGCATCAGTACCAGGAGGTAAGGAGGGAGGACCATATGCATTTCTGTTCAAATTTCCAAATGTGTCAAATGACAAAAGTTTAAGGAAATCTTTACAAAGTGCAGTCACTCCATAGACATCACAGTTACTCAGTGTTTGTGACTCGCATTTTAAGAGAGAATAGAGGCAATGTAGTCTTTGGTAACAGCCTCTACAAGATGAGAGCTGTTGAATTAGCCTTGTTTGGTGCAGTTTAGACAGTTTCAGTCATTACCCCAACAGGGAAGCAGTGCTGAAAGGGAGAAAGTTAGGATTGACAAAATGAGGTTTACAGTGACTTATGAGTAGGAGTGGCTAGGAACTCAAATGATTCCAAAATTCATGCTGAAGGCAATAGCCAAGACAGAGAGATGGCCAACAGTAAATTGGGTCCTACAGCAGGAAAGCCCCCTAAGTCATGCTTTTTCTGAACATTACTTGCTTTGATCAAGGTCATCCATCATCTCGGAACATAACTCAAGCTTGCCTTTAAGGACTTAAGAAAAAGAATTTACACAGCCCGAGCCACGCAAAATATCAGGCCTCCAGATAAACAGGCTCAAAATAAAATCAAACACTGGTCTCAACAGGAAACTGTAAAGCTAATTGAGAATCCAAAACAGAACCATGTCACAAACTGAGATAACACCAGAGACCTAACAACGGGAAGACTTGGAAGGCACAGGCACTCAGTTTATCAATAGATTTACAGTAGGTTTTTCAATAGATCTATAATTGACTTTATTTATGCCCTCTTGATCTGGATCATATTAACTGCAAATAAGACAAGAACAAGATTATAACATACTTCTGGTAGTAGCATTATGTGGTAAACAAGATAATGCCCTCCCCCTGAAAAAAATTACTCATACCCTAATTCCTAGAATCTGTGATGTTAAGTCACCCAAAAGAGAATTGAGTTTGCAGGTAAAATTAAATTTGCTAACCAGTTGATCTTGCAATGAAGAGATTATCCTGAATTATCTGTGTGGGTCCAATATAATCCCATGTAATATTAAAAGCAGAAGAAATGAAAGAGAAGCAAGAGAGATGGCACATGAAAAGGACTTAGCTTGCCATTGCTGGCTTTGAATATGCAAAGAGGCTATGAGCCAAGAAATGTGAGAAGCCTCTACAAGCTAGAAAAGGCAAGAACATGGTTTGTCCCCTAGAACCTTCAAAAGGGAGCAGTTGGTTTTAGTCTAGTAAGAACCATATCAGAATTCTGATCTATAGAACTATAAGATAAGAAATGTGTTTTTAGCTAAATTTGTTGTGATTCATTGCAATAGGAATAAAAAGGTAATATATTTTACAGATGAGGCACTGTTTAATCTACATAGGGTTTGATTCCAAAATCAACAAAACCATAATTCCCTTTGAAGAATACAACAATACTTGAAGAGAAGGAAGGGCAGTGTTGTAGAGTGTAGAATATATGTTTATTTTCTTTTCCTTCCCTATAGCTGGGCTCAAGTAAAGAGAGTTGTCAGATCTTGACTGCTCTGGACTATTCTCCATTTCTATTTTTAAAAATGTTAAGCTCTTTTCATAGTCATGTACTGGTCTCCAATAAGAATTAATATCCCCTACTCTGAACAAACAGGTAACTGCTATTCTGAATTCAGCTAGTGATAAAGAAATGAAACATCAAAAATATTCTTCAGCGAAACATATTGGAATGAGTATACAATCCTGCCACTTTATGCACTGTTTCTAAATAGCAGTTTATCAATAATGCACCATGATCATAATCCCAGAATTTAAAATTCTTTAGATTATCCCAGTACTACAGTGTAGCAGACACCAACATCAGCTAGAAGTGACAGATTAATCACAGTAAATGTTATTTTTATTTTTAAGTAATTGTTATAAAGGTAACATTGGTTTATAACATTATGTGTCCACTGTGCAGCATTATAACTCAACACCTGTACACACTGTCTTTATTCCAGTAATCACTTGTTCTCCATACCTAAGAGTTTGTTTTGTATTGTTCTTTTATTTGTTGTGTTTCTTTATATTTCATATATTAGTGAGATCATTTATTATATGTCTCTCCATCTGACTTAGTTCACTTAGCATAATCTCCAGTTTTATCCATGTTATCACAAATGCAGGATTTTATCTTGTTTTTAACTAATTAGTATTCCATTGACAATATATACTACATCTTCTTCATTGATTTATCTGCCAGTGGGCACTTAAGTTATTTCCATATCTTGGCTATTGTGACTAGTGTTGCTGTGAAATAGGGGTGCAGATATCTTTTCAATTTAGTGTTTTCATATTCTTAGGATAAACAGAAGTGGAATTGTTGGATGACATGGCATTTACTTCTATTCTTAGTTCTTTTTTTGAACTCTCAGTATTGTTTTCCATAGTGGCTGCGTCCATTTACATTCTTACCACCAATGTAAAAGAGTTCCCTTTTCTCCTCATCCTCATCAACACTTTGTTTCTTGGGGTTTTGGTTGTTTTAAATAGTAGCCCTTATCACAGATGTAGGATGTTATCTCATTGTGGCTTTAATTAGAATTTCCCTAATAATAAGTGATTTTGAACATCGTTTTATGTTTCTGTTTGTCATCTGTATATCTTCTTGGAGAAAATGTCTATTCAAATGCTGTGCCCATTTTTTTATTTGGTTGCTTTATTTTTTAATCACAGAATATCCAAATAGTCATAGCAGTCATAAGGAAAAAAGAACAAGTGCATCAAGCTCTCCCCTACTTTTGGACTATACTACAAAAGTGTAGTAATTAAAACAAGGTATTGAAATAAAAATAGATACACAGATCAATGGAACAAATTAAGAGTCCAAAAAATAAACCCACACATTTATGACAACTACTTTATAGCAAAGGAGCCAAAGACATACAGTGAAGAAAGGAAAGTCTCTTCAACAAATGGGACTGAGAAAACTGGATAGTCACATGCAAAAGAATGAAACTAGATTGCTACCTTATACCATAAATAAAAATTAATTCAAAGTGGATTATACAGAATGTAAGACCTGAAACCATAAACTACATAAAGAAAAGCATAGGAAGTGGTAGGCTTGTGTACGATGACCTTCACTATGTCTTTATGAATTCAGTCAAAAGACAAGGAAAACAAAAGCAAACAGAACTATATCAACTGAAAATCTTCTGCACAGCAAATCATACATCCAACTAAGGGTTAATAGCCAAAATAAAGAACTCATGCAATAGATGTTTTTTAATGCCAAGAAAGAGCCTGGGGCTGTGGTTAAATAATGAAATGTATGGAGCCCAGGGAAGACAAGAGTCCCTGGAGCAGAGAGAAAAGTTTCCTACTTTGGTTTCAGAACTTCCTTTTCAACCCTGCCTGGGACCACCATACTGCTTTTCTTCAAAGAGCCATGTTCTGGACATTTCATTGGCAGTTTAAGACTGGATTAAGTTGCATTGTAGTCTAGAGAAGGCATTGTGCTGTTCAGACTTTGTTCTTCAAATGTCATAATGGTCAAGGTTTTATCTATTAACTTTTGGCTACTGCCTTTAGAATTTGAAGTTGAAAGATGAGCGAAATATTTTGACAGAAAATTTAACACACTGACTTCTTTCACCCTCTCTTGACATGGCTTTTGTCCTTTACTTTTTGGATGCCTACTGCCAATTCCCATTGGGTTTCTCTAGGAACAGTTTCTGGTTCTGTATTAGCAACATTCTCGATAAACATATAATTACTAGAGATCTTACTATAGATTGGTCATAGCCTAACGTATCTCAAATGATTTTCCACATTCTGAGTAAATCATTTTGAAGGAGCAGCAAAGAAAATGAAATTCTGAAAAAAAATAGTAATAATGAACATCTAATATGGAAAGGGAACAAGAAATAAAGAACAAGGAAAGAAACAATTTGCAACAGTTGTCTTTCTTTAGAAGTTTTTTCTTGTAGATGTAATAAATCTGTCGCTTAGAGGTCACGTGACCTTGATTTTAAGCATCCAAAGGTCAAGAGGGTTGGAAGGAGGAAATGACTACAGAGGATCAAAATCAACATAAGGAATAATCAGCTCAAAGATTTCTTTTCAATATGTGTTCTTTTCAATGTAGTGAAAAAATACTTCAGTGCCTAGTCTAGATCGTCTCTGTCCTGAAAATATTATATGCCCCCTCTACAAAGAGATTAATAGCAACCCATAGGTTATCCAACTGACTTTAAACTTTATATATATACATATACGTGTATATATATATACATATATATATATATGTATACACAGACATACACACATATCAGTGAGGAGATAGAGAAATAACGTAACGTGGGAGGTTGTTAAAAGCATGTAAATGTGTGCATCTGATGACCTCCTGAAAGTAATATCTTTACTTATGAAGATGGTTAGAAATGTACTTATTTTTCCTAAACCTTGATTTCACTGTGACAGTTTTCAAATACATCATTTTTCCACCTTTCAGTTTTGTTTTGTTTTAAAGAAAAGGTTCAGGAAAGAATTAAGGCAAGCAAGGAGGAAGCATTCATTTATTTTACTTAGTTGTTCATCTTGGTTCTTCCTCTAGCCCCAGGATACAAACCCAGGTCCTTGGGATGTACATGAACTGCACTCTCAGCCAGAGACAGCGGACCAAACCACTACTCCATCAGGGCATGCCTCCCCTGTTGTCTTTGAACAATTAATATTTTTGCCATTTGAACTTTCTAAAGCATTGAAATGATATGTCTAGAGCATAAAATAAAAAACAAGCAAGCTATGTAGAAGAAAAGCTATATTGGTGCCAAATTCTGTTTTAGGAAATTGTCTCGAAATAAACACACTGTTTCCTGGATGGTTAGGAGGCTTGGGAGAGCTTGTCCTCACTGAGCAGGAATTCATTTGCTCCTAAGATCACCACTTGTACTGAGAAATAGATACTGGTAATCAGGTCAGCATGACATTGCTGAGTTTGTCTAACTTCAGACCACAGTGATTCATTCCTGAGCCCTGTAGTGAGTGTGCCACACTCCCAGGGCCTGCTGTGTGAATGACACTTGGCCAACTCATGAATTATTTCTGCAGGTGAAATTATTTCCTATAATATGTGAATACTAATAGTAAATATGAATAGTAATACCTAAATATGAATAATAAGAGTTAAAAAGGTAACCATTCAACCATCTAGTCTTGAGCTTCCTATTTTATAAATAAAGTAGACATGGTACCAAGAGAAACGTGGAAAACTGCCGGCAGGGTAATCCTTGGTCTGTGTTGCCTTGCTTTGGGTCTTATCCTGGTTAAAGCAGATTTTTCTGGGAGAATGGTGATAGGTGCACCACACAGGGTCCTGTTCATATGGCCATGGAAAAAGATGATCTTCTTTTCAGACCCTGTGTTCAAAATGTAATATAGATTTTAGCATGAAAGTGTTGCCTGATTCAAGGACTTTCCTAGAGATTTCAGACATGTTTGTGACCTGTCAGCATGCTTAGGTTTATGTTTACTGAAGTGTTCATTAAAATGCCTTGTCTATTGAAATCCGAAGACGTTTCTTAAAAGAACAATCTTCACAAAAACTCAAATAAAGCCTAATTGATTCATGTCTATTTTTACTGGAAGCAAATATTATTCTACAAAGTAATCATGAATAAATTAATAAGGTACATATATACATATTCAGAGCCATATTGACATGCATACACACATATAATCTTGAAAGGAATATACATCTGATATATTTTTAACAAAAATGTTTGGCTAACACTTAGTCAACTTACAATAACAAGCCAAAAAATCAATCCAATGAAAAGTTGAATTCTTATGAAATATGTATAAACCCATATGTACACATATTTATACAATAAAACCTCATTAATTCTCATTTCACATAATTAGAATTTATAATTACTCTAATGTTCTTGGCACTACATGTAAGATGAAATTCTGATTAGGTAAAACACTAGTGTAAATAAAAGAAATATTTATACATATAAAACTAACAGTTTCTAAGTATCATTTTAGTATGAGCTCTTGTATCAAAGAGTAAATGTCTAATTATGAACATGCTAAGCACTGCCAAGATTCTGTAAGTGTTCTTAGTACTAAAACCAACATCTCAAAATAATTTGGCATGCATCATTATTTTTGATAAGGAAAGGATAATGGCATAAATGATGTTAAAAAACATAGCTCCAACGTGGTAGACTCTGTGAATTCAAATTGTGATTCTGACATTTGTGGGATTAATATGACTTTGAGAAAAATATTAGAAATTTCTGTGCCTCAGCTTCCTTATATGTAAAAAAAGAAAGTAATAATGTTGGGGTTTTCAGAGAAACAATGAATGATAGCCCTCCATTCCCCTTATGAAATGAACTGGATATTTCAAAACATTCAAAATTTGTATGTTAAAATGCTAGTCCCAATGTGGTGTTAGTAGCAGGTGGGAGGGACCTTTCAGCGGTAATTAGGTCATGAGTGTGGCGCCCTAATGAGTAGGATTAGTGCCTTCATTAGAAAAGGCCCAACGGTTAGCTAGCTGTCTCTGCCATGTGAAGATACCCACAGGAGTGAGCCCTCTGCAACCCAGAAGACGTAGCTACCCATAACACAACCAGACCCTGCTCTAATCTTACACTTTTAGCCTCCAGAATTGAGAACCTCTGAGCTGAGAGATGGCAGTTGTAGAACAAAATATTCCCTTTCTTATGAGAAAGAGTAGGTTGAAGAACATGGCTGTGGTTCTCTTAGCCAATCTCTATCCTGCCCGGTAGAATAAGGCACACTTACCTTCCTACTCCTTGGCAGCCCTGGGAAGTCAAGCCCACCCTGTGTAAAATTCACAGCATAGAGGAGTAAAACTCATACTTCAGGTGGCAAACTATACAACTGAGGTAAGAAGAGGAAGGGGCTGGTTTCTCTCTAGATATTCCTTGGGGCTATCACTCCTGTGTAAAATTCACAGCATAGAGGAGTAAAACTCATACTTCAGGTGGCAAACTATACAACTGAGGTAAGAAGAGGAAGGGGCTGGTTTCTCTCTAGATATTCCTTGGGGCTATCACTCCAGTTTCATGGAAAAGAGTAGGGGGGTGGGGTAAACTGCCAAGAGAATTCAGGAAAAATCCTTCGTGGAAACTAGAGGAGCCAGAAAGAAGTGCTCTCATGTTTCTCTTAGTTTTGTAGGAGAATTAAATAAAACGATGCGTGTGCAGTGTGCCCCCACTCACAGTGAGTGTTGAATAAATGTCAGTTATTACGATGGTGTGCATTACTGTCATTATCAAGGTTTTAAGTAATTTGTTTGGATTACATGTATGTATGTATGTGTATGTATTTTTATGTTCCAAAATATGGTTTGTGTTATAATCCTCCACATTTGGGCAAATTAGCAAGTTAGATGTACTTGTCGTTGTTTTCCCTCTTTCCTGGTATCATAATCTGTAAAAGCTATTTCTCCACTATGTAGCTCATAGATACAGGTGTGGGTAGACTCCCAGTAATCTCCTTTCAGCTGTGGTAGGGGTTTCATAGCTGATTCAGCACAAGATACTGATGTATGGATTAACTCCTTTGCTCAGCCGATTGGGGCTGAGTGGGAAGAGGAAAGCTTTTCTTTCCAACTCAAACAACTTCTAACTCTTCTCTTTGGAGAGTGCAGTGTTTTCTTTACACTTTCTCTTTTCTGACCCTTTTAAGGGATCTTGTATCTTTTGCGTTATGATCCCAACTTAAATGCCCAGACAGTTATCCTGAGTTAAAAACTAAATTTATCAGGAGGCCATTTGTTTTCCCACCAGACTCTAAATCTCTATACATCATGTACTAGATTATTCAGTCACTCACGTTTCAAGAGGTAAACAGGTATAAATTGTGTACCTTTCTAGACCTATATAAACGATAGCTTGATTTGACCACATGCTGATGAAGAAGCTGTTAGAATGACTCGTATCTCCTTTACCAGACATTTAGGGTGACAATCCTCGTGTGAAAATTCTCCTCTGTAGCCTGGCAGCTCTGCCAGCGTCAGTTTCTTCAATCACTGTATGCCTGAATAATTGATAGAGTTAAGTGAATGCAGGTTCCCTTTTCTACCAAGTTCCCCCTGAGTGCTTCAGCAACACAGGACAATTTATCATGCTTTTGTGCAACAGTGCATAGACTTTTTAAAGAATGAATTAGATTCTCTCTTCCTGTCCAAAAAATATGCCATTCTCAGGTTTGCAGTGCTAACGTCCTGATTAGGAGAGTTGGACCAGCAATGTCAGCCAGCCCAAGCAAACCACATTATAGACCCCCATTGTTGTTGTTTTTTCATCTTGCTTCATTTTCCTTTGGAGAAAGATCCAATTAAGAATGTTTGTGGATTTTTCTAAAGAGGTTTCCCTCACAGAGGTTACATTCAGCTCTTTGGCAAGAAAAATGCCAGAGTAATTAGATGCTCTGGGGACCACTAGCTGTTTGTGTACTATTTCAAAAGAACCCATTGTGGGTTCAGTAGCCTCTACACAGAGGTTTCTTTTAGAATGTGAATGCTTCCAAACCATTTGAAATATACTTAAAATTGAAATCAGCAGTCATGCCCTCACAAGGACGCCTTTATTATGTATTCCGGATTAGAAGATGTCATGACAGCATACAACGAGGACATGGGTTTCTTTTCATCATTCTTCTCTGCTTACCTCCAGCTTGTGAACGCTTCCCTTTAACATTCGGAAATGTTCCCTGATAACTTCCAGAAAATCTATTGCTGAAGTGAAGGAATATATGTAACTGTAAAGAAGTTTTTTGTCATTTCCTAGGTAGCATTCCAATAAGAAACCCGTTTTTGGATTAAAGCCCAATTGGAACTAATTCTCTACTATCCCTCATGGTCAGAAATAGCATGTCCAAATTAATCAAATATTCTGGTGCCTTGTATGCACTCATGCTTAGTGATAGTGCTGCATCTTACAAGATGATCAATTTGTAAATAATTAGAAATAATTCTAACTGTAATATATTATTTAATCTGTCATTGACTGAGAAGTCAGCCTAGGATCTTGCAGGGACTTCTTAGAATTAGGAATAGCTGTTAGTTTTTAGCGGCTATACAAATCATGCAGGTTAATAAGGTTGTGGTTAATAGAATGTCAGGAAACAAAATTTAGTATAGCACTCAAGCATTAATGCAGGCTGTAATAATCATACCTTCCCAAAGAAACCAATAGAGCCTAAACTATTTTAATAGTTTAAATTAATCTTAAGTTTAATGCACTATAACTTTTAGGGATTTTCACCTTTGAAAAATAAAACAAGTCAGCCAAGTCAGGAAATTTGGGTATGGGAAAATACTTTTTTTTTGTAATTCATTGTCAGAAAATAAATTTTTATAATGCAAAGTGCATCTAGAAGCAGAACTTTTAAAAGGATAGAAATTATTTTTAAATTACAAATTTCACTTACAAGGTAAACACATCCCAGCATCTTGTGGCTTGAAGAACACATGGAACACACTTGATAGGGGAACCTAGACATACTTCCTCGGGAGATCAAAACTGATCTTATGAACCAGTTTTTATCTCAAGATTTCTCTGAACAATCAAGTCCCTTAAATCGTTGAAAATCGCATTTCAAAGAATCCTGTTTTTGTAACTTTCAACAAAATAACCATTGTATAAATGAGGCATAATTATATACTATATAATTTTCTTCCCAAATTCTTCACTTAAAAGTTGATAAGTGAAATTTTATATATATGTATGTATAAAAGATAAGGACCAATATTGTTGTTCCTATTCTCCCATGGTTTTGGTTTTAGAGTGTTAATTCTACCTCTGCTCTTTTTATTCTAATTTGTAACTCAAAATTTTTAGAAATAGAAGCTGTTAAGATTGTCAGTATACTCTCAATGCAGAAAAACCTTGAGAAAATGTCTTTGATATCACCATTGCACAGGCATACTGTTCAGTGAAATTATCCTCCTAAAATGTCCAATAACCTGTCCATATTTGTGTCACTTGGTGCTTGCTATTAAGTTTAGCTAAAACTTTATGTTAAGCCATTTTCCGAGTGATTCCCATTCATGTAGAAAAACATATGGCTTTCCTTTTCTGTATAAAAATAATTTTCTCAGAGGTAAAATTAACATGTAAGAATCATTTAAAATATTTTACATTAAAATATTTTAAATATATATGTAAAAAGCATTTAAAATAATTAAAACTATTTTATTTCAAAATAGCAGAATTCTTAGAGGTAATTTTTATGAGCTGTGGTATAGATTCAAAGATCTGTGGCTTTATCCCAATAAAGTGATTTTCTTTTTCATGAAAATCGTGTTTTTAGAAGACATGGAGTATTATCATTAGACAGTACCTTGGAGAGTAAGTGCCAAGAGTCAGGAGAGTCGGGAGATACAGAGGGAATGGAAATTTGAAAATATTTTCAAATTAACAGCTTCATTTTTTTCTTAATTATCCTTTCAAGTACCTGTAAACTTTTGTCTAGTCACAACAAAATTGTCTCTGCTAAATGTCACCTAAATTTGAATCCATCTGTAATTAGGTTGTGACCTTGAGGAGTTATGATGTTGACTTTTATAACAAAAAAATTATATGTAAATATTTAGGGAACAGTGCAGGCAGGAAGAGAGAGGGGGAAGAAGCACCCCCATTTATTTTATTTATTTAATGAGTCATCTTGGCCATTCCCCTCAACCCTGGCCCCAGGACACAAATCCAGGTCCTTGGGATATATGTGGATCTTGCTCAGTCAAACCACTACTTCACCAAGGCATGCCAAACTGTGTACACTGTCTAGGTATTGCAATTCATTTATTCACTCTACCTTTCAAAAATATTTTAGTACCAATTGTATATAAGGCACTGATCTAAGTGCTATGAATATGATTGCTGATCAAACTCTTTCCTCAGAAACTTAGTCTGTTAATTGAGATAATAGCTTATAAATAAGTAACTTTAACAAATATGAAAAAGTAAAAAGAACGCTAAGATATGTATAGTCAATAGCTGTGGGAGTTTAGAGGAGAGCAATATTCTAGTTCAAGAATTTGGGGTGGCTTGCTTTGTGAAATCTTTTGCATTTGACTTAAATATCAATAGATATTTCAGGGTCAAAGATGCAGAGACCAGAGTGGCAAATGTTCCCTGCAGATGAGAAAGCAGAGAGATCTAAAAACTTGGTGCTTGGACAAGGAGACATATATAGTTTAACCCGAGTGAAGGGTTAGGGGCTGGAAAAATAAGTGGGGGCTGGAATGTGAAGCCTTTGAGCATCTGACTGGATGTCTGAGAGTTCTTCAATACCAATGGGGAGCTAGCAATCAGGGCTTTTTTAAAATTTGTTTTTTTGAAGGATGTTGTATTATAACATTAAATAGGTTTAAGGTATATATCATAGTAATCACTGTTTATATAATATAGTAAGTCACCATTATTTCATTTTTTCCTTTACTATACAGTTAATCCCTTGACCCCATTTGTCCCCGATCTCCAAATCTTTCCCCTTCTCTTCTTGCAACCACTGATCTGCCTTTATTGGCTAAAAGTCTACTGTTGTTTGATTTAGTTCATTTTTAAGTCTATTTTTGTTTAATTTAGTTAATTTGCTTGATATCTCTCTACACCACATACGTGTGATATCATAAGATGTCTGTCTTTCTCCTTCCAGCTTATCTCGCTAAGCATAACCCCTGCAGGAATATTTTTGATCATGATTCACTACACAGTAAAGTGTCATCTGGATTAGAGTGAAGGCCAACTGAAGACAAAGGGAAGTTACCCTTTTAGACATAATGAAAGCTTTAAAGTAGAGATGTGTCAATGACACCTACCTATGCAGAGATATTGCACCTGCAGATAAGAGAAACATGGCAGCATTTGGGAAGTGAGGCAGAGTAAAGAGAGGAATCAAGTATAACTCAAAGCTTTGAATTATCATTCGAGGAAATAAAAAGAAACCCAAAAGTAGTGTTCTCCCAGGCATCCTTCCTACTTGTTATCCCTCATAGCCTCTGTCTCCTCCAGGTTCATTTGCACAGCCATGTTACTGTTAAAAAATAGGAAAGACAGTGTCCACTGTTAGCTCATTCAATAAGTACCACTGAGAAAAGGTTATATGGTAACACTGCTTATCAGCTTTAGGAATTTTTGACTAACTTAAGCTTTCTCAAGGATCCTCACAAGAGACCTTTCTAAAGAACGCTTGCCCATTATTCTCTATCTAAGCCCTTTTTTTATTTCCTACCTTGTGCTTAGTACAGCTTACAACTGTTTTATCTGTATGTGTCCTCTTTTATTTTTTCCTCTTCCTGGAAAAGCATAATCTCGATGATAACATAATGCCACTTTTCTTGATCTCTGTATCCCTAGCACCAAGAACTGCACCTGACATTCTGTAGGAAATGCTTAGTGAGTACTTGTTGAATTAACGAGTTAATGAATTAGTGATTAATCAATGACCCATCTCTTCAGAAGTTCTATATAACCAAAACTATCTTAATTTATGATAAGCAATTTATTTAAATATAAAAAGGGGCCAACCATAACTATTTGCCTTCTTTCGTCTTCAAAGGAATATAGTCTCATAAAAAGTATTGTATGAGTACCACAGTGATATTTAGGAGATAGACTATAAGTATTGTCCTTGAATTTCTGAACATCCATAAAAGCTCTGGGGTACCACACTATGTTGCAGTGTTTTTCAGCCTTTTAAAAATGAAATAGAACAGACAATATCAGAGTGCATTGCCAGTGGTAAGTATAGTTTCAAGAAACTTTTCATTGTGCATGCCTCTGTGTGTGTGTACACGCAGTCCACAATATGAAATTATTTTTTACTGTGACTCAAAATCAATATACATTCTGGTATTTTCCATGTCTTGAGAATCCCTTATCTGGCTACTGTCATAGTTCCAAGTCTGTGTTAAATTGTCATCCTACAATGTTATGATTCCTTATGGCCTTTTTGCAATGGAAACTGTCCTACAACTGCACACTAAAATTCTAATTTCTTTTTAGATCAATGTATTTTGACCTCTGTCAGAATGCTCACTGTACCGTCATGTCAGCTCCCAGAGTTCTTTTGCTGTAGAGTACTGGGCTACTGTTAATTGAACCAAAAGGAAAAAGTGGGAGTGGGACATTCAGGGTAGGACGGTAATGAAATAGGTCTTTAAATTAAAAATGAAGCGATGTTTTGACAAACAGTAGCAATAGTCGCTATATTTTGTCTTAATTTTGTAATCTTTTTCTTTCAGCTGCCTGCCTGGTGCTTGGCTGTATGATTTTCCCTGATGGCTGGGATTCAGATGAAGTAAAACGAATGTGTGGAGAAAAGACAGACAAGTACACCCTTGGGGCTTGTTCAGTCCGCTGGGCATACATCCTAGCTATTATTGGGATTTTGGATGCCCTGATCCTCTCGTTTCTGGCATTCGTGCTTGGTAATCGACAAGACAGTTTGATGGCAGAGGAACTGAAGGCAGAAAACAAAGGTAAGATTTCTTTGGTGTTCTCTTATCTGGATGCTTAATCACAGAAAAATGATGCTCTCCATTCTTTCCCATCAAGTACGACTACTTCCCCTGTGAGAGTTTATCTTGAGGCAACTCAAGAAGTTTACGCAATTAAGAGTATTTTCACACTTAGTTTCTGAAACTGAGTCCATTATTCTTTAAATACATTTTCTAGTTTATTTTTCCCTCCTTTTTTAAGTCAGTGGCTATAATACAATGTTTTTGTAGTAATGGTTGTATGGAAAGTGCTTCTTTGTGTATTCAGCTATATTCCAGGTTGAAATAAATGTCTCAGAAATCTGAGAACATCTTTCATATGCATCTTCATTAAACTGCTCACAATCATTACATTTTGAATTTAGATTCATCCATTCGGAGAGAGAGCAATACTGATCCCAAATTTCAGTAACTACTTAATGAGCTGAAATGTTAATGTGTTATTTCAGTAATCAGAAGTCCTCAGATTTCTTTTCAAAAACAAAATGCCTTCTGAAACACAAAGAAACTCAGATGGTCTCTTTCAGATAGGAGATTAACTAATGAATGACAGCAACAAATGTCGCAGTAGGCCAGTAACGGTAACAAGTTATTATTTAAGATAATTCTTTTAATTTTCTTTCTGATTTCTAAACCAATTTCTTGCAATAGAAATTTCCTGTTTTGTTACAGGCTTAGATTAATTTAACTGTTTTATCTTTATATTATTTTTAATGCTTTGAACTTAAATCAGTACCTTCCAGTGAATGCCTTCTTCTTCTACCTTTTATTCCTAATTGGGAACAAATTTATCCATGAATTATGATATTTAGTTTATTATTTCAAATAGTTGCTGACTGCAGGAACTATTGCTTTGTTGACCTCATATATAAGCATATACATGAATATCACATTTAATGATGTCATAGCAAGCTTTATATCTAGACCATCAGTGTTTATGCTTGAAAACTATGAACTCTAAGAGATAAAACTCAGAAGTCTGGGAAAGCAGCAGTCATTCACAAACCTTTTATCTTCCTGATGTATACACAGAGTACATATTACTATCTTGATTCTGTCAAAAATATTCTAAACACAAAAATAATCCTTACATAAGGAAGTGATATTGACACTTATGCGCTACTTTCTTCTCAAGGTTGCTCTTTCTGGATAAAAAGGATGATATGATGATAATAAATACATTCTATAATGTATGTTGCAGATTTAAAGTGTTTTCACATTCATCCATTAACTTGGTGCCCCAGATGGGGATCTATAAGATATGCATAGATCTCTGTCTAGTTAACTTCACTTCAAATTGAATATTAAGGATAGTTCAATATTAGAAAAATTATCCCTCCCTAAAGAATGAATTAAAGATCTTAAATTTTTGTGAATTATGTATCACTAAAGCTGGAGGAAAAAATTAATTGAACACCACTTTGATGTGCAAACCCTAGATTCTCACTACCACCCCAGAATAGGCTAGAATGCTGCTTATTCTTTCTGTACAATTCAAAGTTATATTGAGAACCTTTAACTTGCCATGCATTCTGTGACTACAACTAAGGAGAAGAAGAATTAGAAAAAGAAAATAATAACAAAACCAGGAAGATTTTCACTTGAGAATTGAGGATTCTGAGTCCCTTCTGCATACACAAGTGCTAATTCTAAATTCCTGCTTCATAAAGGAACAGCCAGGATTATAGAAAAACATTCTACAGTTTTCAAAATAGGTCTTGAAGTTATTTTGTTGATGTTGATGTTTGGAAACACCTTGGTAAAAAGTGTTGATGGGAAAGTTAAAAGAAGCCAACATAAAATTAAGGAATATGTATAATTTTTCTGTGTTCATCATCTCCATCTGCATGGATCCATAGTTTCTTCCATCCGGTTCTGAAGGACTAAAATCAGGAGCCATTCATCTATGTCAGATAGATCCAGTAAAGTAGCAGAGAGCATTAGGCCATATTGATGCAACATTGCATTACACTACATTTTTTTATTTCTTTACAATTGGAATTCCTTTATCTGGAACTCTGAGAAAGTATTAAGGGCTCCACTGTGCAGGCATTTCAGACTCTCACAAACTAGAGTCTCGATAAAATCAGGCCAGAATTTCTAAGCCTTGAAGAAAATATAATCTAAGCTATGTATTTCTAAGAAAATATATCAAACCTACAAGATTTGCAGAGTAATGTTGCTTACAAAGTAATGTTGCTTGTTTGGTATTATCTAAACACTTGTTCGATGTTGAAACTTCCAAAGTTAGATAGTTCTCAGGAATACCGTCAATGATTTTGTTTGCGTGTTATAAGCATAGTTTCACTAAACAGCAATGACTTGCAAGTGCTTTCAATAACCAAAACCAAATACTGTAAATGCCATCAATGTTAACTTTTATAGACTCTAAGGGAAGAGACATCTTTTAAGAATAATTTGTAATTATGAAATTGATTATAAGTAAACACGAACTTTTATAACATGCATAAATAAATTACCATAATTTTTCACTTTTTTATCATTATTTTCTTTTTTTTTTCACTATTTTATCACTACACACACTGTAATATCTTTTACAATCTTCTTCTAGATTTTCAGTCTATCAATCACTCTAACAGCCTGTATCTGATAATAAGTGTCAGGAGCAAAAAATCTGCAAATGTAGCATATTCCCCAAATTTGAAGACCTTTGTTCTGAGCAGTGACCATATCTTTCTGTAGCTTTTATAATTACTCAAGCAATACACTTCCCTGGTTTATCTGGAAAAATAACCAAATGGATTCACGTTTTCCATGTATCATTACAGTAAGAAGATTACTTAGACCTCTGGACCATTCCCAATAACCACACCAATAGATGAAATAAGAATCAGGGTTATATGAATTCTAGAATGTGTCAGGAGAGGGCCAGGAACTCAGTTTTAATTGAACTGTACTTCACTCACACAGTCGTCAGATGAAAGGGAATATTGGAGTCTCTATAAAATCAGATGAGAATTTTTAAACCTTGTAGAAAGTATAATATATGGCACTGAGCCATAAATTAGCAATTACAAAGGTTCTGTTCAAAGGGAAAGCAAGGGGGAAGTACATAGGTGAATGTCTCTACATCTACAGAACACAGTCTCTTACCATAAATTTCCAGTGAACTCACCCCAAACTCATTTCAGTATGCCCCCTCAGCACCTGCCACAATGTTTCTTAAGTCCCACCTTTTTTTAATTTTTGTGAATTGTACATCAGCAAAGATAACTTGAAAGAGGTCTCAGATGAAATCTTTCACAAATTGGGAAAGGGAAAAATTGGAATAAAGGGTTTTTAACATGCTTTCCACAGTCTTTAAGGGCACATCTTTGAAGATAGAAGTGTTGTCTTAAAGGGATCTTCTATAAGAGATAAAGTTAATCATCGATGGAGCTCTTTCAAAGTCCCAGAATATTTTTCCATGAAAAAACCCACTGAGAAAGAAATGAAAATCCAAGTAACTTTGTATAGGAATTCTTGCATACATGGAAACTCAACTGCCTACTGGCCCACTATGAAATTTGGAGAGCCAGCCCACAGGCCGTGTGTGTCCCTGGTTCTGGGAATAATAGCAGACGGGCAGGTGTTCATTCTTGTTTGGGAGTTCGGCAGCATGAGTTCTAAATGAGCCAACAACAGTAGGCATTTAACCTTGATATGCTGCTTAATTGCATATTTTAACACAATGAACTGTGAAGTCAATTTAATTATGTAAAATTAAAGTTTTATCCAGATAAAAAGGATTTGAAATGAAAGCTTCATTTTCAATTTCTTTCATTAATTGTGAAAGGATAAATAATTACATCTTCCAGAGCTCCTGTGCCACAAATATCTCTTTCCTTGTCTGACACCATTCATAAAGAGGTCTGTTTCTGCATTTGTGTATATGGTCTTGGGAAATTCTTATCAGATAATTGGGTCCTCTCATGAGCAGTTTTAAAATCACTTTGTCTTCTAGCACTTACACTGCAAATGAGAAAATATGATTATCCATCAAGAAGTGACTTCAGTTACCATTTATTTATTAAGTGGTTTAATTTTTTTCACACTGTAATGGGAAGTTAAAATAAATTCATTTTACTTAAATATCCCATTGAGAAACCCTCCAGAATTTGCCTGTAAGGTGCCATGCTGTGCCAGGCCACAGTATGAGGGCAGTGCAGTCTAGTGGAAAGAGCATGGAGAGCCCAGAGCTAGTGCTGCCCACACAGCCTGAGGAGCTTTGAACCTGTATCTTAATTGTTCCAAAATTAAGCTTCCTCCTCCTTAAAATGCAGGCTTGCCTAATGAATGGTATCTGAGGTTTCTTCCAGCTCTAAAATTGTCCTATTCTGGGGACACCTTCAAAAGTGTCCTTTAAAAATGCTGAGGATGATAAGATCTCTTACCCTCAGAGCAGTGGACACACTAAAGGCTATCTTAGGAACTTTAAACAACACAGGGGCCAGGAAAAGGCAAAGATAACGGTCAAGGAGAAGCAACCTAGGATGCCACGGATGTCTTTTCCTCAGGCAGTACACCTGTCCACAGAACCACGCTGTCACATCCCTACCCATTCCTGGAGGCAGCTCCAGGAACTCTGGCTCACAACAGAGAGCCTCCGTATCTCACTAGATTCCTGTTCTATGTGGTATCCCTGTGGTCACCTTGGCAGTGGACAGAGCCCCAGGTTAGAGACAACCCCAGCACATGTTAGTCATGTGACAAGTCCTTAAAATTTCAGAGCCTCATCCTCACCTTCTTTAAAATGGGAACAATAACAGTTGTGCCACCTCCACAGGGTTGGGAGAGTCGAATAAAAGCATGTGTGTAGAATCAATAGCATCTATAGGCGCTTACTCTACAAAGCATTTTTCATATAGCCTTTTTTTTTAGAGGGAAGGTGAAGGCAAGAACGAAGGTGAGCAGACAGGCGGAAAGAGAAGGAGAAGAAGCATTTATTTATTTTATTCAGTTGTTCATCTCAGCTATTCTCCCTGGCCCTGTGTTGCAAACTCCAGTACTTGGGAATGTATGTAGACTATGCCAGCAGGAGGCAGTGGACTTAACTGCTAATCCATCAGAGCACACCACCCTCATTTAACTTTTAATTTGGCAATAATCCTGTGAGATAGTTCTATCCTAGTTTTGTACATCAAAAACTGAAACTCAGAAAAGTTAAATATTTTGCTTAAATTTCACAGCCCAGAAGAAATGAATCCAGAGCTCAAACACAAATTATCTGACTCAGATTTTCAAGTTCTTTGTATTATAGAATGTGATGTGATCAATGCTTAACAGATGCTAATTCTATTATTTCAGTTTGACCTGTGTAAGTAAGGAGTTTAGTTTTATTTTCATGTGGTAGCTCTTAGTTATTCCATCTTTAGACTCTAGAGAACAGATAATCTTTAAAATGGATCTTCTTGTTTGACTATGTAGCTTTAAAAAAAAAAAAAAATCTGGTGAGGTAAGATCAGGAAGCCCAAAAATGTACCTTCAAGTGTTTTGAATTAAAACTTTAACTCGACCATAGTGAATAGTCTGTTTCCCAAGGGCATTTGTGTTCAACAAAGTCCTGTGGTCCTCAGAGCATCTCAAAATGTGTCTCTAAATACCACATATATCCTGGCATATTTTCAGGACTCAAATTAATCTAAGAGTTGGAGGAGAGCTTACAGGTCTCCACAGAATTATTTTATATACTTGCTGCTGCTAATTCCTCTTATCCCGCTATCCTAAACTCACTCCTTTCAGTGTTTAACCCCCAGCATTACACAGACATGGTCTATGAAGGTCACCTTCAATCTTCTACTCACTAAGTTTTATAGTCAGTGTCCTCTTCTTATGTTGACCCACCAGCAGCCTTTTCACAGTTGACTACTGGCCCCATCTCAATACTTTCTTTGGTTGTTTCTAGGAGCTGAACTTGCCTTAGTTTCCCTTTGCCTCTCTGGGGTTTCTTTCTGTTTTAATCCCCTTTGCTGATTTCTCCCCTTTTTCTTCGCTTTCTTTCTAC
Organism: Solenodon paradoxus; assembly: GCA_004363575.1. Classification (NCBI taxonomy): domain Eukaryota; kingdom Metazoa; phylum Chordata; class Mammalia; order Eulipotyphla; family Solenodontidae; genus Solenodon; species Solenodon paradoxus. The sequence goes on from RJWH01000299.1 coordinate 893,530, forward strand.
ACTTGTTTCCTAGGTTATCTCAACTCATGCCATGGCTTGGCTTTAAATTGTATCTGTACACGAATGACTCCCAAGATTAATTCAATTCCCACCTATGCAATGAACTCTGATCCATATACCCAGCTGCCAACCTGATACCCATTTGGAACATGTTAAACTTAACATTTCCAAAACTGAACTGACATTTCCCACAGAGCCACCTCCTCCCACAGTCTTCCCCTTCTCAGATAAGGACAACTTTATCCTTCCAACTGCTCAGGCCAAACTTGAATTATTCTGTACTCCTCTTTTCCTACAACTCATATTTAACCCACCAAAAAAATATTTCAGCTCTACCTTCAAAATCCAGAATTCTGCTCCAATTTCTCACCTCCATCACCGCTGCCATCCCTGTCCAGGCCATCATCCTTCTTCCCTAGCTTCCCTGCAAGACACTCCTACATGGTTCTGCTGGTGCCACTCCTGCACCCTTTTTGTCCAATCTCAACAGAGCAACCAGCATGATCTTGTAAGGGGGAGCTCGGTCATGACACTTCACCACTCTACACCCTGCAATGACTGGATCATCTCACTCTGAATAAAACCAGTTTCTTTACCATGGCCTACCAGTCAGGCAGACCTGCCTCCATCTTTGCCATTTTGACCTCCTCTCTGTTTTCCTCCCTCATTTCCCTTCCTCCAGACACACTGACTTCCTTTGTATTTCTCATATATGCTGGGGAAGTTTCAACTTAGACCCTTTCCATTTGCTGTCCCTCTGCCTAAAATGGTCTTCCTCAAAGCCAAATTGCTTACCCTTTTATCTTTTCCAGGTTTTACTCAAAGGTCACTTTATCAATGAGATGATGGACTCTAGTCAACCTACCTATCTCACATACATATATATTTCATCTATATATTTTACCTCTTTTTCTTATTAGTTACTATCTTCCCCTGAGAAGTTCCACAAGGGCAGGTTCTGTCTCTTTTGTTCACTACTGTCTCCTCAATGCCTAAAATATTGACCGGCATATGTAGGCACTCAATAATTATATGTTTAATTAATGAATAATTGAATTAAAAATGAAATCTATTCTGACCTCTGTCTCATGAGGTCATTCTATTGTTGCACGGATCTTAATCTTAGAAAGTTCTTTCTGCTAAGTTGAAATGAACCTCTTTGTAATGTCTGTCTGGGCCTCTGGAGACACCCATTTTTGTCAGTGTAGTCCACTTTCTGTGTAGGAACCAGGGCAGAGTACTACTACCTCTTATGGGAAAAGGAAAAGTCAGGGGGACATTCAAATGTTTGGTGAACATGAGAATTTTATAGGAATCACTAACGGATGTGTTTCTAGAGATTGTTTCCTTCAATTTACTCTCCATGTCTAGAAGTAACCTCAAGAACATCTGATCTTGCAAGGTTGACTCTAATGCATTCAACAAATACACATTGAGATCATGAATACATCATATAATCCTTGAAGTGTGAGTTTTCTCTTTGGCACCCAACCTCAAATGAAACCCTCAAGGTGAAAAAAAAGATAGTTTTGGACCATTTACCACCAATGGTCCAATACTTTATTTTATATAAATTTTGATCTACTGTTATACCTTAAACCTACATAATATTACGATGCAGTGTTCCTTCAGTAATTTTTTATGATACCCTCAAAGTTGGTGTCTTCCTCTCAGCCTCTCCAATTAGTGGGATTACAGCCAGCATCTGAAATCAAAGGCAGTGCTGTCTTTGAATGACTGTCACATGCTCCGTTATTATCCTTTTCATTCCAATAGCCAGAAAATAATTTTGACATTTCAGTGATATTTTCAGTCCCTGAAATAAGGACTGATATTTTCAGACCCTAAGAAAGGATCTCTGGTAAATATCAAGCAAGTTAAAGAAAGGAAGGAAGAGAAAGTGAAAAATAGAAAAGAGATCTTTTATAACAAAGTCATGATGTCCAGGATTTAGCCCTACCAAAAAATTTTCAATCAGCACTCCAGCATAATTTTAAATGAAGTCATGTAGCTAGGTTAAAATTTACCAACTTTACTCCCACCTTCTCCCTTTTAATAACCGTGTCATGAAAGCTGGAATGAGGGAGAATCGTGACCTTCATAATACACATCCCACGTTTATAGATTGTTTCTGACTTCTAAGTTACTGATCCATAGACAATTCTTTCTTCTTTTATAAGAATGGGCTAATTTTAGATCTGTATACTTTGGATAGCTTTGGTAGGCACACTAGTATTTGAAGTTAAATTGATTCGTTATCAGTGATCTCTTTCTAAATTTGCTGGTTTTATTTTAACATGTATTACAGACTCATTTTGAAGCACACTGCTTTTATTTCAGGGAAGAGCTATTATTTCTAGTCTTTCCGTCTATGCATTAAAACTAGACCACAAATACACTTCTGAAACTTTTTTCTCCCCCATTAGTTAGTTAAAGTAGTTTGTTGTCTTCTTGTTTGTCAAGTTAGTTTCTTGATGATGAACCCCTCTAAATTCTCTTTTATCTGTTCTAGAGTTGCTAGTCCTTTTCCGTATGTCCAATGGAGAGAAGATAAATGAAGTATTGGTGTCATTGACTTTAATTTGAGTTAAATCTCCCTGGGCCTCCACTTCCCTACTCAGATTTGTTTTTTAAAGTCCATAAAACTTTTGGAAGACAGACACTTTTGTTGTGAGGTCAAACAATGCAATGAAAATGTAGCCTGTCATTTCACTTGGCCGTTGCAAAAGGAGAAACAGTTGTTGACATCCAGCAGGGTGGGTGAGAACACAGTGCCAAACGAAATACTGCTGAGATAAATAAGTGTTGAGATTACTTGCAGAAGTATATGTTGTCTCTGTTAGTTGCCAAATAGGATCCAAAAAAACTTTGCAAATTTTTTTGGGCCTTATTTCAACAGACACAAAAATTTATTGCGCACCAATTGTGTGCCAAGCAGTGGACAAAACCATGGCATTCAACCTGCCAAACAATGTATGTGCGCTTCATGCATGCCAAGCCTAGTGATGCACCTAGAGGCTCAGAAATTAATGGGACAGGGTTTCCCCTAAGTCTCTCTGGGAAGCATATTCAATGTTATACTAGATTTGATGTTATACTAGATTAGGTAGTAGATTCTATTTCTGAGGTCCAGCCCCATCTTGACATCCATGGCTCCATGAGGGAATTTTATTGGTGCCACCTCTGTATAAGATGAGTGAATGCCATTTCCTGACAGCCCACACACTTCAGCACCAGTGAAGAATGATGTTCTATAATAAGCCCAGACTGCTTCCCAAGGACAATTTGACATGCAAAGTTTCATCTGCTGGGAGTCTTTAAAAAATCGGCTTGTAGTAGGTGTGCCCTAGTGGAGTGGCGATTGGGTCTGCCGCCTCTGACTGGCACAGTCCACATACATCCCAAGGACCTGGGTTTGTGACCCAGAGGGAACAACCAAGATGAACTAAAATAAATAAAATGCTTCTTCCTCCTCTCTCTCCCTGCTTGCCTTCATTCCTCACTACACCTTTCCTTTAGAAAAAAAATCAGCTTGTAGAAAAACCATCAGTGAGTCTATTACTACTAAATGAAACAAAGGAGACCACAACGATAAAGTGAAAAATACAGTAGACATGGAGTAGGGACTAGTAAGAATGAGGAGCAAGATGAACGTTTTCTCTGATTGCTAAAGCATTCATTTAAAGCACCCTATTTAGAACATAACTTCCAGAAACTGCATTGGGAGGGAGTCACTTGTAACTGCCAACATAATCACTCTTGAAAACGTCTTTTAAAAAGTCAGCCAGTATTTGGCAAATGCTGTTATGATTTCTCTTCCTGCTTTACTGCACACATAATCTGAGTCTCAAGTCTGAAGGGGAGAAAAATCCATTTGGCCTGAGTTGCTATCTCCCTAACTTAAGTTGACCATGTCACCTTTGATGGTGTGCCTGGAATAATCAGGAGGAGAAATGTGAATTCTGGCAGCTACCAGGCAGTGCTGTCTGCAAGTCAATGTGCTGTCAAAGCCCACAAAAGCAAGAGTGATGACGTTGTCGAGATCTGGAGGGCAAATTCAACCAGGGAAAGAAGCAGCTATGGTGTTAATGTCAGCCACCCTGACATAAGTTCTGACAAAGCCTCTAGACAGGCTGGTCGCTGGAGCCCAGCGCAGGCCTGGGGGACTGGGTCTAGCCCATCACTGCGGCAAGTGAGGCTACAGCTCCCACCCAGAGCCTCACAGGGGCTGAGGGAGCGGTGGTGAGGGGAGGCTTCTAGAGAAAATCTGAAATAACTGCCCCTTGTACCCAAGAAAGTGATGCACCCAGAAGAAGTCGATGAGCAAACATCATTACTAGCCTGTAAGTTCCTCACCATAGGCTGGTCTTTGGTGTCAATGTACAAAACCAGCCAGATGTTCTCTAGACTGTTCAGGTAGGAGAAATGCAGTTGTTTGGTTTCTTAAAGCTTTGGTTCCAGTTCATTCATTTAAAGAAAGACTCCTCTCCTAACCTCAGCAACTGGAGTCCTAAGATGCTATATAGATCAATACATGGTGACAAATAAGCTGTCTTGAAGTATCTTTTTCAGCAAAATCTTCTAAAAGCATAATGATTCTATTTTTTGTTTTGTTTTGGCTCTTTTGGAATACACTGAGGAAGATTCTTAGTGGAGAACTTAATAAATATTTAAATGTGAGATGAAGTAATCCCTCCTCTGCCCTTTTTGCCCGGAGCCAGCAGGGGTCAGGCTAAAGGAATATTAAAATACACTCATAGAGTGAAGACATTTAAAGTTAGAAAGAACTGTTTTTCCATTTCCTGGGGAGCTTTTAAAAAACATTCCAATGCTTAGGACCCCCACTAAAGATTGTAATTCCTTTGGCATGAGGTGGATCCAGGCCCAGAAATTCCTCAGGAAGGTCTAATGTGCAGCCCCAGTTGAGGACTATTGGGTTTTCCCAATTCCCATAGCTTATAGATGAGGAAACTGAGGCACAGAGAGGGGAAATAAAAATATCTCATCCATTTGAATTATTTTTTAATTTTATTGAAGGAACTTTGGGTCACAACATTATATAGGTTTAAGGTATACATCATTGTAAATCAACATCTATATATAATTTACCACCATTTAAATTATTGCAGTCATAAATTAGTAGGAAACCCATGACCAGTTCCATGTGATAATAGACTAATCATCTCTCTGGTGATTTTTGGAAACAGTTTTGGAAACAGAGTTCTCTTCCAGGCCCTGGAAAAACTAGTTTGTGTTTTGTGAAGCAAACTATTCCAGTCCTCAGTGTTTTCATCTGGACATTAACTGATGCTGCCTCATAGTGATTTTGTGAAAATGAGATGAAATAATGCATGTCAACTCTGTCATAATGTCTGGACAGATCAACTGTTGCTATTGTTAGAGCTTTCATTTTACTTGACCCACATGTATATAGTGCTTATTGGCAGCCATGACTGGTGTGGCACAGAGCGCATGCCCCAGTCACTTTGCGCTGCTGTCTCCCTTTGGTCATAGCAACACTGTGTCTTCATGGGGATTTTATTAAGATCTAGAGATTGCTTCCTCCATGATTAAATATGTTTTATCTAGTAGCTTTATTAATATTTTAATAAGACTGAGGAGGGGTAGGTTATTGATTGGTTGGATGATTTATTTTGTTCTTGTATAATCTTCTTATATACAGCCATATCATCAAAGGAAAGGAGGAGTGTGCAACTTATTCATTTTCATTTGCCATCCAGAGAGTTCAAACTGTATAGCTGGCTGTCAATTCAGTGATAGTCACCAAGGAGAGCCCATGATTCCCTGATGGAAATGTGACTCATTCCTTATAATGATACCCGTTTTTAACCCAGTTAAGAATTCTATCACTGCATTGCTGTACACATGAGGGACAAATCCAAGACCTTAAAGATATCTGTGAGAGATATCCTTCAGAAGTGATAGACAAAAGGGGTTCCATGAGGCAGAAGAACTAATAAAGATAAAATCTGCAGAAGAACGCTATCACTTTAATTCTTCCACAGTGTGATAAAAATTTAGTGCCACTAGGATAGTTTTGGTCAGAACCATTCTTTATTTTCCTTACTATAGGTATGTCAAATAAAATCCATGTGTCAAACATAAGTAATAAATTTTTGATTAGAAGTCAAATTGTGGAAACTTCCACCATTATTCAAAATCCCACTTCTCTCTGACTGTCTCTCCTGATGCACTCTGAAGTAATCCCTTTCCTCATCAGTTAATTCACACCCCAGGGTAACAACTACTACAAGCCTTAACATGATTAATAGTTTTGAGTTACTGATTATCAAACTTCTATAAACATGTTTACCTGGGATACTTATTTTAAATAAAATTAAATTCTGCATTCAGTTGTTCTAAGAAACAGCTCTGTATTCTTTTTTCTGATTAATAAACGTTATATTTTTAGAGCAGTTTAGGTTCACAGAAAAATTGAACAGAAAGCAAGTTTCCCTATACCTTTCCCTTTCCCGTACACACAGCCTTTTCACCATTAACATCCTCATCAATGTGCTCAGTTTGTTACAATCATTCCTGACATATGATTATCAACATAGTTTATAGTAACAGAATATATACTTCATGTTGTACATTCAGTGGACTTTAACACATGGAGTATTTATTTTGAATAAGCATATTCAAGTAAATGCGATGTAACTGATTTGAGGACTACATTTTAAGCAACACTGCTCTTGGTCATTTATAATCAGATTAACATTGCAATTACATTGTTATGTTACTGAGGCCAACAACCATAGCCAGACCAGTATTACTACTTGGAGTTCTTTTTGATGAATAACCTGACAACCTTCAATGCATAAATAGGCTCTCAGCAGTTCACTTCTAGATTGGTGTTTTGGAACACAGATCACATTTCATAAAAAACAATTGATGGACACAGAGATCAAGTTCTTGGACCTGCTTTCCAAAATTTCACTTTTTTATTTTATTGAAGGAACATTGCAACTAATGGCACAAGGAGTGGCATTTTCTTCTGGTAACCACTAATTTGATTCTACAGACTCAAAGTCTATTTTTAATTGATTTGGTTCATTTGTTTGGTTTCTCTTTAACTTATAATGTTATAGAAATAAGGTTATTTTAGAAATAACATTTAAAAGGAAATAATAGAAACACAAACCCATAAAGTCAATAGACAAAAGATGTTTTTTTAAATATTTGATCACTAGAGGCATAGAAGGATTTTTGAACAAAAATTTGAAGGCACAAATCTTAAAGCATAAAAGTAAATTAACTGAATTACATCAAAATAAGACTTCTATTTGTGTCCAAAGGCAAAAGCCAGGTGACAGATTGGGTGAAGTTTTTTGGAATGTTTTAAGTCAGCAAATGTCACATGAGCAAGGAATTCTTCCAAAATCATAAACAAAAAAATATCAATATAAATATAAACAGGCAATTTGTAGAAGGGGAAACTCAAAAAACAGAATTGACATATGAAGAAATGTTCCAGATGACTGATAATTAAGAAATGTAAGTTAAGACAACTGTGACTTAAGAATTTGCCCCATTTAGGCTGGTAGAATTAAGACAATTTAATAGGCAGGGATCTGCCTCCATGTACTGCCAGTGGGGGTGCAGACTGGAGCAACCATTCTGGAAAGTAATCAAGTTCCACTTTAAACATAGCCTATGGCTTAACAGTTCTGCTACAGGATTAATATCCAGGCAGTTCTCACTAGGGCTATAAAGGACTATGTAGGAAGATGCTCATTAGACTATTATTTGTGGTGGGGAGTCAGAGAAAATCTGGAAGTTCATTTTGGAGGAGTGAATAATATGGTATGAGTGGAAACCATAGACTTATGTAGCAAATCAGAGACAAATTAAACACGTACCAATATGGATGGACTTAAAAACGAATGCTAAATTTTTAAAAAAAAAAAGGAAACAGAATAAGATAATAAAATATAATTTGTATAAATTGAAATAATACATACCAAACAACCAGCCACAGTGTGCAAAAATATATTCAAATAAAAATATTTCCATTAACTGTTGCCTGTGAAGTGGGGAGAAGAATGATTATGGAAAATGGGAATAAGGAGATTAAACAAGAAGAGGCAGTGTGATGTAGGGTAGAGGGCACAGCTGACATTAGACTGATTGGATTAGAATCTCAGCTTCACCTTCACTAGCTGTTGATCTTAGGGAAGTCATTTGATGTCTCTTAAGCTCCTTTGAATGTGAAAAAAATAGATCATATATCTATCTGACAGCATCATAGTGAGATTTAAAAGATAGAATCCAGGTAAAGCTCTTAGTTCAGTATTTAATATATGGTTAATTAATTCAATAAATGTAGCAATAATTATAACAGAATCCAGTCTCAGTGTGAAATTAATGGTGAGAACATGAAGAATTAAAGCTTGCAAGTACAGGCTAGGGGAGAAAGGAGACAGGAGAACTGAAGTAGGAGCAGGGTGAGCATGGTGACAATTAGTTTTCTGTCTTTCATTTGATTATTTTTTAACCCCTGGCCCTGAATCTCAAATGGGTTTCTGGGATTTACATGGTCTGTACCTTTGCCACTTCAGCCACCTGAGCCTCAAGGGTACACCAAGTTTCCCATTTTACCATGGAAATCTCAGAGTTGGCATCATCCTTCTCTGCTTTGCCCTTATTTCCTCTTCCATTTCCCCAGTGCCACCGAAGGCCCCAATTTTGCCATTAGGTGTCACCACAAAGTTACCTTGGGTGGGGAAGTAGCCCAAGAAGTAGAGGAGAGATTCTGAGGTCTGTGGTGACAAGAGAAAAGGGAGTATGTCAGTTACTGCTGTATCCAAACTAGCCCAACACTCAGTGGCTTAAGAAGACAATCATTTATTATTCCTTACAAACATGTGTTACCTGGGGTTGAAGCATCTGGGCTAGATTTTTCCAGGGATGCTTCTGTTCCATATGTCTCTCATCTTCTTCCTGGAACTAATAGGCTACAATGTCCTTCCCATGGTTATGACAGGACACAAAAAAATCAAGCTCAACAGCACAAGAACTTCTGAAGCCTCTGCTGTGTCACATCTGCTAACACCCCACTGAGTTGTCATATGGCCACACAGGGTAGGAAATTTTACCCCATCCACAGGAGGATGGCACCACTCATATGACAAAGTGGACTGTGCAAGTCACACACAATCACACAACACACACATTATAGCAGAAACATCAATGGCTAGTGTAGTGTTAGCTTTAATATTGTCAATTGGTATCTAAAGATAGAGAAGTCTTGCCATGGAGTCTGAGGTGGACTCCTTATCTATCCTTAAAAGAAATAGACAACTGGATAGTGCTAGTTGGAGATATATAAAAAAAGTTTTATAATCTAAGAAAATGTGAAGAGATGAAGGACTAAAATAAAATAACAAGTTTTTATAACATGTTCCTAATCTAATTCTTACTCTGAACCTTTGATACACTTTTTGTGATATCCTAGTGTTGATGCTTATACTAATATCAGCAGCTGGTCTGACATATAAAATTTAAATGCAAAATGGTCAGTTTCTTATGAAACAGATGAATATCTGCAAGTCTTTTTTAAGAAAATAATAAATCCTTTGTCCCACAGTAGAGGAAGATATGTTTAGACTGCCTGAAAGGTGTGTTCATATCCCATTAACACAAGAGTTTTACCTTCAAAGAAGTATTCATTCATCTGTTCATAAAAGTTTTCTTGCTTTGAATAACAAATATACATTCTAAAGACTTTTGCCACTACTTTTTATAAAATGTGCCTTTCTATGCTGCTAAAAAGTAATGTAAAATGTCTTTTACATTTTAAAGATGAGATGTCATTGTACCAAGGGCCTGGTACCTAGATGGCACATACCCTGAAAGCAAGAAAAAACAGAAAGCAATGAGCCCTGTAAATGAAAATCAACAACATAATAATCATGGAGATGTAGAGAGTCTTTTCATTTATATCTATTTTAGTCCATGTTGGAACTAGGACTGTGTCAGTGCTATACCCTTAGTGCTTGGCATTGAGCAGATAGTCAGTATTTATATGAACTTCACTAACTGGAAACTTTCTGTATCCCACCAAAAAAGCCCTGAAATGAAAGTGTGATCAGATATTAAACATATGGCACATACAGTTTTACAGTCATAGTGTCATCTTTCTTTACCACCTGGCCCATTCCTTGTGTCAGTAGTTGCTTCTTTAGGTCTAAAAGCATAGTCCATTTTAGGTGCTCACAAGATTGAACTTCTTTCTTTCATTAGAATGCTCTCTGAAGTCTCCTCCAAGTGTTGGGTTCTTAAAATAAACTAAATATTTAAAGTGTAAAGTGCCAAGTTTCCTTAATCCTAAAATTTTTTCAAGATTAGACCAGGCTTGTGTTGTCTCGAATAATTTAAGAGGTGAAAATATGAAATTGTCATTTGAAAGATCTCAATTCAGATAATTCCATGAATGTTTTTCTCTATAATATACTTGATTGACAGATGATCTCCTGAGCTGGTGTTTCAGTCAAACCGAGAACAAATAGACATCTGAGGGAATTGCCTTTCACTGTCTTTTGTTTAACAAGAGAAGAGAGAGTGGGCTGATGCTTAAAAAACTCTTTCTCTGAAAACTGACTTTAAAAATGTCTGAAGAGCTAATCAAGTCTCTACTCTGCCTGCAAGAAAACGTGGTGGGATTGGGGAGGGTTGATGCTAGATGGCAAGGGGAGAGCCACTATGAACTTTTCTTCAGAGTAGACATTATTAAGAAGCCCAAGTTACTTGGTCAAATGTCTGCATTTGCTCCCCACACTAGCCTTTGCTTTGCTTTTCTTGTCATTTCTTTGCAATTTCATTTCACTACTGTGCAAGGTCATATTTGTGTGTGGACATTTACACTGACCTTTGAATGATGAAGATCACTTTAATGAGTCCCATAATTTAGCAGTGACCTACCTCATAGACTATGTTGTGAGGAATGACCGATGAAAAGACTGTGGAATCCATTGCAACTGCAAAAAAGCTGCAGAGATGATAATGAGGAACAATTACACAAAGATCACAAATTTTGCAGCCAAGAAGCTAATAAACAATTTTATCAAAAGCTCTTTCCTAATTCCCCTGGGTCTGCATGAAGACTATGCAGTGACCGCAGGGGTACTTAGACCAGTACTGTCCAGTAGAAATGTCATGTGAGCCACAGAAGTATTTTTATAGTTTCTTGTAGTCTTTTTTTTTAAGTTTACAAAAGGTGATTATGAGATTCTATTTTACCCAATATATCCAAAACTTTATTTCAACATCTAATCAATATAAACAATTATAAAATAAAAATTTTACATTTTCATACTGTCTTTAAAATCCAGTCTGTGTTTATACTTGCAGCTCATCTCAATTCAGATGAGCCACATTTCAAGTGTTCAATGGCCACATATGGGCCTAGATAACAGAGAACCCATTTAATACAAGATGACTGACTTTCACTGAGAATTGTCCATGTTGGTGCACCCTGGTGACTTGAAGCTGAAGTCTGCTGGACGCAGTCCATGTACACCCCAAGGACCTGGGTTCGTGACCCAGGGCCGCAGGGGAACAACCCAGATGAACAACTGTATTTAAAAAATGAGTAAAATGCTTCTTCCTCCTCTCTCTCTCTGCCTGTCTGTCTCTGCTCGCCTTCATTTCTACCTGCACCTTAGCAATGTGAAAAAGTACTTAATTTTCCATAAATATTGATGAATCTTACCTCATGGACTCTCACTAGGAATCCATATTGTGGGAAAGGAAGAGGAAAAATGTCCATGTTTTCTGAGCACCTGCTGTGTGAACAAGGTCTTAGGTCATCTCATTTGTCCCATAATAAATCTATAAGGAAAGGAAATGACCTTCATTTTGCAGAGAAGAAAATTAAGATTCAAGGAGGCCAAGGATTTGCCAAGGTCACATAGCCAGTTCTGACAAAGGAAAGGAACTCATTTCTGGCTCCAAAGCCCTGGCACTTTGCACTGTTGTGTACCCTCCTCAGTTATCACTGAGGCACAACAGTTCTCCAACTGATGAACATCCAAATTACCTGGAGGTGATTTGGTTCTTGGGCTCTATACCCAGAGTTTCAACAGGGCAGGATGGGGCCTGAGAATATGTATTGGTAGCAAGTTCCCAGGAAATGATGCCACTTCTGGTTCAAAGAGCATCCTGAGAACCTCTGCTGCATGAACTGGATTCTGTGGGAGTCTGTCTTAAGCTAATGTTGCTTCTCAGTGCTCCCAGGAGCTGAACTTTGATTTATAAATGTGTCCATTATTGTTCCTTTAGTCAGCTAAATTTGGCTACCATCTAGTAGTGGTACAATGGGTTGGGACAGGTCCAGTCATTATGGACTATTTATTCATTTATCATTACCAGTGAATGTAAAGACTTTATTGGATGCATTCACCTCCTCACTCAGTTTCTACAGGGAGGAGGAAATGATACATGCAGATGTCTTATATCATGTAAACATTGGGTTGTCTATTCCAAAGCACACACACTTCTAAGTCATCTCTGCTTCCTTCTGAAAAATGCATATCTTTTATTTAAGATGTGGCCACATCATCCAAAATCTTCCTGGTGTTATATTTTAAAGACAAGTGATAGTCACTGTGCATTTACCACAGCTTAGAAAAATCCTATCTGAGTCTGAAATTTAACTTATTGTATTTTAACCACCACTGCTCTGCTCAAGAAGCAAGAAATTCTTTACCTTTTCACCTAACTGCAAGTGTCATCACCTCTTGATTTATTAAGTGGCTTCAGGACACTTTCAATCTTTGTATCCATTGACCTCTAGACCTTTCCATCCTTGCAAGGGAGGGCCCTTTCCATTCCATTCTTATTTATTTTTAATGCCTTCTAAGCCCTCTCTTCTATCCCAGCTCCCCAACTCTGTCACATCTGAAGAAAAACAACTTACCTTATACATATCATGGAACCCATATTTTCGTAAGTTGACAGCAGACCCAGCTGTAGTGATTGGATAGGACCAGGTCAAGCTGATACTGGCACTGAGAATAGAAGAGCTATATTATTTAAGTCTTCATCAGAAGGATGGATAACACCTGTGTATTTAAACAAACATGAAATACAGGCTGGGGTTTTGTTCTGTTTTTTCCAGTCATCTAATGACTATAAACGAAAGTGAATTGTGTGGGACACCTGGGCTGGGAAGACAGCTAGTTCTCTCAAATTCACTCACAAACTCACCTTTCATACCATGTTTAAGTTTGTTTCCTTATCTGAATATGGGTTGATTGATTTGGTGTTGATGGTTGTTTTTTAATTTTGGGATAGTTCATCTTTGTAGTACAGAGAACTTTTAAGAAGGAAACGGTTGGGTTTCTGGAGTCTCTGAATAAATAAAAAATATAATATGCCAATATCACAAATACATGTTTTGAACAAAAAACATTGATTGAAAATGCTACCAGAATGCCTGTCATTTGTTAAAGCTTTTCTTCACTGGGACTATATGCTCTGCTTTGAACTTGGGAACTGGTTGTGGTGAAACAAATAAAAAAGTTTGAGGAAAGTTGAAATAGGAAGAATGTTAACTCATAAGATAAAAAAAAAGAATTTCAAGCATTCTTTATAGTGCAATTCATAATTACAGAATTCCTTCACTTGATTTCCTCAAATACATAGCTTATATACAATTTCCTCAAATACATAGCTTATATACAATTTCCGTTTAATTGCATCTTGGCACCGGCCTGGACTTTATCCTTAGAACACAAAGCACATGCCTTGGATAAACATACAGAGTTCCTATTGCAGTTCTTTTGATAGAAGTGCTAGCAAACCATATTAGGAGACTTAGTTTATCTCTAGAACACCTCAAGAAGAAAGGTTAATAGATCTTGCCAGACACCACCTAAGGATTTTCTAACCTGGTGACATTTCTTTGCTATAGCACAGTGATTCTCAAACTTTTGTAAACTTCTCACATTCTGTGTTCTTTCCATGAACCTATGCAAGCCTAGCAGCAAGCACATTGATGGGATCACCTAATACCAAACTGGGATTCCTACAATCCGTTCCCAGATCCAAAGAAGGAGGTAAGTCTTTAGCACAGCAAGTGGCCTGAACTAAAGATAGAAGAAGGAAGGAAGGGTAGGGTACCAGGTATTACATGACAGAGTAAAGACCTGCAGTTTATCAAGACTGCAATCCAGAATTGTGGTTTTGCAGTCTTTGTTTAATCTTCTTATTTGAAAAAAAAATTGAAGAGTACAAGAATGAAGGCAAGGCAAGTAGGCAGGCAGACAGGAGGAAAGAGGAGGAAATAGTATTTATTTTTATTTAGTTGTTCATCTTGGTTGTTTCCCTAGTGCCAGGTCTTGAACCAGGGACCTTGGGATGTTTGTGGACTATGCCAGGTGAGTTAGACCACTAAACCACCAGGGCATGCCCAATTATTTCTTTTCATGTAGGAAGTTTGCATAGCTTATGCTCTAGACTTGCCAACAAGTAATTAAGAATAAAAAAAAAAAGTATTGAAAGAAGACAGGATAGCCATTGCAAAGGTCACAACATCCCAACCTTAGCCAGAACTTGACCTTATTTCTCTGTTGGTCTGTGAAGGGTCCACACCAGAATATCCAAATAAAAGAAATCTGCTAGCTCCACTGAATCATATTCAAGAGACTGAGTCTTGTGACGATGATAAGTACTCCAGTTGAACAGATATTGACCTAACCTAGTTTGAGGAGAAAAATAGCAATGTAGATACAGTGCGGCTGTGCAGATTAGCTCCCTGTACCCTGTGATATCCCATACATGCTTATTGCATTCTGCAGGCAGGAGCCATAGAGACCATATTGCTTGGACTCCTTGGACAGTAGTCCTGAACTCACCTTAGCTTCCATCAAACAGCAGTTACCTCAAGAGCTGGAGGCCACATCCACAGTTGATGAGGGGATGTATGTGAAGAGAAGAGCATGTGGAGTGAGAGTAGAAGCAGATACCTGCATGACTGGTCTTAGCTTCACAGATAACAAGAAGCTTCCTGATGTGGATTCTGATTAAAGTCACAGACTACTGGAGCATCATTTTGCTTTCCCAGTTATCAAAGAGACAGTAACGACCTCAGGGGGCCCCTTCTGTAGGGGGTGTTTGAAGAATTGTCCTGAAAGCTGGGCCTACGGCCTGTTTCTCTCCCTACCAATAACTTTGTAAGCACCTGATTCCTACATTAAATCCATTTCTGCTTAAACTGGCTGGCTAGCATGGATTCTCTTATCAGCAACTGAACCTTGACTAATCCAGAAAGAATTACAATAAGGATCCTTGGGGCTGGCTGTCACCTAGAAATGGAGCAGTAAAGAATTCAGGGAGTATATTTCATTCTTACTCTGTTTCTCTGTCTCTCTAACCAACTGCATTCTTCTTTTTCTTCTGCTTTTCATTACTAATCAGCTTAGTATATAATGTGCTTTGGGTTCTCTGACATATTTGCTCATAAACAATGGATGGCATTTTAATTCTAATCCCAAAACTCCAAAGAGAGACTGATTAGCATCACTTAGGCTAGTTGTCCACCCCCAGATTCAATTAGCTATTATTTCAATTGCAATGCCCTGTGATTTTTTTTTAGTAGTTTAATAATGCACATTTACTATTAAGGAAACTGCATCTTACACAATTTGCAAGACTTGGCCCAAATCACACAATTGTTAAGCAGGAAGATTCTGAATATACATATTTCCTGGGTTCAGATTTGATGTTTATTCCATTTTGCTACCTCTGCCTCTTTAGTATTTATAACTGTATCTGTGGAGTGCTTTGCAATGTAGAAAAGATTTTTAGACCCTCTATCTCATTTGATTCTCCAACAGCTATTTTATTATTGGTATCCCCATTTTACAGACAAGAAAATCAATGCTTAAAGAACAAGTGATTTGTTCGAGGTCATACATTTATAAGAGCTAGTTCCATTCTCAGAGGAATTAATGTTGGCATAGGGGGAAGGAAAATGTAAATGAAATTCAGTCTCTTAGGAGGGCAGATCTGATACTTCAGAACTATTTTTTACAACGGGTTGTAATAAACAACGAGAAGATGACACTTGATTTTGTTTTTGATGAAGTGGTTGGATAAAGTAATTTTGGATCCTAAAATTCTGATAAATCTAAGTAAATGGTAATTTTGAGGAAAATGACTCCTGCTTAACTTTAAAAAAAAATCTCTTCCTCTCCCTTGTCTGCATAATAGGAAAGCTTATGACAATAGCTGGTTACTATGGAATGATAAAAACACATCTGAAATAAGAATTAGATTACTTTCTTCAGAGTTTAAAGATCAGCATGAATCACAGAATGCTATTGAGCTTAATATTTGGCCAAAGACCTTGCTATAATATCTTGCTAATCTGTACTTGAAAGCATTACCTCGATGACCTTCCAATTTTTATACACCTTGGAAATTATTTCTATTGGAGAGGAACAGCATTAGCATGAAGGACTTATCCTTGCTTCTTGTCATCCCTTTTAGAAGTAGTTATGCTTTCCTTTCAATCCAACTTTTGCAAAGAAAGCATTTCCCAAGAGAAATTACAAAGGCATTTTCTGCATCATCTTTAACTGATAGTTATTGAGCTGCTGTCATGTACAAAGCATAATATAAGGCATGGAAAGGACCAAATATCTTTAGTTTTTTGGAAACAGCTTCATTATTTCTCCCATGGTGACCTTGTGGCAGCAGGACAGAGTCCCATGACAAGAGATTCAATTATTGTAGTTCTCTTGCAGCCAAGCTTTCCCAAGACATTTGTGCTCCCCAGCACTTATATGCAATGCAAGTTTCTGATTACTTCATGGCATGATGATGGAAGTCCAGAGTTTACTCCCTTGTGCAGATATCCTGCTCTTCTGGAAAAGTCCTGGCAGCTTCTTTATGGTCAACATAAGACTCAACCCACTTCACTTCTGACCACTACTTGGGAATTGTTGTAAAACTCTAGCAAGTTCTTCCATATTTTATAGTCAGTTCTTACAATTTTCTGAACCCTACTCTATGGCTTATTTCAATATCTTTTCTGCTATTTCATCATTGTATAACACATATCTTTGTTCTTGAGTTGGCATGTAAATCCCCAATGATTATGTGGACTGACCCTACTATAGTTTCTATGATGGTTAAGCTGAGCTTTGTTGTTATTTTGGCTTTCTAGAGAACAAAGGAAACAGGGAGACAATCTGGAGAGCAAGGTATCAGATGTTCAAAACAACTAAACTGTATTTTCTTAGGAGTCTGAATGCCACAGAATCAAGGCTTTGGCAGAGGTCAATGTGAAGAGCACCCTCTTTCATAAGGACGTGAGGGTATGAAACATAACCAGTAACAAAGAGAATCTTTCACTCGAATCATTTCTGAATTTTCCTGATTTTTCTCATGTTGTTCAGTTTGCGATAATCTGAATTTTTAAATTAAAATACTAGAAGGGTTAAATTTCACCTGAAAAACTATAATTGGATTTCTCTTTAGGGTTCCATTTTGCTGCTATGTCCATACAAGGTCTGGAGGGTAGGGATAGAGCCTTTATCTCCCTCCCCATCAAGGGAGGGAAAACCTCTGAAACCTCTGGGGTTCCTTGGCACACATTCTGAAAACTGTTACCTTATTTCTAGCCCTGTGTGTGACCTTCTGATTCCGAGTTTTTCAGTTGAGTGGCAGAAGTTTAACATCAGAGGATGAGAAAGAGAGTAAACATTCCTTACTTTTTGCATTCTCTAACATCTCCTATTCCCACTTTCTTTCTCTTCTAATTTCCTTTTCTCAGTTTTTCTCCTTACCAGTCTATGGCACAAATCAAACTATGGGTTTGGAGAACCATACCAGATATCCAGAAAAGTCCCACTCAAAGCACATGAAGTGATGTTTGGGGGAAGAAAATCCACCTTTAGTGCTTTTGGTTAATAACTCTGATGGTCACAAATCCTAAGTGACTTATTCTTGGTTTGCATATTAAGTTCATGCTTTTTATTTCCATTATTGTTCGCATTTAGTAGAGCTTATAATCATAAGAAACATGGTAGTTGATTGTCTTTATCTTAAACTTGGATTTTCTTTTTAAAAAGCTAAAAATTATATCATGGAATGTCTAAATTTTGAATTATGATGGTATAATCCACACTCGTAAAGAAGACTTGAAATTCTGATCAAATGGGGTAACTTTCTGAAGATGGTATTTGTCAAGGTAACCATCATATGTAGACTCAGCAGTCTTGTAGTTTAGTGCCCTCAGTAAGGAGACCAGTCATGAGCAAACAAAAAGCAGCTGGGGGTTACATGGAGTTGAGAGAGGTCATTGCAATCAAAGAATAAACTCCAAAAGATGATGTGTGGATGCTGGAGGAACTGTTCACTCAGAGCCACAATCTGACTGATTGCTTATCTTGGAGAGGACCCAGAGAGAAGGTCTAAAAACTCAGGTTAACATGCAGAGGAACCACATGATCAGAATCACTACGCCTCTCGTATTCTGAGGCCCCATGGAAGCTGAACTGATTTTGTCCAGCTGGTATTTATGTAGTCTTGAGTAAAGTTTGCATTTCAGCTCCATCAAAATGAGTTTTAGGTACCCTGTGTATATTTTTTATCTCTTTCATAAGGTGTTCTCAGCTTACTTTTTTACATTACTTTGTATTTCTAAGCATCTTTTATTAAAACCCTAATTTAAAACCAGCCTTGAAACTTCCACATGAGGCAGAGTGTGATTTTGATGAAAACTTCTGAAAGTTAAATGGATTGACTAAATAAATTATCAAATCCACAAGTTTCATTGAGAATAAAAACCCAGAGTTTAGTGACTTCAGACTTCCTCTCCTAATCATCACACCACCAAATTCGAATTTTTCACACCTCATATAAGATAATTTTTATTTACAGTATCTTCATATGACATGACCTTTAAGGAAATGGTAGAACAAAGGAGATAAATAAAACATGTGACTTCATCTTTGCCTAAAAGCAAATACTTCCACATTCTGTTGTCTATCTGCTCATCTCTATCATGTGGCATCCCAGTTTTCTAATCCCTAAATCTCTAAGATATTATGTCTTTTAACAAAGAAAAAGTAACTATTGACTTCTTCCACATCAGCATCCAAGAAAAATACTCATGAAAGACAGAAGCACATATTCAAATACCCTTGGGATTCTTCTGATGAAGGAAAAAAATGGGAATATCACCTCTTCATCCTTCCTCTTACTTGGGAATATCTCAGATCTCTAGTTTTCATGTTTGTGTTTAATATTGTTGTTAAGTACAATGACCTGGTTAGTTGGTTGAGGGTGTCTGAGAATTTGAGAATATGCTTCCTGGCTCAGTGAGAAAAAGCTGATACCACAGGGCAGCATCTCACTGGCCTTTTGCAAACTGATTTGACAACCCTAACCTCTGGGAAGTGAAACCGCCATGTTGCCATTTTTACTAGTGATGTCAAAAGAGTTTAGCATGAGCCTGCTCCTGTACACACATAGCTAGAAGTACTATGTGACTCAACAATATGAGTGACAATGCAGGATTTCTTAAGGTCTCTAAGTGTCCCCTTTGTCATCTTTACATGTCCCTCCTCCCAGCAGCAGAACCCTGCCAATTAGCTTTTCTGCATCATTTCTATGACTGACAGTTCTCAGATGATGAGAAACAGGTCCATCAAGCAAAGCCCCTGGTACTAAGAGATTAGTGCCAATAAGAGAACATGATTCTCAGCATCCCCTTTAAGGAGAATTCGTTGCCACCTTCATTCAAACTTAAACCACCCTCTCTCCAACTAGCCTATTTTGTTTTGCTGCAATCCTTCACACAAATGTTAGTCAAAACAACTGATGCTTCCATGCCCTCATGCACAGGCAACCATTGGACTACTTGAGTGAAATAAAATGCCTGGACAAAACTTCTCTGAATACCAACCTAGTCTTCCTGAAAGATTCCATCAGTTATTCAGTGCAGACGCTATTCAGTAGTTAATCCAGAAATTAGATTGCTCTTAGTCATTTAAAACAGAGATGTGAAAAGAATTTCAAATATCCCAGGAGTTTTTCCATTAGATATTTCCTTTTTCCATTTAACCAGTGAATACTAAAAGAGCAAGGCTTTATTATCATCTAAAAAAGTTGAATTGAAGAGTGTCTAATTCTTCATGCTGAGGAAGAGAAGACTGAGCAACTTTTGTCATAGAGGAAAGAATAGAAAGAATGGGCTTTGAAGGCACTTCAAACTGGTAGTAGCTGCCTAGCACCTATGTTGAGGAAGACTCTAAGACTTCCTCTGGCTCAGGTAGAAGAGTGACAGGATTGATTAATGATGTCTGCGATGGATGTGGGAGGAGGGAATTTGAGCACATGTGCCAGGTAATTACCACTCCCGGAGAGGCCCAGATGACTGGATTACACCAATGCCATCATTAAAGAATGATGCTCCTCATTCTTTAACATCTGAGGAAACTAGAAACCTCTCTTATTGACTCAACTTTTTGCCTCATATCTCTTACAGTGTATTGAGGTTCCAGAAATTTTCATACTAGGCTGACTCCAGATTTCTGACTGGGCCTTAAAGGTAGATGGGGGTTTGAAAGGAAATCCTATAACTCAGTGTTTGATATTTCAAACAAATAAATTTAGAAAATGCTTTCTCTATTGAGATTATTTTAAGCCACTGTCTTAGTACAAAATTCTATTTTGTATGTTAAAGGTAAATTGTTCATTTTTTTCTTTTATATTGAACTATAGGAAATTGCTGTTTTTAGATCAAAAATTTGACTATTGGAAACTTTCTTATATTTGTATACCTTCCTTAACAATTATAATCTAGAGAATCTGAGCTTTAGTAACTTCTTTACTGAACTTAACCACATTTGGCCTGTAGACCTACATTCAGTGTTTGTTGAATTTAGTTAGAGTAAGAGCAGATATCTGACCAAATAATAAAAATAATGGTACTTTGTATATGCCATTTTCACTTTTCCAGCTATGTGTTTCATTTCATATCATTTCATTGGACTCTATGAACTGAGTAGGGCAGGAATTATCATCTACATTTTCTAGATGAGAGAACAAAAGCAGAGGGGTGGTTTTCACGTGATTTGTTCATGTCAGAGGAAGCATCCATTTATTTGCTCAGTGCTCTTTTCACTAGCTAAAGCTGCCTTTTGAAGTATTCATTTTTCAGTTGAGAATATGTTTATATGCTCCAAGTATACAGGCTTTGCAAATATAGACTAGTTAAATGAAGGTATGTCATATGTTAAGTAGTTGTTCTTAAAAGAAAACTTTAGTGTTTTTAAGCTACTCAAAACTGATATTTGGCTCTATTTTGTAATTGCTGATTAATACTGCTCTATCATAACCCTCATCCCTGAATAATTTGCTTACTCTACGACCCTCTCTGAATAAAGTAAGAGACTTTGAATTTTCCCTGCTCAGCCCAGAATCGTCTCTTCATTTTATTTTTACTAGTTTTTATTTTGTATTATCTTTTTCTGTGTATCTTAAAATGACAAATTCTTTAGTGGACAATCACTTAAGGCTAATAATAACTACTTACATTAGATATTTCCTTTTTCCATGTGTTTCCATGTCTATTATTTTTTATTCTCTCACCCCAAGGGGTTAGAGTGAATTCTGTTACTGCCATTTGACAGATGAGAAAAATAAGGTATAAAGAAGGAACTACTTTGCCAGGTTCGTTCAATTAGTTAATGACACAGTGTCTATTAGCACCCCAAAGCATGGTACTTTGGACCCCAGATCTTGCCTGCTTTCTGCTCAAACCCAATGGTGCTTATGTGAGTGAGCTGACCTGTAGCCGTTCAGTTGGAGGGTGTACAGATGCCTCCTCGCAACAACCCTACAAGAACCTGGAAACACAGCAGCAATGCCTTTCCCCTTCTGATGCCTCTCCTGCTCACTCTCTTCACCAGGAAGTGGGCAGAATGTGCTTGTCTGCACTGCTGCCCTGCAAAGAAAACACAAGCACCATGCAGAGATAAAGCAGAAAGCAGAAATCTCATTCCCTAGCGGGAATGAGATCCCTCAAGGTAGAGAAGAAAGTTTCCTTGGGGCTCCTCCCTCAGAGAGTGGGTTCACCTTCAGAATATAAATGACAACCTCCTTTCCAGTGATGTGTCCTACTCTTGAGGCTGGCAAGCCACACTTTCAATGGGTAAGGCATATGACTGAGTTTTCAGTTTTGCAATCAGATATATCTTTAATTCAAATTCTGTGCAGTTTGGCTAACATTAACTTTATTGGGTAATTACCTTATTCAGAGTGCTGTTAACAGCACTATGACAAGATGTCAGCTTGCTAAGAGAGATGAGCTTGCTGACAGCAACACAAAGAGAAGCTGAGGCAGGTTTTTCTTTTAACCTGTTTATTAAAATTTTATAAGTCATTTTCTCCCTTGAGGGTTTTCCCTTCTAATTTGTATGGGATCACAGTTGTTTAAATGTAAATGCAGCTGCCCAGCCTCCTTGTCATCCACAACAATTGCCTCTGAGCCAGAGAGGCTCTCTGGGGGAAGATGGGGAGGGAGAACTGATGGGGCAGGAGGAGCCACCAGCTTGGTTTCACCTGCTACCCCAGCAAGTTAACCTGGAACAGCAATATGGTGCTGGGGGAGAGCCAGGGTGGGCTCTGCCCTAAGATGGACGTCGTGCTTTCTGCGCCTGGTGACACTCAGCCCTGATTGTCTGTCTGTCTGTCTGTCTGTCTGTCTGTCTCTCTCTCTCTCTCTCTCTCTCTCTCTCTCTCTCTCTCTCTCTCTCTCTCTCTCTCCAGCATTCCTGTGTTGAAGTCCTAAGCCCCAGTATCTCAGACTGCAACCTTATCTGGAAATAGTCACTGCAACTGCAGATATAATCACCTGGGATGAGGTCACACTGGAGAAGAGGAAAAGGGGGAAATTTGAACACAGACACCCATACAAAGGGTCTACCATGTAACCATTTAGGGAGATTGTGAAATGATACCTCTATAAGCCAAGGGACACCAATGATTAACAGCAAACCATTAGGAGCTAGACTAAGAGCAGACACAGGTTATCCCTCGCAGCCCTTAGGAGGAACTCACTCCTTAATTCAGACTTCCAGCTTCCAGAATTGTGAGAAAATAGTTTTTGTTCTTTTAAGCCACCCAGGTTGTGGGACTCCATTATCACATCCCTGGAAAACGAACACAGAAGGTAGGAAAACTTCTCTGTAGTCACACAGCTAATTAATAGTAAAGCCAGGAAGAGAAGTCAGGTTTCCCGGCCTTAAGAATAGGTCTGTGTCCACTACACAACACTAAGAATGCTCAGTGTTCACTCCTCTGATTCAGATCCCTCATGGAATAAGGCTAACAAATAGAAATGGGAAGAGAGAAAAGTGATGGAAGTAAAGGAAACGGAGAAAAGACAGGAAGAAAGTGGTGCTTCTCCTCGTCATATAGGACCTTCATTAATAACAGTTAAAATTATGTGGGTAATCATAGTCACATTCACTGAACATTTGCTTTGTGCCAGGCATGGCACATACCTTTTTACATACATTACCTAACCCTAACCTGGAGTTAGATATAGCTGTTATTCCCTTTGTACAATGAAGGAAAAAAACTAAAGATTTTCATGTAATGTATCCAATGCCACTCAACTAATAAGCAGTGGAGCTAGGGTTTGGTTCTGTGAAGCCAATTCTAATCTCTTTGCTATACGTTTCTGTGCTTCACTCAAACTGTGTAGAAAGAAAGGGTCTTTGCAACTTGAGGTCAAACAAAACCATTAGCTTTTGCAGTACTTAAGCCTCAGTAAAGCCGCTAAACAAATGCTTATCACTATATTTCAGTGTTTTTCCAGAACTTGGACTTTGCAGAAAGAGTGCTTTATTTATATTCCAGGCATCAAGATAGTGTCCATTTTGTTCAAATGTTTTTGTATATTCTGTTTTTTTCTGATCATGCTTCTTTTATGGAGCTTTGCTCTGAGGATCTCTGTTTGCAATATCAGGAGCATGCTGAATTAAAGGCCCCATTCAGGAGGAAAATATGAGTCTTAGCGTCTTTATACATTAGAGCAGAACCACACTGTAAAATTTCTACTGGGCCTTGTGTCTTCAATGAAAAGCAAACACTGAGCAGTCAGCAGTGCTGTTATTCAGTTGTGGCAAATTGCTGGCTTTTCTGAGGCAGGTTTGATTTCAAGGGTCCTGCCCCATTGTCAATGCACATGTCAAAGGCTGAATCACACCAAGGCTCGAAATAAGATAAGCATCCTAAGATGCATTTCAGGCAATTAAATACAGCTACTCATGTTTTATAGGTTACTAACCTAACAGCATTTCCAAAGAAGCTTCAACTCTCTTAATATTACCCATTTGTACTCAAATACAAATGCTTTTTATAACAACAAAAAAAAACCTTTCATTTCCTTGCCAGGTATGTGAGAATTAGGGGCCAGGTAGAGAAAAGTTACAAAGATTAAAGAATTAGTTTGCAGGAGTTTAAAAGACCCTCTCCTGCCAAATTGAAGAATGAAACCTCAAAGGTTTTTTTGCTTGGCTTCAGGGCAATGGTAATAATTTAACTGAAAACTTTTATTACATTAATCATTAACTTTAAAAATGCAAATCTTCTGAACATAGCCAACAACTAACAATCTTTCTTCCTGGTTAAAAGGCTTATTCTTTAGGATTTCTTCTAGATTCTCTGAAATTTCTCTTCCATCTTTTTTTCTCAGCTGAAATCGGAACATAAAAATGCATGCTCACATTCTTCTTAAATCTCAATTTTCCACATGTACTCTAAAATGCATCAGATTTGTACCATAATCTTGAAATGCGTTGTTTAGAAGAAAGGAAGGAGAATGTTACACAAAAAGCAGCCTATGTCCAGATTTTCTAGTTAGGGTTTAAGGTATAAACTGACTGGTACCAGACCAAAGCCAATGTGGGATGTAGAGCCAGTGGGCATAAATCTCAATATGATCCTAATGACATCAAAGCTTCATTGTGGTGAACATCTTCTATAGAGCATAGGAAATGAGTCTGTGAATCCAAAGTCTTCCAGACTATGACTGAAACCATAGGCTCACACTGATAAGAAAAATGTACTTGGAAATACAGCACTCTAACCTTTTGCCATTATTATAATGCCAAATGCAACAAAGTTTTTAAAGCCATACTCCAAATCCACATGCTACCAAGGTATCAAGGTCACTGTGGGTCTCCCCACCACCACAGCCTCTTTCTCAGGCTTCCTCATTCCTTCTATTGCAATACCCTGAATTCCAGATCCAAGCACAAGAATATCCTGCTTCCTTTTTTACTCAGGCCAGTCTAAACCAGTGGTAGTAACCTAGTGATGTGCATTAGAATCACCTCCAAGTGTCCACCTCTGCAGGCCCCAACCCCAGAGTATCTGATTCCAAAGGTCTGGGATGGGGCTCTGGTATGTGCATTTCTAACAAGCTCCCAGGTGGTGTGACTCTTGACAGTCCCAGGACCACACTTGGAGAATCTCTGATCTTAAACTAACCCAAAAATACAATTTTAATGCCCCAAATATTTATACTAACACTTCCATGTTTTATTTTTGTTGCATATTTCTCCTGTGTTTGATTTCCTATTTTAGAGCATATAGAACTGTGAGGCTCATATTGGATGACTGGGCTGCTAAACTGAAGGGCAACTAATCCCACATTGTAAAAAACGGTGACAGACTTTTATGACAAGGGAAACAAGCATACCCACCTATAGGGGAAACCCCTTGCCCTTGATTCAACTGCAGAAAGCTCCACTTGAGAGAGAAGGTGGTGCTCCATTTAGCGGACTCTGTCCTGAGAATTCCCACTGGGAAGGAACTTTATGTTCCAGCCTCAAACAGATGGAGAGCACAGTGCTCTCTGGTTCTGAGATTTGTGAACTCTGCAGTCTCAGCTGCCTGGGACCCAGGAAAGAAATACAGGCTTCTAAACTATAGCCTGGACAATCTGATATGGCGTTAGGAGAAAGAATTCATCACTCTTGTCTTCATTTTCTGCCTTAGAAATCGGAAATACTACCATCTTATCCTTCCCACAGCTTCTCAAAGGACAGGTCATGGATAGTTTCTAGGGGTCCCCACACATTCTTTGATCGGTTTGGAGAACAGCACTCAGGCTTGACCACTTAGTATTTTCCTTCACAGTTTCCTTAAAAACAGGGTTTAAGAAGCAAGCAGGGAATGGCACTCCAGTAAGCCCAGAAGTCCTTTGACAGACCCCTTTTGTAACTCTCAGTTCTGATTCTTGCACCATGATACCAAGTAGAGGAATGCTGCAGGCCAGGAATCTGGTGGGAATAAGGAGCCACGAGGCTTTTCCTGAGCAATTCTTCTGGTTGCTATGACTGCAGTTTCTCATTTCCCCTTGTAGACAATTAATTCCCTTGACCTGATCCAAACTCCCAAAGGCAGCCTTTCCTGCAAACCCCAATGCCTGATCTCCAGCACTTGAGAGGAACTCCCTTGTCTTATTGAATTATTCTACAGAAAACTGGAGAAACCATTTCACCATCCTCTCTGGCAGGCTGATATTTGACTCAGTTGCCTTGGATTAACCACTTCTTTCTTCTCCTTCCCTATCTGAGCGATTGAATTGAAATGAAAACATATCAAACTACCATCTTTCAAGAAATTCCTCCACGTAAAAGAGAAAGGGAGGGTGAGGATCCCTTGTCTTTTAAGTAAATCATCTTGGCAGTCTCACTTTGCCATTGCTTATTGGCCTGTGCAGGATTTGATGTCCTGAAGAGACAGCTGTGAACTGGGATGTATTTCATCTTTTCTCCTTCCCCAGTGTTAATTAATGTTCCTCCCATGCCAAGCTGGGCTCAGCTTTCAGGAACTAGATCAGGAAGTAGACACAGGTCCCATCAGACCCATAGGTGCTATGGCTGGAGATCCTGAGCCCCAAATACTTTTTAGAATATCAGAAGAGTGAGTGAGGTTGTTGTCAACTCTCCATGGTTCCCACCTTCTGACTCACTGAAACCCTGACCCCACTATCAGTTGTCTCATTTTCCCCATCCTCATGCAGAGGCAACCACATAGCCTGGTCTCCAGTGTTACCTTGATTGGACATTACCTCACTAAGCCAGAGTCAGCTAACTGTTAAAATAAGCAAATCTTAGTGAAGTTTGGAATCTATCCTGGTGTGGGAGAGGGGAGGCAGGAGCATTCCAGCAGACTGACCACCCCACAAATTTACCCAAGAGGTGCCCTGAATTCTGCATACTCACATGAAAGGACAATTATCCTGATTACCAAGCAGAAATAAAATCCTTCACTCTGTGTTTCTCTAGTTTTCCAGCAATTATACATACCCTGTGGGAACTCCCTGAGCCTGCTAACATCTCCGTATTTCCCACACATACCTCCTACACTTGCCTCTGCCTCAAGGCCCCTGTCCCCTCCCACCACCACCACCATTTCTCCTCCTTTGGAGCTCCTGGGCTGGGGCACATGCAGCATAGTGTTGGGGCCCCAGCTAAAATCCAGACTCCAACACAGGCTCTGTCACATTTAGTAGGGCTAAACCATACTGTGTTTCAGAGTCCTCATCCCTGACAGAGGGGTGATGTAGCAGAGCCCACTGTAGAGGCATGTCAGGAGTGTTCAATGCAACAGAATTATTTTATATACAGTATTTATCATAAATCTCACCTAAATACATTTGAGCTCTTATTTTTCTTTAAGACCACATTTGAGTGTTATATGTGTCCTCGAGGAACTCGTCCTTCCCTCTTTTGCTCCCTATACATGAACTTTCAGTGGCTATTTTCACATAGATTGGAATTACATGTGGCTTCATGGTGTAGCACGTGAGGTCTGCAGCCTGCCCACCTGGGTTCATGGCCTGGCTCTGCCATTTCATATGTGTGTGATCTCTATGCCACGCTTTCTTCTCCTGTTGAATGGGGAAAAGAATAGGACTTACTTCAGTGGTAGTTGTGAGGTTTAATCAAGTCATACATGAATCACTTCCTGAGGAGCACAGAGTAGGCATCACGTTAGCTTAGCCTCTTACTGTGTTCACTTGTCCATATCTTAGTAAACTTCAAGCTCCTTGAAGACAGGGAGCTGCCTTATTTATGTTTTGTGTCTTCCACACCTAAAATAGAGTGTGGGAGGTCATAGTCCAGGACTCCTGATCTCTAGTTTTCATTTCCTTCCTTTCTTCCTTTCTCTGTGAACATGGACTCAGCATTGGTATGTGGTATCACTAAAAAAAAAACCTGATAAATATACATAGCACATCAGACTCGATGACAACCTTTAGACTTCATATTATAGCTGTGGTTAGCCTAAGAATCCACCCCTGGAGCACAGTTTCAAGGGTAAAACCACTAACTGAATAGTATAAATTAATTTTTTTAATAATTTTTATTTCATACCTTGTGATCATGCCTGTAAGTGAAGGAAGAAAGGTATGTTACCAGTATATGACCAGCCCTTAGTGCCCCAGTGACCCCTCCTCTTGAGCAAATCTATACAGGTGTGACTCCATCTTTGGGCAGCAGAGAGAGTCCACATCCATATGGACAGGTCCCCACCTCCCACTGGTGGTTGTTTCCAACTGAGTGAATGCCAATACAAACCTCACTGTCCTTCATGGGAAACAAGAAGCCCAGGAAGGAAGAGAGACAGAGCAGAGACCCAGGCCAGGGTTTCAATCCCCCTGGAATCCCTATTTATGATAAACTCTCTAAGACCTCAACCTCCTCCTGAATTTCCCTCTACTCTGTGCCTCAATCAGAACCCAGACCTGCCCTGAGGATCATACTTCTGTAACCCTGTTTGATAGTTTTTTAAAGTGGTGGTGACTGTGCTCTTTGATTTGTAGTCCTGCTTCCAGGGCATATCTTGGCACCATTGGGTTAAAACAAATGAAAAACAGAAATCCTTTGAGAGTCATGTCACCAGGCTTCATCTCTCCCAGCCTCCCTCATCACTGTCATTTACAACCCCCAGACCTACCCTCTGACACTGTCATCTGGGATCCAATCTTTCTCGAGCCTCAAGCTCTACACCTTTGTAGTGACCTCATCAGTGACCATCCACATAAGTGTTAACACTCAGTTCTTTGAGTGTTTCTATTTCATTGCCTTTCTCTGCACTCCAGTCCCCTACTCTAGATCCTAGACTCTGCCATTACCTAGAACCTCTGAAAAACCAAAACCAGGCATCCATTCTCTGACCTTAAAGCTGATCAATATCATGCTCCTCACACTTGACTGTCTCCCACTATTACCATTGCTTCGACTAGTATACCTTTGCCAACATCTTCAAATCCTTTATCATGTTGTTCTTGTTTTAGTCTACAAAGACTCCAGTCCTCAATTGATCCAACTGTCTGCCTTCTCTGATTCTACACTGAGCTGTAGCTAAGGGGAAATTGGACAACCACAGAAATAGGTACCATTATCAAGGATGTAACGCTTCTGTTTCCCTGCTTGATTCCCTGCTTTCCCCATGGTGGCTACTTCACATCTTCTGCATTCTCCCAAAAGGCTTACTTTACCAACTCTCCCATCATCTAAGCACACAACCTGTCTCCTATCTTTCAGAAGTAGGTACCATCATATAAAGAATCCCTACACCTGACAGCCATTACACATCTAAAAATTTATCTTTTATATAAACATATTCCTGTTCTCTTCTATCTTAGTGAAAAGGAGTCCCTCCTTCTGTCCTAAGCAAATCCTTCTGCTTATACACTGGAACATATCCCCTTCAACTTCTGTGAACTCTTAGCATATCCATTTACCCTATTACCTTTCTCCATCCTCTCCCTGAGCTTTGTATTCTTCCCATCAGCACTGAAATATGCTCAAAACACGCTCAAATAAAAACCTATTTTCAACCCTACATACCTGCCCAGATCTACCTACTTATTTCATCATGAAACCTCTTGACATTGTTCTGCCTCTATTTCCTCACTGAACAGTCTCCTCAGCTTACCAAACTTTCACCAATGTCACCAATAACCTTTGTGCCATTAAATCTAAAGGACACTCTTTAATCCTTATCTTTCTGTACTTCTCTGAGGTCATTGACACTGATAATAACTTCTTCCTATTTGAAGTATATTCTCCTTTTATTTCCCATGATACCAAACTCCCTTGTTTTCCTCCCTCCTTGCAATTAGTTGGGAAAGATCAAGGGTCTCTTTTGCTCTGCCTACCCCTTAAATATTGATGCTCTTTGTGATTTAGTTATTAAACTTTGTTTCACTTATTTATTATTATAGAACACACTACTCTAAGACTTGCTGGCTTAAAGAAACAACCCATCTATTACATTCATATTATTTTGGATCAAATTCAGGTAGGGATCTGCAGGGCAATTCTTCTGCTCTGCATGGCATTGGCTGGGGTCACTCAATGATATTCAGCTAGTGGCTGGGCTAGTTTCCAGTATGGCTTCACTCATATGCCTAGTACTTTCACAAGGATATCCAGGAAGCTGGGATCCTCTCCCTCTTCACGTAGTCTCCGCACTTCTCTATATGGTCTCTCCAGCAAAGTTGTCAAACTCAGAAAGTAGTCCAGAGATCCAAGAACAAGTACTCTTAAGAAGTAGAAAGAGAAAGCTGCCCCTCTCTTAGAGCCTAAGCCAGGAATCTGATACAGCAATACTTCTGCCTTATTCTGTTGTTCAGCTAGTCATAAGAACAACCAATTTCAAAGCAAGGAGACAGACCCCTTGGGAGGGCATAGATCTAATGGGAGGAGTGAATCTAAGAATTTGTGGCCATTCTCAGTCCATCACAACCACTTTCTCAGCAACGACAGTCTCTATACAGCCATCACCATCTTTTCCCTGGATTATGGCAATGTCTCCCTAACTGGTCTCCCTGCTCCCATGTGCCCCTTCCATCCATTATCCACAATGAAGTCAGAGTAGGGTTTCTATAATCCACATCATATCACAGCTTCCACTACCTTTTGGGTGAAAGCCCACTTTCTTCAGCATGGCCAAACAGGTCCTTTGTGATTTGTCACTGCTGATACTGCCACCTTCACCTTCAACCACTTTTTATACTCTGCACTCTATGGTATTGATGCCCCCAAGCTTTCTAAGATTTCTCTTATTTATAAATTTTTGTACGTTTTGTCTCCTTTGGAATACTCTTCTACCCAGCAATCCCATGTCCTACCACCCAAGGGTGAACACAGGTGCATGTGTGCATGTGCACACACGCATTTTCTTCTTTCATCTTACTTTAGATCTTACCTGAGAGAAGTGATTCTCAAAATGTGGTCCCAGAGTAACTGCAGCAACATTAACTGGGAACATGTTAGAAATTCAAATTCTCAGGCCCCAACCTAGACCTGCTATATCAGAAAATCTAAAGATAAGACCCAAAAGTCTCTATTTTAACCGTTTCCCTGGTCATTCTGAAGCGTGCAAATGTCTGAGAATTATGGTTTTAACATTTACTCCAGGCAGCTTTTCCTAACCTAACTCTCCACCCAGCTACTAGGATAGATCTCCCCTCTGTGTTTCCGCAGCCCCTCATCCTTTCCCTGGCCATGTCTCTATCACAGTGTAGTATAATTGCTATTACTTGCTTAACCCCACTAGGCTCTCTCTGAGCAGGCTCCCACAGGCAGGGACTGGATCTTGTTTATTGCTGTAACCCTAGCATTTACATATGCCTGTCATTATGTCTGAAATGATCATGAATTTCTATGCAGAAAATAGAATCAGTTTATTCCTTCATAACACCAATAGAACTCGAGTCCAGCAACTTCAACTATTGTAGTAGCTCAATAAGAAGTGGTGACGCCAAGATTCAAACCCAAGTGTTCATTCTAATCATTCAGAAATATAGACTATATGACCAAAAGTAAGATTTAATGCAATCAGTAGCTGGGATCCAACCTCAGATAAAGGCTTTGATTGTAGCCTAACAGGAGATGTTAAAGAGACAGAGGACACCTGACTACAAAATATTTTAATAAAACCCCAGAAGGGAAAAATATATACTGTTAAATCAGCCTAAACCCTGAAAATCTAACACCTAACTCTAGCCCTGAAGTCAGATAAACCAAGCTTATCATCCTCCTGTTTCCGCATGGCCAGTTCTTCCTCCATTGCTGCATGTTAATATATAAACGTCATTTACTGGAGTTTCTAAAATGCCACTGAATCTTTGGAAATTTGGCAGAAAGAAGAATCTGGGTCATGCAACTGTGAAATCTAAATAAGGTATAATTAACATGTCCATCAACTTTCACAGAAGTGATGCCAGTTTGCAAACTATTCATTAATTCTGCACAATAACAGCAACCGGGGACAACGAAGACACCAAGCTGCAGTGCTAACCTGGCCACTGCTGGTGATATGGAGGAACAAACTGCTTCTATTTTCTGCATAGAAAGATATGATTATTTAAGAATTTGGGGCTGGAATTATCAAAGAGTGACAGTATAATTACTCTCAGTTCTATTAAATGTAACCTTGTGATTCACAAAATATTCTTCAAATTATGAAGAAAAAAAGCATTTCCTGAGTTACTTGAGGAAATGAACCAGTTCACATTAGAAATAAAATGGCAAGATGCTTCCTCTAAAAATTAGGAGAGACCTGAATTCAAGTCCCAGATCCTAACTAGCTCTGTGGCCTACTTAATGTTTCTGGACTCTCCTGCAAAATGTGGGAATCATACCTCTTCAGAATGCTGATGAGGATTCAATAAGATAATGCACATATTTTACTCAATATAAAGCTAATGTGAAAGGTAGTTGTCATTTCTATTCTTCCCAGGCAAAACTAGACAGATATCAAACACCAAATTGACTATAAAAAGTAGTATGGTGGGTGCACCCAGGTGGAGTAAGTGGTTTGATCAACTACCTCTAGCCATACCTCAGGCTACATATATTCCAAGGACACAGGTTCATGTCCTGGGCCTGGGAGCACAACGAAGAAGTACAACTAAATAAAGATGAATAAAGTGCTTCTTTCTCCTGCTTTTCTGCCTCTGCTCAACCTCATTCCTACCTACACCTTTCCTTAAAAAAAAAAAAAAATAGTATGTGTTCCCTCAAAACATTGAAAATAGAACTGCTGTATGATCTAGCAGCCTTACTTATGGAGACATATCCAAAGGAATTGAAAGCAATGTCTCAAAGAGATATTTTCACACCCATGTTTATAGCAGCATTATTCTCAATAGCCATGAGGTGGAGGCAGCTCAAATGCCCATCAGTGCATGAATGGATCAACAAAATACAATGTATACACACTGTAGAATATCACTCAGCCTCAGAAGGGAAGGAGATTGTCAGTGCTACAGCATGAATGCACCTTAAGAACATAATGTTAAATAAAAAAGCTAGTCACCAGATAAATACCCTATCGTCCCACTTACATAATGTATCTAAAGTAAGCAAACTTACAGAAGCAGAGAGTGAATGTTGATTACCAGGTGTAAGTGGGAGGGAAAAATGGGAGTTGTTTAATGGGTAGACGGTTTCACTTTTACAAGATGAAAAAGTTCTAGAAATTCATTGGACAACAAAGCGAATGTACTTAAACTCTATTGAACGGTACACTTAGAGATGGTTTTAATGATAAATTTCATTGTATGTGTTTTTACCACAAATAAAACATCTAATTTTTAAAAATGTTTAAGGAGAGCCAGTCCCCTCCCTCTATTTCTTGTCCCCAAGCTATCAATACCATGTACTACTGCCGCTCTCACCGTGTTTCCTCAGCCCCCTGCACTCTCTCCTTGTCTCTCTTCCAGTTCATTGGCAAGCTTCCTCATGGTTCTGTCCTTCGCCACCCTCTGCTGCTCTTGCATTCTCCAGGATCTCAGCCACAAATCCGACCAGCCACTTACATGTTAATGACTGTTCACTGCTGCACTCCAAGCCTTAAAATAGGACCTAGAGCTTAGTGGACACTTAATAAATATCTGTTAAGTAAGTTAACATTAAGATCTCTAGCCCCTACCCTACTCAAAGCTCCAGAACCACTTTCCATCTACTCTCTGAACACTCCAACTGACTGATCCATAGATCTCTGAAATTCAAGAAATCTAAATTTTAATTTGTTTCCCTTTCCTAGGGGAGATTAAAAAAAAAAAAAAACTCCTCCTCATGAACTTGTCTTCTATTCTCCCAGCCTGTTTTCACTAACTCTCTAAAGTCTGTTGATATTAAATGTCTTGAATCTGGACACTTCTTCCCCAGGGCTTTGTTTTCCTTCAACTGGACTGCTGCAGTAACTTCCTCCTTGCCTCCATTTGCTCCTCCAGGAAGTTTATTCACACGGATATTAGAGTTGTCTTTCTAAAGGGAAAATCCCCTTTTTTCTAGCAATGCTTCAGAAGCCACCAGCATCTTCATCAGTTCCCATTTCTATAGAGTTAATTCCACAAGTACTGGTTCATGCTACAATGCTCCTATGTTCTGGCACCCACCTGTTCTTCCAATCCTTCATCCCTGACCCCCAAATTCCCCACATGCAGACACACTTCCCCTCATGTGCCAGGCCTTTCTGTAATCCCACATCTCTGTCTTTGGTCGACCCTCTTTGTGGATACTCTCCACCACCCCCAACTTCTGGACACAGCTCAAGCTTCATGGGGTATTAAGTGGACACTTACCAAGGAGCAGTATAGCTGTGAAGGAAACGATTTACCTTGAAATTTTTTCCCAACACAGCACAGTGGTTCAACTAGCTTAACTACTAATTTCAGATCAAAAATGTTTATACAAAATTCAGCTATCCACAAAGAAAGGTTGGGATGGGGAGAGGAAGCTTTGACTGGTAGTATTTAGAATTAATATCGTAATCAAGTTTATTAAAGTCAGAGTAGCATAATGTTGAGGAGCCAAATTTTGGAATTATCTACAAGGATTACCATTTTGTCAGCTTCCTTGTCTGTCAGATAAGGGTAAAAATAACACCTATGGCATAGAGTTGTCACATTTTAGATGAGATGATATATAAAGTGATTAACTCAGCACCTGATGTAATGTAATGGTTAATAAATGATAGCAATTATTATCATAGGATCAATTTTATCTGCTACTTAGGCATGCAATCTCATTAACAGACCTCATTAGCATCCTTAGTGCCACTATATAATTCCTAGTACAGGAGAGTACAATGGATTGAAATAATTGGTGCCTCCTGAAGGACACAATAAGTTAAAGGCTTATAGTCCTGTCAGGCAAAACTACTTGTGTGTGTGTGTGTATATGTGTGTGTTCCATATAAAACTCGAAGAAAAGATTTATATGCCTAATAATGTTGTTACATATGGATAGTGCAGTCTAATTCTGCTCATTTGTTCTAATTACACAATTAAGTTTAATTACCCAGATCATATGAATGCATTTTTATTATCAGAAAAAATAACTCTTAAAGAAACAATATGATATATTTACTAAAAGCCCAATGCTATTCAGAACCAAGACAGTTCTAGAAAATTCTCCAATTGTGCCTTTGTAGGACTAGACATAATTGCAATCTGTAATTATTATACTACATTTTTTCTATTGCACACTGTGTAACTTTAGGCTTTGTTTTGTTGTAAGACATTGGGCACTGTGGCAGCCATTCCTTACTTCTAAAATGGGCTTTTCTCATAGTTGCATCTCACTTAGTAACACATCACTGAAGAAGCCTCAAGTTCTTAAACTTATACTCTTTGCCCTCCAAGTACAGGAAAGTCTTGCCTTCACTTTCAGTGTAATTTAGGTGATTTATTGAAATACAGCAGCAGTGAGGCCAAAAATTAATGTTAACTCACTCTCTGTATAAATCGTGTATACTAAAACAATGGGAAGCAAGAGTACAGCAAATTTGGGACAGTTGTCTTCTTTCTTACAGAATTTTTAAACCCTGTGTAAGGTACCCTATCCTCAGTGATCATTTATAAGTTGTGTATAGTACCAGACAGAGGGCAGTAGAAGCTATTTCTTTCCATTCTCTTGTGGGATAAAACAGAATTTCTGTATGAAGAATATTTTCAGAAGATTTCCTGTCTCTTGTTCTTAACATCTCTGATACATGATGTAGATCAACTAACCTATAGTCTAATAAACTGAACAGAAACACCTACAGCCTATCGATTAGGGAGCTCAGCACATGTGTGTCAAGGGATCTGAACAGAATTTGAGACTGTTTTCCAGAAGGCATCAGCAGAGCTTCATCCAGAATCCAAAGTTCCTCATACTGACTCCTCTGTTAACTTAGTTCTTTCTCATCACACACCATTTCACATTTTATCTTTTCAGTCTATTGTGGGGCTTCATCCAGTGGGACTATAAAAACCTTTTTCTGTTACTTTTGCTCTCTCACTATTGAGAAAGCATGTTGTGCTCTATTTTGTGCTTATATTATACATGTGAGAAGATAAACTGCATCTAAAGTTCAAAATTGAATGCTTTCTCACTAAAGCTAGTCAGCACCATTACTTCCTTGTCTGTTCGGGTTTTTTTTTAAATAAGAAGTCTGTCTTCTCCCTACCTTCCTCATGTGAAATCTATGAGAAATGCTGAGTCTGAAAGAAAGATGCCACACCAAATGAAGTGTGTGACCATCCATGGGCTTGGATACATTTTCCTGAGGTGTTGGCAGGGAATCATTCAAATCACATTGGCCACTTCCTCAGTGTCATTCATTCCCGCTCACTCCTCAATGAGACTGCCTTTACACAAGAGTTGTGGTTCAAACTCAGTAACAGTACAACTGTTATGTTTAACCAAAATACCCTTGAGAAAGCACCCCTTATGAAAGCACCGTCATTTCTCTAAGTCCAGTACATAAACTTTTCTTTCCACCAACATGGGAAGTGATGGTCGCTTCTTGGTTGAGCACCATTCTTGAATTTGTAGGATTTTTTTTTTAAATAAACATCTTTAAACTCAAACATATAGCACTGCAGAGGCTCACAGTATGGAGAGCACAGGAGAACTGAGAAGGACTTAGTGAAAATAGAGATCATATCTCCTGTCTTATGCTCACCTGTCACAAGCTTATCTTCCATAACTGCATTGGCAGGCCAATAACCAACCTACGCTGTTCAAATGATTTCTTTCTCCCTCCACTTATACACACATATACTCATTCACTCATTCATACTGCAACTTAATAGATACATAGTGTTCTTGGTAAATATATGTATAGAACCTAACTCAGTCCTCAGTGGAATAAATAAGTTGAGAATTGTTAACTCCAGCAGAATCCTGGAGTTGAGAGGATTGCAAAGTGACCTTCTTTAACAGGGTTGGGCTTCTGGGGTTTTCCATGTTTCAACAAATCTTCAGCTATCTGCATGGGAAGTCATGATAAAGGAAACAAAATTAATATAGCTACATAAATTCTAACTTCCTGTCCCACTACCCAGTATGTTAGGAGTAAGAAACTTTGTCTGCTATTTTCAGACATCAATCATTCCCCCTTGCAACCCCCAGACCCATCATACTCCTCTGCCTTCTACGAATTACAGAGTGACACTAGGAAAGTTAATGAGGTCTGTTGGTGAGAATGCTTGCCTCAGGGACAGATAAAGTTGATCCTATAAGAATAGTAATAGCTGCCACTTACTAAATTAAATTCAGAAATTTATTCTGAAACTTTAGATGATTTGGGCCCACATAGCCTGACCTATTCACCACTCAATGCTATTTTCCTGACAGATTCCAAAGTCTCCTTGTGTATAATCATGATGTTTCTCAAGTTGCTTTTCTGCCAAAGGCAGAATCTGCTTCTCTGCAATTCAACTAGATACTATCTCCTGTCTGAAAACCTTCTGGCACTGCCTGGCCATACTTTGTTTCCTCTCTGGAGTTTTCATGCACATTTTGGGGAGGGGGGTGCTGTCCAGTTTTGCATGTCTCGTTTATTCCTAATCTCTCCCCAACCAGATTGTAAACCACTTGTGAGAAGCAACAATTTATTTTCCTTTTGAAGCCCATGGGTCCTAAAATAGACTATAATAATTTTAGTAATTATTTTATGTCAGGATGCCAAGCCCATCTTCTAGAATTTACCTCTCTGAAATATCTTAAACAGGGAATTAAAACGCACTGAAATGCATTCCTGACCACTTGCTAGATCTGGTAAGATTCCTGGTCATTCATGATTTTGGACAAGTGACACCTTTTTGAGGTACATTTTTCTTATAGATAAAATATATACCTTTCTGTTTCCCAGATTCAAATATCATAATTTGCCATATAATGTGCATCCATGCTCTTGGCCCAAACTTTCAGGAAAAAAAACTTTCATTTTCATTTTTTATTCAAATTTTTATTTGTTTATATTTAACTACTTGTTTGTTGTATTATAAAGGAATTTTAGCATTTATTTTAGCATATTATTATATGAGAAATTTTATATAACACATAATTATGAAACATAAGGACAGATACAAGCTTCAAGAAATAAGAGATTTAAAGCATTTGTGTAGATACAGAATTAGTACTACCCATATGTAATGTGCATCCTTATTTTTCCCTCACAAATTTGGGTCAAAAAGTGTGTTACTATATACGGCAAAATACAGAAACATCAAGCAAGTCATAATAAGGAAAAGCATTTCATATCTATAAAACACTGTTCAAATATATGATTTTATTAAGTCATTTGGTCTTTATATTATTGACATAAATGAAAAGGATGGATAGTACATCTTGAACTTCCCAGAAGATCTTCTATGAACTTGACTTTATCATTCTTTTTCCATAACCTGCCCCCTTGTTCTTCATGCTTCTTGTTGTGTAACTGGAATTGTCTTTCTGAGCTGACTCCTCTCCAGTAACCAAGCTCTCACTGCCGTATGTGCACTGTCATTGGCTCAGGCTGCCTTGGCTTAAGGGAAACTTTCTGATTGCACACAAAGCAAACAAAGAAATACAAAGGAAATGTCAAAGGCTGGAAACCAGGCCTGTAAGCAACATTTCTATGCCAGGGCTCATTCTGGCATAATTAAAGAAGTTTAATTAATCATGGAATTGAGCATAGAAAAAGGGTTACTGATCGCCTTACTTGAGGTGAGATTACTAGTCCTCTACCCTTCCTTCAGCATCTAGAGTTCAGGGCTCTTCACATCCCTATCTCCCCACCCACCTGCATTTTTGGAAGCATGATTGGAATTGCATTGTCATTCTTGGAAATCTCAGTCTTCTATGGACTGTTCCTACTTCAGCCAGTTGAAGAAGATTGAAGTAGATTCTGATTTTCACAAATACAAAGGGATATATTGTAAATAATAAGTCCTCAGGAGTATCTTGCATTCTTAAATTCAAAGACAACTATGTCTTGATCCACCTGGCCTAGCAAACTCGGACAACTGACAATTGTATCTGACAGCTTTTAAAAGAAATTTAGTTGTGACTTTAGAATGTTTTCAGATTTTTCTTTCTTTATATGCAATGCTGTCAGACTGGAGAGCTTTCTGAGGGAGCTTACCTAGTCCTAATCTCCCAGTCAATTGTGAAAGAATGCTAACTCATTAAGAAGTTTAAAATAAAGTTTCAATACTGGTGATGGAAGGCAAGTATCACATTTTCATTCATTGTCATCCCTGCCCTCTTTCCCACTTCTTTTCTCCCTTTTTCTCACCCAACCCAGACAGCAGCTTGCAGCCTACAACTATGCAATGGCTAGAGAGGCGCTTGGTAGTTGTCCCAGGAAAAATGGATAGAAATTATGTTCCACCAGCCTCTTCATTAGCTAGAATGCTGGCAGCCTATAAGAAATTTCATCTGAGAAAAGATCTATTTCTTGGCCAACTTCTTCCCTGGAAGCTACAATATGTCTCCCATTTGAATCCAAAAACTGATGGAATTCTCTGTGAGTCCAAACTCCATTACAGATGAATTAATCACCTCTATCATGGCTTCCTATTTCAGTTCACTGTGACATGGTACTACACACAACTAAATAGCTTTTTCACCATGGGTTCTTGCAGTTCTTCAATACTCAACTATCAAAGAATTCTGCTTCCTCTAGGGAAGAAAGCACATGTCTGTATAAAACGCCATTTGGAGAGCCAACCAAAGCACTTTGTTCCTATACTTTATTTTACCACTTACTTTATCCTTTCATTTACTAAACAAAGAAAATAGATTGTTCTTCCTATATTCAGTAACTTATAGAACAGAAAAAGAAGATGATCCACAGATATGCAGAAAGGGTGTAGACTACCAACGGATCTAATTCTGCAGGCACATATTTCCATATGTAAGAAGGAAAAACCGCATTGCAAAGTATCTAACTGTGCAGAGAGGGATGTGTGACCAAAAGATGCTAATCTCACAGATATCCTGTGAGTTACCATTAGTCTGTATCAGATCCCAGTATTTGGTAGCATTTATAAGATTGCAGTCAGCTGCACAACTGGATGGTAAATGAAGCATGTAGATTTACATTACCTCCTGGAGAAAGGGGAAAAAACAAGGAGAGGCGGGAAATGTCTGTCATAGAAAACTCAGTGCTTAAGTTAAAGTGAAAACAAACAGAAAGACTATCATCGCATTATAGGAAATGAGATGTACAAAGTTGGTTATTCATTGTGAAGAAATTTAGAAAGCACTGCAGTGATATTTCTGTCTCTGGATCTACCAAGATGTCAGTAATGAAAAAGCAATATTGTCAAGGATAGTAACCTGTCAGAGTGAAAATCAATAGCTCCCACAAAAAGGTGATACATTTTTCTTAAGAATAATTTGAACTCATACTTACAGAATTACAATGGTCATCAGAGTGGCCTAGTGGCAGGTAGGTGACCCTGAACACAAAGCTGACCAAACGAGTCAGGTTTGTTTTTTGTTTTGTTTTGTAACTTGACATCAATGAAGTGGCCTATCCTTAACTGTGAAAGATTATAGAACTTTCCACTTAAATATGATGGAAATCTGACTTCAAAACAGAATTTGATTTTCCTTTCAGTCTCATTTTTGAAACTCCTAAACTCTTTTACGCTATCTCCTTTAAGAGAAAGTAGTGTTCAGAGAGATAGTAGTAGTAGAAGGGCTTTTGGACCCATTAATATTAAATCTGAACACAGGCAAATTTAGCCTAAGGTACTAGAAACCAAAATGAGGTCACTCTTAGAGGGACATGATGCAGCTGGGGATGGAGCATAAAGATAGTGCTTCTATTTCTTGAGCTGAGCACTGTCTAAGCTGGTATTCCCTCTTGTGAATTCACTAAGCTAACCCACAGGATAGGCATACTTTCCTGTATTACTATAGAATTATTATACTTCAATAAAATATTTACATTAAATACTCTCTGCATTCTCTTGCCAAATCTGCTATAAATAGCTAGCAGGTTTGGGGGAGGTCGCTTGAGCCCTAGTTTCTGCTACAAAATGTGATGGTGGACCAGATGGTCCTGGCCCTGAAGCTTCTCAGTGCTGTCATCATTGACACACAATGAATGCATAGCATTGATATTCCTGCTATTAGTGACTCAAATAATAATCAGAACGCGGGCAAAGTTGCTACAGGCCTTCCCAGAAAAGGCAATAAACTGAAGGCTGTATAAATTTGCAGAGTGGGGAATGAGATAGAATAATTGCAACTGCAGGCCTCGTGTTGATGGCAAAGAAGTAGAATTAGGGTGGCTGTCAGTGTGGACCCCTCCTTTGAAAGCAGATGTTCATCACATCACTAGTGATGTGTGCAATCACATTAAATTTGAGAGCCAATGTTTCACTAATAGTTTCTTCTCAAAAATAACTGCTAGAAATTATGATTCTGTTATAATATGCGATAGGAATGTCCAACCAGTCCAGCAATTCTGCATTTCATGCAGTTCCTTTCCTTGCTTATTTAATGTAAAATGAATTTAAAGGTCACCTGTATAGGAACTGATTGGCAGCTAGAGAGAATCAGCATCTCAATCATCAGTGAGAAGTTGCCAATCACAACTCACCATGGATGGAAAAAGTCCAGAGTCTGGACTAGAGGGCGTTTGCTGGGCTAACAGAGAAATTTCTATGACCTCCATTTGATAAGGAAATTAGCTATACCTAACTCCCTGTAGGCTTTTCCTACAAGTTGAATCTCTCAGAAGGCAAACCATGTTTGGTAGAAGGCAGAGGGAGAAAAATGATTTTGATAATCTACTGCACAAAGTAGGTAGTCAGCCCTTGGTTAGTAGATCCACAGGGAATTCTTTAAATCTTATGATCCTTTTCTAAAATCTCTGAAGATCCTTGAGAAAGGTCACCTGATTCTACAAAGCCACCTGCCTTCATCCCTCTGAAAACGGTTCTGGAAAACCAGGGCAGATACGCTCTCTCATGGCCATCCCTTTTCTGTATCCCAAGAATAATCCTTTGGTACAAACATAGAAGTGTATTATTTAGTCTTCCAGCAAACATGAAGTGAAACAATGAAATGAAGGAAATGCAAATCATGAGCTGCCACATAAGATCCTAATTACCATAATTTGACCCATCCTCCTTCCCACTGCCGGAAAGTCAGCCTTCTGGATGAGAGGGAGCCAACCCAGCTAGATAACAGCCTTCTGTTCTCTCTCCCAATCCTTTGCCTCCTTTCTTTCTTCCTCTCTTCCTTAAATGATGTTCATTAAGACAGTGATTCTTCTAACAGTTTGTAAGCCTCAATTGTATTAGTGAAAGCTTTACATGACTTGATAAAATGAGCTAAAGGAAAGAAATAGGAAGGGGGAAGCAGACACATGCGGTCTCTTTATTCCCCAAAGCAAATGTCAGTCTCAGAATATTTTCCTAGAACCTGCCATAAATTTCTCTGGACTCATCTCTCTTAGATAGCAGTACAGTAAATGTGAAACATTTATCTCTTCCATGGCATGGTTTTAGGAAGTGTTATTAAATCATAAAAGGGTGAATTCAGATGCCACATATCCAGTCATATCAGTAACACCATGCCCACTACCTCCACATAGCTTCTAGAATATTTTTATTTCTTAGATTTCTCACAACTTTTTTGTGCCTTGTTCCTCCTGACTCTTCCCAATATACTTCAGAAAAGTTAACTTGGCATAGTTTCTTATGTTGGTGAATGAATGAGCCAGACTGAGAGACATATAAAATGTGCCAACTTTGTGTCTATTAGAATTCACCTAAAAGATGCCCATTTAAAATATATATCTAAAAAAGCAGAACCCTGCCCAAATCAGTGTTAGAACTTCTGCCTTTGCTGTGACAGGTGTCACAGAAATGGACTCTACTGTCACCCTTCAGCACATGAATGGGATGTGATGGGCTATCTCAATGGTAGCTTTAAATCAACTTGCTATTAAAAAGGATGAAATTGTGACCTTTGTAAAAATCTGGGTGGAACTGGAGGGGATCGTGTTAAATGCAGTAAGTCAGAAAAAGAAAAAGAGAAATACAGGATGGTGTCACTCATATGTGGGATATAATAAAATGAAACAAACATAAACCCCAGCGAGCTTCACAGAACATGAGATAATGGCTGCCAGAGGGAGAGGGAGGGAGGTGGAGGGAAGGAGAGAGGGGACAAGGTGGTGGTAAAGGACACTGGAACGCTGGTGGTGGGTGCGGTGAGTAATACCCATAGACTGAAAAGGAAATTCAATATTGTAAAGTGAGTATCTTTGTAAGCATAAGAAATAATAATAAAATTATTTTTAAAAAATTAGTAAATCAGCTTACTACAGAACAAAGCAATATTCTGTCTCCCAATCCATGAATATATATTTTTATCTTTAACTGATTATAGCAATGTTTTGTCGTTTTCAGTGTTCAAGTCTTACACGTCCTTGCTTAAAATGATTCCTAAGTATTTTATTCTTTTGAATGCTATTATAAATGGATTTGCATCCTTAATTTTCTTTTCACATTGTTACTAATATATAGAAATAAAACTAGTTTTTGTATGTTAAAAAAAAATAAGCTTTCTGTGCAGGCCCTGTTTCAGATTCAAGCAACTCACTAAATCACAAAGCTTAAAACTATGTAATGTGTGGAGTTGAACCAGTAGAGGGGCTGTTCCACTGACCTTTCATATTTTACAGCACTTTAGCCATATAGACTGCTTTAGTTTCAGCCAGTGTGTAGACAAGATACAATTTAGTGATGAAAAGGACATGTTTTCAAGAAGTAAAAATGTTCTTGAGAAGCCAGTCTCCTTCTTAGCATTGCTGCGAAGGCTTCCAGTCAAAGGAGAAAAGAAATGGTCCAAGTAGCTGGAAGCAGAGTAGAAGATTGGCAAGGTGTACGTGAAGATGATGAAGTCAGTAAGCAGAGAGAGGAATTCATATGATACTGGAGTTTGAGGCAAATCCATGTACTGTATCCAAATGAATGGTGACAAGAGGGAGAGTCAACAGGGTGTGAATAAGGACCCAAGTTGGAGTTAAGGGTACAAATCAAGCTGAAAGGACATAATAGGAAACCTAGTTAAGCAGGTGTATTAGTTTGGATGCTTTTGGCTGCAAGTCCAACTCAAAGTGGCTTAAACAATAAAGACACTTTTTTAGCAAGGATGATTGCAAGTTCAAAGGTA
Organism: Solenodon paradoxus; assembly: GCA_004363575.1. Lineage (NCBI taxonomy): Eukaryota > Metazoa > Chordata > Mammalia > Eulipotyphla > Solenodontidae > Solenodon > Solenodon paradoxus. Next base: position 938,064 of record RJWH01000299.1, read on the forward strand.
GGGTAGGCTTTCTATTTAGCTTATCCAGAAGTCAGTCATTTAATCAAGGACCCAAGTTTCTTCTCTCTGTTCTACTCTCTATGATGTCAGCTTCATCAAGAGGCAGGTTCTTCTCTTGATCACAGAATGACAGCAAGTAGCAGTTGAGCTCCCATGCTTTCTTCCTCACATCCTGGAAAAGTCAGGTTATTACTGGAAACTGTCCAATAAGAATGAGAAGAAACTTTCCCCCAAAGCCACTATAAACCTGTTTATAGCATCTCATTGGTCAAAATTGTCTCATGTTTCTTCCTGAACCAATTAAAACTAAGTTGTTATTACTTTTGATTGGTTTAAATGCTGCACGGTCCATTCCTAGAACAGGTAAATGGGTCAGATGTACTAATTTAATGGCCAACCTTGGAGAAATAGATAACTAATCAAAGTCAGCATTCTGCTAGGAAGAAGAAAGCAGATGCGCCCTGCATGGGTAACTGTAGTAATCAATGCTGTTTACCAAATATTCTGGCTTCCTATTTTCCTGACACCTGATAGAATTATATTATCCCTACTCTAGTGGTTGGGAAATGGTCATGAGACTTGTTGTAGTTAATTAATAGTGAGCAGATGTGACACATGTCAATACCAGGCCTGAAATTTTAATGGCTAATGGGGAGTGTCCAGACCTATCTTCAGTTCTACTTTAGAGGCAAGTGAATGCCCAAGATGACAGTCACTGTTTCAGTATATATCCCCAAATAGGAGACATAGAGCAGAGCTCCTAGCCAACCCAAGATAGAGATAAGCAAGAAGTAAATCTTAGTTGTTAAAAACTCATTAAGATCTACTTTTTACTCCAACATCTTATTACATGCCTTTTTTTTTTTTTCTTTTTTTTTTTAAGGAAAAGTACAGGCAGGAATGAAGGTGAGCAGAGATATACAGGCAAGAAGAGAGAGGAGGAAGAAGCATTTTTTTTTTTAATTTAGTTGTACATCTTGGTTGTTCTCCTTAGCCCAGAATGTGAACCAAGGTCCTTTGGCTGTATGTGGACTGCACTTTGATGGGAAGCAGTTGACCAAATCACTACTCCACCAGGTCATGCTGATCTTATTATGTCCAATTCCACTCTAAAAATAATCAATTGCAGAAGCTAATGTCAGTACTCAGTTCTTGTCCTAGGTAAAGAGGTCTTATTAGATGGATACCAGTGTTATAGTCTAATGTTTGGACAGGTCAGCGTTAGCTAGTATGTACTAGAACCAGAAACAAAGTTTTCCTGAGACTTTCTTTCTATGGACAGAAATGACACTAATGATTCTTGTCCTCAAGAGGAACAAAAGAAAAATATTATTCCTAATATATTTTAAGTAATTTGATGATTTCAAGGGTACAAGCATATGCCTGGCATAAAGAAATGAAAAGGAAACCACCTTCTACTGAATTTTTTAAAGAAATTAGTCAATAAACTTGGAAAAAGGAATGAAGTTAGATCAAGGAAATCTAAATTCCTGTGAATAATTATTTAAGATCAGAAATGTATTCATGGGAAATATAACCTACAAAGTAGAAAACAAAAACTTTGTCTCGCATTTATTAAAATAAATTTCAGTTTTTGAAATACACTTGCAATATGAAAGCTATCACTAATTAGGACTGTATATATAAGTACATCTATGCAATGCTTACTGCTCTAGTATGGAGTCTTCCAAAATTATAGTTTGGTACAATTTGATCTTATAATTACTTTTTCCCCTAAAATGACAACACTTGTTTAAACCAAAAACAAATAGATATATAATGTAGATTAACTTAACATCAAAAAAGTTAAGTACTATTGACTCTAGTTTGATTTTTAAAAGCTCTAGTTCTCAAAAGAAAATAAAACTGAAATCTCAAAAGAGATTAATAGCTAAAACACTTCTTTCATATATTCAACCATATTTTTTTAATCTTTAAAAACCAACTTCTATTTTTTGCTACTAGCTTTTTTAAAATTGACTCTAACTTACAAATATTATAAAATGTTTCTCACTACCTCAACAAAATGAATTATGTGGAATTCTTGTTATAACCTGAGAATATTTAGAGTTGTTTTTCCTTCTCTGAGTCATGTTTAAAATTCAATGAGTTTTTTTTTTCTTTCCTATAGATAATTTTTATTACTGTATTCTAAAACATCCTGTCTGGTTGTTGAGCGCTTCCAGAACAGAATACCTGGGTAATTTTGATTAGGCCATAATCTTCAAAGCATGTTATGATCTCATAGTAAAAACGATGTTCAATATTCAGATTTTTCCCCTCTTCCAAATGCAGTCATTGTTCCTACTTGAGAGCTGTTTTTACTGTCTTCTTTCAGAAATGAAAATGCAAAGGTACAAAAAATGTTATTAGGTTTCTGCTGTTTTGTGAAAGAGCATTGGATAGGGAGCCAGATGACCTGAAATATGGGTTCTTGTCCTTATCGGTGAACTCTGAACAGGAGTGAATCTCAGACGTCAGCAGATGGGAAGGTGTGCAGCACGTTTGCATCCAGAGGGCCACACCAGCCTCACCTCACTTACCTTTGACCGATGCCTTTCACTGGTCTGTCTGGTCTCCTGACATAAGGCAGGTTGGTGCTGGAGTCTCTTGTTCTGTTCTTCCAGGTGACCTTCCTTCCTGCAAGTTCAAGATGCCAGGTCTAAGCTTTGTTCTTTATTGCTCTTATGTAAGTGAACTGAAATTTTAAATAGTTGCAAAAGCAGGTCATAAGGGGCTGCTGTCCCTAAACCAGAGATATCCTTAAACCCAAAGCTGATGTTGCCTTCCCTTTGAAAATCTGCCTCTTTGATAATTTTTACATCTCAGCATACCAAATATACTTCTCTCTTCCTTGAACTTTAAGTATTACTCTTTAAGTGATGTTTTGTGAGCTTTCTGCAAGGCCCTCAAGGTCTCTGGGATGTGTATGTGACAGCTCAAGCTTCATCCCCAAGAGAGTGAGAACTCTGTTCCACCCTACCTCTCCAGGTTTGTTCCAGCTTCTCTTCCATAAGCCTGTCTTACCCTCTCTCACCTTCCTTGTGCTTGCCTGAAACTCACTCATTGCCATTGTTTTAGCCACTCATTACCAGTAACTCTGACCATAACTATTCTTTACCTCCACTTGCCAGATACAGGATGTCTTGGAACACTTTAGACACCTCAAATTCAACCTCTCTAAATGGAACTAACTTCCATCATCACCCCATTGAAACAAATCTTTACCTCTCCTCACTACTGCCATTCCACCGACCCAAATTCTTTGAGTATTTTTCAATGATCTAATTGTCTTTTTTCATAGCCAGAGACAGTATAAGAAGGAGAAACCAGAGCAAGTGGTAGGAGTTAGGATGCTAGACCTCTATACACACCCCCACCCAACCTTGGGGCCAAAACTAGCGGCAGGGAAAGGTAGCAAAGTATAATAAAAGTTCCAGATAAATTCTGGAGGCCCCACAGTAAATAGGCCCTTAGCTTGACCTCCATTTGTAAGACTACCAGCTTTGTAAATAAATCCCCATCCATCTTGCACCAAAGATTAGAAGCAGCTGAGGGAAATGACCAGGCCAATGGGCCTAGGAATGTTTCTAATTTCCCAAGGGCTTCTTGAAGCATGCAGGGGTCCCAGAAGTCTCTGCTTGTCCCAGAGGGGATCAGAAAGGTTCTGAGAACACCAGTGGTCTAGCAAGAGCCTTGTAATCTGGAAAAAGATTCTACAGAGTGCAAGAACTTTGAATTGGAATGACATGGCTGAAATGATGAATGTAAGCCTCAGGTGACTCCCAGGACCAAATATAACTAGGCCAACTACAGAAATACAAGTACAAATTACTAGACCAGCCAAGACCCCAAATGGCTCCTCCCTATCACCCAAGAACAGATAAGCTTTTCCCTATACCCATACTAGGGGAGGTTGGAAAGCAGGGTGAAAAGGAAAGACCCTGCAAGTCTGAGCATAAACCAGAAGAATTGTAATTAGCAAAAAAGGGACTTTCTTTTTGAGTGCCAGCAAGAATGAAGGTGAGTTGGTAAGCCTCAAGGAAGAGAGAGGAGAAAGAAGCACTTTATTTCTCATTTAGTTGTTCACAATGGTTGTTCCCCCTGGGGCCCGGGAGTCAATCCCAGGGGTATGTGGCCTGCGTCCTTCAGAGGCGATTGACCTAACCGCTGCTCCACGAGGACACGCCGAAAGGGATTGTCCAACATGAAAGAGTGAGATTTCCTTAGTTGGCACTAAGGTTTTTCTTTAGTTTATGTTTTTTCTCCCTTACCATTGGGTTGAGAGCTATTAAAAATTGTTAAGTACCATTAAAAAAACTGCAATTTTTTCACAATTTGAATTGTAATAGTAATTTTAACATTGCTATAAAAAGCACCACTATTAACTCTCCCCTACCCCTCCTTCTACCAGTAACTATAAGCTAGAAACTGTAGACTGCATCTCTGAACTATCTCACATGAATGTGCCGTCCTTTCTATTCCCAAAGCAATGCCAATATTCACACTAGTCTTCTTTCAGATTAGAACTAGATGGTGTGACTGTAAGGGTTATACAGCCCTCCGGCTCCCCTCTTTCTACCCCCGGCATATTTCTTGATCTCCCTACAATATGTTGTCTCAATTTTAAAATCTGGGATGACTCCCTGTGACTACAGGGTGATGTTCAAACCCCATGTCTTGCCCTAGAAGCCCCTTCCTAACCTAGGCCACTCCAGTCTTGTCCTGCTCACACTCTGCGCTCTCTCACACATGCAAGTGCAAGCCATAGAAATGCTCTCCCCTTCCTAGAATAAACCACTTCTCTCTACAGTCACTATTTCCCCAGCTTAGGGAGCCCACTTTTCTCTTACCACTTCCAGACTATCTTTTAAGATCAGATCTGACATACCACACTTTTGACATCTTTAGCTTTCTTCATTCCCCATATCAAATTCACAACCAATTCCTTTGTTTCCTTCACACTGTATACAAGCCTCTGACAACCACAAAGTCATGAGTACTAGTCTCAAACACTCTGTCCCATCCACAAATTAGAAGGAAAGATCTGGGTGCACCACAGTTCCTCCGTTAAGATTCCAAGACCATGGCCATATGTTCTGACAGAATTATTAGCCTTTATTACATTGTATCATGACATTCAGCTTGCATATCTTACTCCTTGGCTAGGCGTTTTTGTATAATGCACATGCTGCCCAACTGTACACAGCAGCCCTGGGATCCAAGAAGTAATAAGAGCAAGATATATCCTTGCTGATGAATTAACTGGCTTTATCTCTCTTATATGAACTGCATGCCTATCATTTATGTAATTTTGGTATCACAATATATATCAGTGTATCACAGTATATCAAGTAATCAAATATTCTTCAGCTTGCTATTGATAAACTAATGTTGGGTAGCCACAGAAACTTACTATATTGTGAAATTTGCAGCATCATTGAAAAATTAATTATTTACCAGATTGTTGTAGAGCATTCTGCACAGGTACTCAGATATGCTTACTAAATAAAACTGATATTAATATTTAAAATTGTATTGCAGTTCCTTTAGTGGCTGCAATATAACTACTATCTCCATCTTGTTTCTGAAAATAAGTGCACTATAAAGATGCTTCTTCCTTCTCTCTGTTAAAAAATAAATGCCTCTTCCTCCTCCAGCTCCCTTCTTTTTTCTCCTAAAAAAAAAAAGGAAAGAAAAGAAATGTTAATATAGGCCCCTTCATTTCAGAAGTAAGGATAAACTGAGGAGGGTTTTTAGAATCTATAGAGGACACAGTGTATATCAGTAAAGACATTGTGCTGTAAAATACATTAAATGACTTTAAAAATTAAGTTTATTAGCCATAAATCTGGTCTAGAAGAAACTATAAACTCCTATGTAGGATATCATATATCTCTGGACCCTTATATGTCTCTAGGCTTAAAAATACAGCAAAGTCAAAGATGGAAGGAAAGTGATCATTATGGAAGAGATGCCAGGCTCTTTATTTCAGACCTTAGGTGTCTCACTTTAGGACAATTCACTATGGTCTAAATATTTTAAGTAATATATTCATCACTAAGGTTATTTAAGTTAATACTAGATAATAATAATTAATACTAAATTTTGTGGATACAAAAATTGCCTTTAAGGGAGATATGTTATGTTCAGAACTCTGAAGCATATCACATAAATGTTAGTTTCCTTCCTGGGACCCTTTTCATTGCAAATCACAATGAACCTAATCTAAATTGCATCGAGTATGTTAGGAATAGTTCACTTAAGGCACAACTGGATTCAGAGCTTGTTCAACAGCATCAGGGCTCAGTATCTCTTCTTGGCTTCTTGGCTGTCCTTCTGCTATGTGACCTTCAGTCTTGGGCTTTACATCATCGTGGGTAGAATCATCTGCTGCAACCCCTATGTCCTCTCTAGTTTTAAGTCAGCTGAAAAGTTGAGCTTTTGTTTCTAAGATCCCCAGGAAAGTCTCATTCTTTTTCATTGGTTCTTGTTGGGCCACCTGTCCAACTCTAACCTATCACTAACAATGGACATGTGATATTCTGATCGACCAGACTTGAGTCACATGTCATGAAGCTGGTACTGTGGGAATCACATGTACTGTGGGAATGAAGGATTGTCCTTCAAGGGAAAATCTAGATATATTTACCAGGAGAAAGATGAATGGATAGAAAGAGTGGTGGGGAAAAAAAGAAAGAAGTGTCTGTCATCCCTCTTCTTCCCTGTGGCAGGCAGTCTCTGAGTGGCCCCTAGTGATGCCCAACCTCTAGAATTCTGCTCTTTTGTAATACTCTCTTCTTGAGTGTAGGTGGGAATTGTGACTAATTTCTAGCCTATAGAATTGACAATGGCACCAAAACATCAATTTCATAATTATGGTTTATAAGATGTGACTTTAATCTCACTAGCAGATTTTCTATGTCCTTCTTAGCTCCCATGCTTTGATGAAGCAACTGTCATGTTGGAAAGGGCCAGTGACAAGGAACTGAATGTGGCCCCTGTGTAGGAACTGAGACCTTCAGTCCAGTAACCCTCAAGTACTCAATTTTGCTGACAACCACACAAACTTAAAAGTGTATTCTTCTCCACTCACTTTCACATGAGATTTCAGCTCTGGCCAACACTTGATTGCAATTTTGTGAGCGATACACAAATGTGTGCTGGTTTAAGTCCCAAAGTTTGTGATTATTGTTATGCAGCAGTAGACAGCTGTTGCACTTCCTTTCCCCCTCCCACACCCTTTCAGAATCTGCCCCAGATCTGCTCCTCAGCCCCATGGGCCTCCCCCAGCACCTAGTGCCAGTCTTGATCAGCCAGAGAGCTTACATACCTCATGCCTCGAGGCAGGCCTCGCACTCCCTGTTCTCCATGTAGTCCCCTCTCATCTGTGCACTGACCTCAGTTTACTGTTTAAAGAAACGTCTGACTGGGCCAGTCATCACAGATTCCTCTGATTTTAACCCAAAGGAAAGGTAGTTCGGTGACATTTTTCATTAATGATATTTGGGCCCCTTAAGTTGAACTACAATGTCAGTGCCACACATAATGTGAGAGTGCAGAGTGAAGAGCATGGAAGCATTTTTTTAACCCCCAAAATAGAAAAATAACTCAAATGGAAAGGTGATCCTTTTTAATGGTAAATTGTGACTACCTGTAATGATGTGGACAAAGGTCACCTGTTATGTTATTTGTATGTTTGTTTTTGTTTTTTTTTAATAGAGGCTGGAAGGGAGAAGAGGAAGAATCATTGAAGGAAGGAAGGAAGGAAGCTAGAGGGAGAAAAAGCATTTATTCATTTTGTTTTTATTTTTGTTTTTTTCATCCCAGCCGTGGATCCCAAACCAGGATCCTTGGGCTTTGCGTTGTCTGCACAACAGCATCTGAACCTCCTGAGCCACAGAATGTTACTGTTTCTGAAGTCATCTCCTATCTAGAGTCAGTGTGACGGGTCAGAGCTAGCCTACATCGTCGCATACCAGCCGTGCTCTGCCGCCTGTTCCTTCCTTTTCCTCTGCCTTTCTCTCTTTTTAGGTTCTCGCAGCTGCAGCCCTTAGAGCTCAGGCTGCAGTCACTCTGAAGCAGGATTCACAGGCTGCACAAAAGCTTCCAGGCACCAGAGCACAAAGCCATTCCTTCAGTCAGGCTCCAGGGTCTCCAGCTCTTAGGAGAACCATAATCCTACATGGAGAGTCCTATTTCCTCTTTCCTATGAGGCTCTTTAGATGGATCCTGAACCCGTTTTTGCTCACACTCATCTCCTTTCTGGCAAGGCATTGTTTTTAAACTGATGCCTCACTCCTCAGGGAAGCAAATTTATCAGTCTTACCCCACCACATTTATCTGAAACCTGGGCTTTAATCTTTGGAGATTCTGTGATTCTGTAACTCAGTATAGTATTTCAATCACATTGCACAGTAAACCATGATCTGTTTCGTGATTAAGCACTAAAAGGCGACAGGTGGTGCATTTACGGGTAATTAAAGTCTGCCGCAGGCTGTTAAAATGCACGAGACTGACAGTGCAGGAATTATAGCAATCCTGGCTGAAGAAACAGCTCTGTCACATGACTGCTGGGACATGCAAGCTTTCAGACAAAGAACAGGATTAAGAAGGCAAAACTCACTGATTTTTTTAATTGACATTTAAGTTATTTGGGTCATAATCACATGGAGGTTTTGGGTACTTGTTTTGCTTAGGGTGTTTTGTTTTTCCCCCCAGAGTTCTGATGCTATATGCTACAAAGCATAATGAGTCGCTCACACTTAAGTTTCAGTTCATTCAGGATTGAGTTATTCATAGACTGTTTAGAGATGCATTACATCTTTTGAATTATTAATTCAAGATAAAACTCATTCTGTTATGGGAAAATTTTCTACAACAGTTTAACCCTCAAATGGTTCTTGATCTTTGCAGATTCCTAAACCAGTGAAGGGATTACTCTGACTCCAAAGTTGTTTTTGATACAAATACAAGTTCTGGATTCTGGTATTGAAGATATCAAAATTCTCTTTCAGTAATGAGACGTATCCTCGTGGTGACTGAATATTTTCTCTTGAGTTTCTGTAATATGAAGGGCACACAGGATCTTCTTAGGATGTTTGTCCATTATGTTCTTTGATCTGAATGTCACCTGAATATTGTCAACATGAAAAAATATAATTGATTAAATTAAATTGATGCTTCTAGAATGAAAATTGTTAATGCAGGGTGATCTTTTTGCCTTCATTTGGTTGTGAACAGAATATTTTTCAAGCACTGTACAACTGAACCCTGGAATAAAGAGCACCCAACTAAGTCCCACTGTGGGCCCCACCTGAGATCAGGCATCTGCCTTTACCCTCCTGACTGCCACTATTGGTTCCCTATCTTATTCTTAATGACTGTCAGGTATTTAAGAGTACTCTTGGGAATTCTCTTCTCCTTTTCTCAGTCTTCTACTTACTCTTCCTAATAATCTCATTTATTTCTATGACCCTGTGTGGATGCATGGCTGAATGTGTTGTCATTTTAGCCATCAGTACCTTTGAATGTGACCTCCCTTATTTGAAAATCAGGTCTTTACAGAGGTAATAAAATATAATCATTGTCTGACATGTCCTTATAAAGGGAAAAATTGGACACATTAACAAACATATGCACAGGGACATCTTCATATAAAGATGAAGGCAGAGTTGAGGATGATGCTTCTGTAAGCCAAAGAATGCCTAAGATTGCCAGAAAATCACCAGAGCCTAGGGGAGAGGCCTGGAACAGATGCTTCCATACAGCTCAGAAGAGACCAACCTTGATCCTAGACTTGAGCCTCATCTCCAGAACACTGAGACAATAAATTTTTGTTACTTAAATGACTCAGTGGATCATACTTTGTTATGGCAGGCTTAGAAACATATGCACATCCCACTCGAAAATTATTATTCCTCATTCAACCTACCTGAAGGCAAGGGATACACATGCTTCTCAAATTCATGTGAAAGATGTAATTAGTCCAGTTCCTTGGCCATAACAAGTTCTCAATAAAATACAGTGCTTCCACTGCTACTGCTGATGGTGATTATGACAAAGCTGATGAAGTAGCAGAAGGGGAAAGAAAAGAAGCAATCGTGACAGTAGGAGGAGAAGCAAAAGAGGAAGCAGGAGAGAAAAGAATATGGATTAACTGAGCCTGACTTCCCTCTGTGAAAAACAAAAGATACAAACAAGCAATCTAGGAAGATACTTATCTTTTGTATCTTTGTTCTCCCTCACCCACACAAAGAGTAGAAAGCAACTGCCTAATTGTCTCAGCACAGTTTATTAAATACTTTCCTTTCTCAATTGTATGCTCTTGGTTTCTTTATCACAGGTTAACTGCCCTTATTAGTGTGACTTTATTTCTGAACTCTCAATTTTATTCCGCTGGTTTCCGTGTCTGTTTTTTTTTCTAATACTATATACTGTTTTGGTGACAATCTGAAGTATATTTTGAAGTCAGAGAGTGTGAGTACCTCATTTTCCTTCTTTTTTCTAAAGATAACTTTGGATATTTGAGTTACTTTTTGGTTCTATACAAACTCCAGTATTTTTTCAACTTCCTTGAAAAATGACCCTATTTTTATTGAAATTACATTATATATTGCAAATTACATTAAATAAATGTATATTGCTTTTGATATGATGGCCATTTTAACTATGTTAATTTTTCCAATCCATGAGCACAGAATATTCTTCCATCTTTTTGTATTTTCTATTTCTTTTGTTAAAGTCTAGTTGTTTTAAATGGATAGGTCTTTCACCTGATTGTTAAGTTTATTCCCAGGTAATTAATCTTTTTTTGTGTTATTTTTAATGGGATTTCTTTCTTAATTTTTCTTTCTTCTAGTTTTATTGTTGCATATAGAAATATTATTGACTTTTATGTATTGATTTTATACCCTGACACTTTGCTCTATTCATTTATTGCTTGTAGCAGATTTTTTGCTGGAATCTAAGATTTTCTAGATATAATGTCATGTTATCTGAAAATAATGATAGGTTTATTCTTTTCAAATTTGAATTACTTTGGTGCATTTTTCTTGCCTTATGCTCTAGCCAGGACTTCTAGAACTAGGTTGAATAGTAGTGACAATAGTAGGTAACATTGTCTTGTTCCAGATCTTTGAGAAAAGACTCAGTTTTCATCACTGAATATAATGTCAGCTGTGGATTTGTCATATATGGCTTTATATGTTGTCGTATATGTTGAGGTATGTGCCTTTTATTCAGAATAGCTCTTGATTTTAGTCTAATCTCTCACAAAACACTTACTTCATTAATCACTGTTTAGTCTCTCACACAAACCTTTGGACCAGGGATCGTCTTGTCAGGAGTTTAGGAAAATGTCTAAAGTGCAGGTCTTAGAGAAAGGCAGATACTAGATGATACCACTTATATGTGGAATCTTAAAAAATCAAATTCATAGAATCATAAAGTATAATGGTTATCACAGAAAGAATGGGAGATATTACTCAAAGAGTACAAGCTTCCAGTTATAAGATAATTATATTTTGGGAATCAATGTACAGCAGAATGCTGATAGTTAATAATACTGTATTATATACTTAAAGTTGCTTAGAGAAAAAATCATAAATGTTATCACCATAAAAAAGAAATGATAATTCTGTGACATGATGAAGATGTTAGCTAATATTATAGTAGTTATCATTTTGCAGTACGTAAGTGTGTCAAATCAATATTATGTACACCTTAAACTTATACATTATAAGTCAATTGTATCCTAATAAAGTTGGAAGGAAAATATTAAAAAATAAAATATAATGTGACGGCCTTTTAGCCTAGAGCTATCTAGAAGTTTATAAATCGTTTAACATCTTTTTTGTGTGTGTCAGGTTCCTGAGACAGGCAGATTCTTTTCTTAGTACATGCTGAAGAAGGTGAACAAAATGTGAAGAGCTCTTTCCAATTTCCACTTAGGAGAACAGATTAGTGTATATTGCAGAGGGTACTAGAGGGGCCATCCATTTCTGCCCTTGAGGGGCCAAACCTGGACACAACATATTTTTTCTATTATGAAAAATTCCAGAGTCCTTGATCCAAGGTCAGCCATGTAATAATTCTTGAAACATTTCTTCATAAAATATATCATCTGCATTCTCACAATAACAATTTTTTTAAAGGAAAGGTGCAGGCTGGGTGAAGGTGAGTAAGCTGGCAGTCAGGAAGAGAGAGGAGGAAAATATTTATTTTATTTAATGGTTCATTTTGGTTCCCCCCAGCCCCAGGTCTCAAACCTGGGTCATTGGGTCACAAGCATGTGCCAATTTTTTAAATTTTTGATATATAGTATTTCCTATAAATAATCTTGTGTCCTGTGACATTGAACCTTATACATAGTACCAGATGAATAGCTTCAAGAGCTTATTATGGAAGGCAAGAGAAGAGTCTAACTCAGATGGCACAGAGGAAACTCGTTATACTATAACTCAGACACTCAGCATCTGAATGTTAGGTATTTCATTGATGAATCTTTTTTGAGCATCAGTGATGTGCCACACACTGAGCCAGATGCTGGGGATGTAATGCTGAGTAAGATATTGTTTCTAGCCACTCAGAGGATATAGTCTATAAGAAAGCAATTAGGATAAATTGTGATAAGTGCTCCGGTAGGAAAGAGGCAGGCTGTTCCTGGAAAGAATGCTGAATCTAATCTAGAAAGGTCAAAGAAGGCTTCCTGGAAGAAGTGACAAATAGACTGAAATCTTCAAGTATAGGGGAAACCTTTGCCAAACTAAGATAATTGTATTTGCAGAGGAGACAGAGACAGTGAGAGAAACACAGTGCTTACTTACACCTGTAGTTCTTCTGAATGCCTGAAGTAGAGGAAAGGCTAAGATAAGGAATGCCAAAAAAAAAAAAAAAAAAAAGCAGCCAGAGGGCTACTGCAATGATCTCTGCAAACCACGGACTTCATCAATGGGAAATGAGTTGTCATTGCAGGAATTTAAGCAGACCGTAGTTCAAAGGGTAGAAATCAAGATGCAGAGGAACTAACTAGAGGCAGTAAGGCAACTTCATAGAATAGCCTAGGTATGATGGAGTATGGAGAAGTACAGTGACAGAAAGATGGACAGATGTGCTTTAGTGCGAGAGGTTTCAGTGGTGAAATCTACCAAGCTTGGTGGGAGACATTCATTCTTCCACTCTGCTTTGAGCCAAGAAAGGATGATGATGCCAATAACTAAGAAAAGGAGCAGCAGTGGAGTAGCAAGTAGTTGAAGAAGGACTTAAGTTCCCTTTGGGCAGAATGACCATATCATTTATTGTCCAAACCAGCACCTGTTTAGAAATAAGAAGAGGTTGCTGTTGGGACAACACAAAAACACAAATGGTCAGAGCACTCGAATTGGGAAATATTGAGGTTGGCAGTACTAGTAAGATAGTAAAGTGAAGATAGTCAGATGTCTCTGAAACCTCTTTCCATCCAAGGAGCAGATACATATGTCTGAGCCTGAGGTGAAATTCTTAATCAAAGTGTTTTCCACTAGGAAAACAGTTAAGGAAGTTGTTTCTTTCCAATTGCTTGATGATATTTAATTAAGGCACACATTTTATGACAATTGTCACTATAGATGCCAAAAAAAAACACAAAAAACTGGCACCTAAAGACTGCTGCACTGCCCCTCTCTTATAGCATATCTCACTTCATGTGGTTCGGGAATACCCCTAGGTATGCCCAGGAGAAATGTTTCCAGCTTGAAGTTAGAGTGATGATGAATTGTGATCCAAGGTAACTTGCCTAAGGACAGACTTAATGAGGGTCAGTTAAAAGGGCAAGGATAGATGAACATACATATATCTCCAAATGTAAAGGGGGAAAAAACTCAAAAATGATAGTCTCCTGACTCTGGATTAGTAGCATCACTTTATATCTGGATGACAGCATGTTGCCGCTGTGGCTGTTATAATCATTAGCAATTATCATTATTATTATGACAGATGCCACAGTGATGCTAAGCATCAGTCTTTGTGAATGCTGGCGTAAATGAATGCATATATTAAAGTTCTTTCCACTTTTAGTTCATTCTCATGTTGAAGGTTAAACCTGAAATAACATGCAGGCATTTATTGCTGTCACCTAGTAGCTGATTATATCATCATAAGAGAAAGTTATTTTAGAGAGTACACACAACAATGAAGGACTTAGAGTGTAAGTCTGCAGTATTAATACCCACAAACAAGATGGTTCAAATTATTGATAATTTGTTAACCTTCATGCAATAATATTAAGAATTATTTCTCTAATGCTGACAAAATTGCAGCAAGTGAAAATTCAAGAGTTGCCAGTGTAGAGACTCAGTGTCTGAGCCACCATGAGCCCTTCTGTTTGTTGTATATACTGTCTTGCTTGGAAAGTGATTGATAACTTTCTCAGTGGCTGATATTCATTACCATCTTGAAAATCTCCATGAATTTCAATTAATTATTTTTTGGCATGATCACTGCTTACAGAGAGCCAGTAGCTACCAAGCAGGTATTTGACTTATTCACGCAGTGGAATACTATACTGCAAAAGAACCATGGCTAAGCATATTTGATAAAAGAATCACGGCTACAATGCACAATGCTGAGTGAAAGAAGAAAACACAAAAGAATACATGAAGTATTATTTTAGGATCAAAAATCAAATTTAGAATATTGTTGGGATGTATACACAGCTGATAGCCCCACTTAAAAAAAGCAAGGAAGCGATTGTCATCAAAGTCAGCAGAATGTTATCTCAGCAGAAGAGAAGGGCAGGCGACAGGGGAGAAGGACACACGTGAGGTTTCCAGGGTACTGGGCAATGTCTTATTTCTTGACCTTACTGTTGCTTACAGTGGGGTTCACCTTATAATTATTTGTTAATCTTTGCATTTGTATTTTGTGCATTTTTCTGCATGTGTGTTCTACTTCACAAATTTTTTTAAAACTTTTTTTATATCTTTTTTTTTCTTGCCCCCCAATCTATTCCTTCCCCCGAAGATCTCTTTGAGGTTGAGGTCATTGAATGTTTTCCCCACATTGTCTTCTAGGTATTTTATTGTTTCGGTTCTTATGTCTGAGTCTTTGATCCATCTTAAGTTAACTTTTGTGTATGGCAATAATGAGTAATATAGTTTTGGGGTTTTTTTTAGATGTCATTCCAGTTTTCCCAGCACCATTTGTTAAATAGACTTTTCTTACTCCATTTTGTGCTCTTGACACCTTGTCATAGATTAACTGTTCATACATATGTGGCTTTATTTCTCGGACTTCTATAGGATTCCACTTATCAGTGTGTCTATTTTTGTTCTAGTACCAGCCTGTTTTGATGATCATTCTGTAATATAGCTTGAGGTCAGAGAGTGTGATTCTCCCACTGTTCTTTGTTTTTCTTAAGATAGCTTTGGTTATTTGAGGCCTTTTGTGATTCAATACAAACTTCAGTATTATTTGCTCCATTTCCTTTAAAAATGTCCCTGGGATTTGAATGGGAATTGCATTAGACCTATATATTGCTTTGGGTAGAATGGCCACTTTTACTATGTTAATTCTTCCAATCCATGAACATTGAATGCTTTTCCATCTCTGTCTTCTATTTTTTTTGTTAAGATTCTGTAGTTTTCGTTATAGAAATCTTTCAACTCCTTTGTTAAGTTTAATTCCGAGATATTTGATGATTCTTTTTGGTACTATTTGAAAGGAATTTCTTAATTTCTTTTGTATATTGGAATTCTACTGATTTTTGTGTGTCGATTTTATATCCTGCCACTTTGCTGTATTCATTTATTGTTTCAAGCAGTTTTTTTCATGGAGTCTTTAGGGTTTTCCAGGTATAGTATGTCATATGCAAATAATGATAGTTTTATTTCTTCTCTTCCAATTTGGATTCTTTTAATGTACTTTTCTTGACTTATCGCTCTGACCAAGACTTCCAGAACTAGGTTGAAAAGTGGTGGTGATAGAGGGCAACCTTGTCTTATTATTGTTCTTAGGGGAAAGACTCTCAATTTTTCACTATTGATTATGCTGTTAACTGTGGGTTTGTCATATATTGCTTTAATTATGTTGCAGTATGTGACCTCTACTATTTTGGCAAGGTTTTTTATCATGAACGAGTATGAAATCTTGTCAAATGCTTTTTCTGCATCTATTGAAATGACCGTATGTTTTTCTTATTCATTTTGTTAATGTGGCATATTACATTGGTTGATTTGCATATGTTGACCCATCCTTGCATCCTGGTAATAAAACTCACTTAATTGTGGTATATAATTTTTTGATATGATGTTGAATTCTATTTGTCAGGGTTTTGTTGAGGATTTTCACATCTATATTTATCAGTGCTACTCGTCTGTAGTTTTCTTTCTTGGTGC
The DNA here is from genome assembly GCA_004363575.1 of Solenodon paradoxus. Lineage (NCBI taxonomy): Eukaryota > Metazoa > Chordata > Mammalia > Eulipotyphla > Solenodontidae > Solenodon > Solenodon paradoxus. The sequence goes on from RJWH01000299.1 coordinate 954,437, forward strand.
TGTCTTTGTCTAATTTTGGAATCAGATAATGTTGGCCTCATATAATGTATTTAGGAGTTTTCCCTTCTCTTCAACATTTTGGAAGAGTTTAAGAAGGATGGCAATTAGCATTTCTTGGAATGTTTGGTGCAATTGACTAGTTAAACCACTTCAACCTGGACTTTTGTTTTTAGGGATAGTTTTTATTACGGCTTCAATTTCTGTGCTTGTGATAGGCCTGTCTAAGTTGTCTGTGTCCTCTAAATCAGTTTTGGGAGGTTTTGGGGAAAAAACAATATATTTTAAGATAAGGACACTACTTGAATAATGATATGAGGGGGCCTAAATCTATACATTTTTTAAATCTAGTTACAGTGATTTATCCAAGAGGGACAGAGAATTCTTCCCATTCTAAGATTTCTTCTTTCCATTTTGAGCTCTTCCATAATGCTGCCTCCCTCTCAGATAGCCCTTTATTTTAGATACACATGCCTCTCCCCCCCTGACTCTGACCCCGCCTACAGAATCTCATGTCCTGAGCTTTGTCTTGTTTCTCATATAAGGAGGGTTACATCTTGCTTGACAGGTTGTAGGTGTGGCTTTTGGAGAGAGATAGGAAGCTACCATAATGCCTTGTAGCGCTAGTAGGGGAAAAAACAGTAGTGAGAATGGGCTTCTGCCCAACTTATATAAGTATTTGCTATGTACTCCCTCCCTTTGGAGAATGAGGGATACATGTATGGAGCTATTTTGCTCATTCAGAATGGAAAGACCAAACTCCCTGTAACTGACCATAGCGTTCCATACAGGCCAGCACCTGCTTTCACCGTAAGAATTAGCCCCATAGGTCAATTCCTATCACCTTTTCTAGGGCCTTATCCAACAGTCTTGACTCTTATGAGTATCAGATGGGGAAAAGCCACCTGAAGAAAAGGAACCTAAAGGAAAACCTTGATTTATAAATCTCCTGGAAAAATATTTTTTATAGCAACCACATTTGCTAGATCACAAGCTTTTCCCAATGATGCCCATCAGGGGCAAAAAAAAAAAAAAAAAAAAAAAATCAGTCTGGTTGAAAATCTCATTCCTGTTACAAACCTAGTTTCCTTTCAGCCTAATAGGATGTATCCTGCCTCCCAGGATTTGGAGGTCTGCATTTAGCTTCTGGGCTCATGAGCCAGTACGTTCTCTCCTGAGATTATTCATAAAAGGATGCATTTGCCAAAGATAATCAGATAGTCTATACAAAGCATAAATGTGAGCTCTTGCTTGAACCTATTTTGTTTCCTTGGATTTGAAATCATCACCTTTGATCTTAATTTTAGTCCTCTATGGTAACCATGGTTTCAGAATCCTTTCAATTACCATGAGCAGTTGCATAAAAGAGATGTTGGCTTAATCTCTTAAACTCCATCTGAAATTTCTTTGCTGGTCTGGGTGGCAACTTACTTATAAAATGACCTTCAGATTCTGCTTTCAAAGGCAGATAGTGGCTGTCAGAGCTGAGCATTTTCCTTTTCAGGCCACTCGACTTAGCAGAGGACTCATGCCTAAATGCCCTTTGCCCAGGTATGGAAGCAGCTCATCTAGCTCCAGTTTCCTCCTCCCCAGGCCTCTGAGCTTCGTGCTGTTTTAACACCGCTGCCTTTATTAAGAAAATGCACTTTCCATGCCTGACTCTTCTGACTTTTGACTTACTTATTTTTTCTTTAAGAAGATTTTCTATTTTATTTAGTTCATTCTTGGTTTTCTAACCCTGGTCCCAGGTATTGAACCTATGTCCTTGGGCTGTATTTGGTCCACACACCAGAGTTTCAGTCCCCCAAGCCACAAAGGCACACCCTGTATTTTACTTTCAAGCGTTGAGTCAGCTGACTCCTCCAATCATTCTGTAATTCCTCCCCAACTTTTTCCTTTCTCCATCTTCCACTGTTCCCCCAAAACCTTCAAGGCTCAACCCAACCCAAGTGTCATCACACCCTGGCTACCCCACCCCACAAGACTTCTTCCTACTCCAAAGTTTGGAGTTCTCTGTTTCTGCCTCTCTAAACACTTCATTGTAGTGTTGCTATTTGTCTCTGCTTAGGTAGGGCCGGTTTGCCAGTCTGTGTTATAATTTCCCTGATGATGAAACCCTTTGTACATGCAAAAGATGCCTCTGCAGTGCTGAACTTCCATGTGGACATGTTGAATAAAAGCTCTGAATTTTCAACCTCACCCCCATCATCTTTTCAGCCCACATGGGTCTCCTTTTCTCCTCACCTGATTCACCTTCTCCAAGCACTGCCTTGACCCAACCCAAACTCAAATCAAAAAAGAGCATGGATCTCTTGTTCCCCAGGAAGTTTTCTCGTGAAAATGCTACCTTTTTTAAACAACTTTACTTTCCAACACAATCTCTGTATCCACCCTTTTTCCGATCTCTTGTAGTACTTATTGCTTGTGTTTAACCCAACAGTCTATTCTTTACTTTTCTACATCTCTCTCTCTATTAGAATAAGAAAATCCTCAAGATAAAAGCTATGCCTGAGCACTATTAGATAACCTAAAAGGCTCCATGTCCCATGGGATTTCAGGACTTTCCTAATTTTATGTTGAGAATTTTAGGTATAGAGTCACAGATGCCTCCTCCCTCAGCAGTACCATTTCACTCACTCTCTTCCCATGTGGACCTCCTTACATCCCCCTGCTTCCAACAGTCCCTCCCTCACACCCCATCATCAACTGTCCTTTGAAATCCTCCCATAGCTTTACTCCTTTACTCAAATGGTAACATCTGTAGTTGAAACATTAGTTCAGTATGAAGCACTTAGATCTGTGCTGATATTCAAGCTTGTATTAAAATTCAATATAATTTATTTCCTCAGTCATACCAGCTACATGCCAAATGATTAATATCCATGTGTGTCTAGTGGCTATCATATGGACAAAATACATATAGAACATTTCCAACATCACAGGAAGTTCTCTGGTGCAGTGCTGGCTTAGAGCAAGCAAGACAAGTGAGGAGAAAACAGAGAAGAAAAGATTGGAACCATCAGAGTTCATCTAGTTCATTTCAGAGCTCTTAGGAATGAATTAGCCTAAACTCCTATGAGAAAGAGGGTGGTTTATTTTCCTGTTCTGTTTTACTTCCTATCAATTTCACAAAGAGCCTTTTCACCACCCTCTGAGTATTCTATGCAGGAAGTGCTCCTTGAACATATAGAATTCCTTGTCTACCTCAGGCAACTGACCGAGGCAGCCCAATGTATGCATATCTTCATATAATATCTTCTTGAGTTTTTTTTTAATATTAGTCAGTGGCATTTAAGTTTTATGTTTTATTCTATTGAGAGTCTTTTGTGTTTGACCCTGGGGTGAGCCTATCACTATGGACTCAAGTTTATAACAAAAAATAATCAATAGCCTAAATTTCAGATGTTTAAAAGTCATCAGAGGCATAACATGCCCTGGTGGAGTAACGGTTTGGTCACCTTCAGCCAGCACAGTACACCTGCATCCCAATGATCCAGGTAGTGTCCCAGGGGAGGGGGCAGAGGGGAACCAAGATGTGCAACTAAAATAT